>JALIGW010000003.1:80942944-81542944 GCA_023053685.1 Diadophis punctatus similis | reverse complement strand
AATAATTGGCTAACCCCTTATATTTCAACACCCTTAAACTTAGTTAAAATCCACCCACTTATTAATAACATAATATTATATATATAACATTTCCTCTGAACCTCAAACCGTAAAATACACCTTCATAACAATATTCCTATACCTTAAGGTATCGCCTCAGAGTATATATTATCTACTATACTAAAAATAGTAACCAAAATATATAATAATAAGAATAATAAGAATAAAAACCAACTCTTTATACCTCTAAATTTTTAAACTTAATCCCTATATCCTCAAAATAATGATACCAAAATATTACACTATATCCAATTTATAACTTCAAAATATTTGATATGAAAATACCATCAATAAACAATATTAATATTTCAGGTCCCCAAATTATTGATAACGAAATACTCTATATCAAATTTATAACTCCAAAATATATAATATATATCTAAAAAACAATCTAGAAATAAAATATAATACCAATAATAGACAATATTAATACAACATATATATTAAAAAAAAAAGAAAAAAATGATTACAATCTTGTTCATCTTTCCAACCATCCTATAAGTTTCAACACCATCTGTCCTTTGGCCATTTCCAATCTGTCGCTTCAGCTGTCATCTGATCCCATTCCTCCGTCTCCTTATCCACGTCATAAACATCTGTCTGGCTCTGCCACTCTTTTGGAATCATCGAAATTATTTCCTCTTGATCACATATATCCGGATTTCCCTTCTCCTCCTCCCTTATTTCCATGCCTTTTTCCACTGGAATTTTAGAAATATCAGCCTTTAAAACATTGATGTAGAATTCTGTAGCTTTCTTTATTGTATTTAGTCCATATCTTTTTCCCAAGAATTTTACAGTTACTCCTGTTGGTACATTCCATTTATATTGTAAATTTTGTATTTTTAATTCCTGAACCAAAAACGAATATTCTCTTCTATCTTTAAGCATCTTGGCAGGGATTTCTTTCCATATCTTTATTTCTTGACCATTTGCCTGAAGATTTTTATTATAAGTCGCCTGTATGATTCTGTTTCGCAAAGCTCTAGTAGTGAAGTATATTACAATATCCCTTGGCAAGTGGTTTTATTTTGCATACCAGGAATTGATTCTGTATACTTTATCGATTTTTGTAGCCAATTCATCTTTAGACAATCCAGACACCTGCTCCAGTGCCTCTGTCATTCTTTCTTTCAGATTTTCAAATTTTTTTTCTTTCAAGCCCCTGACTCTTATAGCAAATTTCATCTCTTGAAATTGAGAGATCATCGCTTCTTTTTCCAATTTTAATATATCATTTTGAACCTTGGTTATATATTCTTCTGAAATTGTTATATTTTGCTTATTTTTTTCCAAATCCTTCTCTAAAATTTCCATATTCACTGCTAATCCTTTACAAACTTTCACCACATCCGCTCTCAATTGTAGATTCATCTTCTCCATAGCAGCCTGCATCTTTTTTTCTATCTCAGCAAGTTTTAAATTAAATTCTAAAATTAACTCATTTTTCAAAAGTTTCAGGGTATTAAAAAAAGTCTCAGGTGTTAAAGAATCAGGCATAGGTTGTTTCTTTAAAATATGATCAAAAGAGTACTCAGTTCTTTTATTCACTACAGTCTTTTCAAGTTTAGAAGCCATTTCAATATTTTCAAAAAAAAGACAAAGAAGAGAGGAAGAGGAAACCCAGATCTTTACTTAAAAAAGAAAATTCTTTTCCAAGTCCAGAGCCATTTAGATTTTTCCTTCTATAAAACTATAACTTAATTCCAAAGAAGAGAAAAAAAAGGGAAAAAAAATCATCCTTCAAATCAAAGGTTTCCAGAGGAAAGGGCTGGTAACAAAGCAAAAATAACTTTCTCTTTTACACCACCATTGCCAATCGCCATCTTGTTGCCACTCCTTATTAAGTTACTTTGTTTCTTCCATCTTAAAAACCCAGGAATGGAGTTAAAGTACAAACTATTACCTCCAGGACTCCTGTCTTCTTCTGGCTGCTCTCTGTATTTTTAAAATAATTGTACCTCCTTTAAAGCAGCAGCGGTGGTCGCGGCATCTTGCTCCGCTTTAAAAGCGGAAGCTTCCAATCTTCCGGAGCAGCTGACAGGCTACCTGGGGAGCCCTTACCCTACGCGCCCTAAGTTGGTTTTTAGGGCACTAGGGGGGCTCTACCCCACCTGTCTCGCTCTCATCTCTCCCCTTCGCCCGGGGAGAGATTTTCAAGCCGCCAGACAGCTGTTCTGGCGGCTTTTACAGAAGATCGGAGGTGCGCCCTGCAAAGAGCGCCAGCGACGCCGTCGGAGCCGGAACCGGAACTGTTAGCAATGTTTTGATGATCTTTTCTCAGAAAGAGGTTGAAGTGTCAGCTCATTAAAAAATAGTTGTGTGTAACAATTAGGTTGCATTCAAAAGCAGATCTGAAGATGCAGAAGGCATTTTATGTTCATGTAAGAATCATAGTAAATTAATTACTGTATTCTTTGAGTATAAGACGCACCTTTTTCCTCCCTAAAAGAGGCTGAAAATTTGGGTGCGTCTTATACTCAGAATGTAGCTTTTCCGAAGCTTTTTTCCCAGCCCTAACAATCTTCCCAGCTTCCTATTCCGTCTTTGCAAGCTTGTTTTCATTCCTACTCCCTCTGAAAAAAGGTTTTTTCAGCCCTAATCAGGGGATAAAATAACGTGCTGAAGCTGACCAGACTAAGGACGCTAGCCAGATGAATACCTGGTAGGTAGATTTTTTTCCCTATTTTCCTCCCCCAAAACTAAGGTGCGTCTTATACTCCGGTGCGTCTTATATTCCAAAAATGTGGTACTCCCAACATACTACAATACAGGCAGTCCTCGACTCACATTCATTTAGTGACCAATCGAAGTTACAACAGCACTGAGAAAAGAGACTTACAACCATTTTTTACACATGGCATCCCCACGGTCAAGTGATAAAATTCAAGTGCTTGGCATATTTATTGGTTCATATTTGTTTGCAGGGTCCCAGGGTCATGTGATCAACTTTTGTGACCTTCTGACAAGCAAAGTCAATGGGGAAGCCAGGTTCACTTAACAACTGGGTTACTAATTCAACAATAGCAGTGATTCACTTAACAACTGTGGCAAGAAAAATTGTAAAATGGAACAAAACTCACTTAACCACTGTCTCACTTAGCAACAGAAATTTTGGGCTCAATTGTGGTCATAATTCGAGGACTACTTGCACATTCACTGTGCCTCTATCCCGAAAGCATGATACCTACCAGCCTTCTTCAGATGCAGCATAAAGTGTTGGGTCTTCACATTCCAGATATGAGATAATACATGAGGAACCTACAATCCCCCGTTTCTATCTGGAACAATGTGCAGCCCAAAATTACCGTATTTTTCGGAGTATAAGACGCACCTTTTTCCTCCCTAAAAGAGGCTGAAAATTTGGGTGCGTCTTATACTCCGAATGTTGCTTTTTCAAAGCTTTATTCCCCAGCCCTAACAAGGTGCTAATGATCTTCCCGGCTTCCTACTCCAGTCAGAAAAAGTTTTTTTCTTTGCAGGCTTGTTTTCATACCTACTCCCTCTGAAAAGGGTTTTTTCAGCCCTAACAAGGTGCTAACAATCTTACCGGCTTGCAGTATTTTTTTATTCCTACTCCCTCGAAGTAGTTTTTTACCAGCCCTAAGTTTTTGCAGGCTTGTTTTTATTCCTACTCCCTTCGAAGAATATTTTTTTCAGCCCTAACCAGGGGATAAAATAATATGCTGAAACTGAACAGACTAAGGACGCTAGCCAGATGAATACCTGGTAGGTAGATTTCCCCCCCTATTTTCCTCCCCCAAAACTAAGGTGCGTCTTATACTCCGGTGCGTCTTATACTCCAAAAAATACGGTATGTTGAACTCAAACTGTAGTTAGTCTTAAGTGTGGTTTTCTAAAATAAATCTGTTAATTTAATTTAGAATAGCCGGTGTAGGAGACTAGACAGTACCAGGGAGGTAAAGGTTCAGTCCACACTTGACCATTAATTGGATGATTTTGGACCATAACGTTGTCTCAACCCAGTTTATTTAAAATGATTGTTTTTATGGAGATAAAATAAGGGGAGGTCCCCATGTATACCAATTTGAGCTGCACAGGGAAACCTGGGATATAAATGTATCACATTCAATCAAACAAAACTGGCATTTTAAGAAAATATAAAATTCAGGTATAATTCAGATTAAGACTTTAAAACATAAAACTTGGTTGGGTTCTAAAGTAGAAACTATAATCTTAAATTTAGGAACCATCAATGCATTCAAGTAGTCTTGCCATCCAGCAAGATCTAGTTTGCAAGTTCAGCGAGTTTTAACTTTTTTGTTCAATAGTTAATAAGCTTTGGTTAATGAATTGATGAAACCAATTTCAAATTGCTCCCACAAAATACATATTCTCTAGTAAATTCACACACATCTTGCCACAGGAAAAAAAAAGAGTGATTTAGACAAATAAGCAGAATTATCATTCTTACCCTGAATTAATTTCATATTCATATCTTCATTCACTTTGGCAGTGTTGATTATGAAACAAGCTTGCTTAGCGTATCGAAGAGTACTGAGTGTTTCTTCTACATTGCTGGCAGCAGGGCTGATGGTGGCAATCATAGAAGTTTTTGAATTTCCACCTAGACTTTCCTTTAGCAGCCTTTGTTTGAAAGAGAATAAAGTCACAAATGCGTGTATTGTCTGTGGTTTTAAAAGGGGACAATAACAATAGTTAAAATCAATCCATTTAAGGCAAAGCCAACAGATTTCTTCACTCATGGGATCAGATCCTTGCACCACTCCACCAATCAAATCAATACCATCTGCCTTTCTTTGATCTTCAAAGTTTGATCATTGGCTAGGATCAGGAGAACTGCAAAATCTTTCTGGGGCATCCTGTCCTCCACTTAAACTTCAAAAGGGTCAGGTGTCCAGAAGTCTTTTTAACATTACAGATAGTCCTCGGCCTATGAACATAATGCCCATTATGATTGTACGTCATGACGGTTGTAAAGCAGGTCATCCACATGACCAACAAGCCTTCTGGCACTGGTCATTGAATATGAATGTGGCAGTTGTTAAATGAACCAATGATTCACTATGGGACGTTTTTGCCGTAAACTGGAAATAAACAGCCATCAATACAGCCCAGCATCCAACATGCGACCATGTGTGCATAGGGAGGACAGCTGTCAGAATTTCAGAACTGGGCCATAAGAACCTCCACAGAGGTCTGTCATAACTTCAAACGATCGCTAAGCAACTGATTGTAATTTGAAGACTACCTGTATTTATTCCCCTGGTATATTTCTCCTTTTATCACTGTAAGAACTAGTAAAGGAAAAGCAATGCTAATAGTTAGAGACATTCCATTAGGTTTGCGATGCCCTATTAGGATTACAAATAAGTTGTAGATTTATTTGACAAACAGCGTCACATGAGCTGATCAAAGTATACTCAACATATCGCAGGCTTTCAATAATAGGATGGCTGGGACACTAGTTAACAAGCAGTACCTAGTTTGGCTTTGAAGTTACTGAAGAAGCTATTGAAATGAGCTTCTGGGACTGAAGGACTTGAAGCATTGCCTTCCATCTACCAAATATTAAGGTATTATTCATTTTTATCCAGGTGTATACATAATCAATGCAGATTAAATAAAATACATATGAGATGCCAACTGTACTTTTATGTATTCCAATCCTTTCTGAAAAACTTAAAAAGTTATGTTAATATAGAAATCCTTATAAATATATATTAGCTTCAGTCTTAAACTGATCCATTTTATTTTTGAGTTTTAAGCTCATCTCAGATGTTAAATGAACTCTAGGTTCATTTAAGGTTGTACAATTTACATGAGATATAAAAGCCTTTGAAACAAACTTGTTGAAGCAAGATTTTTTTTTGTCTGATCTTATTCTCTCTTACAAGCATAGATTCATTGCCTCAGACTAAACCCTTAAATTGAGAAAAGTTATTAAAATATTAAAAGGGACAATGAAATCCTACATGTGTTGTCCGACACATAGGTCCCAAGTAAGTAAGCAAAGGATGAGTAGGTAGGCATAAGATTGTTATTAAGCACCCAAACTCCACTCTTTTGACAAAAATATAGGCCTCAAAATATGATGAGCTTGGTAGCATCATATATTTTGCTTTCTGGAAAGATGAAAGAATTTTAATACACTGGCAGAAAGATAGAAGTTATTTTGCTAAAATGAATAGAATGCAATCAGAGACTTAGAAAAGATATACAGGTCGTCCTCGACTCACGACCACAATTGAGCCCATAATTTCTGTTGCTAAGCGAGACAGTTGTTAAGGAAATGTTGCCCCAATTTTACCACCTTCCTTGCCACAGTTGTTAAAGTGAATCTGGCTCCCCCATTGACTTTGCTTGTCAGAAGGTTGCAAAAAGTGACCACATGATTCTGGAGCACCGCAATCGTCATAAAGATGAGTCAGTTGTCAAGCATCTAAATTTTGATCATGTGACCATGGGAATGCTGAACTGTCATAAGTGTGAAGAACGGTAATAATATAAACGGTCATTTTTTTCAGTGCCGTTGTAACTTCGAATGGACACTAAATGAACTGGTGTAAGTTAAAAACTACCTGCCTATTCTTGTAATAACTGAGCAAGAAAGTTATTGACAAACGTGTGGGACCGCCATGGAATAAGCCTTGCTACAAAGCTCAAAGTCTACCAAGCAGTAGTGCTAACTACCCTCATGTATGCCAGTGAGACTTGGACTGTATACAGGAGACATGCTAGGCAATTGAACCACTTCCACATGACCTGCCTCCATAGAATTCTGAGGATCCGGTGGCAGGATAAGGTGCCAGACACAAAACTCCTCTCCAGATCAGGCCTGCCATCAATTCCCACCCTGCTGATGAAAGCCCAGACACGCTGGGCAGGCCATGTTGTAAGGATGCCAGACCATCGCATCCCTAAACAGCTCCTCTATGGTGAGTTGTCTAAAGGAAAGCGATCGCACGGGGGACAAATGAAGCAATACAAAGACTCGTTGAAAGCCTCCTTCAAGTCCCTCAATATCGACACCACCTCCTGGGAAACCCTGGCACAAGATCGATCAACATGGCGCATGCTGATCCACCAAGGCTGCCAAATATCTGAGGACAGAAGAACAGCCATAGCAGAAGAAAAGCGAGCACTCCACAAAGCCAGAGCTGCAAATGCTGCGACAATGGTGCCCACACGTCTGCCCAACATGTGGCAGAACATTTCGTGCCCATATAGGCCTCACCAGCCACCTGCGGACACATCGTAAACAGCCCACAACCTGATAGATGTCAAGGTCCTCTTCGAACACGATGGACGAACATCATCATCATAACTGCCTATTCTTGTAATAACTGAGCAAGAAAGTTCAGGACAAATGCCAAACAAGGATCAAATTTCTCTTACAGATCTTAAAAATAGGTACGTACCATGTAAGAACAGAGTCACGGTAAGGAACAAATAACTTCTTCCTGCTTTGACTTTGCTCAGATAGTGCAGAAATAACTTTCCCCAGAGTTAACAAGGATTTGTTTATGCTTGCTCCTTCCTGTATTGATTAAAAAGAAACATCAATACGTTTAAAATCCTGATTTCCCGTGGAAATAGATTTTCAGCACTGTAATATTACAGAACAACCTTCTCCAGCCTGGTGCCCTGCAGCTTTGTTGGGACTAGTATGCCCAGGATTCCCAATCAGCATTGCAAAGGCCAGTTGGGAGCTTTGCACATTGCAACCCCATCACATGGCACTGAATACCATGGACAAATAGTTAAGATAAAACTGTTTTCTACTCTCAATTCGCAACTGATTCCCGTCAAAAATCAAGGGCCCCATACCTAGACACATTCAGACAAATCAAACCATATTCAGAGAAATATAATAAAATGATGATGTCAAGATACGTCCATGAGCTCTGGTGGCACAGTGGTTAGAATGCAGTATTGCAGGCAAACTCTGCCCACAGCCTAGAGTTCGATCCTGACTGGCTCAAGGTTGATTCAGCCTTCCATCCTTCTGAGGTTGGTAAAATGAGGATCCAGGTTGGTGGGGGCAATATGCTGACACTGTAAACTGCCCAGAGAGTGCTGTAAAGCACTATGAGGTGGCATATACTGTAAGTCTAAGGCGTATAAGTCTAACATGGGTGATAGAGTAACAACAGATGTGGTCTTGCAGGAATTGGCTGATTTCCAATTGTGTTGCTTTTCTTACACTATTATATGCTGTTATAGGTAATCCTTGATTTAGGACTATAATGGAGCCTACCCATAACAGTCACAAGTTGTGATGGTCATAAAGCGGGTCACCCATGTGACTGATCCAATTTTCTGACCTTTTTTGTGGTAATTATTAAATGAACATATTGTTTGTTATGAGCCAGATGTGATACAAAACGGAAGTAAATGCGGGTTTTCTGCAAAAACATTGTAAAACATGGTCACGTGACTATGGGTGCTGCAAACAACCATAAATGTGGGTCAGTTGCCAAGCACCCAAAATTCAGTCATGTGACCACAGGGGTGCAGTTGTCAGAACTTCAGAATCTGGTCATAAGTACTCCTTGGGAGATCATTCATAACTTCAAATGATGGCTGAGCAACCAGTCATATGTTGAAGACTACTTGTATAGTGATGCTGATTAATAAGTGTATTTTGATGTTGTAGACTTGGTATTATTGGTTCTTACTGTGAACATATACAATTTGAGGGGTTGATGCTATTGTTTTAGACTAACGATTTATTGTTGACATATTTATTTTGTGCATGTTACTAACTCATTTATAGCTAGACATAGATTGCTCCTTTTGGAATTGACTCTCGGATTCTAGTCAAATTGTTTTATAGATGCATTTTAATTTTGTTTCACATTTTATTTACTGTTTTTAAAGAGAGATTTATAACTGCTCACAGATCACTCATGAACTTCTTGTACTGGTCTAAGACTGCAAAAAACTGACTGATTTCTGCTTTTTTTACTCTTATAAGCTGTATGGATAATTAGGTGATCAAAAACTCTAATAAAACTCTAATATGTGCTATTTGTTTTGGAATTAAATCCATCAACATTCAAAATCTGCAGCAGCATATCTGTTTGGTAGGGAGAATGAGACAAATAAGGCAAGCACCCCCGGGAGTTGGGCGGCATAGAAATTTTAATAAATAAATAAAATAAATAAATAAATAAAATAAATTAGAAAACTGCCTATGTATGCATTTTACCTTCAGTCTTTCTCCACTGGTTTGACCTGTAGAGCAGCGTTCACTCCCTGCTAAGTCTATTAGATTGACACGACTAATGATTCTGTGTTCGTATTCTTTCATTTCCACAATCTCTGTCTAAAACAAATAAATAGAATAGAATTCTTTATTGGCCAAGTGTGATTGGACACACAAGGAATTTGTCTTTGGTGCATATGCTCTCAGTGTACATAAAAGAAAAGATACATTTGTCAAGAATGGTTGTCATAGGGTTCAAGTAAGCAATCAGGAAACAATCAATATGAAATAATTGTAAGGATACAAGCAACAAGTTACAGTCATACAGTCATAAGTGGGAGGAGATGGGTGATAGGAACGATGAGAAAAACTAATAGTAATAGTAATGCAGCCTAGTGAATAGTTTTACAGTGGTGAGGGAATTATTTGTTTAACAGAGTGATGGCGTTCGGGAAAAAACTGTTCTTGTGTCTAGTTGTCTTGGTGTGCAGTGCTCTATAGCGACGTTTTGAGGGTAGGAGTTGAAACAATTTATGTCCAGGATGCGAGGTAAATAAATAAATCATTATGATTAAATACAAGATAAATTCCCCATAGCAATCAATCAGTTTACATATTTATAACAAATACGGAAGGATCTCCTCCTTCATACAGTGTGGCTCTCCAACATTTAAAATTTTAATAGCAATAACATGCATAGTCAATAAATGCTGCCAGCCCATAAAAAAGGAAAGGATAGAAAGAAAAATCTGTTGCTAAAATCAGAGACCAGTTTTCTTGATACCTACTAAATAGGAATAGACTGATTACCAAGTCTGCTGTAGGTTAAAGAGGACAACGCTCAAGACAAATGAGGATTCTGAAAATTCAAGAGGAAGCAGTTTTCATTTTCTGCCATAATCCATCAAAAGGGCAAGCTTTCTTTGTAGCCAAAATAATTTTGATCAGGAAAGGCTGAGAATCCTGCTCCTTAGAGAAGGCATATTTCATGCCCATTTTTGTCATCCCTCAAAATCATTTCTTGTCCAAGACGGGAAGCGCTTTCACACAATTTATGACTAATCACTTAGTGGCTGTTTGAAATTTTCGAGAACCCTGTTAAAATAGGTACTTTTGATCTAGATTTCCAGGGATAGGGCGGAGCTAAGGTGGTGGACAGACAGCAACGGCTGTAAAGAGCTCTTCCAAAAGTAAACAGGTTTTTCTTTTTTTCTTTTGTTTTAATATTTTTAACTCACTTTTAACCCATTGTGTAACCCAAACAGGTGTTTCTGGCAAAAAAAATGCCCATTGCAGACAATGGATTCGCTTAACCATCATCTCATTTCTTAATTATAGTGGAGTCATTTAGCGACCATGAAGATTCACTTAATGACCATTGCAAAAAATGTCATAAAACCAGGTCAGTTATCTGATGACCCGCTTAACAAATGACATGATTTACAATCATAATTCCAGGCTCAATTGTGGTTGTAAGCTTAGAACTACCTGTATTCCTTGAGAGAATATAGGCTGGCAAAGCTTTTATCCATGGCTATACTTATGATTTTGGACCTCTTGGCTGCTCCACTGCAAACAGCTGATACTCAAGCAGATCCAGAGAAGTCCAAATGAAATTCTAACTATTCATTAAGTTTCCCATGATTTATTTACTGCACCTGCCGACACACCCAGAAAATTCACCCTTTGTATCAAGGAATCCATCTGAAATGAAGTGAGATGGGGACAAGTAAGCAGAAGTAGAGAAATTTGAAGGAACCAACCTAGCATGAGTAAAAGTTGCTACATGTACCTTTAACCTCATCATTATTTCATGAAATGAGAGATGCTGAAGCCAGAAGATGCTGCTTTTTCATCAGCGAAGCTGTTAGCAATTAGAATGGCCCCTTACTGATGGTCTTTGAACAACTTTTTAAAATGAAGGTTTCTCCAGAGACCCTTGGGGGAGTTACAATAGTTACCTGTATTTGGATGCCTACTATCATAGTTTGTCACTGTGAGCCAGTTGTTCAGACTCGATTTGGCATTTTTGTCTACCTATTGAATCCTTCAGAAGGATCTGGCATAGGCAGATGTGGATGTTTGATGGTGTTACAGATATCGTCACAGGATGTAAGCAGTTTGAAGTACAGCTACCTTTTGCAATTGACTGATGGTGAATTTGTCAATGCCGATGGTGTTCTGCTATCATTATTCTGATTATTATGGTGATGGTGTGTGATGGTTATTATTATTATTAGAGCAATAAAATTTTATTACATTCTGGAAGGTTTTATTACATTTTAGTTAGTTTCTTTGACTGCCTACAGCAGGGCTGTCAAACTTGCGGCCCACAGGCCGGATGCATCACGAGCAGGCCCGGTTTAGCGAAGGGGAGAAAAGTCATGATACGTCATATGACGCCACCGTGACGCCGCAAGTTTGACACCCTTGGCTTACAGTATTCTCAGGAATCTTCTCCAACATCAAAAGAATCAGTATTTTTCATATCCTGCTTCTCTGAACTTTTGCCTCCATAGAGAACCATATGGAATATCATGGCTTGTACTATTCTGATCTTTGTAGTTACAGACCAGGAGCGGGTTGCCTGTTCTTCACGCTGCCGGTGCACTGCGCATGCATTGCCATGTTTCGGTGCGCATACTCACTACACGCGCATGCCACCTCGCACGATTTTGCTTCCTGCGCATGCGTGGAAGCAAAATCTTGCAAGGGGACACGCGCTCATGCGATTTTGGTGCTTTTTTTGCTTGCGCGCATGCGCGGAAGCAAAAAAACACCAAAATCTCTCGCACACCCGCGTCCCCTCGCGAGATTTTGTTTCCGCACATGCGCAGGAAGAAAAATCAGCCCAAAAATTCCCAAAAAAAAGATGGCTGCGCGCCATAGACCAGGGAAGACGGCACCGGAGCTGTCACGCGCAAATAGAGTCATCTGCTGGCCGCTACCGGAACGACAGAGTGGACCGCACTGGTAGGAACCCACCAGTGTTACAGACATGTCACAATACCTAAACATCTGTTTCAAGGCTGCCTCCCAAGCATTAGTTAGTAAGTATTTCATGACTGCTTGTTCCTTTGCTGTTGATGATTGATCCCAAAAGTCAGAAGCTATTGGGATCAACAAAGATGTCAAAGAACCACTTTGATATCTTCATTGTCAGCTCTAAGGTTGGCTGTTATACCTGTCACGGATATTCTTTATATTTAATTTTAGTCCCAATTTATTTGCACTGTGTTCCCTGACTTTTATTATTAGAGCTTGCAGTGTCTTTGCATTTTCAGCTATCAGAATACTATATCCATGTTAAAAAGCAAATCTCCTTCAGAAAAGGAGGTTATTTGATTAAAATTTTCAATGTTTGAAAAAAATCTTACAATAAAGCCACCACTAGCGAATGTACACAACCTTTTAACACAGTCCTCATAATACCTTGGTTTGTGTCATCACCAACGTGAAAACAGAGTGAGAGCGAGAACTCTTGTCATTCATGCCAGTGGCAGCAGTAGCTCTATGCTTATTTCCTAGCTGGAGCCAATTCTGATGAAAAGAGAGGAGGTGCAAAAATTGTTAGTAAAATTCTAGAATGCGCCGAAATGGACAAATTAACTATGGAATTAAATGAAAGAGAAGAATCACAATACTACAAAGTCTGGAGAAGATGGTATATCTGGTTGGAAAATAGAAACAAAAACTAGGTACTGTCATATAATTGTAAATAGTAAGAATGTAAATAGTAATGGAATAATAGAGTTGAATACTTTACTGTATATAATTGTATATATTGTTATTAGAGATCACGGTTCAAATTCGCTGTAATGAGGGGAAATGTATGTACCATATTTTTCGGAGTATAAGACACACCTTTTTACCCCCAAAAAGAGGGTGAAAACTTGGGTGCGTCTTCTACACCGAATGTAGCCCCACCCACCCAGCCACACCCACCCTTTGGCCTCTGTCTTCCAGCAATTTACCTGTTTGCAGCAAAGAGGGAAGAGCCTGTAAAGCCAAGCAAGTCGCTAGCACTTCCCGATCTACAGCTGATTTGCCACGTGGGAAAATGAAAGTGAAACTGCAAAGAGGCAAATAGCTGGGAGTAACAGCAGATTTTTATTTTTTGCTGAACTGGATGGAAGGGGGTAAGTGAATAACTATAAATGTCTGTAGAATGTTCAAATTATTAGACTTATTTTTTAAAGACTGCTTTAGAACAATAAGTTCTAGAGCCAGGAGCAATTTTAAGACTTATGGACTTCAACTCCCAGAATTCAACAGCCAGCTTTGTTAGCTTTGCTTGCTGTGGAATTCTGGGAGTTGAAGTCCACAAGTCTTAAAGTTGCCAAGGTTGGAGATCCCTGTAAATCTAGACAACTTAACAAAATAAAGAAGCTTTTTAAAATAAATGCTTGCTCTGAAGAGGCCCAGTGCTATTGTATCTTCTTTTAAATAATAGAGAATAATGTATACTTCCAGAAATTTTAATTAATTTTAACAGCTCTGTACAAATATAGTCTGAAATGTAACAGTGTCCTGTTTAGTATTAGAGTTTAGTTACCTTGGAGTAGATCTATTTAAATAATTGGGAGCAGTTAGTGTGACTACATTTAAGAAAACTTTCTGGCATAAATACATTTCTCCAATTCTTTGCTAGTTCTATGGGTCAAGCACACATGCATAGAAATACACAGCAAACAGTGTATATCATCTGTGCTGTTTGCTGTTTGGCAAATTGCTGGGAGGCAGAGGCCTTTTTCCCTTGTTTTCCTCCCCCAAAACTAAGGTGCGTCTTATACTTCGGTGCGTCTTATACTCCGAAAAATACGGTATGTTATATGTTTTTTTCTGTGTTTGTGTGTATTGTCTTGTTTTTAACTTTGAAACTGTTTAATAAAAATTATTAAAAAAGAAAAGAAAAGGGAAGAGGTGCAAATGTTTAAAAAGCACTTTGTATCCCATTACTACTTCAAAGTAAGCATGAGAACAGCTAATGTGAATAAAACAGATGTAACCATACATATAGAACTTAGCTATCATAGATCAGTATCTTTTAATCTAATAAAACATTCAAATTTTAAAAGCATTCATTTGGGAAAACAGCTACTTAAATCATCTCTATCTAGCATATGTGCAATAGCATCTTGTTGGCCCCTTAGAGAAATAGGTGAAGCCTATCTCTCAATCTAATAGTTCACATTGCCTTTCCCTCTTCAGTTGAGTTCTGCTGTCTTCCCAAGCCTTCAATTGGTCTACACATTAAAGTGAAGCTTTCCTCAATCTTCTAGCTACTCACTCTTCCCCAGGCCCATGTTGCTTGGTTCCAATTTTACATATCAGAAGTATAGTGATAATAACAAATTACTAGATTCTTTTTGGTAAAGAATGGATGGTCTCATCTTGGAGAGTAAATAGGGAAGCAAAGAGTTGCATTGGTTTTTTAAAAAAGCTTCCATATGCTATTTTATATATACAGAAGAAACAAGTGGAATTGCTTGCCCAAATGGTCTTTGAATTGCAGCTCTAAAATTAGCTTGTAAGTATTTATTCCAGAATTGGTTAGCATTTGTATTCTATGTTTGTCATCTGTTACTTCTTCTTTGAAGAGAGTTTCCTCTTGAAATTATACGGTATTCAAATAAAAAAACAGAGTCTTTCTCAAATTCTTGCTGAGTTTGTAAAGAAAATGAATTAAAAATACTGATAATGCAAGGAACTTTCTAAGATGCCAGTACTTATTACTAGTTCAAATATTTTAATACCACACAAAAGTCAGTATAATGTAACATACTCTCTCTCCGTTACTCTATAATCTTTTCTTTACTATAATTAATGGTTATATCTTTACACATTCTATTGAAAGATTCATAATTTATATTTAAGTAACAAAATTTTACCTGGATATCAGAGTAAGAACTAACAGCATTCCTAAAAGGAAAGGGATAATTTTTATCTAGTCAGAAAAATGAATGTTGACACATATGAAGCCATCTGCTTAAATTATATTTCTTAGTTCTAATAGTATAATGTAGTATTAGTATACAGATATAGACACAGAACAATAAACACATACTGGCATACTTGCTCATAACTTACAAAAGTTTACAGAGAAGTTTATTTTTTACTTGCTTGTTGGGACACAAGAACCAATTAAATGGTATTACAAGCTAAATATTTGCAATCTATCTTCTAAGTAGAAAAACAAAGCAAAATGTTGGACTAGACTAGAGCTTACAATTGGCTAAGGAGGAGAATCCACACTGGGTAGATTGAGGTCTGGAAAACTGATCAAGGGACCAAGTTAAGGAGAATCAAGATGGATGGCTGTTCTATTAAGCTGTTCTAGTCTAAATAGTAGATATCAATTTGGAAACAAGACCCCAAAGGTCAGTGGGTAAAATAAAATTAAGTCTGGAGAAGAGAAGGAAGTTAATGAGAGAGAGAATATTCACAGGAAATTTAATTAGTTGAGGACTGAATTTCATTATTTACAACAGCTAAGAAATAAGGGCAGGCTTCTTGTTATATTTGGCATCATCAAATAAAGCTGCAGTTCAGCACCCAGGCACTCATAGAAAAATTCAGAAAGTAAACTGTATGGGCTAATCCAAGAATATCCAAAGAGACTTCCTCTTTGCACAATCAAACTACCTATCAATTCTAAGTCCCCTCCTTATAACTCTGCATAATCCCCAAACCAGTTCAAGAGCAGATTTGGAGAAAACAGGAAGATTGGAAGAAGAAATAACTTCTCCTGGCAGATACCATTCTATCAGAGAAAAGGCATCATTGGATAATCCCTTACGCTGTCAGATCTTCCACGTATGGCCCAAAGACTGGATGTTCTCTTACACGAAGCTTTTAATTAAAAAGAAAATGCTGATTAGAAATGTGAATGTTTTAAAAGAATTAATTATTTTTAGTTATTTACCAAAAAAATTTATGTGGCCACCCAATTCACATACAGGCAGCGTACAACATTAAGATCTCAGTGAAACACAACAAAAATGTGAAAATTCTCGAAAAAGTTGTTTCACTTTACATTTTATTTCTAAACTACGAAGAAGAATAATACACTTCACTGTAAGAATTGCATCAGGCAAAACAGCATGCAAATTAAGCTTTAAGAGGTTTAAAAGTAAGAGTTAAAACAGAATAATAGAACAAAATAACAGATAGAAAAATAAAATAACCCAGACTAGTTACTTAAAATTAACATTTTAACTCACAGGTTGTTTCTTCTCTCCATTTTCAGCTCTGAAGATAAGCAAATCATGAATTTTTTCATTATAGACTTCAAAGTAGCTGATTTCAAGATGGTAAGTAGTCTAATAGTAAGAAGAAAAGTTTGATTGCTGGTTAAGTACTTTGGGAAAATAAAGCTGACTATATGATAGTGGAAGCTGCAAAAGTGTGATCCAAGGACTTTTTATGACTCAGAGAATCTCCACAGAGAGGGTGAAACCAAACATTTGTGCCTTATTGCTCCATTGGAGGACAGAAGTAGTTTTAAGCTCCTCATTGGCAAAACAGATGCCTTAAAGCTTACAGATGCTTAAGACACCAATCTCACAGCCTAAAAACCCTTTTCCAAAATAAGATATGCTGATATCTTAATTAGGATGAATGGCCAAATGTATAAATGCAGACCCTAACAATTTCTAGGATAATCAAGGATCATTGTCTCAGAAGTTTCTTTCTACCCCAGTCAGTAATGGTTTAAAACAGGGGTGTCAAACTTGATTTCACTGAGGCCGCATCAGGGTTGTGTTTGACCTCGGGAGGGGGGGCAGGGTGGACATTTTCACTGGCAGAGGGCTGCAGGAGGTCCTCCTGAGCTCCATTTTCACTGGCAGAGGCACCGCAGGCCGGTCCTTCGCTGTTTCCAGTGCAGCCCCACGAGCCAAATCTAAGCACCCCGTGGGCCGGATCTGGCCCGCGGGCCTTGAATTTGACACCCCTGGTTTAAAATGACACAGTTGTAAGCATGTTTTGTTCACTTTTTACAAAAGCCACATTATTCTGCAATACTAGTCAAACAATGAAGTTGCTGATCCAACTTCATAATGCTTGCGAAACTGTTTCAATATATCATTATATGCATCTTGGATGAATAAAAGCATAGTATGTAAAAACCTTCAACTGAAGGAATAGAATTGGTTTCTGATGCTATTTGATACATACTTTTGACAATATGTATCAACTCTACAAACTTAAAATTTAAAAATCCTAGCATGTATCTGAAGTTAAGTTTTACTTTTCATACTAAAAGACTTTAGATGGCATAAAGTTTACCTGCATCACGTTGTTCTTTATAGGCACTTTTATAAATGTTAGCTTCTATCTACCTCAGCTAAGGAAGACTTATCACAGTTGAAGCACTATTATGAAGAAATTTTATTTTAATTCCATCTAAATTCCAGAAACTAATGATGAAGTGCACATGTAATTATTACAGGCTAAAATAAATACTTCAATTCCAAAGTGATGAGGATGTAAGCCTCGCAGTACCTGTTCTGTTTCTTTTTTTGCTATTTGATAGAAAAGATCTTGACAGAATCTCGGTATTATTCCTCGTTCATCATCATCAAACCCCATCATTCTGTAATGACAATTTAAATATATTCAGTTCAGCAGAAGACTAGAATAAATATATTCTAGAGAGGATTAAACATGTTAATAATCTGTTGCAGCAAAGAAACAACAAAGAGACTCATGGCATCTCAAAGACTAGCCAAGGTTCTATCTTAGTTTCATGGATTACATTGATTTCAACAGATGCAATCGTATTTCAGTAAAAATATTAGTTAAATATCACTGTCAAATGCAACATATATTGAATGCTGCTGATCCTCATCTGCCCCCCAAATTTTCCCTTCCAACTCAACTTACGTGTAAGATTTTCCAGAACCAGTCTGTCCATATGCAAAAAGGCAAGCATTGTATCCTTCAAAGGCCGTTTCTAGAAGAGGTATGGCCAAAGATTTGTATATTTTTTCTTGGCTTGCGTAGTTAGGGCGCGTATCAAAAGACCAGAATGAAAAGTCAAAGGTAAAACTGTATATTTGTTTTGTAGACGGATGATGAACTACAGTCTCTTGCCCTTCCATTGAAACCACTTGGACAGATTCTTCATTTCTGTCTCTAAATAAAAACACAAAATAAATTAATTTGCAATGAGGTAAATACTCAATATTTTAGATTTATAATAGTCATGAAAACTAACAACTTGCATTTATCTAGCTAATGTTCTAGGAGCTACAGTGTATAGGGGATCACATTTGAGATATGAGTTGTGAAAAGATAAAAACTCTATCATGATCAGGAATATCACTTTATAGTAATTTTCACATTAGTATAATTTGTCTTTATGTGTTTTTCTTTATCTAAACCAGAATAAGAGACTAATAAATTGTACTGATATCTTAAGGTTTTACACCATCAGAACCTTATGATTCAGATATGAAATGGTGTTGGATGAAATTATTTCAGGACCATCATGATGTAGTACTTACACCTGGTACAGGTAGTCCTCAACTTACAATTCATTTAGTGACCGTTCAAAGTTTCAACGGCACTGAAAAAAGTGACTTATGACCGTTTTTCACACGACCGTTGCAGCATCCCCATGGCCATGTGATCAAAATTCAGTTGCTTGGCAACTGACTCATATTTACAATGGTTGCAGTGTTCTACAACCTTTTGCAACCTTCTGACAAACAAAGTCAATGGGGAAGCCAAACTCATTTAACAATTGTGTTATTAAATTAACAACTGCAATGATTCACTTAACAATTGTGGCAAGAAAGGTCATAAAACGGGGTAAAACTAGCTGAACAAATGTCTCACTTAGCAACATAAATTTTGGGCTCAATTGTGGTAGTAAGTCGAGGACTTTCTGTACTGGAAAGTCCCATGTTTTAATTCAACTTCAGTCAATGAGGATCACTCAGTAACTTTGAGCAATCAGTCTCTGTCAGCTCATAAGGTTGTTGCAAGGAAATATGGGAAAAAATATAATTTACACCACCTTGAGCTCCTGAATGAAATATGAAATATAATCTTACAAACAAGCAAATGAATAAAACCGAATCAAAATCAAATACATGCAATAAAACCAAAGTAAGTAGAACTTGATGCAATGCAACTATATGTCCACTACACAAAAGAATACATTTAAATGTATTACAGCTTACAGCTGTGGCTAGAGGAGCCTTTGCACAGGTCCGCCCGGTGCACCAATTGCGACCATACTTGGAGAAGGAGGCTCTACTCACAGTCACTCATGCCCTTGTCTCCTCTCGATTGGACTACTGTAATGCGCTCTACATGGGGCTACCCTTGAAGAGTATTCGGAGACTTCAACTGGTGCAAAGTGCGGCTGCGCGTGCTGTGATGGGTGTCTCAAGATACACCCACGTAACACCCATACTCCGCCAGCTGCACTGGTTGCCCATTGGTCTCCGGGTCCAATTCAAGGTGTTGATTATCATCTTTAAAGCCCTACATGGCTTAGGTCCAGGTTACCTTCGGGACCACATCCTACCTCATACTTCCCTTTCACCGGTTAGGTCCCACAGAGTGGGTCTCCTCCAGGTCCCATCAACCAAACAATGCCAGCTGGCAGGGCCTAGGGGGAGGGCCTTCTCTGTGGGGGCCCCCGCTCTCTGGAACCAACTACCTCCAGAGACCCGAATTATCCCCACCTTGCTCGCCTTCCGAAAAGCTATCAAGACATGGCTTTTCCTGCAGGCGGGGTGACTGAGACAATTTTACATCCTAGGTCTCCCCCATGTTTGTATAGTTTTATATGTTTTTTAAAATTCTTTTTAATACTGTTTTTAAATTTTATATTGTTTAGTTGTTTTCTAAATGTTGTACGCTGCCCTGAGTCCTCAGGGAGTAGGGCGGCATATAAGACCACTAGATGATTGATAGATAGATAGATAGATAGATAGATAGATAGATAGATAGATAGATAGATAGATAGATAGATAGATAGATAGATGATAGATAGATAGATAGATAGATAGATAGATAGATAGATAGATAGATAGATGATAGATAGATAGATAGATAGATAGATAGATAGATAGATAGATAGATAGATAGATAGATAGATAGATAGATGATAGATAAATATTGAGTGAAAGCATATTTAATATTTAGCATCATACAACATTAAAAAAATGTGAATTCATTAGGACATTTCAGTAGGTTTAGTATTGAACAAAATAAACTTGCAGACGAAGGCAAAGAAGGCATAGTTTTTCTGATGCCAAATCTACAGTGTATTATTCTGCTGAAACTAGACTTGAATCATAAGTTCTATAAAATGTTAGGGGGTATACTTAAGCTCCTGAGGCTCAAAATAATAACTGCTAGAAATGGAGTTGTGGGGCTGGCAGGTTTGGGAGCAAATGTCTCTCCAGCCTACCCAAAATGACAGAGATTCAGGATAGGTTGAAAGCAGATTAAAAAATACAAATATGGGAGCTATTATACTGCATTGCAAAAAGCTGGAGATTAACTTTGGTGGTAGACTATAACAATGTTTCTCAATCCCAACAACTTTAATTTATATAATTTCAATTCCCAGAATTCTTTAGCCAGCATGCTGGATGGGGAAATCTGAGAGTTGGGGTCTACAGACCTTAAAAAGTTGCTGAATTTGAGAAACCCTGGACTAGGGAAAGAGACAACAGGAATAAAATTGGATAGCCCTTCTACGTCACTAAAAGGGTGTCCATGAGTATCATCATCTTGTAAGAAGATAATGCCTGGGTACAACTACAACGATCTGTGCAAAGACTTACCTGAAACTAAAGGGCCGGACTCTCACAGCCACAGTCACTTTACTATTTTCTATTTTAAAAGGATTGTCTTTAAAGGACATGTTCTGCTTTATGCTGTCTTCTTTAACTGAAGCAGCTCGCTGAGCATATGTGGTATTTTCTTGCATCTTTCCCATTTTGCTTGGAGTGAATGCAGCACAGCTTTCCTTTTGTGAGATTTGAAGGCAAGTCATCCTGTTTTTTAAGGAGGAAGTAGTAGGACTCTTGGCGTACTGAACAGTCGATTTAAATACTTCTGCTGTATTTTTCCTTGATGTCTTCCACCTTTCCAAATATTCATTTTTAGCAATATTATTCTGCCGGTTTTCACTTCCATTTGGTTTACTGAACCTTCCAGATGTTTTTAATGCTGATGTTTTCCCATTAGGAGTACTTGTGGTGAAGCGTAATAATTGAGAAATCTCATTTTGATTTTGAGAAGCAGCGGGTGTCCTGGGTTTTATGGGTGTGACATTCCCAGTAACATTACTATAATTTGTCTTATAATTTGTCTTCCCAGTAGCCTTAATAGGTAAAATATCACTGTTGTTACCTTTGGATGAAAATTGAGCATTATTACTTTTTGGTGGCAAGTATCCAGCATTTTCTGTTTTAGGTTCATAAATATTATTTGTCTTAGATTTCTCAGTTGATCTAGTTACAATTTGGGGCTGGAGAGTTAATCTTTCTTCAACTAATGTACTGTCACTGCCATGGATTTTATCTATATTCGATTCTCCTTTCCTCGTTGCTCTTCCTCTTTGCAGGGTCAACTTGATTTCTGATGTATATGCAGGCAAAGCACTGGGCAATTTGTTACAGGCAGAAACTATATAAGTCCTATTTATTTCTTTAGTCTTATTCAAAGGTTGTGAGAGTGAACTGGTTCTCTCATATTCTAATACACATGGTTTTAATTGTTGTCCAAATCCAGGTGTTGAAGAGATATTTCCCGAGGGCTGTTTTTGTGAAGACCCACCAAGCTCACTAACGTGGCTTTTCTTAGGAATAGAAACGATAGACATTAAGACTAACTACTACTAACTACAACTGTAGAACTGAAATTATCTCATATAAGGTCTGCCTGAAAAAAAGAATTGGCATCTAATCTCACTTTCTGTATAATGTAAACAAAACGTGTCATGATGGCATCTGTAAAAGAAAAAGAAAAAAGCATTGTTATTTTTAAGTGAAAAAAAATCAAAAATAAAGTGAGGATTGTAAGTGGTAGCATATGCAATGAAATAACTAATAATTCAAGCTTGTGAAATACCTCAAATAAGACTGCACTGCTAGAAAGGGCTTATTAACTGGTGGCATTTATTTCTGACTAAATCATATTTATCCATCTATTTCACAATATTTACAATCTTCCTTATTCCTAACATATTCAAGTAGGGTACAACAAAGCTAAAGCAAAGAAAATTATAAAGCATATACAATTAACATATTGCAATTTATGAGCATAATTGAACCCAGAATTTGTTACTAAGCAAAGCAGATGTTAAGTGGTTAACTGAGTCACACTCAATTTTACAATCTTTGTTTTTTTGCCACGGTTGTTAATTGAATCATGTGGTCATTAAGCAAATCCAACTTCCCCCATTGACGTTGCTTGTCTGAAGATGGCTGGGACAGTTGGAAATGGTAATCACATGACTCCAGGACTCTGGTTACCCAAGCACTCGAATTTTGATCACATGACCATGGGGAAATTGTATGGTTATAAGTCGCTTTTTTCATTATTGCTGTAACTTCAATTACTAAATGAATGGGGATGTAAGTGAAGGACTACCTGTAATATCTTTTTTTTTTAAGTCAACGATAAAATTAAACTACTGTAAGCTAATGTCCAAATTCACAGTGGAGTAAGATTGTTTGGGACCCACTTAGAAAATGTATCAAGGACAGGAATCTCTCTTCTTCCAGAGAAAGGATACTCCACAAAATGAGAGTCTCTACTGAAAAAGTATATAGCAGATTGAGATGTAAATGGGATATAAAAATCAAACTTTCAATCTGCTTCTCTTTAAAAATGAAGAAACGTGAAAAGCATTTTTACCTCTTAAAATACAGTACTTCAGTATAGTGAATTCATTACAGTATAGCAGCAAATGATAAATTGATGGATTGCGTGAAAAGGGGAGTTTCTGCAGATGTTATGATCAGGCTTATAAAACTTCTGTACAATTATGAAAGTTGTACAAACCCCATCGTTTGATCTCAATCAATCTGTTATTGATATTATTTTTGAAAAGGCCTGAATGCTTTGATCCACGATCATAAAGTTGGTATCAAATTATAATTCCTTAGAATTCACTAAGGAAAAAAAAACACCTGACACTGTTTTCAAATTAAAGAAATCCTTCCTGAAGGGACTAAAAAAATGTTTTTCAAACTTAGCAACTTTAAGATGAGTGAACTTCAATTCCCAGAATTCCCCAGCCAGCATGCAGACTGGGAAATTCTGGGAGTTGAAGTCCACACATCTTAGTGGCCAAGTTTGGAAAAACACTGAACTGGAACAACGATAGGCGCTTCTGAATCTCCGGATGTTGCTAGCCTACAACTTCCACCATCTGTAGGAAGTACGGACGATGGCATTTGCACTAAAATAGCACTGTGACATTTGGGAACCCTCCAGTTCCCGAACCTTACATTAGAAGAAACAATAACGGGGCTTCGTTTTCTCTTTACAGTATTTTTCGCATGCCAAGAAAAACGGCTTCAAAAAAAGACCCAGTTAAACAAGGGGCGGGCTATAGAAATCTAGCAAGTCAATAAAAACAATCCCTCGAGTAAAGAAGGGGAAGGCAGGTCTAGAAGTGACCTCTTCGCGCGTTACTGCTTACCTGCCCTTCGACATTAAACCAACAGACTATCATTTCAGCTGCACCTCCGACTCTCTTTTTCGAATGCGCCGCGATGCTTGCTATTGGTTGAGACTTGAGAGGGTGGATGACGTCACACGCGTCTCCGAAAGCGGGTAAGACCTGACGTAGTCAAAAAATCACTGCTCGGGCGCTATAGCGACACCTCTGGCTCTGAAGCGAACACTCTCCGTTGCTGGCAACCGAGACTAAATGCTAAATGAATCGAGTACCTGAGCCTGGTACTTGAGATAATGTTTTTCTCTTTTCCCCATTTCAATGGGAAGATCCCTAAAGGGAGCCGGGTGTAAAATTAGAGGAACTGCTTCAGGGTAGGTTTTCTATTCTTTTAACTTCTAACAGGAAAACTAAATTTGAGACCATTAACACCTTAGGTCTCCCCCATGTATGTATGGTTTGTATGTTTTAAAAAAATTTTAAACTGTTTATTATATTATTAATATTGTTTTTATAGTTCTTTACATGTTGTACACAGCCCTGAGTCCCTAGGGAGTAGGGCTGCATATAAGAACACTAAAATAAAATAAATAAATAAAATTGCTGCTTGTGCCCGAAATCTGTGTAATAAAAATCACTGTTTTCCATGTACATAAAATGAAACTGCAACTGCGAAACGGACATCCCAAACTTTATTTCAGATGTTTGGAAGTGTAGAAAACTAGCATATGGTCGAAAAGTATTAAATTTCTTTAAATCTCCATACAAATAGGTATGTGTGTGTTAACGGAATTAATAACAAATAATAAACTATTTGATGTCTTTAAGAGTCCCTTGGAAGATAACATAAAATGCATTCCTAGAATATTTAGTCTTCCTTAAATTGGTATGTGTGTGTGTGTTTAAATTTCATTTCCTGATATATTTGTTAAGTTATACAAGTTGATAGTTAATTCCAGCTATAATTGGCTTCAATTGGCCTTGTGATTGTATATCAGAGGCTAATAATTAGGTAACAGGATGGTGTCACCATTCAGGCACTCCTATCTAATGTCCAATTTTCAACAATTCAACTGACCCTTTCCATTCTTTTTTCTAACATGATCTTTCACTCCTCCAAACTTGCTTAAAAGACAAATGTCTATTCTACCTATGCAGACGATGCAACAACACTTTAAAGAATGCCAAGCGGTCTTTAAAAAGCATTGATGGCCCTAGCACGGTGTTGCAAAGAAATGAGCTGGAACTGTTATTAGAAAATTAAAATTAAGAGCATTTTAAAATGTGTTGGTTCATAAAGAGAAAATAAGTATTCTATATATTAATATCTAGAACATTTATCCAATTAAGCACAACATTTGTTAATTGGAGGAAGTCTACTTGTCCTCCTATATAAGCCCTCAGATAGCAGCTAGGTAGAATATGATCAGTATCTGCCAGGGAGCACTGCATTCACATTGAGGGGAAGATACTCTGTCCCATTTAAAGAGAGTCTTGGCAGGTAAGTTGTGAATCTTTTTCAAAGTTTTCCAGCACTGGCGGGTAGCATCAAAATCTGCTAATTTTTGGATAGGATCAGTTATATTCTTTCTGGAGTCTGGACGTTCGCTAATCCAGTTTTCTTTCCACTGGGATTTTGCATCGGTTAGTATTGTGCAACTGCTGTGCAGATATTGGGGGGGGGGGTTCCCCTGGATTTAAGCCTCCCAATTGATGAGTATGGCATATCAGAGTTCACCAGGTTTTAAAATGGAATTTGTAATTTAACATATAGCTTCTTGAATTTCTCATACCTTACAAAATTGACCACGCATCTGCATATTATGTGCATCATACTATTATGTTCTTTCTATACAGCTTTACTGCTGCTACCCATGTCTTTCATGCTATATGCTAAATAAACAAACAAACAAATACCAGTAAATCTAAGAGCAGCCTTTCAAATTCCTAAGTGTCTCTAAAGCCATCTTGTAACTAGATGAAAATAGAGCCTTGAGTGTGGCTAGCATTAGTCAATTATTGGCTCAGGCTGTATTTCTAGACTAATAAAAATCGAGAGGACAAATTAAAAAGTCATGGTCTAAATTAACATACCGTATTTTTCGGAGTATAAGACGCACCGAAGTATAAGACGCACCTTAGTTTTGGGAGAGGAAAACAAGGGAAAAAGGCCTCTGCCTCCAAGCAATTTGGCAAACAGCAAACAGCAAACAGCACAGATGATATACAGTTTGCTGTGTATTTCTGTGCATGTGTGCTTGACTCATAGAAATAGCAAAGAATTGGAGAAATGTACATTATGCCAGAAAGTTTTCTTAAATGTAGTCACACTAACTCTTCCCAATTATTTAAATAGATCTACTCCAAGGTAACTAAACTCTTAATACTAAACAGGATACTGTTATATTTCATACTATACTTGTACAGAGCTGTTAAAATTAATTAAAAATTCTGGAAGTATACATTATTCTCTATTATTTAAAAGAAGATACAATAGCATTGAGCCTCTTCAGAGCAAGCATTTATTTTAAAAAGCTTCTTTATTTTGTTAAGTGGTCTAGATTTACAGGGATCTCCAACGTTGGCAACTTTAAGACTTGTGGACTTCAACTCCCAGAATTCCACAGCCAGCAAAGCTAACAAAGCTGGCTGTTGAATTCTGGGAGTTGAAGTCCACAAGTCTTAAAGTTGCCAAGGTTGGAGATACCTGGCTCTAGAACAATAATAAAGCAGTCTTTAAAAAGTAAGTCTAATAATTTGAACATTCTACAGACATTTAGTTATTCACTTACCCCCTTCCATCCAGTTCAACAAAAAATAAAAATCTGCCTGTCTCTGCCAGCTATTTGCCTTTGTAGTTAGTTTCACTTTCGTTTTTCCACGTGGCTAATCAGCTGTAGATCGAGGAAACTGCTACTGACTTGCTTGGCTTTGCAGGCTCTTCCCTCTTTCCTGCAAGCAGGTAAATTGCTAGAAGACAGAGGCCAAAGGGTGGGGGCGGGTGGGGCTGCATTCGGTGTATAAGACGCACCCAAGTTTTCACCCTCTTTTGGGGGGTAAAAAGGTGCGTCTTATACTCCAAAAAATACCGTATATATTTTCAGATTTGCAGTTTCTTTTTTTCACATCAAGACTTTTAGTTTTATAAAACTAGGATGGTATAAATTTATTCAACAAAATCTAAATAAAGGGTTAGATCGTGGTAGAATAAAAATATTAACTTTATTTGAATTTCATTAAAAAGCAAAATAGAATGCCATTTTTCTTCTACATATTAAAAAAAAGTTGTTTGTGACAATTAAAAACTTATACAGCTTTATAACGGGTTTTATAGACAGTTCATTTCAGTTGATGGTTGGTAGGTAGGTAGGTAATTATCTCGTGAAAAGTCTATAATGCTTGAAAAGATGAAAGAGAAGAAAAGGATGAATAGCAACAAAGTGGACTCAATTACAGCACCATTGGAAAACCTGAAGGACATGCTGGAAGTGGTCTGTGTTTGGTAAGAGTTGACACCAATTTGATTGCACAATTCAGTCAGTGTATCTCAAGTTCAAGATTTGTATTCCTTTTTCTATTTTGAAATCCACTCTACCTCCACTGCAATCATCAATATTCATTTTAAGCTGTTTTATACTGAGGTAAACTGTTGGGTCAGTCTCTTCCAGCTTTCCCCAACTCAACTCTACTGCCCTCCATAGGCCCATGCAAGCATATAATTATTTGTAATAAATAATGTGCAGATGTAATCCCAAGAATTTCCAGCCAACATGAATACTGCCAAAAATCTGAGAAATTAACATCCACCTATCTTGAAAGTATCCAGACTGGGAAAGTCTTATCTAGCTCAATACTCATTATTGGCTAGATGTTGCCTTGCAAAGATTTGGTAAGGTAGAAATCTCTTGCTGATCTGCGTCCATTAATTAACAATGCCCAAAATTGAAGCTCACACTACTTGTGTGTTAAATATGTATGCTGCTGCAGTTCTTCTGTACACTTGTATTACTGTGTTCAGTCAGGTAGCCAATAATCTTTGCATGTTTTAATTTCAAAACAAGAAACTCAACGGGTACAATTACTCATTCCAGAGATTTCTCATAAATTGAATAGGTAACTAACCCAGACTCTTAATGGGAGAAAAAGAATAGCTGGCTCAGAATCACGATCTTTCTGCCCCTTTTCAATTTTGGAGGCCCTGCCTGTCCAGGCAAGAAATCTGAAACATGTGAATTGAATTTATTTGCCCAATTAACTGTCAGTCTGAACTGGGACTGGAAATAATTACTTGTAAGAAAAAAAGATTAATCTCCCCCCCCCTCCTACAATCTGCCCCTTAATCCTTGCTAACAGATACAACTGAATAAATAATATCTTTCAGAATTTGACCAGTTGTTTGTCTCAACATCTTTTGAATTTGAACTGAAATGTATACTTTAAATAAGTTTAAGACTAGTAGAGCCTTTATTTTAATCCATACTTCAGTTACTCTTTGCTTCTTAGTCTTTTGTTTTTCCAAGCTCTAACCAGCCACTTCAAGAAACAAATTCAGAACCAGCTGCTTATTTTGCACAAAGCATTTCAGTTCATCAGGCACATCTTAAATTATATCATGACTGTTCAAATACTATCTTTACCCTCAGATCTGGCAGGATTAGTTGCTACTAAATAAATGTATATGTGGAATACTGTAATATTTGGTAACAGTGAATGAGATTTCCTGATTCCCCGTTTCTCTACATGTATTGCACTAAACCCAGCCATTGAAAATACATACCGGTATGTATTTTGCCATTTAACCTGAGGTCTAAGCCCTTAATGAAATACTGTTTAAAATGACCAAGGATACGTCATTATCTCCAGTTAACAAAATTAATCCCTTGCTAAAATAGCACTCTTGATACCTCATAAGCATGGAGATGTATAAACTATCAGCTCTCACCAAAATTAAGCATCAGTCTAATGAAAATAATAATAATACCTTGCTTAGCTCTCTCATTTTGAATTAATGGGGCTACAAACTTATGTTTTTATTGAAGCACATCCATAGAAATGGATTAAAAGTTTGCATATAAAACAAGTTAACATAAACAAATTATATTTTTAAATATAGCTTGTTACTTTTGAGATGTACTTTTATCATGTTGTCTAATAATGTCCATAAGATTATCCCCCGTTACAAGATTCTGATGTTCTTTGCCCCTCAGCTGTTCTTTCCGCTTTTGGTCATGTAAATATGGAGAATTTAATAACTGAGGTGGGAGAATGGTGCCAGTTGGTTTAACTCGCTTTACCACATCCCAGAAAAGTCTCTTGCTGTTATTATTAATAAATGTAATTGCAGTTCCACTGTGACCCAGCCGACCTGCTCTTCCAACCTAAAAAAGGAAAAGCAATGGTACTTAAAATCAATGATAACTGTTATAGGTAACTATACAGATAGACCTCGACTAACAGCCACAATTCTAATCAGAATTTCCATCGTACGCCAGTGTGATCATAAAGCAAGTTATCACACAACTGGACCTGAATATTGCAACCATTTTTTATCATAAAAGTTCAAGCAAATCACTGCACCGTTAACTGAATCATTCAGTTGTTAAATGAATCATTTGACTGTTAATTAAACCTGGTTTCCTCAAATGACTTTGCTTGTTGGGAGCTAAGTGAGGTTGCAAATCGCAATCACATGACAAGACGCTGCAACTGTCTTAAATGCGTGCCAGTTCCCAAGCATCTGAATTGCAATCATGTGACAGTGGAGGCAGTGTGATAGTGGTAACTTCAAAGGCAGATCGTAAGTCACTTTTCTGAAGCTGTTGTTATTTCAAACCATAATTAAACAAATGGTCGTTAAGTCAAGGACTCCCTGTACAATATATATCTAATTACAAATACTTTGGCCACCTAATGAGAAGGAAGGACTCACTGGAGAAGAGCCTAATGATGGGAACGATTGAGGGCAAAAGAAGAAGGGGACGACAGAGAATGAGGTGGCTGGATTGAGTCACTGAAGCAGTAGGCGTGAGCTTAAATGGACTCCAGAGGATGGTACAGGACAGGAAGGCCTGGAGCCCACTGTCCATGGAGTTGCGATGGGTCGGACACAACTTCACAACCAACAACAACAAATTACGAATGATTAAATTGACTAAAGTTTCAGTCATGGACAAAGGGACAATACAGTACAATATTTATTTGGCTAATGACCAGCAAAATTTAAAAAACAAAAACAGTGTAGCAAATAGATACAATAACACTAAGCAACTAACAAAATAAATCACATATGTTTTCAAGTTTTATGATCACATAAGCTACTTCAGGTTGTTTTTTTGCCAGGATATGTAATTGACACATCACAAAACAATGTTGCTCACTGCATTTTAATTAGTTTTAGTAAGGAAGTTATTTCAATGAATGTACCCAAAAGTGCTTTTCAAAAAGCAACTAGACTTTCTCGGGGTTTTTTTTTCTTCAAAACCTTCCACTTTTGCAAAATATTTTCCAGAAAAAAAACTAAATCCAGTTGCCTTTTGAAAAGCGCCTTTGGGACCCACTGACCTGGATGATTGAGAATCTCCATAGGCATTGAAATGAATGTTAGTTCTCTTACCTGTTTCTTCAAAATGTGCTTGGAAAGCTACAATTCATTGTTTATACCTATAGCATGATACAGAACATAGCTCTTTAGGCACTCTTTAAAATGTGTAACGTACTCAAGAGTGAACTTCTAATTTGAAAATCCTTCCTCCGCAGTCCATTTTGTATCATCAAGCACTCTGTAGGACTTTTGAGCTATGAGGCTTGCTTTTTGTTGAAAGATTCAATATCACACTGCCTTTTAAATCAGAAAGTTTATTTACCTGGTGCACATATTCATCCATGCTAGATGGCATGTCAAAATTCACCACCAGCTTAATATTGACAAGGTCAAGTCCACGCCCAAGGACTCCAGTGCTTACTACAACTTCATATTTCCCTTGCAGTAATCCCTAGCACAAGGGAAATATAATCATCATTTTCATCAATAGAAATATACCTTTCAAAATTACAAAGGCATCAGCAAACAAATCTGACTACATTTCAAAGAAAACAAAAACAACAGTTGAACAATAAGGAAAAAGAAGCATCTATGTAATTTTATAAAGTTGAAAACATTTTACCTGTGAGACATTTCCTGTGAACTTAAATTCCCAAACCTGAGTCCATAGCTACTTTAGCCAACACGATGAATCTTCAGATATATTTTATGATATGAAAAATAGCTTTCATCTAAAAAGAAACTCACTAAGGGGTCAATCTCAAACTCTCTACCTAATAGCTAATTGAACTGGGTCTCGAGGAACAGTTCTCAAATATTTTGGTCTCAAGACTGAGATCCCCAAAGAGTTTTGGTTTATAAGGGTTATAGCTACATTATCGATATTTACTATATTAGAAATTAAAACTGAGAAATTTTGAAGTATTTGACTTTGCAGAACCTCAAAGGTCCTCAAATCACACTTTGGGAAACTCTGGTTTAGAGTTCTTTAACTCTAAAGAACTCTAAATAGATTTAGCTAGTTTTTAGATAGGCCCCAGATGTTTACAAACCTGTAAAATCGAAGTTCTTTCTGACTGTGATTTCTCAGCATGCATCGATGTTGTCTGTAAACCTGTGATTTTATGAACAGCATTACTCAGAAGATCAGCACCCAACTTACATTCCACAAATACCAGTACAGGAGGCTTAAAGAGTTTCTTATCCTAAAAAAGAGGGGGACAGGGAGACCAGTGAGCATAAGGTAAAAAAAGATTAATTTATGTACCAAAAAAAAGATAAATGGAATAATGTGAGATTTAGTGGTGGTAAATAAAGCAAAGGAAGAATCCAACTATTTTCCAATATTACTAAGCCTGAAGTAATAATGTTTCAAATATTTTTCGAATAGTAAAAAGAATGCAAATATCAAATAATTATTTTCTATTACTATAGTTTTTTAAAATGCTTTTAACACCATGAGGATTTAAGTATTCCAACCAAATCAAAAGAGCTGTTTAAATTTTCACAGTCCAAATGTTATGTGTTTTAGTTTAGTGGAAACATGCCACAATACAAATTATTTTAACACTCTTATGAAAACTATGTACATTATAGCATAGTATGGTTTCTATTTCATAGTTAAAATGCCTTGGAGTATGGTCATAATTCTTTGAATATTAGTAGTTACTTAATTTAAATAGCTTCCACCATCACAGGATCAGACACACCTACTCGCCCCCATCCCCATATAAACACCTACCCACACCCACACCCACACCCACATATCTATATATATACATACACACACACACAGACACTATATATATATATATATATATACATACATACATGCAGTAATATGCAAGTCTACATAACCAGCAAGATTGATACTATCAATATTTCAGCAGAGAAATTGCCCAAGAGGAAATTATGGTTTTAATGGCTACATTTCCAGGAACAGAATTGATTATAGCAATGGTTCTAGTGCATTTTCCCCCAAATATCTATGGTTGATGAAAAGAAACAAAGACTTGTCTTTCCATGAGGGTACTAACATTTAATATTTCAAAAAGCTTTTTCTTTTTGGAAGGCTCTTCTATCCACAAAATAATCTGGCGAATATTGGAACACGGCAGATTCTTTTCTCCGACTGTTATTTTCACTGGATTCTGCAGAAGTCGGCTTGCCAGCTGTTCGATGCTTAAAGGCATTGTGGCTGACACCAAGAGGGTTTGATGATCGTTGGGAATATTTTCCAAAATTTCTAACACCTGCTGCTGGAAGCCCATCTTTAGCATGGTATCAACCTATGTTAAACAAAGAAATGGATTAACTAGTGTTTTCTTCTTGTTGAAGATGAGTGAAAACATTATTTTACGTTTATTAGCAACATCTATCTGGGCTTTCAGATCAGCACTTCCCAAAGAACAAGAACAAGAACAAGAAGCAATGGGTGGACACTAAACAAGGAGAGAAGTAACTTAGAATTAAGGAGAACTTTCCTGACAATTAGAACAATTAATCAGTGGAACAGCTTGCCTCCAGAAGTTGTGAATGCTCCAACACTGGAAGTTTTTAAGAAGGTGTTGGATAACCATTTGTCTGAAGTGGTGTAGGGTTTCCTGCCTAAGCAGGGGGTTGGACTAGAAGACCTCCAAGGTCCCTTCCAACTCTGTTGTTGTTGTTGTTGTTATTAACTTAATTACTTCAGTATTGTGAGAAATTCAGCTCCCAGCAATAATCATGCTAGCTGATGGTTCGGAATGTCGATGCCCATAGAGAGAGAAAGTGCAGTCTTTTAAATAGTGGTTGTAGTGGAAAATATATATTACAGTAGTGCTTCTTTGAGTAACAAAGACAACTTGGCTAGGAAGTTCATATTCCCAGTATCTCGAATTATGTCTCTTTTCTGCCCACTGCTCTGTCAACATTAATTATGTTGAACAGTCCAGCATGATAGGACATTGTTTGAAATTTGGTCTATTTCAATGCCCACCAAAGTAGGTGAAAGTAACCCTTTTACATACGCAGCTGTCTCATTGCCAAGATGATCTTCAGTTGTAATTTATAACTGCTGGAACATATCTTCAAAAGTTGACAGATGAAAAGGTCTCGAGATACTACTGAATTACATGTCAAGCTAAGTTAACCCAAACATGCTAAAAATCTAATCATGCATAAACTACAGTATCAAAACTGTAATATTTTGCCCACCGTGGTCTACAGTGTTTAGTTACCACACAGAGTCATTTAACCTCCCTCCTCAAAATAGAGTCATTACACTAGTGACGATCCACACATTTTTTTGAAAGATGATATACACTTACCTCGTCAACAACAGCAATTTTAATATTATGAAGTTGAATAGAGGATTGCTTTAGAATTTCTCGAAGCCTTCCAGGTGTTGCTATGATTACCTAAAATAAAGGCAGGAAATACAAATAATAGAATATAAATAAATTCATTGTTATTACAAATTCCAACAAACTTATTAAATCAAATATCAAAGGTGAAAAAACGTTTAAGTTTGAAAAATAGGATTTTTCACAGCACATGGAACATAAAATTACTTAGATTTGCTTGGAGATGGATGTACTAGTTCTGTGGAAGTAGTTGAGACATGGACCGATGTGGTTATTTGGGAAAAGTTTGATCCTATTACTGGAGAAAAAGGACAGATTCCTTGGACCTCTGTATCTATTAGTATTTGAGATCCATGCCCTTCTTGGTTGGTATGTGGCTGCGTCCAAAAGTGAATACTTTTAAGAGAAAGAGTGATCCTGCCTGGATTTAAGGAGGTTGAAGAAACATTTGGGGACCAAACTGTGCTGGATAAGTTCTGGCCTGTCTTCATTTTCATTTTAAGGGACGGTTGTTAAGAAAGGTGTTATGCTGCAGTTAAAAGGGCCCAGCATTGGTCACATTTGCTACTGACCTATGGTAAACTTAGGTGGAAATGGTACATCAATCCTGATTCTCCTTAATCTCTCCGAAGCCTTCAATACTATTGATCAGCGTATCTTTATGGACAAGCTCAAGGGGCTGGAAATGGAGAAGAGATCTAATCCAAGACCCTTGCTTTGTGGGGTAGCTGGTGCAGTTTGCAGAGTAGAGGTATTATCAATGCACATACAGAACTGCTTGTGGTTCTGTACCAGTTGCTGCTTTCTGGACCAGTTGAAGCTTCTGAGTGAGCACTAAAGGCAGACCCATGTAGAATACACACTGCAGTAATCCAATCGCTTGATTAAAATATGAATAACTTTGAGGAAAACCTCCAGATCCAGCAATGGGTACAATGAATGTACAAGATGGTGCTGTGCAAGACTCTTCAAACCACAGCTGTTACTTAACTCTTTGAGCAAGAACTGAGAGTCCTACAAGGAACTGCATTACTGTCAGCAATGTTAGAGGGCAAATACCACAAAATTCTCTATGCTAAAAGGCTTCGTGTTTGTAAAGATGGAAGCAATGAATCATGGACTATCTCTTGCTTTACTATAACTTTTATAATATCACAGTACTGTTTGTTTTATGAAGTTTGGGTGTTTTACTCATAACAAAGTTTTAATTGATTTGCTGAATGAATGAAGGAGAGGGGGGAAGTTTATTTTCTTTTTCTTTTATGGGCCAGCTTTGAAAATAATTATCTGCCATTCTGGAACTTGCCAGTAAAATAGACACCATTTCAATCAAGTTATCTGACTTTTATGCCATTCTGAACATAAACCTACAAACATAAACCTTCCAATAACAACAACAACAACAACAACAATAATAATAATAATAAACTGCATCAAATGCTCATTCAGACCTTAAGGATATAGCGTAACATGATTTACCTTAACATTTTGCTTCAGGCGATGAAGCTGGGGCGGTAAAGGCAATCCTCCAACTAGAAGAACGGTTCTCATATTCGGCAGACCAACCATGAGCTCTTTAGCTTGCTTCTCTATCTGTATTGCTAATTCTCTTGTTGGTGTCAGAATAAGAGCAGACAAAGTGTCAGTCTTAAAAAGCACAAAAAAAACGAATAATAGGTTACTGATTTTTCCTTTGATTAAAAATTTCAGAAAAATAAAATGTGAGAGGGTCAATTTATATCAAACCAACTCAACACCTTCATTACATCCACAGTTAATCTAGTGACGTCAGTAGTTATACCATGTATAACATATTGGAGCGGTATACACCACTACACCAATATTCTGCCTTAAGTGCAGAAAGGAGAGCAAGTGGAAGGAAAGGAGTCATTTGAAGATGGGAAGGAAGATTTGCTTATGCTTTCATGAACAAAGGTTACCTCTTCTGAAGCTTTAATTATAACAGGAAGCAGAAAAGCTGCAGTTTTCCCTGAGCCAGTGTCAGCAGTTGCCACAATATCCCTGCCCTGTAACCCAACTGGAATCATCTGCATCTGGACAGGGGTTGGGACTTCATAGCCTGCTTTTTTTAAATTGCTGCCGAGAATCTCTGGGAAGCCACAATGCTCAAACTCAACAATGGGTCTTGCAACTCCTTGCCCTTCAACAGCTATGCCCAGCTGCTGTTTTAAACTTTCGATCTGTTCATCCTCAAGGCTTAACAGGAATTCATTCTCTTCATACACATAAGCAGCATCAGGGAAGATGGGCTGAGAGATGGCTTGTTCACTCTTAGTAGGCTTTGAGCTTTCCTCCTCCCCTTTGAATTGTAGAAGGTGCTTGGCTTTACATTCCAAACTACATACGTCTTCATCAGTCTTGTCACAGATGTACTCCCCATACCGACCACAGACCACGCATACAGGTTCCCCAGATTGTGGCCAGCGCTGAGTTTTATTGAAAGATTTTATGGGTTCTTCTGTACCACAAGAGTCCTTATTGTTTTCTGACTCTGATTCAGTAAGGGCCAGAGTTGAATCTAAAAATATCTCTGGCGAACTGTGTCCTTCTATTGATTTCAATGAATCAGTCTCAACAGTTGCTGCATTTATGATGTCAGACCTGGAATCTCCAAGTTCTGTAGGCTTTTCCGATGCAGATTCATTGTGGGAAGATTTGGATTTTTTTGCGACACAACACTCCTCATCAACAGCATTCCTCTTGACTTTGAGAGATCTGGGAACAAACATTCTTCAACGACCTATCATGAAAATATACAATCATTAGAATTGGCAATCTTCTGACACATTAACATTTCCATATGATTCAGCAAGGGCAACAGGAAGCTCAAAGAATAGATTATTTTCCATTTGTACAGGAACAAGTTTATTTGGAATCATATAAGCTGTGGTTAGAATATTAATTTTATCATGTGGAAGAGTTATTTAAACCTGGAATGTATGGATCGTTTTACAGCATTTAAATAACACTTAGAAAAGTAGCATAGTAGTGAGTTAATCTTGGAAGTAAAACCCATTACCTTCTAAAACAGAGGTGTCAAACTGGCGACCCGTGGGCCAGATGGGTCACGCGCAGGCCACGCCCACCCCAGCTCCGCGAAGCCAAAAAATATCACGTCACGTGATATCAACCTGTTTTCTAAGAGATTGGGTTTTTTAAAAATCAAATCCATCCATAAATATTTTTCTGATAATGGAAACAATGAGCATAGTTTTAGATTGATTTTCTCTTTTTTTGTTTTTTGTTTATTATGGAGCTATGAAGGGCTGCAACGGCTCCAGTTTCAACATGGAGAAATAAAATATCTGGGAATTTTGTTGCAATAGCTATTTAACTAGCAGAGGCTGAGGTAATAGGAAAGAACATTGTGTCGTTAAATCCAAGGCATCCTCCATTGCTTTCTGGACAATGCTCATAGTTCAGTATTCGTTTAAATGACTGAGGCAAACATTTATTTCTAAATTAATAATATAATCTCTGTCTCAGAATCTAAAATTAACAAATTGTTTCTTAAAGCAACTCAGTACTGTACCAAATCAGTAATATATTGTTCTTCACAGGGGTGAAATCCTCCCGGTTCGCCCGGGCCAGTCCTTCGGCTTATAGCAGATGGAACTGACGGCGGTCGCGGCGCGGAGCTTCTCCCGCCCGCTTTCCCGGCCCGGCTGAACGCCGCCATTCGGGTTATTTTTCCCTCTGTGCATGCGCGCGCATGCACAGAGGGAAAAATAACCCGAATGATTGTGTTCAGCCGGGCCGGGAAAGCCGGGAAAGCGGTCGGGAGAAGCTCCGCGCCACGACCGCCGCCAGTTCCATCGGCTATACGCCGAAGGACTGGCCCAGGCGAACCGGGAGGATTTCACCCCTGGTTCTTCAAATACAAAGCACCTATTGCTTGGAAGCAATACAGTTATAATCCAAAGTCATTTTCATTTAAAATAAAATAATATTTATATCAGTGGCTAGTAAAACTGAAGCCCTACTCATTATTTTTCCAGCTCCAAGCCTCACTGATATTTCCTCCACTCCCCATATGACATGCATTAAAAAGTTTTTCTGAATTATATATTATCTTAATGTCAGTTTATCCCCACTGAACTTCTGAAATAGGATTTACAAGTTGAGTGACTAAATCAGCACATCCTCATGTTAACCCAAATGTTCTCTTTTGCTTCACTATTTCTTTCTATGAAATTAAAAAAAAGAATCCCAAATGTTCACACAAGCTGATCTTTCCCAGTCTTTCTTTATTATGTGTTCCCTCAAATAAATGAACCATGATCTTTGTTAAAATTAGTTGTTGCTGATCCCATGTTTTCAGATGGAGAGATGATGGGAACGGTTGTCTGCACCTTTAACTTTCTCCTTTACTAATGTTACTTGATAACAGTTGTTTTTAAACAGATTATGAGTAGCAGTTAATATCTCCCTTATAGATTCTATAAAGATGGTTCCACAAAAAATGAGGAAATAACTAGCATTAAAATCATAAAGGCCAAAACGACTTCTAAATAAGACCAACTACTTCATCAATTAATCAACTTTATCACCGTTATCATAGGACATGAGTTTTGATTTACAGTATTTATAAAATAACACTGAGGAAAACAACAACAGGCTGTCTTCGTGCAGCTTACACATATGCATTATATATGCCGTTCTGAATTTTAAAAAGGGTAGGCCTTATTTTCATTCTTATTTTAATCCAATCTAATGTCCATTTATCAGAGCCAGATTCGTGGACCAACAGGGTTAAACCTAAATATAAAATGAAATTAAATGTGTTGACAAGAAATGTCTTAAATTGAGACAGAGAGAGAGGGAGATTCTAAAAATAATAAAAATCAGCGGAAACCCTGGGACCATATTCTGTGCACCGCAGGTCAATGTATTAATAAAAAATGTAACGTGTAGTTAGAGAGCCGCACCACAGATCAGGGTCAAAGCAGCAAAACGGCAAAGTAGTCATGCCATAATAGCAATAATAGCAATCGCATTTAGACTTATATACAGCACTCTAAGCGGTTTACAGAGACCCCCAGCAATCTGGCTCCTTATTTTATCCACCTCGGAAGGATGGAAGGCTGAGTCAATCTTGAATTAGGCTAAGCAACTAGGCTAAGATATTTAGTTTTGATTTAAAAATAGTTCCCAACTTTAACAGATCAAAAATCGTTGCCAACTTACTGCAAATCAGTCCATAGACCAATCATCAATGTATCTCAAGCAATTCTCCCGTTGGATCCGATACTCTCTCTAGCACATGACCACAGAGCTATACAAAGCGACCCAAAAGGCTGAAGCGGCGGTACAATGCAAAAGGCAGCATGTGAGGGGGGGGGGGGGCAATTGCAACAGCAGCGACAGACGCACCCGGTTTCCCGTGGAAAGCGATTCAGGCTTCCTTAATCATCCTACCACAAAGTCCGTCCTCCAGCGTACAGGAGACCGAGATCTCTACGCTTCCCACAACACTTAACTTGCCGTTCTAGCCGTCGTCACGGCGCCTCGGATTCTCCGAGGTAGAAAAAAGAGGCTGGTCTTTCGCGGCCCTCATTTCCGGTTCCTCTTGGAAACGAGGGCTGCGTCGTGAGCAACCGCCGGGGCGTAGCAGACAACGTCTGCAAAAAATGCGAACGCGTCCTTTTAAGCAGGCAAGGTTTTCTTGGAAGCCCCTGATGCAAACAAAGGCACGCTTTGTTCTCTGCAAAAGCCTGCTAATTCCCTGCTTTTCCGAAGCGGCTGGTGCTGCATGAAATGGAAAGACCGCTGGAGGGCAGCCGAAGATCAAAGTTTACAATCTGTTGCTGCTCCCTCTAGTGGTCGTTTGAAGTTTTGCAACCTAGGCATAATATTCCTAACAAAGGGGGGGAAACGATAAACTTGTCGGCTCCGATCACCCCTTTCATGAGCGTTTCAATTTATTACTCATCACACACATCGTTCCCCACCACAACGTGACATTTAGTTTTCTGCAGTCTCCTAGGGACGCTCAATGGCTCCTTTGTTCTCCCAAATAACAGAATAGCAAGAGTTAGAAAGGACCTTTTCTAGTCCACACCCCTGCACAAACAGGAGACCCTCTTTTGTCACTGATGCGCACAGATTGATCCTCTAGCTAGGATAGGTTTGCGTGCAGTTTAATTTGACCTCCATATTCCATGTCCACTTCCATTTCTCATCTTTATAGAGCCCTGCCTCTTTGATGGGGAAAACAAAAGGAGCACCACTCACTAAATAAGGCAAGGTGACAGAGACATATGTGGAAGACAGAGACTTCAAACAGTGGGAGAAGTAATGAATTTCAAATATTGTTTTCTTTCTCAAACAAAACAACACCAAGTATATATTGCAATGGTCTAAATGGGACAGGCTGACAAATTTGGTTTTAAAATCTGTTGGTCTTTCCAGTCAATGGGCTGGATTCAAAGTTGTGCCACTAAAATCAGTGAGATCTGTTAGATTCAGTCCTGTTGATTTCAAGGAGACAAATCTATTTCAAGGTCTATTCTAAACACAGTCAAGTTTGCTTCCAACCCCCGACTTTAGAAAGCAAACAGCTGACTATTAAGCTGCTCAACAGGGCTGAAGCCCTTATTGGAGCTTCTATAACAGGCAATCCATATCCAAAGATCTATGGCAAAGAATGACAGACAGCTTTAGTGATTGGTTTGGTAGCTTCCTACAGACATTTGTGTGGCCTGAGTGTAGGTCACAAAGGTGGAGGAGCAGGTGTCCTTTGATAGGAGGATAAGAGGGGCTGGTCATCTCCTTGGGCTTTATGACTTCATCCCTGCAGGCTAAAGTGTCAGTTACTGTCAGTTACCAGTTATCAGAGTGAAGATGTTTTCCTGGAGGTCAGTTGCTCTTCAGCAGAGCTCCTGGAAGCTTCCCTCCTTTTGTAGCCAACTCTCAGAGAGGTAAGTGAGGGTGAGTTTCAGTTAGGTTTAAGGTGAGGGTGAGGATGAGAGGTTTAGGAGAAGGATGAGAGTGAAAGGGGGAGGGACAGGTTGAAAAGGAGAGGGAGTTTGAGGGAAGGGGGACAGGAAGGATAATGGGTATGGGGAATGGGAGGAAGAAAAGATAAAAAGGCAGTAGAGGAGCAGGGGAGGAGGAAAGGGAGATGAGGAAGGGGAGGGGACAAAAAGGTGGAGTAGGATGGATAGGAGAGGGGACAGGACAGGGAGAGAAGGGAAGAGATGGAAGGAGATAAAGAAGGGAAAGGGGAGGGGGATGAAGAAGTGGAGTGGACTCGGGTGAATTTCAAAAATTTTCCCTACCGGTTCTGTGGGCGTGGCTTGGTAGGCGTGGCAGGGGAAGGATACTGCAAAATCTCCATTCCCACCCCACTCTGGGGCCAGCCAAAGGTGGTATTTGCCAGTTCTCCGAACTACTCAAAATGTCCACTACCGGTTCTCCAGAACCTGCTGAATTTTACCCCTGAGTGGACCCAGTAGGAAAGAGGAGGGGAGGGGGACAGGACAGGTAGAGAAGAGAGGTCATAAATAGGCAGGAGGGTTTAATGCCTTTATGACTTCATCCATGCAGGCTATTATCAGAGGGAGAGGGAGGGGAGGGGAGGAGAGGGGACAGGGAAGAGGGGGAGGGGAAGAGGGAAGAGGAAGGGGTGGGGGACAAAGAGGTAGAGTGAGTGGGGAAAAGTAGCAAGGGGAGGGGGAGGAGACAGGGAGAACAGCAGGTAGGAACAAGGAGGGGGGAATTATGTTGTGTTTAAGACTTCATCCATCATGCAGGTTATTATCAGAGGTAAGGGAGAGGGATGAGAGGAGAGAGGCAGGAAGGGCAGGGGGATAGGAAGGAGGAAGGGGAGGGGGACGAGGTACAGTGGGCTAGAAGAAGATCGAGGGGAGAGGAGGGTGGGGGGGAGGGGACATGGAGGAGAAGGTTGGGTAGAAACACATGGATGGGGGGGATTTTAATATTTTCATGACTTCATCGATGCAGGTTACCAGAGGGAAGGGAGAGGAAGGGTGAGGGAAATGAAGAGGAGAGGAAGGGGGATAGGTTGGAGGGAAAGGGAGGGGGGCACAGAGATGGAGTGGGACAGGGAGGAAATACATCTCTCCTGGAAATCTTGAGAGTTTTGCAAAACTGTTTAATAACTTGGTTTTTTGAGATTTGTGCAACTTGGATGACATAAGTATTCAGATTTGGGGAAGGATAAAATGAGAATTTGGAAACCATAAAGACAGTTCAGTTTATTACTGCATAAGACTGAACTGTCTATTGACCTGTATAATGATGCTGTGTCCTATCTCAACATAGAAACTCTCTTGCCTGTCTGGCTTTGCTGATCACATGTTCTAAGTGGTTGTTGCTATGTGTATGTTGTATTTTAGTAAACTCTAATAAACAAGAACTTAGTACTTGGTGATTGTTCGATTATGTAGTTTTCATGGAACATGCAAAATTGGTTTCCTTTTGCAACCTTTTGATTACCTAAATAGAAAAAAGGCTATGAAAGTAGGATTTATTCCTCCTACATCGTGTTTAGCGATTGTGTATAAAATCAGTCTATCCTGCTCTCAAGTTTCAGTGCTAAGAGCTGAACATTCCACTTCCTAGAGGTCTCTAAGCCTTTAAAAAACAGTTGCAGAATCTCTGAGAATATACAGATTCCTCTTCATTCTTTGCATATCATAAATATATATATGACGATGACGCCTATATTCAGGCATCCCAAAGCCACATTGTTGGAGTTCCACGGGTTTAGGTTCTGGGGTGACTTCCATGCCTTTCCCCCAAAATTAATAATTGACAGGCACCTTTGGAACCTCCTTCTCATTCAGTCCTTGAATGTCCCCCCGTTTTTGTATGCTGCAATCTTCATTCAAGAGCTATCTAGATAAAGCTATACATAGATGATTATTATTTTTCTGCTTATGAATTCTAATGTGCAATAATAATAATAGGGGAGGAACTATAGAATCGAATGGCTGAATCTTGCAAAGTGACAGAATTATATTAACATAAAACTTTCTTGATATATAGGCTTCTTCAACTTAGAGCTGGTTTCTGTAGAAATCAAATGTTTAAATATAATTCTTGCTGGTATAGAAAGCTAGTTATCACCTTATGTGGTTCATGCATGTGGGGAAATAGGTTGGCTGTTGCCTAGGAAACCCACACTTCTTGTAATGAGTCAGTTAAAGGTGCCATTGCACTCTTTATATTTTTTTAACCATGTTTCTATCTTGAGTTGTTGAACAGCAGCAGTTCTAAACAAACTATACACCTTCCTCCATCCTCCAGTTTCTTATCTTTAAGAAGCATATGGTCCTAACTTAATATGAAGAAAGCAAAGTTTCCTATATACTAGAAAAGAACAATTAACACACTAACTATAGATATAGCAACATTCTAATTTTAAATACTTTACATACGTTACACAGTGATGGCTGTATGTTAGTTGTCACATTTAATGCTTATTTGATGCTTAGCTATAATTGTTCATTCGGTCTTTGAAGAATATCTCTTTTTCAATGTTATGCCTTTAAATGAAATTTCCTAGAATGTTGGAAGTTACATAGGCATTGCTTAATCTATGATTAGAGTATCCCTCATAGTGAATAAATCAAAGTTGGTTGGATTCACATACAAAAATTGGCTGCGTTCATATAGTCACCTACAGTGTATAATTTTTGCTATTCATTTGATATCTAGTGCAAGGGATTGAATCTTTAAATCTATAGATCTATCTGTATGATATCATCTTAAATAGGTTTACTCAGAAATAATTTCCATTGACTTTAATGGGATTTACTGACTTCCGAGTCAATTGACAGTTTTTTTCCCTCACAATAACAGCCACTTGCCAATAAATACTGACTTCTTTCCTGAGATGAGGTATTTTATCTAATATGCCTATCTAAATGTCAGAAATTACAATATCATTTCAATGTCAATTGGAATTATAAAAATCAAATGAATCTCAGAAGGTTTTTTTCTAGTCCTAGAAATTTGTGGAAATAGCATATGCTAATATGTACCGGTATTTTCATCATGCCTTACTCTTTATGGGATAATGGAAATTCTTAAACAGCTGCAAGGGCCTCTTACTATTCTGATAAAAAGAAACTTTAAAGTTAATAGCATTGCCTTGAACCCAGCTTTTTAAAGGTCCTACGTCTCTTCCCTTGCTTAATAAAATTTAAAGCATGGAGATGCGCGCGCAGCGCACCGGCACCGGTAAGAGAGCAATCCACTGCTGCATGATGTGTTAACTCAAGCAATTGAGACTTCGCATGATGAACACAGAGATGAGTCTATTCTTAATAGAGATGAGTCTATTCTTATCCTTCGGGACCGCATCCTGCCGCATACTCCCTACGACCGGTCAGGGCCCACAGAGTCGGCCTCCTCCAGGTCCCATCGACCAAACAATGTCGGTTGGCGGGGCCGAGGGGGAGGGCCTTCTCTGTGGGAGCTCCCTCCCTGTGGAACCAGCTTCCCCCGGAGATCAGGACTATCCCCACCCTGCTGGCCTTCCGGAAAGCAATAAAAACCTGGCTCTTCCGGCAGGCGGGGTGAAAGCGAGACGATACTCTTTTAACTTTTGTATGTTTTTAATTATTGTATTTTATTGTATTTTATATTGCTGTAATGGATCTGAATATGTTGTGAGCCGCCCAGAGTCCCTAGGGAGTTGGGTGGCATACAAATCCATTAAATTAAATTAAATTAAATTAAATTAAATTAAATTAAATTAAATTACATTACATTACATTAAAATGACGCTATACGGCACTGCATGTCAGAAGAACTAGACACAAGGATAGTTTTTTCCCCATGCCATCACTCTGCTAAACAACTAATTCCCACAACACTGTCAAACTATCTAGAAAGGCAGTGTTACTATCATTATTCTAATCTTCCCTATTACCTATCTCCTTATCATCTTATGCAGGGGTGGATTCTGGATCATTTTGCTGCTGGTTTGCTCAGGGTTGCACCGGGCGCGCACACGTGCATCCGCACAGCAATCAAAAAATAGCTTCTGCACATGCGCAGAAGTAAAATCCAAGATGGCGGCGCCCATGGACCAGCACCAACAGAACCGGTTCTGTGACATCATTGCCGGTTTACTAACGGTTCTAAAAAACCGGTTAGAACTGGTAGGAACCCACCTCTGATCTTATGACTATAACTTTATTGCTTGTATCTTACGATTTATATTGTTTACTTAGTATCCTAGTATGATTTATGTTGATTTCTTATTTAATATCCATGACTTATCACTAAGTGTTGTATCTAATGTTTTATGATGACTGTATTTTTACAATGAGTATGATAATAATTTATCACTGTTGTTGTATGTACACTTATGCACTGGAGACAAATTCCTTGTGTGTCTAATCACATTTGGTCTATAAAGAATTCTAATTCTACTTCTAATTATGCAGAGAGTGAGACGCTATACGGCACTGCATGTCAGAACAACTAGACACAAGGATAGTTTTTCTCCATGCCATCACTCTGCTAAACAACTAATTCCATGAACAAGATGGTTTAGTAGTCTAATTTAATATACAACACATTTATACAGAAAGCCTAGATATTTGGCCTATGAGGTAGATCATTCAAGTAAACCAAAGTTACAAATGCTAATACGTCCTTTTATTATAGGGTTATAGTAACAGAATCTTACATATCTGAATGTACCTCCATTCTTTAGCCTAAAGAGAACTAGGGAAGTTTTTCTGAAATTACATTTTTTATTTGAATTCAGATTCTCTTGCCTGACCATTGTCTTGCCTGCAGTTCTTTCTCCCATTGCTCAAAGTTATATTGACAGTCCATTATATTATGGCTGTCAGTCTTGGGCTTTAAAAAAAATCCAGATAACCCCCAGTTGGCAGCAAAGAATTAAATTGTTTTCTATTTCTCTTTCCTCCCACCTAGTGGTCATCAGGATTTTCAAACCCAGGACTGATAGCAGAAATATAGCCAGTCTACTGGAATAAATAATAGAACTCAGGTCTCACATTTATGAAACCCTGTCAAACCAGTTAATTAAAAAATAGATAAATGCTTTTAAAATCCTTAATGTAAACAGCACCATGAAAAAAAAATTGGAAAGAAAACTTAATATCATATCATATTTTCAGAAGCAAATTCAATAAATGACTAATAAGTGACTAATCAAATCATTACTGAATGTTGTTGCAGGAGTAATGCTTTTTTTATTATAAAATGTCATATACAGTAAATTGCATTTGATTTTTTTTTATATTTAAATAGGTCAAGAACATTCCATAATGTCTCTCTTACAAATCGGAGATGCCAAAGATTTGTTGTTGAGAGAAAAAAAGGTAACAAAATTTATTAGAACAAGAGAGAGAGAGAGAGACAGAATGCTTGAATTTTTCTAAAGCCCCAAATCCAAAGCTACCTAACAAAGAACTTAATCAGAAAAAAAAACAACCCACAATGACTATATATCTGATCGTGACAGAAAGTATCATATTAAAATTATGGAAACATGCATTTAGCAATCCTAGTTAATGGAGAAGGCAAATATACATAGAGTGAAAACTTCTACAATTATAGCTAATACATATTTTTAGGGAGAAAGACAATATTCAATAATACTACTTTAAGAAAACTACCCTTATTTATTTAACATTGAAACTAAGATGCAATGAATAATTTTTTGGGGGGAGGGGGAAAGTGAGCTATCACTTAAAGAGAAAATGGACTTCCTAGGAGATCTGGCCCATTGGATCTGCGCTGCTTATGAAGAGTAATATTTTTTGCACAAGATGCAATTCAGGACCAGCCCATGAGAAGTTGCATGAGGCAAATAACAAACAACAAAATGCAACATGCCACACTAAACATCCCTTTCTTCCCAGAACTCAGCTGGACTGCCAACTCAATCTTATTGCATCTCTACCATCCTAAAGGAGTAAACTGCCAGGGATACAGCACTCTGTCCTCATTCTGTCCTCTAACACCATGCCATCACCCATTTCTCCATTTCAAGTTACGGTAAGTGAAAGGCAGCAGCAGTACTCGTACAACTGATATCCCTCAGCTTAATTTTCCTTCTCCATCCTGGCATTGCTTTCAAGGCGTTTGAGATGAGTTGAAAGGAATGAGGCGTGAACATGCTCATACTGAAGACAACTTAGCTTTAGCTGTAGCAAGTTCCATTTAGTCATGAGCAAAAAAATAGAATCCTTGATGTGATCCAAACACCAACGGTAAAGTTTATACCTGGGACTCTTATTGTATAATGGTATGTGGGGATGAGCTAGATATGGGGAAGAGCTATAGCCAGGGGAAGTCAGATAATAAGCAGCTTAGCCTCAGTGGTGGGTTCCTACCAGTGCGGTCCACTCTACCGCACCGGTAGCGGCCGGCCGATTACTCAATTTGCGCGTGACACCGGTCCGTCGTCTTCACCGGTCTGTCGCATGTTGCCATCTTTTTTTTCAGAATTTTTGGGGTTTTTTTTGCTTCCTGCGCATGTGCGGAAGCAAAATCTTGTTAGGGGATGCGCGCGTGCATGAGATTTTGGCGCACGCGCGCATGAGGGGGCACACGCACATAGCGAGCGAGCGCACAAAATGTGGTGATGTGCGCACAGCGCACCGGTAGCAAGGTAAGAGAGCAACCCGCCCCTGCTTAGCCTGCAGAAGAAATGGGAGCATGATGAAGGATAATGATCAAAGGATAACATGGCTGAATATCTGTCAATGAATTGGTCATCTCACATTCTGTAATGATAGCCTTAACCTCTTCATCTTGATAAATTCATATATTGCTAGGATATATATACTGTCTGTCTGTCTGTCTGTCTGTCTGTGTGTATGCTGACTCTCTAAACTGTTTAGAGAAGGCTGTAAAGCACTATGAAGTGGTATATAAGTCTAAGTGCTATTGCTATATATATCGACCTACTAAAAAAGAGAATTATTATTTAACAGGGATAAAGCTGAAAATTGATTGCTGTTTTCAGTGTGCCTTATATAAGGTCCAATGGATCATTTTAGGATAATTTGTTAATATTGCTTTTTGAAATGCAAGATATGGCTGTAATTACTGTATCTCTCAAAATACTTCCCAATATATTTTTGATATTTTTTTTCCTATGGAATAAAATGAAGTGGGTATTTCTATTCTCAGATAATCAGTGATACATTCCTGGAAGAATGCATTTTTGTTTCTGGCAGTAATCCACTACATGCTATTTCAAAAGAATTAGGATACATAGGGCTTCCGCTAATTTCCCTCAAGGTGTGTCAAAGAATAATAAACAATTGCCACAATAATATAATTGAGAATGAGGCTACATCATCTCACAAGTCATCTGTTGTGAAGGCCTGAAATGGCAGGAGAAATATATTACAAATTACATATTTTAGGTCTATATGCAGCACACTACCAATATAGTCTTTGCTACATAATAAACCACTTGTATGTCGTTTCCACAAAGACAGGCTTGATTCATAAATCACAGTACAGTAAACCCTAAGGCAGTTGTTTAGTTTTGGTCTAGACTGGGTTGATACAGTGTGCTAAACCAGGGGTATCCAACCTTGGCAACTTTAAGATTTGTGGACTTCAACTCCCAGAATTCCCCAGCAAGCATGGGACACTCCTGTGCTATAAAGTATAACATTGCTTCTTTGGTTTTGGCACAAAAGGCTAACCATTCCACCCGTGTTTCAATAAACTAAAGAATCAATGCTTTACTATAATGTATGAGGAGTCAGTATCTGACATTTAACATGACTATTTGAAATGTATTTATTGAAGCAATTCCTGAGTGCCAAATTTTATTTACTATGTCTCATTATTAATTCTGTACCAAGCTGCAGCTGTCATGTCATCAGTGTACAACAGTGACTTCTGTTTCTCTCTGTTTGACTCGGTCCTCAGCGAGGCAAGACGTGGCACAAGGACTCCCATCCTGACGGTTTGCTGTCCTCCTGTCATTTCAGCTTCGACAAGGAAACTCCAGCCACAATTTCTTCATTCAAGTTATAAAATATATACAAGTGAGATCTCGGGGCTTAGCTAGAGGTCTTCTTCGGACGGGGGGAGGGGCACCTGCCTGAGTCCCTCCGTTACCTCAGTGAGAGCTGTAAAAGAAATAACGGGCAATTACACCAAGCTCCATTAGAAGCCCAAGCTCTAATTTAAGCAAGAGCAGTTACGTTCTCCTTGCCCCTGCTGCCATTCGAACCTGCTCTGGCAAATGGCATCGGTTCATTTAAACTGTCAACGGCTTGGCTACAGGAGCGCATTATCAGCCACCACCACCTCACCTCAGCTCCTTCATTGCCTGCTCGAGCGTCGATCTCGGGGGTCTGATTAGTCACCTCAGCAGCACAGATCCAAAGTGCCTTTCGAGCTTGCTCGGGCACGCAGCCCCGCACCGCGGCTGACAGCTAACGGCCAGACACATTTCTTGCTGAAATATTCGATGTGCCATTTGAGCCTGCTCTGGCAACGGCCTCTAGACTGATCGACAGTCTCCAAAACACCTCAAAAAGAGTTTAGCCGTTTATTGTTCCTGCCGCCTGCTGACTCAAGCTGCGATAGCGACTTCGGCTTAAGAACTTAATCGGGCTGACAATTACAAAAGATTCGGTCCTCGATGCTGATAGGACGAGGACAACCCATACTGACTGCTGGCTCCTCCTGATGAGAAGCGGCGTATCAGGTAAAATCAACGCCCCTTCTCTGTATGATTTACATGGAGATCAATAGCCTAGTATTCCATAGTTCTTGGGGAATTATTTCTATGAGAAATTGTAATTTTGCTGTGATTAAAAGATACAGAAGACTGAATTCCCAGTGACGGAATTGAGGCTGCTATTTACATATTTCAGCCTATTTTTTAATATTCCTTTCCTTTCCTTCACAGACACAGACTTCAGAGGATAATCAGAACTGCAGAAAAAACAATTACTGCCAACCTGCCTTCCATTGAGGACCTGTATACTGTACGAGTCAAAAAGAGGGCCATGAAAATATTTACGGACCCCTTGCATCCTGGACATAAATTGTTTCAACTTCTACACTCAAAACGATGCTATAGGGCACTACACGCCAAGACAACTAGACACAAGAACAGTTTTTTCCCGAACGCCATCACTCTGCTAAACAAATAATTCCCTCACCGCTGTCAAATTATTCACTAAGGCTGCATTACTATTACTATTACCGTGTTTCTCTGAAAATAAGACATGTCCCGAGAATAAGCCCCACAGGGCTTTTTGGGACATGCATTGAAATAAGCCCCCCCAAAAAATAAGCCCCCCCCAACTACTTCCGGGGGAAAGGGGGGACATGCCGGGAGCCGCTCTTTTTGCGGCGGCACTCTTTTGGCCAGGAGAGAGAGATCCCTGCGTCGCTGCCAGCAGGAGCGAGTTTCAAAACTCTGCCGGAGACAGCCCAAAACAGCCGAGCCAGTCCCGCGGGGGGTGCGCGTAGGCACCTCTCACTTTCTCTCTCTCTCTCTCCCGGACAAAGAGTTCCCGCTGCAGAAAGAGCAGCTCCCGGCTGAGAGAGCGAGAGCAAGTCCCTTCGGCTCTGCCCCCCAATGCCACCTCCCTCTGCCTCCCGCTGCCGCCCCGTGCCTCCCTTGCTCGCTCGCCACACAAAGAGCAGCTCCCGGCTGCGACAGCGAGAGCAAGTCCTTTTGGCTCTGCCTCCCAATGCCACCTCCCTCTGCCTCCCGCTGCCACCCTGTGCCTCCCTCGCTCGCCCGCCACACAAAGAGCAGCTCCCGGCCAGGAGAGAATGAGCAAGCCCCTTCGGCTCTGCCTCCCAATGCCACCCCCTCGCCATCCTCTGCTGCCCACTGCCGCCACCGCCTCAGAAAGAGCAGCTCCCAGCCACGACAGCGAGAGTGATAGCAAGCGAGAGGCGGGTGCACACACATCCCGCGGGACTAGCTCGGCTCCTCTGGGCAGGCAGAAGCCGTAGGGTGAAGACCGACCAGAATCCTCTCCCGCAACAGCCAAAGTTTGGGGGAAATAAAGGACTTCTGCTGCTTCTGCTTTTGGCTGCATGGAAGGAAAGCAGAAGTCCTTCTTTCTTTGCCCCAAACTCCGGCTCTTCATCAGTCCTGGGATCTCCATGCGTGGGGAGGGCTGCGGGTGGCCCTCCCTGCCTCTTTTCCGGGGGAGAAGTGGCTGGGGCTTTTTTGGCCATCATGCTTCTTCTGCCTGGCTGGATCCTGCTCTGGGCTCTGCTTGGTGCGGGAGAAGGGGCGGAGGAGCCCCCCCGCAGGTGAGAACAGCCGGGCCTTGCACCCCCACCCCGGGAGGAAAGGGGATCCAAAGGGGCCAGGTGGGAAAGCCAGAGCCGGGGATGCCCCTGAGTAAAAGCGCAGCGCTGCTCTCCCACCAACCCCGCCCGTGCTAGTTGCACGCAGGGGCACCTCAGCTTTTTTTTTTAATTGAAAAAGTTTTATTAGTACAAAGTACAAACATTTTTTATTTTTCTCCCCCCTCACCCAACCCCTTCCCACCCACCCCCCCGGACTTCCCAGAGAGAATACAGGGCATAATATCAATAAGATAAATTTAGATTAAATTAAAAAAAGAAAGCTTTAAAATAGTAAAAAAAAGAAAAAGAAAAAAAACACAGCAAGAACCCCTCAACTCCAAATTGTACATTGATAAATTACATCATTAAACCTCTATCTTTTATATCATCTATATAAAAAGTAATAATAAAGTGTAAGAAAAAAAATAGAAATATAGAAAAAAGAACAATTTCTTCCTCCCCCTTTCAATCATCTAACCTAAACAGCATCTATCAAAATTAAATAAAACTTAAATGAATATTACATGAATAATAACTAAATATAGATTACAAAGATCTTAAACTTCATCATGATATTAATAGCATAGTATTACCATACATCAAATTGTTTACTTCCAAAAAATTCTAAATCTTAAAAAAATATTAATAGTAGTAATAATCTCGAATATGCAAAGGAAAAAGAACAATTTATTCCTCCTCCTTTCAATCATCTACCCTAAACAGCATCTACTCAGAATTAAATAAAACTTAAATGAATATTACAAAAATATACTTCCAAAAAGTTCTAGATCTACTCAGAATTAAATAAAACTTAAATGAATATTACAGGAATATACTTCTAAAAAGTTCTTGATCTTTAAAAAGTATTAATAGTAGTAATGATCTCAAAATTATATAAAACTTGAATGAGTATTACATAAATAATAACTAAATATTAAATTAAAAAACTTTTAAACTTCATCATAATGGTATAATATTATTATACATCAACTTACATAGAGGGGAAAAAAGGAAAACCTAAAACAAAAGAAGGTCCTTCCTTTAAAACAAATTTTCAGGTCTAATTATAATACTTTATAACTTAATAATTTTGATTAAGAATTCCAAATCTTCAAAAAATATTTTTAAAAAAATTCCAAATCTTTGAAAAATATTAAAAAAAGAGTTCTAGAAAAAAAGGTAAAAAAAAGAAAGGAAAAGGAAAAATACAATCATATTAATCTCCATCCATCTAATACATTTCAACACTGCATCTCTTTGTATCTCAATGGTTGCATCTTTTTGTATCTTGATGATTTTAAATTTATCAGCTCGTCTCCCATCTGATCCCGATCCTCCATCTCCTTTTCCACATCTTTCTGACTCTGCCATTCACTTTGATTCTTTAAAACTATTTCAATTTGATCCGGTAACGATGGCTTTCCCTCCTCCTCCTCTTCTACTTTCATACGTCTTTCTTTTGGAATTTTAGATATATCAGCCTTTAAAACGTTAACATAAAATTCAGTAGCTTTCTTTATCGTATCCAGCCGGTATCTTTTCCCCAAAAATTTCACCGCTACTCCTGTTGGTGCTTCCCATTTATATTGTAAATTTAGTATTTTAAATTCATCAATCAGAAAAGTAAATTCTTTTCTAGCTTTAAGCATTTTAGAGGGAATTTCTTTCCATATCATAAGTTCCTGACCATTCACCTGAAGATTATTCTTAAACGTCGCCTGTATAATTCTATTCCGTAGGGCTCTTGTAGTAAAATATATAACAATGTCCCTTGGTAGATGTTTTTGTTTTGCATACCACGAGTTGACCCTATATATCTTATCAATTTGTGTAGCCAATTCATCTTTAGAGATTCCAGACACCTGCTCCAAGGCCTCGACCATTCTTCCTCTCAAATCATCATATAGTCCCTCCTTCAGTCCTCTCACTCTTATAGCAAATTCCATTCTTCTGAACTGTGTCATCAACACCTCTGTTTCAAAATTTACAATATCTTTTTGAAATTTATTTATATATTCCGCCGAAGTTGCCAAAGCTTGTTTATTTGTTTCAATACAATCCTCCAAAACATCAATATTTGTTGCTAATCCTTTGCAAACCTCTAACATATCCGTCCTAATTTGTCGTTCCATATTCTTTAAAGCAGCCTGCATTTTTTTTCTATTTCATTAATTTTTTGGTTAAATTCCAAAATCAGATCATGTTTCATAATCTTTAAAGTACTTAGTAAATTTTCAGGTGTCAAAGACTGTAAAGGTGTTGACTCAGTAACAAGTTGCATTTTAGAAGTATAACTAGAGGGATAGCCAGCTCTTTTATTCAAAACAATCTTTCCAGACTTTGAAGCCATTGTTGTAAATTCCAAAGGAGTGCAAAAAAAGGCCAAATCTCTAAAAAAAAAATTCCAATTTCAAAGGCAGATAGTCTTTTGTTTTTTAAAAGATATCAGTTGCTATTATAATCCAAAATCAAGAGACAGAGAGAGAAAAACCAATTTTCAGAATTTCCATAAGAGAGAAAGCCACAGGCAAAACGGAAAAACAATCTTTCCAGACTTTGAAGCCATTGTTGTATTTCCAGAGGAGTACAAAGAAAAAGCCAAATCTCTGATTAAAATTCTTGCCAATTTCAAAGGCAGAAATTTTTATTTTTTAAAAGTTATCAATTGTCATTATAATCCAAAATCGGGAGACAGAGAAAGAAAAGCCAATTTTCAGATTCAAAAGTTTCCATAAGAGAAAAAGCCACAAGCAAAACGAAAGTCACTTTCACTTCTCCTCTCAGCTTCTTCAAACGCCATATTGTTACTTGTTAACTATTACTTTGTTACTTTTCCAAAGTGAAGGTTAGCAGAGGGGTTGAAAAAAAGGAAAATACGATACTTACCCATCTAAGCTCCTGTTTCTCTCTGTCTGCTTCTTTAAACCATGAAATAATTATAAGTCCCATTCTGGAAGCAGCGGTGGTTTCGGCATCTTGCTCCGCAAAGGCGGAGGTTTCCGGATTCCCGGAGCAGGAGACAGGCTGCCTGGGGAGCCTTCACCCTTCGTGCCCCTGGATGGTTCCTAGGGCGCTAGGGGGGCTCTACCCCACCCGTCAAGCTCTCTTCTCTCCCCTATGTCTGGGGCAGAGATTTCCAAGCCGCCAGACAGCTGTTCTGGCGGCTTGGCAAAGAATCGGAAAGGCGCTCAGAAAAGAGCGTCCTCGATGCCGAAAGCCGAAACCGGAAGTCTGGCACCTCAGCTTTTGAGGGGGTTCTCTCTTCCCCCAAAAGCCTTGGGGAAGGGTCTCACGGCCTGCCCTGCCCCATCCCCCGCTCGAAACCCCCAAACTCTGCCCCACCACGAGACACAGCACTTACTGGAGTTTTGCAGCTCCGTAGTCTCTCGGCTTGTCTGTTTAGGACAAAAACTTTGCATAGTACAGAAACTCTTCTCGCGAGGCTCGAAGCCTACGGAGCTGCAAAACTCCAGTAAGTGCTGCATCTCGTGGTGGGGCAGAGTTTGGGTGTTTCGGGTGGGGGATGGGGCGGGGCAGGCCGCAAGACCCTTCCCCAAGACTTTTGGGGGGAGAGGGGACCTCCTCAAAAGCCGAGGCACCCCTGCGCGCAACGAGCATGGGCAGGGTTGGTGGGAGAGCAGCGCTGCGCTTTTACGCAGGGGCATCCCCGGCTCTGGCTTTTCCACCTGGCCCCCTTGGATCCCCTTTCCTCCCGGGGTGGGGGCGCAAGGCCCGGCTGTTCTCACCTGCAGGGGGGGCTCCTCCACCCCGTCTCCCGCGCCCAGCAGAGCCCAGAGCAGGATCCTGCCGGGCAGAAGAAGCATGATGGCCGAAAAAGCCCCAGCCACTTCTCCCCCGGAAAAGAGGCAGGGAGGGCCACCCACAGCCCTCCCCACGCATGGAGATCCCAGGACTGATGAAGAGCCGGAGTTTGGGGCAAAGAAAGAACGACTTCTGCTGCTTTCCTTCCGTGCAGCCAAAAGCAGAAGTCCTTCTTTATTTCCCCCAAACTTTGGCTGTTGCGGGAGAGGATTCTGGTCGGTCTTCACCCTACGGCTTCTGCCTGTCCAGAGGAGCCGAGCTAGTCCCGCGGGGTGTGTGCGCACCCGCCTCTCGCTTGCTATCACTCTCGCTGTCGTGGCTGGGAGCCGCTCTTTCTGGGAGACGTTCTCTTTTAGAATGGGCTGCCCTGGAGACACCGAGGAATGCGACGGCAGTACTGGGACAAGTGTCTGTCCGCCCGCCCTGCCAAGAGAGATGCACCACTTACTGGAGGTTTGGCAGCCCCGTGGTCTCTCGGCTTGTCTGTTTGCAAGGTTTTTGTTAGAATGAGAATAGGTTCAAACCGTCCGATTGCTACCATGTTAAGGGAAGAATATTCCCGTAGAGGTGACATTTGAATCTTTTACTTGGAATCCAAACACTTAGAAATGAAACCGAGATTAAATGTCTAATATAAAATATTTATTTCAGTACAAAACAATATAAAACAATAAATCCTGAATAAACTACATCGCTGCTGATTAACACGACCGTTCAGGTCAACAGACAAGGCAGAAGTGATTAATGGTGGATTAGGAATGTGGACATGCATAGAACATCATATCACATGTTCTGCTTGTATTGGAAAGTACCATAATATTTAGGATAGGGGTGCATTACCCTGCATAGACTCACAACTGACAATATTCACATCGTGAGAGTTTTTTCCCTAAACAGACTAGCCGAGACCACGGAGCTGCCAAACTCCAGTAAGTGGTGTGTCTCGTGCCCTGCCCCGTCTGCACCCCGAAAATAATAAGCCACCCCCGAAAATAAGGTCAGGGGCATTTTGGGGGGGGGGTCAAAAAAATATAAGCCCTTGTCTTATTTTCGGGGAAACACGGTAGTTTTTCTCATTGTTCCTATCACCCAGCTCCTCCCACTTATGACTGTATGACTGTAACTTGTTGCTTGTATTCTTACGATTTATATTAATAGTTTCCTGATTGCTTATTTGAATCCTATGACAATCATTAAGTGTTGTTCCTCATGATTCTTGACAAATGTATATTTTCTTTTATGTACAACTGAGAGTATATGCACCAAAGACAAATTCCTTGTGTGTCCAATCACACTTGGCCAATAAAGAATTCTATTCTATTCAATAGCCTATGTGACGCTGGCTAGCCATTCCCTTGCTATCTACTCCTTTTGTGCATTTTGTTCACTTGAAGCAAGGTACGTGTGGACTCTGTGCAAAGAAAATAAAGCTGAAGTAGCATCTGCTTTAAAAGAAAGGAAAAACTGATTTTACCTATTCAAAATTCTACTTGTGCACAGATTTATCTTACTCTGAAGCAGAAAGAGATTTTATAAGTTATTTCAAAATGTTATTTTAAAACATAACTTTCAAAAACTTGGCTTTTCTTGGAGGATCACTCTTTATAATAGATAACAAATATACAGGTAGTCCTCAACTTATAATCATTCATTTAGTGACTGTTCAAAGTTACAACAGTACTGAAAAAAGTGACTTACGACTGGTCCTTTCACTTACGACCATCGCCGCGTTCCCAAGGTCACATGATCAGAATTTGGGCATGTGGCAGCTGGCATATATTTATGACAGCTGCAGCATCCCAAGGCCATTTGTGACCTTCCCAGCCAGCTTCTTACAAGCAAAGTCAATGGGGAAAGCTGGATTTGCTCAACAATTGCGTGATTCCCATAACTACTGCAGAGATTCACTTGACAACCATGGCAACAAGGTCATAAAATCAGGTGCAACTCACTTAACAACCCCCTTGCTGAGCAATGGCAATTCTGGTCCGAATTGTGGTCATAAGCAGTTAAAATAAAAGCTAACCAACCAAATAGCTGGTTTTCACTGACTGTTGGGAAGGTAACCAAGAAGGCACCAAAGCAACCTATTTGGGACAAGCTCTCCATGGCTGGAGCAGCTGCTTATAAGAAGCCTGTCTTATATCACACACACACATCCCAACTATTTTCAACACAGGGAGAAGTGCAGCCGGAGATTTATGGCATATTCTTGTATGTATTTCATGTTGTTTCTGAGTCAGAGTCAGGAATCATCTTTTGCACCACATCCAATGTGATCAGCATCCCTGGAGTTTGTCATTCCAGTGACTCACTAATTGGCCCGTATGGCAAACTGGTTCTCATACTATGATGATTAATTCATCTCTGTTCAAGTTTGTTTCAGTCTTCAGCAACAGAAACTCTCAGGATTTGCTGCTGCTATTTGGGAGGCATAGAGAAGGATCCAGCTCACTGGATTCAATTATATCGGTTTCCTCCATGGCACACAAAGCATTTAACCTTGTAATATATTGAGAAGAATAATGTTGTCCTCTGTCTGTACTTCATGCCCTTTTGAGACAGACAGACGGACAGGGATGGGAGGGGGGAGAGAGGGAGAGAGAGAACGCCAGATATAGATATAAAGCAGGGGTGGGTTCTAACTTATCTTGCTGCCGGTTTGCTTCCTCCTGCGCGACGTAGCCGCGCCATGTAGCCGCGCCACACGCACACAAATGTTTTATGCGCACATGCATGATTTACGCGCATGCACAGTACCAAAAAATAACCCACCCCAAAAAAGCCAAAAACAAAATGGCGATGCATGCACAGTGCCGGAAACCCGGCTTATGCGCAGAAGAAAAAAAAACAGGAAAAATTCCCCCCAAAATTAACATTAAATAACAATTTTTAAAAAATTTAAAAAAAAAGATGGTGGCGTCCACGGACCAGCACCAACCGAACCGGTTCTGTGATGTCATTGTGACATCACCAGCGGGTTGCTACTGGTTTGAGCAAACCGGTCCAAACCGGGAGGAACCCACCTCTGATATACAGTAGATTATATAGATTTATAGTTATAGATATATAGATACCAAAAGGGCATGAAGTAGAGACGGAGGACAAAAACTTTTCTCCTCAATATATATAACTTGATTCTCAAACAAAAAGAGTGAAAGTCCAGTACGTTTAAATTTATTGGCTGTGCTTGTATGACAAGCAGGCTTAAGAGTCAAGATGGCATGAACGCAAAACAAGATTTGCTGAAGGGTGCAATGCAGATATGCCTTAAGGTTTTTTTTTAATAGCACAAAATAGATCTCAGAAATGCTTCATCTTAATATAAAGGTTTTAGACAAGATGCTGTGAAGTATATATACATGGGATTGGGAAGATTGTAAATAGTAGCTGTTTTCAAATAATACATAACACTAGCACTTAGACTTATATTCCGCTTCACAGTGCTTTACATCCCTCTCTCTAAGCGGTTTACAGAGTCAGCATATTGCCCCCAACAATCTGGGTCCTCATTTTACCAACCTTGGAAGGATGCAAGGCTCAGTCAACCTTGAGCCACTGAGACTCAAACTGCCGAGCATATTATTATTATCCATTTAATATTTTGTTCAATTGAAGCATTGTCCGGACTCACATAACACACTGAAACATAAATTAATCTCAGTAGGTTTGTACATCATGATAAGATAAAGCTTTATGAATGTATAAATTGCTTCAGTCACATCAACTTTAGTTGGCTAGTTTGTAGCGCATTGTGTCACAGTAAACACATTCAAATATGCTAACTGGAAATGCCATGATAGCAACGGGGAAAATACCTTCCACTAGGGCAGGGGTGGGTTCTAACTTACCTCACCACCGGTTTGCTTCCTCCCGCGCCACGTGGGCACACCGTGCATTGCGCACTGTGCAAGTGCGAGCGCATGCGCAGTGCCAAAAACCAAGCTTCCGTGCATACGCAGAAGCAATAACCAACTTCTGCGCATGCGCAGAAGCCAAAAACAAGATGGCAGCGCATATGGCGCCGCCGAGAGCGCCAGTTTGGGGGCATGGCCAACCGGCGATCGCTCCCAGTTCGGCGAGTGGGGGGAAATTCCCGCTACCGGTTCTATAGAACCGGTCCGAACTGGGAGCAACCCACCTCTGCACTAGGGTTCAGTTCTTGGTGATTATATTAATGCCAGTTTTTATGGCAACAATACAGAAGTAGTTGGCTATTGCTTCTTCTGATCACAAGTTTAGCCTTATATGGAAAAAATAATCAAGTGTATAAGTATGCGGGAGCTCTGTCTTGGGGACAGTCCATGTGAAAAGGAACTTAAGAGTCCTGGTAATTTATCAGCTGAACATAAGCAAGCAGAATGATTCATTGTTAAAAAGGCAATACAATCTTGGTCTGCATTAATAGAATTCCTGCATCCCATTCACAGGGAGTAAACAGTACTATTTTATTTTGCACTTGTTAAATTGCCCTTGGGAGTCCTACCTCCAATCCTAGGCTCTGCACTTTAAAATAGTCATGGAGAAGCTGGAGTGGCTTTATAAGAAAGCTATCAGAATATTAAGTCTGGAAACTAAGCTCAATGAGAAATGTTAGAGGAACTGGGTACATTTAACTTGCAAAAGGGAAGATGAGGGTTTACAAATATCTGTTCTATGTGGAAACCAAGGGCTGGACAAGGATCAATGAGTTGAATTTAACACAAAGAAAATTCAAACATTATTAGGAGGAATTTATAATCAGTAAAAGCTGTTAACTAGTGTATAAGACTACCTAGAGCAGAGCTGTCAAACTCATGGCCCACAGGCCGATGTGTCACATGCTCGCCACGCCCACGCCCGATTTAGCAGAAGGGAAAAATGTCACAATACGTCACGTGATGATGCCGTGACAACGTGAGTTTGACACTCCTGGTCTAGAGCAATGTTGGACTTCCCATTGCTGGAAGTTTTCAAACTGGGGCTGGATGACCACTAACTGTCTATGGATTAGTGGACACCTACACTGCATAGGGACTTGGATGACTTTCAGTGACTTATAGGATCCCTTTCAACTCATACTTTGTGAGATGCTATGGTGATAAAGGGAACTCAACCATGGTGAAACTTCAGAGCTTCTTGGACATTAATCTTTCCACAGCTTCATTTTCTGCATCTCCAGTTCCCAATAATACTTTTTTTTATAGTAATCTTAAGAATTATTCTTTCAGGCACAGCGTATGACTAAATTAAAAGAAACATTCCAATGTTTTTCAACTATTCCTCAGGATATTCTCTTTTTTATATAAGCCAATCTTTCGAGCCAATACTTCATCTTTAAAAGGTACAGACTCTTCTTTTTGTATTTCCACCATCATTAATATTCACCCAGTCTGCTATTGCTGCCTCCTTGTCTTGTAGCTATATAGACTACATACATAAATAGATGAAGTGGCTGCAACCAAAAATCATTGAGCAACAAAACTACCCTTGCAACAGTTTCTGGGAAGCTGCAATTTTATTTAATGAATATTTTAATTATAACTCTATTCTTTCAGCTGCATTTTATTGTTAGCCAATTGAGTAATATTTCTAATGGGCAGGTAGGCCATGACACAAATGAATTTATTAATGCTGTCTTCTATGAAACTGAAATGCTCAGAAGACAGACAAGTGCAGACAGGCTCAGAGACATGAGCAGCATTTAAATCCTTTTCATATCGGTGAAACAAAAATAGCTTTGTTTACAAATATGTCCCACTGATATCAAGGGGCAATGTCCACCCAATGGCTATACAATCAATTTCCTCAACCTTGTCACGTAGTGAATATTGTCAGTTGTGAGTCTATGCAGGGTGATGCACCCCTATCCTAATATGATGGTACATTCCAATACAAGCAGAACACGTGATATGATGCGTACACATGTCTACATTCCTAATCCACCATTATATCTCTTCTGCCTTGTGACTGTCGACCTGAACAGTCGTGTTACTCAGCAAGATGTAATTATTCAGGATTTATTGTTTTTGTACTGAAATAAATATTTTCTATTAGACATTTAATCTCGATTTTATTTCTAACTGTTTGGATTCCAAGTAAAGATCCAACATCACCTCTATGAGATTTTATTCTCATCCTAACATAGTAGCAATCGGACGGAGAGAATTTTATCTCAAGTTAACAAACCTGTATCTCTCAGGTGGTCCTGGCAGCTAGGTTTCCTGGAAGATGTAATTAAACTTCCCTAATGGCGCCCATATTTGGAAAAGTTGCTACTGAAACGCCAGCTCAGGCAAGAAGGAATAATGATTAAGTAAAATGACTTGTTAGTTTTATAACAGGTTAAGATTAAAAAAACAATAGCACTGATTGAACAAAAAAGCATACAATTGGGACTAGCTATCTGTCCACCCAATCTATACACAAGGGCGATGAGTTGAGGGGATAAAGTGTGCTCTGTACACTGTTTATAGATCCCGGAGGAAAGAAAGAATATAAATATAATAAGCAATGCCACCACAAATCGTGACAGGTTGCACGCTTCCAATTATTGCAGGCTTCTCCGGAGAAATGGATGATGATGTGTCTTAGATGCAGTAGCAGATAGAAAATTGTTATCGTGGTAACGCAAATCGAGACAAGTTTTGAATTCTCCATTCTTAATTATCTTCCCTTCATTATTCTAAATATGGTATTAAAAACAGATTGTAAGGCAGTTGGTTGCCATCTCTGTTTCCTCTTAGACCTCTCTAGCCAAGCTCATTGACCTTGTCTGATACTCAAAGCCTGGTAGCCTGTAATTCTGTTTCATTTCTTCCTGCTTCCTTTCCTGACCACCAAACTAAGGTGTAGGCTTTTGGATAGCTCTTCCCTAAGAAATGCTAATTAAGTATTTATAAAGTAGGTAGTCCTTTTGTGAACAGGTTGCTGAGTGAAACCGTGACTCTGCTTCAGTTTTCCTTTGCTTTACAGACCTGTAAAGATCTAAATGCAAGGACTGGCCACAAACATACCATATTTTTCGGAGTATAAGACACACCTTTTTCCTCCCTAAAAGTGGCTGAAAATTTGGGTGCGTCTTATACTTCGAATGTAGCTTTTTTTTTCCAGCCCTAACTAGGTGCTAACAGATCTTCCCAGCTCTTACCTTGCAGGCTTTTTCATTGTTACTCTCTCCAAAGAATGTTTTTCCAGCCCTAAGTCTTTGCAGAATTTTTTTTCATTGCTCTACTTGCTCCGAATAAGTTTTTTTCTAGCCCTAACCAGGTGCTAACTATCTTCCCAGCTCTTACTGGCTTGCAGGCTCTTTCATTGTTACTCTCTCAGAAGAAGGTTTTTTTAAGTCCTAACCAGGTGATAAAATAATGTGCTGAAGCTCACCAGACTAAGGATGCTAGCCAGATGACTACCTGGTAGGCAGATTGTTTTCCCCTATTTTCCTCCCCAAAAACTAAGGTGCGTCTTATACTCCGAAAAATACGGTGCTTTTTTTATCACTGTTCTAACTCTGAACAGTCACTAAAGAAGACAGTTGCTACAGTAAATGAAAACTACCTGGACTTGACATCTAGCATTTTTCACTCAGAGTTCCACTCTCCACATATGAAAATCATCAGTTACTCTCTCAAAATAGATTTTTGAGCTTCTGGAATCACTTATTCGCGAATTATCCAAAAGAAAGTCCCTTTCCACAATGCCGTGTAGGGACACACTCAGAGCGCCTCTATGCGGCCTCATTTCTATCCAGTTCCAAGAGCAGATCTGTTTGTTTTCATTCTTGCCACGCTTGAAAACAAATGTTTCCAGGAAGCACCAAACAAATCACCACTCTTCTCCAGATGAGCAATATTAAGGTGCAAAAAAGAAATCTCATCAACAGTCCCAACCCATAAGCTATCCCAGGTTCAGAAGCAATAACAGTTCCTTCTCTCGCAGATGAGCAAAAAGGGAAATAATATAATCGGTTACTGTTCCTTGATTCCTGTCTATATTTTTAGCTCACATTTGTTGAAAGTTTCTTTTTAAACAAAAATTGATTGCTCGCTCTGCAGAAAAGGTTATCAGCACCAAAGACACCTTTTCTCTTGCATTTAATGATGCAAGACTCTTGAAAATTAATGATGGAAGGGAATTATGTTGGGATACCACAGGCAAGCATTTTCGTCAGCACTTCTAACCATGTTTGCACATTACCTGTTAACAGCTACAGAAAAGGGAGAGACTCCTTTTAAACCATGCCTACAGACAGGTATCAAGAAGCAGAAGGTGAAGGCAGGAGATAGAGTGAAGAACAGGTTCCCACCAGTGGGAAAATGAACTACCCAGACATTTGACAGAGCTGTGCACAGAACAAAACCAGCATTGCTCCGAGTTCAAGTAAACGTGCATAGAACCAGATGGGGAAAAACTCTTAAGCTCTTGAACATTGATGACTTTATAGAAACACCGTCTTGGTATTGGTAATGAACTGGCACACACAGATGATGTAGAGGTGCCCTCAGTTCATGCCAAAAGCTGACTAGGCATGTCAAGTTTCACCACCCTTCTATCTGAACTGAATGTGCATTGCAGAATACCCACAATTCTCATGAATTTACACATTAGAGAAGAAGACTGGTACAGGAGATATACGTGCCACTGCTGATCTTTTCCTTATTGGCTGTCTTCTTGCCGTCTTATCTAGGTTCACTCACTGAGATACATTCTATTCACTCTCAAATCCTGTATCACTTTATGAAAAAGTGAAGAGCCTTCACCAACCGAAAAGCAATGGATGGCAGTGGAGAAGATTAGGAAGACACTGAGCCTTTGCCCATTTGCCTCCAAACGTAACACCCAACATTCCTGACCTTGTTTTTCTCATTCTCTCTATGACCAATTTGGTGTAGTAGTTAAGGCATCAGACTAGGATCTGGAGACCACAGGTTCTGATCCTATCTTAGGAATGAAGCAATCTGAGTGATCTTAGGCCAGTCTGTCTCTCTCTCAGCCCTAGGAAACAGGCAATGGCAAACCACCACCAGAAGCCAAAAATTGACACAAAAACATATACACATCATCATGGATATTGCCTTCATTTTATCCCCAGTGAGACAGACTTAAGTCATCCGTAGCTGCACCAGTATTGAAGTAGTATTTTCCCTGTTACAGGCAGTCCTCAACTTAAGACTGGCCCATTTGATATTACAACAGACCCCCACCCAAAAGGAATTTACAAACCAATCTTGAAATTCCGATACACCTCCTGCGGTCATGTGACTGCATTTGGGTGCTCAGCAACTGATCCACATTTACAGCCCTCTGCAACATCATGCACTCATTGGACTGCGTTTTGTAACATTTTTGCTGGAAACTGGCATGAACTTCTGGTTTCTAGTGAAAACAAGCCCGAGGCGAACAATGGGTTTGCTTACCAGCCGCAATGTTTGCTTAATGACCACCATAAAAAAGGATCATAAAAACAGGTCTAGTTAGGTAGTGACCCACTTTACAATCATTACAACTTACAACTGTAATTGCCAGGCTCAATTACAGTCATAGGTTAAAGGCTACCCGTACCCCTACATTAACCAAAGACAGCCTCAAAATACATAATATTAGGCTTTGCCACCTTGGAGAACAGTCAAGAGACTGCAGTGATTGGAAACTGGCATCAGATACATGATGGGAACTGGCAAGTGAAGCAGCAAATGCTGGCCACGTTTTCTGCTGACTCAAAGACAGGTGGGCAGCACTTCAAGCATGGGGCACAGGTCTCTTCTACCAATCCTCCTCTTCAATGTGTAAACTTGTGAGAGTTGATTGCCGTATTTTTCGGAGTATAAGACGCACCTTTTTACCCCCCAAAAGAGGCTGAAAACTTGGGTGCGTCTTATACACCGAATGTAGCCCCACCCAGCCACTCCCACCCTTTGGCCTCTGCCTCCCAGCAATTTACCTCCTTGCAGCAAACAGAACAGAACCTGTTAAGCCAAGAAACTAATTATCAGCTTCCCGACTCTCAGCTGAGAGGCTGCAGGCCAGGCCAGGTGCTAAAATGAAACTGAAACTAGCTGCAAGGAGGCAAATTGCTGGGAGGGGGAGGCAGAGGGAGTGGGAGAATTTTATTTTCTTGTGCTATTCAGATTGCTGAAACTGGGTGCAAGGAGGTAAGTCAATAACTATAAATGTCTGTAGAATATTCAAATTATTAGACTTATTTTTTAAAGACTGCTTTATTATTGTTCTAGACAACTTAACAAAATGAAGAAGCTTTTTAAAATAAATGCTTGATTTGAAGAGGCCCAGTGCTATTGTATCTTCTTTTAAATAGCAGAGAATAATGTATAATGTATTCCAGAAAGCCACATCAATTTTAACTGCTTCTGTACAAGTATTGTCTGAAATGTAACAGTGTCCTGTTTAATATTAAGATAAGGCAGCTGAGTTAAACCCTGACTTAGTCATGTTTGGAGTAGATCTGTTTAAATAATTAGGAGGAATTCGTGTGATTACATTTAAGAAAACTTTGTGGCATTAATATACTGCCATAATGCACATTTCTCCAATTCTTTGCTATTTCTATGAGTCAGGCACACACGCACAGAAATACACAGCAAACAGTGTATATCATCTGTGCTGTTTGCTGTTTGGCAAATTGCTGGGAGGCAGAGGCAGAATTTTTTCCCCTTGTTTTCCTCCCCCAATACTAAGGTGCGTCTTATACTAAGAAAAATACGGTATATTTTGTTTGAAATGTTTCTTAAAGCGATAAAGCAAGGATTCCTCTTTATGTAACTTTTCCCCGCCTTTGTCCAGGTTTCCGTCCCTAGCCAGATTCAAGTTGCAAATTTTAGTAGAAAAATGAGAGACAGTCACTTCTTTATACAGTACATATTCGGAATGGCAACCTCTCCAACTTGTCCATTTTAAATAACTGGGCTTTGTTACATCTATGCGGACGTAATCAGTACACTTTCCTGAACATTAATCAATTAATCCATCTCCAGAATATAATGAATATAAAACAGAGCAGCGGTCCCCAACTTTTCTGGCTTGGCAGCCCAGCTGGGCGGGGGGGAGGAACTGGACCATGTGAGCAGCAGGCCAGCACGCACACATATGTGCACGTAGCCCTTGTGCAAGTGGTGGGCCCGCACGCATGCACTCAGTGCGACTTGCATAAGCAGTGGGCCGACATGCGTGTGTATGATTGCCCACTGGGTTGAGGTGCACACACTGACCAGCCACTCATGTGGCCCAATTCTGAATGGGCCACGGTCTGGTAGTGGGTCGCGGTCCATAGATTGGGGACCCCTGAAATAGAGTGCAATCATTGTTCTACCACCAGGCTAGAAGGTGTTGCTGTTTGGTAAAAAGAATATTCCTCTGTCCAGATATTATAATTAATGATAAAAGAAGGTGGCTGATAGTTTTCCAAGTATTACTTTAAGTTTAAGAAAGATTCTCATTAGTTCATAGACTTAAAAGAGCCTACAACCATTATAGTGGTAGCCAGTTGTGTATGTCTCAAAAAATACTGGGATCCAATATATAATAACATACTACCACATATGCTTTAAGCACCATTTGCATAAAATAATTTCAATTTGCAGATTTTATGACAGCATATGGGGAAGAAAAGTAACATTCAGTTCCTGAAATATTATTTTTACTTGCTGTATAATAAAATTTGACCCCCATTTTTATACCTTTAAACAATTTATAATTAGAAAGAAAAGGCCTGAGACTTCTTTAAAATTATATTTGCTCCAAGCTATAACAATTTATACAGCTCTGACTGAAACTATAGTTCTCTGTGACAACAAAAACATAAAATATAAACTGCAGAATTAAAAGCAGAAATGCTATTTGAGCCAAATTTCAAGAGTTGAGCAAGTTTTTCAAGTGAAAATATAACATTCATATTTACACTAAATACAGGTTCGCAATAATATAAATGCCTTTCTTTTAGAACAGTCCATTCTTTCCAACATAGTACAGTGAACTTGATAATGGCTCATCAAACTCACTTTACCTGCTTCTTGGGAAGAATCCTTAACAAATCACCTTTACAATACAATTCTAAGTTCCTTTGATAATTGAAAAATAAATGTTTTATTGTGCTGTAAAATTTATTCTCGGGAAATCATGCACATAGGTTGTAGCTTATAGCCCAAATGCATTCAGTTATTCCACATCAATTTAAAATTGAGGTGGCTGACAGGGTCTCAGCTATACATATAAACCCCCAACCCCATGGTTTATTTCAATAAATGTTTATGAGAGTTAACCTTTTTGAACTTGATCCTCATTGACTCTACTTTTAATGCTACTGTCTTCATAATAGATTGATAAGGTTTCTTTGGTTTTGGCTTATAATTAATAAGCCAGTCAAGTGTGGTTTATTCATTAAACCACAATTTAACAAACAAAAGCTTAGCACAATAGGCAAACTGTTCTTAAGAGCTTCAGGAAATCTCTCTGGATTTTGCACTAAAAAGATTTCTTTATGCAGTTAATCTAGCCCTGGAATGTCCTCCCCATTTGAGCAAGGCTCAGTTGTCCAGGCAGTCTAAAATATCATGCTGGTTTCATCTGCTATTTTTATGCTCTTCATTTCGTTTATGATTCCACTGTATAATTTTACAGTATTATATTGAAACATACATGGATTATATTTTCAACTGCCTGGACAAGTCCTTCCAATTTTCTTGGCAACGAAAATTTTCTTGGCAACTTGGCAAAAGTCAATTTTCTGACTTTTCAGAAGCCGACACAGAGTGAGTGACTAACCCAAGATCACTCAGCTGTCTTCACGCCTAAGTCAGGATTGGAACTCAAGGTCTATCAGTTTCTAGCCTGGTGCCTTGAATCACTAACAGCAAATTGGTGTTCTCTCATAAACAGAGATTCCTGAGAATTAAAAAAATATCTAAGGAGGAAAAGAGCAACAAAAAATAGAACCCAAATCCCTTGTCAACTAAAACCCACTTCATCACATGTACGATTTTCTGAGACTCAGCAGATGTCCATAACCATCTTAACCCTACATGAGATGGGGGGGGGAAAGCATTTTCATAATACATTTTAATGAACCACCAAACCCCAGGACCGGTTAGTTAGGTGTTCCTTTCCAGGCCTCGGATCTCGGTTCCAAGGCACCCTTCTTTGCAAAAAATAAAAAGGCGGCGGGGGGGAGCTTCCTTGCAAGCGACCCGGCAAGCATCGTGACCGATTCGGTTCCCCTGCCGACGCCTCTGCTCCAGGCCTTCCAGCGCCCTCCTCCTTTTGCAATTGCGCTCTCCGGCGATCTTCCCATTACCCCGAGGGGTCCAGCCTCCCTTCTGCTCCGAGGATGCTCCGAGGACCGTGGGCGATGATGGGGAGCGCCCCAACCCGCATCAAGAACGGCCACTGTAGAGCAGGTCGGCCACGTGACCCTCCCCGAGTCACGCCGGACGTCACGGAAAGACCGCTCCGCTTTTCTGTCCCCTCTGGTGCGCCCCCCTCCCTCCCTCCTCCCCCCCCCACAGCTCCGCCCAAGCCGAAGCCCGTTCACCATGAGGAAGGGGGCTGTGGCGAGGCAGCGGAGCGCGCATGCGTCTGGGTTCCCGGCTGCTTTTCTTTCTGCTCTCTCTCTCTCTCCTCTTTTTTTTTCCTCTTCCCCAACCTAGTGCGGCTGTGGCGGCGGTAGCACCGTCAGCAGCAGAAACGGGTGGAGGGAGAGCGAGCGCCGAAACGGCGGCAGGTTTTGGCCAGGCAGCCGCGGAAAGGGCAGAGGGAGGACAGGACGGGGGGCTCCTTTGGAGCTGAGACGCGGAAGGAAACGAAGAGGACCCGGGAGCGAAGGAAAGAGCAACGCGCGCCACACCCAGCTCCGCCGCGTATCTTTCCTGCTGTGGCGCGCCAGGCTGGTTGGGCAGTCCCGCCGGGTTTGGAGAGCTGCTGGCCATCTCCCAGCCGCCGCCGCCGCCTCCTCCTCCCCTTCCTCTTTCAGCTACTGCAGGAAAAGCCCCGCCGCCACCACCTCCCTCCCTCCCACTCGGACTCCTTTTCCCGCCCCCGCCGCCTTCGGTTGGAAGGGCAGCCAGAGAGAGAGACAGAGGAGGGGAAATCTCTTTCGGCTCGCCGGAGAGGTGCTCCTTTTCAAGAGCGAGGACGGCGCGGGGGAAGACAATCCGCCTGAGGAATCTTCCGAAGTGGCCCTTATTTTGCGTTATTTCACGACTGGCGTTCGGGATCGAGACAAAGCGCCCGAGGAGAAAGGAGGGGGAAAAAAAAGAGGGCACCCGAGCCCTTTCCCCACATTCCCATGCAGCGGGAAAAGAGAGGCGGAGAGGGAGATCGCGCCCGCTGAAACGTCGCGCCCGCCTCGCTTCTTCTGCCGCAACAAAATCGAGGTCGAAACGTGATTCGGGGTTTTGACAGATGCCCGTTTTTCCCCAGCGCGGCTCCTTCCGGCAGGAGAACCATGTAGATCCCTTGTAGGGGGAGGGAGGGGAGGGGAAGAGGTTCCGTGGGCCGGGGTGGGGGAGGGAGAGGGGAAGAAAAATGGGGGATGCTGCGGACGTCAAGGAGATGAAGAAGACGTTCATTGTCCCAGCCATCAAACCGTTTGATCACTACGATTTCGCCCGAGCAAAGATCGCCTGTAATCTAGCGTGGCTAGTGGCCAAAGCCTTTGGGACAGGTAGGTTGATGCTTCTCGTAGCGCCTCCTTTTCTGCCATTCTGGATTCTTGCTCTGTTTCTTTTACTGTTGTATGTGTGAATCGCCCATCCGTTGAAGACACTAATAATAATAATAATAACAACAACAAAAGGAATCAAGGAAAATAACTCAAAGATGCTATCAATATTATTATTGTACAAGGTTCGATTATATGTTTGTGTCACTGCTACAATTGCGGTTTGGGTTACAGCGAATGATGTGGATTGCTTCCCTGTGAATGCTTTTTTAAAATCAGCCCTCCCATAAACTTGTGTACAAAAGGTTAGTTCCTTTCCGTTGACCTCCTCCTTAAATAGACACTGTTTTTTCCCATTTAAATGGTGGTGGTGGTGGGGGGGAAATAAACTGAAAACAGAAATGTTGAATGGTAGGGAAATGTTTGACATCTGGGGGTTATGACTAGTCATTCAGATTAGGTGAAACACCGTTGTGTCCTTTCATGCTCAGGGTTTTCTCCTTGTCTAATCCATTGGGAGAAGATTGAAAGAAGTATGAAAAGTGGGGAGCGTATTTTGATTGCAAGGTAGGCTGTAAGGAGAAGAGTAGCCTTTTCCCCATCAAAGGCTTTCAGGAATATTTACACACACACACCCCAAAAAAGAAGAAGTGACAATATTAACACAGAGAAGGCAATGGTAAATAATGGAGGTGTCTCCCAAAGCATTACAAGGTGACCATCTGTCATTGTTCAATCTCTCTCCTCTGTTTTGTTATTGTCTACTATAGAATAATGGGGAAAGGGTACCTTTCTACTTTCAGCTCTTCCAATTGTTGAATTTAATATATAATGTAACAAGATAACAGTTGTGATTTGTTCCTGATAAAAGGTTAGAAGGTACCTCTCTTAGAATATGTATCCTGTGGGAAGTAGCTGTTACAAATTATCAAGTTAAGGTACAAGTGAGTAGCAAGATTTACATCCAACTGTCTTTTTGTGCAGGGGTTTTTATTATCTTTCAAGACTTTGTGTTTCTTTGAATGCTTGTGCCTAAAAATGCTGATGTGCTGGAAATTTAGAACAATACCTAAATTTCAGAAATGGCATACTGTTATTATCTGCCACATAGGATTTTACTTTGCAGGTACAATCTTGAAAAACATTTTAATTATGCATAGTAGTAATGTTGAAATAATTCTTGTCTGGTAAACAAGTGAAACCACATTCCTAAATTTCAGCTCCTAATCACCAAAAGAGTACTAGCATCAAGTACACAGAAATCAGGTGATGTGTATGAATGTGTGAACTGTAAACTACAATCCTGTGTGCTCATTGTGTCCCATAGAGGCACTATGTCTCATTGAAGTCAGTGAATAATTTCCAAGTAAACAGACACACATGACCAACTTGGAGAAATGTGTAATTTATTCTAAGATAAAGGCTTTAGTAAACATACAAGCAAGAGAATTGAGAATTGTTTACAAACTTTACTCAGTTGATCAAAATGCCACTATTCAAAATACTATTTTATAGAGACATTATTTAAACTGTCCATAGTTGTCCTGGTCTGGATTAACTTAATTAAGATTTCAAAGATAATTTAGGAAAGGATGATAAATAAGTGTATGCAGTATGAAACACAGAAGCATATTATTTCTTTGCATGAAGCAAATTTTAGAAAATGATACCAGACACAGAAGACCATTATAACATCTCCTCTCAAATCAGTTACTCTCCACAGAGAGAGTCATAGGTCTTGTAAATATATGGACTTACTATTCAGAAAAACAACAGACAATTTTCCAAAGTGTAAATGTGGCTTTTGTGTTATGTTTCCATAGTACTCCAATTGTTTCATTCTGATTTCCAAAGTAACTGTTGTTTTGTGACATAATTTACTTCATACTTGAATTGGAACCACCACTGATCAAAATATGCTGCTGTTTTTGATCGATCACTTTTTTTCGAGCCTATTCAGTTGCTAGCTTTGAAATTTGCAAGTATAATGGAGAATACATTCAGAAAATGGTTGCTATGAGAGAACTGTAACATTCTTGTTGCTAAAATGTCAATTGTCCCTTATCATACATTTGATGGAAGGCAAATGAACCGCTCCAAATTTGAATGTAGAAAATACGACTTTAGCAACAGAGTGGTAAATGCCTGGAACTCACTACCTGACTCTGTGGTTTCATCACCAAACCCCCAAAACTTCATCCTTAGACTGTCCACTGTTGACCTCACCTGATTCCTAAGAGGTCAGTAAGGGACGTGCATAAGTGCACCAGCGTGCCTACCGTCCCTGTCCTAATGTTCCCTCTTATCAGTACCCATCTTATGTATATAAACAATGTTATATCTATGTATATTACCAACACGTACTTGATATAAATAAATAAATAAATAAATAAATAAATAAATAAAATAAAATAAAATAAAAATAAAGTTGCTGCCTGCTACCATTTCTAGGATGTTCCCTGTTATCTTCATCTTATTGCTGTCTTTCCTATAGCCATCTTCCATTAGGGGATTGGCTAGTGAACACAGGCTATAGAGAACATGAAGGCAATGTTGGACACTAGTGCTCTGCAGTAGATCAACTTCTTGTTGAATTTAATGAAATGTAAAAGACTATTTCCCACTATATCGCCCAAGTAATACCACCAATGAGGCTGACTCTCAATTTAGAGTAAGGCCTTCTTCATAGAAAGTTAGGGAACTGTCCTAGGGAAGTATAGATGGCCCTCATGATGTCTTGTTTTACTTGACAATTGGCAACATGTTTCTTCTCCTAGGCAATTACCACAATTGCTCCTGGACTGGATTCCCTGACTGCTCTTTAAAATGAACCCTTGTTTTAGTCCTTCTCTAGTGGGTATACTTTTTTTTAATGGGGGCTTGTTTTACTTTTGATTCCTTTTATTAAATACAGCTTTTTAGATTTGTATTCTGCTCTGGATTCTTTTATAGTGTCAGTGGTAGAGATGTTTGTTGTCATTGTTAACATCTATAGTCATCAAGTTGCCCATCTTTTGCCTATTTTGATAATTACCTCATCTGAAAATAACTGCAGATCATGTTTTATCCATTATTGTTGACAGTTTTTGTAATGGTGCATTGTACAAATCTAGGTACTCCAGTTTGGAACCATTGCTTTATGGCTTATTGTTGTTTGTGAGGCCACCCTAATTGCTATTTAAAAAACCAGCCCATAGCAGCTCATTAGGCTGTATGAATGAATCACTCTCCTAATTTTCTTAGAATAAAAAGCTCTTGGAGTTATGTTTGTGCATCTCTATGTCATTGCTCTCAAAATTATATTTCTTACAACATGGCTGTCAAACATAACCTTCAGTGTGGTTCTTTGCCCTTTCACCTTTTTTGCTACCTTTATGAAGCAAAAGGACTGAGAATCTTAGGATTCATCAATACATCACACCAAACTATGGTTTCTTGAACTACGGTTTGTTATATAGGCCTTAATTAAGTGAATTTACACCAAGCACAGTGGATGGATTCAGCCCCAAAAGCAGCCTAACCACCTTGTGGTATAATGCAAGGCATAAATGAATCTCATCAGTGACAAATATTGAGTGGTCCCCAACCTATGTAGCACCAGGGATCAGTTTTGTGTAAGACAATTTTTCCATGGATTTGGAGGAGGAGGAGGCATGCACAACCTAGATTCCTTGCATATGCAGTTTAGAGTTGGGTTTGCTGTGCAGCCCGGTTCCTAACAGGTCACAGACTGATACATATCCATGGCCCAGGGATTGGGGACCCCTGTAATACTGCATGCAGGGTCATCAGCATACGAAAATCAATGCCCTATCAATTTAGGTAATCCTAAGCAGCTTTGCTTAGAGATGATTGTGTTTCTGAACACACAGTGGAACACTGATTTAGGTTGAGGAACTGTACTGACCCTGTAAGATTTTCCTAATTCTTGTAAGAATCATCAACAGGAAATATTGCCTAGTATCGGGCAATATGAAAATAGACCATACATACATAGGTACATCCACCGTCTCTCCCCCTCCAGCAGTTGTTATCAAAACTGTTGTTTTCCTGTTGCTGCTGGCAGCAAGGAGGCCAATTTGTTGCCTTCCAACTAAGTGTTATCAATTGAATGATGGAGGAAACTGGATAAGCTCTCGGCCTTATAGAGGGTATCTTTGTGCAACATACTAACTCATTTAAACCAAACCATGGTTTATTAGTAAGCCATGCATTTAGAACTGGTGGCAAGGAGGTGGTTTATGCTGCCCGTTTTCATAATTTATATAGTACTAAGCCAGGGGTGTCAAACTCGCGGGCCAGATGTGTCATGTGCTGGCTCCACCCAGTTTAGGGAAGGGGGAAAAAGTCCCGATACGTCATGTGATGATGCCGTGACAACATGGGTTTGACACTCCTGTACTAAACAGTATTAGCAGCTTTTGAATGTCTCCCCAGGCCTTATTCTTGGAATCTTTAGTGAAGTGCAAATCATTGATTTATACTGTTGGAAATGTTCATGCTTTAAGCGTATTCCTAATGTCTGGGTTAGGCCTTGTAAGATTCTGATGGGCTTCAGATAAATGTATTAAGTCTCTAGAGAAACTCTAAACAAACAAACAAACAAACTGCCTGTTACAAGTATGTACTGTACGCTGCAGAATTTGCATGATGACATTATTGTACACTTGCCATCCTTTGCTCCCTCATTGATACCTTTGTGACTGTGTATGCCTGCATCTGGGTAAAACAAATGCCAAACTCATTGCTAATATAAATACTTCAGCAACCCCATAAATAATAAATAGAATTTGTTTTCATTTGTCAGAGATTTCTCACTTTACAGCATGACCTGTTCAACCTATCCCACTGATAAGTTAATGCTTTCTACGAAGCATTAAGTTTGAAATTAATTCTCATTGCACCTGAAATAACAAGGGCTTCCTACTACAATCTAATTACTTATGTGCTAGCTTGGAATCTTGTGGCATGAAAGAACAAAGGATTTTGGACAGTGCTCATGAAAGCAAGTCTAGGACCAAAAGTTAAATCTTAATAGAATGGTTCCTATTCTTTTCAAAGAACTCAGGACAACTACAAAGCTAGGTTCTCAAATCCATGATGTGATTTGCTTGGCTTTGACCAAACATGCAGTTTGAATTGAGCTACTGTTGTTTGTAAATCATGTTTTAGAGCTCAGCTAGTTTGCGAACCTTGCCAGCTGTGGGTATATATACAATAAATATTTTATTAGGCTAGCTCTGGATTAAAGCAATGTGTGAATGTGACCATTATAAACACAAGGCAGCATTTCTTCTACAGACATGTCTTAATTGGTTGCATGCTGGCATGGATTTTGTATTTCTAGACCATAACCCTGAACTAGCTTCAGAGGATTTATTAACTTTATTGTCAAATCTGTTATGTGTTCTATGAAGGATCCATTTGTCACAAGGTCTTAAGGGCTGAACTAGACAGGATTACCTGGTTCACATATAGTATTTTACTGAGTCATTGTTTGCTTAATTGTAGAAATTTAACAAGTCCATGCATCTGAAAATTGCTTGTGTTGTCACGATAAGGCAAATCATATATTGTAAATCATATTGTGATTTAAAACAGTTTTTCTCAACTTGATGCCTTTCAGAAAGTCACCAGACAGATTAAGACTACTCACAGTATGGTACCTATGCTATGACTACAACATAATCTGTGTTGGAACTACAGCTCTTAAGAATTCTGTAGCATACCCAGTGGAGAAATCCTCAGAGTTGATGTTCTAACATATTGTGAAGAGCATCAGGTTTGGAAAACTAATGTAGACCTCTGATGATATCAGGAATAGAAACTTCCATAGATTACAGGAGGTAAAAATTGAGTATTCTATTATTTGCAAGGGTATAAGAAAGTGGTTTAAATTAATTTCCCTATACAGTATTTCTGAATTTTCTTTTCCCATAAAAGATACTCCACAATGCCCTGATGTTAGATCTAGTATGATTCCTAAAGACTGCAAAAAATAATATGATGGAGTAATTTTAAGTGTCATTTAGTAAGTTTTCCTTCTCCAAAGGAGTCGTTCTGCTTGTCACTTCAAATAACTTATTTAAAACCAGTTGCATAATAACATACCTGAGTTGTCTAAAACTTTTCAGCTAATTGATTGGGCAAAGTTTAAAAACAAACGATTGCTGTTTAAACTAAGGGAGTTTTCTAGTATTTTATTATGCAGGAATCTGTGCACCCTCTGTTGATTTAAATAAATTTATTCATGTATATATTTATGTATAACAGCAGTCGGGAACTTGCCATCAGTCCAGCCAATGGGCCAGATAACGATTAGAATGTTGGACAGACAGATTTAATTTACACAATAAAGTAGTTATTAGTTTATTTGCCACTTTTTTGCTCATATGTTGAATAACTTTGCTACTTATGGCTTATTCAGTTAATTTTGGAACATTTAAAACAGAGATGGTATTCAGCAGGTTCTGACCAGTTCTGGAGAACCGGTAGCGGAAATTTTAAGTAGTTCGGAGAACTGGTGACTGGCCCCACCCCCATCTATTCTCTGCCTCCCGAGTCCCAGCTGATCGGGAGGAAATGGGGATTTTGCAGTATCCTTCCCCTGCCACACCCACCAAGCCATGCCCACCATGCCACGACATGCCACGCCCACAAAGCCATGCCCACAGAACCAGTAGTAAAAAAATTTGAATCCCACCACTGATTTAAAATCATTCTTCATAGTAACAAAAGGTATGTAACAGTTTACTTCCTGACTTCTTGAGATGCTTCTTTTCCCTTGCTCTGGTTGCCTATCTAGATGAGGTTGAGGGTTGTTTTGAGATGAAGATATTCCTGTTTCTATCTGTCCTTTCCATCTGAACAATCTTCTGCAGTGGTTTTGTCCTTGACTAACTGCTTGAGGTCAGCAGTTTTCTGAATAAGGAGGACTACATTGAATTTCAATCCAAGTGAGACACCGTTATTTCATGGCAGTTAACTCTGCTCCTGAACAAGGAATCATGGGTGACTGTGGGGGAAAGGGACAACAATTTATGACACTGCATCATGACATCATAACATGACTTGTACAGTTGCATCAGGCATCACGTCATTGCATAATTGCAACATTTGCATGATATACAGGTAGTCCTCGACTTACAACAGTTCACTTAGTGACTGTTCAAAGTTACAAAGGCACTGAAAAAGGACTTATGACCATCGTTCACACTTATGACCATTGCAATGTTCCCGTGGTCATGTGATCAAAATTCAGATGCTTGACAACTGACTCATATTTTTGACTGTTGCAGTGTCCCAGGTTCATGTGATCACCTTTTGCGACCTTCTGACCAGCAAAGTCAGTGGGGAAACCCGATTCATTTAACAACCATGTTACTAATTTAAGAACTGCAGTGATTCACTTAACAAGTATGGTAGGAAAAGTCGTAAAATGGGCCAACATTCACTTAACAAATGTTTCACTTAGCAACAGAAATGTTGAGCTCAATTGTTGTCATAAGTCGAGGATTACTTGTAATGGTGTGCATCTTTCTAACACTACTGTGACATATTACAGATGTCTCTGCAAAGTATAGAGATGAATGGGATTCTCTAAATAATCAGTGTGCTCTTTTGACTACCCTGGATCTTAAAATTTCTCCAGAGTTTACTAGTGGAACCCATAATCTTTTTTTAACGAAAGTATTCAGAGAGTTACATTATATATAATCTGCTTCTCCATATAAAGTAGACTAAGTAGAGTGTAATCAAAAGACACATAAAGAAGCAATAATTAACTTTTAATTACTAGGCACCCAGTGCCAATTTGGTGTACTGGATAAGGTATTGCACTGGCAACAAGAGAGGCAGTTTCTGTTCTCCTTCAGCTATAGAAGCTCACCAGGTGAAGTTAGGCCAATCACGTGTAGCCTAAATACCTGTCAGGATTATTGAAATGGAGAAGACTCATGAGAAGGAAATATTATGTATGTCATCTTGAGTTCCAGAATGAAAAGTGACATGTAAATCTTATAAATAAAATAAAATTATAGTGAAACGGGAGCATTTGATCTATTCTGGATGATCAAACTGATGCTCCAATTTCCTATGGAATTTCTATATTGGTCCAATATAGAAGTATTCTAATATGATAAGGTTACTTGCCCTTGAAATAAGTTTGAATATTCGTATTTGGTTTCCATTTGTCAGCTGTATTCATTTTTGGAATTATCCATAGAGATATTTAGAATTTTTATAGTGCAGCAGACATACTAATTACTCATTTTATTTCTGGGTTGAATATGATATGTTTATATCCCAAGTATGATATACAGCTTGAATCTTAGGTGCTTAGACCTTGTCCCCTCCCTGCATTACTAAATCATAATATATAATACAGCAGCAGCATGTTATATTGCCAAATGCTACAAGTAAATATTTTTGGGTGACTCTAAATAGGACTGAAAGTACAAAATGTGCTGGTAATTAATGGTACTTCAAACTTCACTTGTCTACTGAAAGTGTGTGTTATATTTGTTAAGTTCCCCCCCCCCCCGTTCCCCCCCCCTAGGATCTCAAAGTAATGTATGTAGTATTCCCTCTTCCATTCCCCCCAACACACACACAACAAACATCCTGTGAAGCACATAGGATTACATCAGGGGTGGGGAAACAATGGCCCTTTTATGACTTGTGGAATTCAACTCCATGGCTCAGGAATTCTGGGAGTTGAAGTCCATAAGTCATAAAGGGGCCATCATTCCCCACCTCTAGAATTTCATTTTTTTAGATAGCACCCAACGTTCAAGTCTGTCAAGATCCTTCTGTATCTTGAGCTTATCTTCTGGAGTGTTGGCTATTCCTGCCAGTTTGGTGTCATCTGCAAATTTTATGAGTTCCCCATCTATCCCCTTGTCCAAGTCATTGATGAAGATGTTGAAGAATACTGGGCCTAAAACAGAGCCTTGGAGTACGCCATTGCATACTTCCCTCCATGTAGATGCAGTTCCATTGAGCACTACATGTTGAGTGCGATTGGTCAGCCAGTTTCGAATCCATCTGGTGGTGTTGCTGTCTAACCCACATTTTTCTATTTTATCTAGTAGTAGGTTATGGTCTACTTTATCAAATGCCTTACTGGCATTTGATAAAGTAGATTACATAGTGAGTTTCTATTGCAGAGGTTGGAATTCAAACTAGATCTCCTGGACCAGGGGTGTCAAACCCGTGTCATCACAGCATCGTCGCATGACATATTGTGACTTTTCCCCCCTTCGCTAAACTGGGCGTGGGCATGGCCAGCGCATGACACATCCAGCCTGCAGGCCGCGAGTTTGACAGCCCTCTCCTAGGCCCTAATTTGGACCTTAACCCAGTGTTTCTCAACTGTAACAACTTTAAGATGTGCAGAATTCCAACTGCTGCCTGGGGAATTCTGGGATTTGAAACCCACAAATATTAAAGTTGCTAACGTTGAGAAACACCGCCTTAACTATTAGAATAATACATTAGAACAAGTGTTGGATACCCTATAGATAAATTTAGATAGTGCTTCCTTATTTCTGTCTATATTTGGATCCATCCTTATGTAGTATATTGTACATTGAAAAAAATAGACTGTCTACTGTAGATTTCTCTAAATTATGTTTTTGAAATTTCCCACCAGTTCCCAGTTTTAAACCGCAGTGTAGTACGTTCCTTTTAGAAATAGATGAATGGGGGTGATATAATTCAAATATAAATTGAGATGAAAGAAAAAATCCCTTTCAATTAATTTTATTTGTCTTTGTGAGCAATTTGGTATGGCTGTTCAAAAACCTTTGTTTACTTTTGCACTTGGGAACATTTTGTACTATATAGTACATAAGGGAACTGTAGCAGCCCAGCACTGTTGTTACAGGAAAGGAGCTCAACTGAAGGTTACAAGGTTGAGGCAGGACGAGACTGGAGTTGTTCCATTGCATCTGGAGAGGGAAAATGCAGAGCTCCAATCCTAAAAAGAAAATAGCAAAGCTGCCCATCAGGGTATTACAGTAATTTTTGCAATGCAAACCTTGATTTTTCTTTATGCCAAAGCTTCTTTGGGATAGTAGGAGGTTTGAGCTGTCCTTCTATAATCAAGACTTAGTCTTTCTGTGGTCAGTGCCTTCTGAAAATGGAACTCAAATCACTTCCTGATGTTATCTTCTTATGTCTGGAATCAGCTGGGCTGATAATCATAACCAGAATTATATTTATGGTGAGCTAGATTGCCCAAACTGCTAGTTTAAACTGCTTATCAACTTTATATTCTGATTTCAAAGCTCTGTGGAATAGAGGTAAAATCACCACACAGCATTCATTTACCAAATTTAGTATGGACTTCCTAGTGAACTCTGAACTTGAAGTGAGAGCTTGTTTATAAATCCCTTCATGCTGTAAAGAAACTTACTGTAAAAATACCATTTTAATACCATCTGCAGGTCCTGTTCTTATGAAAATGGAAATAAGAATGCCCGAGTATCCAATATTCACAATGAATATGAATTAAAGATCCATATTTCAGTAAGCGGTTTGTAACTTATTATTTTAAATACTAGATTGTTTCTTCCTTAATGCCAACTCATTAACCTAACATCAATGGCAACTGCAGGGACTCTTTAAAAAAAGTCAACATGGCAATTATGGTAGAGTGGTCAAAGCCCTGCCTCTTTGTACATTTATGCAACGTTGACAAATAGCACTGATGATGTTACCTAGTTGAGTAATGAAATGTCTGCAAGAAAACAGCCAAACTTAGAGAGCACCAAGGACCCCACATTGGCATATGTACAAAAAGGGGCAGAGCTTCCATTGCACTGCCAAGACCCTCATCTTGATTTTTTTTACTTTCCCCATGGACAGTGCTGCATAAAGTTTTCATGAAATTAAAAAAGATGTTACCGATTTGTTGAGTCTGTTATACTACCATAAACCATCATTTATTTATTACAATAATTTGTATGCTGTTCTACTAACCAAGTTTTAGGTAGCTTACAGTATGAACATCTCAAAAGCTTGGTCTTTATCAAAGCCACAGAAAAGGGGCTGATCCAGAAATTGTCCAAAATTTATGAACATGAATATTGACCTTAGCTTAAATATAACATTTGATCTCAAGTAGACATGACAATGCCAAGTATTCAAAAAGAACAAAACTTAAAACAGCAACAAAAATTAGGCTGCCTTTCAATTTTCATTCTATTTGGTTAAATAAAAAATAATGTTGTAATCTGTCCTCCTGTTTCACATTTAAGTTTTGTTTAATATAAACCCATCTTGTTTACCTGTATTGTTTATTGGAAATAAATTATTATAGTATTAAACTAATTGTTTAGGACAAAGGAGGAGGAAGAGCTATTGTGGTTTATTAATTCCCTTGTCAGTCAAATCTTACAGTAGTGGGATTATTTGTGAAATATGTTGAAATCAAACAAACAAAGCTGAAAATACTCAAGTTCTGAAAGTCTTAATTTAGCTTTGATATCAGTCCCACTAGGTAAACCAGACCATGAAATTGATCCACAAGGTCACACATCAAGAGATTGACTATATCAACACACTCCAACTATAATATCAGAATCTTGCAAGTCTGGTTGTTCTGTACCTCCTTCCTTCTTATACTCCTGTGAATTGGGGAGGTTTATATCTGAATTGTTTCTAAACATTATCTGGAAGTGCTGGACTTTTAAAAAGTGTTTGAGCCACTTTTGCCTTGACAAGAGACCCTGGGTATCTCTGTCATCATCTTCCTTATGTGTAATGGATGTATGCTTGAAATTCTCATAATTTTCTTCAAAATGTGTATCTAGGGAAGACTATAAGATCATATTGTTTTCATATTTTTTATTGGAAAAGGTAATACTTGAAAGGAGTGGTTCCCAAACTTTCTCAGTTCTAATTTTTCCATGATGCCTTTAGGTCAAAAGAAATACCAAACAATTCCATTTATTAAATACTGTAGTAAGATCAAAAATGTAAAGTATCGTGCAGTGCCCTTTGAGTTTGCTGTGGGATGTCATAGTTCACAATTTGGGAACTATCACTTAAAAGAGAATAACAAATGTATGTAAGAAAAACTAGTATGCACACTGGAGGTGAGATTTGGATTAGTTGCTGCTTATTTTATATTGAAGATAAACCAAGTGATTTGTGTTCTTTTCCCAAATTCATTTATATACCAGTATGTGTCCCGCTTCAGGTTTCAATTACACATTCCACTGTTGCTATGGAGATTAGCAATTTACTCAAAGTTAGGAGATAACAGCAGTCAAGGAATGTAAACCAAACAGAATCTGTGCAGAAGAAAGCTTGCCTGGGTAGTTTCACTTTCAGTAGGAATGCACAGAAGAGAAGTCAAATCCAGTCAGAATATCAAATAGCCAAGTCAGATTTGTCAGCCAGTCCAATATCAGAGTTTCATGAGCAGGGTTCACAGGAATGACACGCCAAAGCAGGAAATCAGTTGTTTCCAGCACAGGAACATGGGTCAGAGCTGCCTCTTAAATCATGCTGTAGCCAACTGTCTTTAATCAAGAGGGTTATTTCCTTGCTTGGCAAGGAGTCTCATAGAACTTTTTTCCCCCTCTGCTCTTTGCTCTACTTGCTGGGTGCAGGGCTGGGAGGTCAAATGTCATCATCTTAATGCTGGTACGTTTGATGAGTCTCACATGATCCTTGGCTTTGTGTCTCCTGAGGCTGACATTCCATAGGTTCTCCTGGAGCAGCTTCTTCAAAATCGGATTCAGAGACTGAGTCCAATGCCAAGAAAATATGTTAGGCATTAATGAAGCAAAACCAACATTTGAGGGACAAATCATGCTAACTCACAACATCTTTACATTAAATCTATGGTAGTAAGCTATAGGGTAAAGAGAACATCATGTACATTCAGTACATTTGTCTTACTTGCATTGTTGCATGTTTTTATAAGCGAGACAATACGCATCCTTTCATGTGTGATTCAGTGCAGAGTTCACATCTTTGCCTTAAAGGGCTTATGCTTACATTAATTGCATTGTGTTTGTGTGTATTTTAAGTAGCTTAGTTTTAGGGAGGAGTAGTGTAGCTTTAGTTGTATGATTATTTTGAAATTGTTAGCACTGAATTCCTTTTGTTTGTGGAAACACACTTTAAAGGACTTGGCTTCAAAAGTTGCATAGGGTTTTTTTTAAGTAAAAAATTATTACCTTTGGATGACCTGTGCTAGCTGCAACAAAAATTGATGCAAGATATTTTTATACAGACATGCCAGAGGATAGAACATGCACACTCAGAGCTTACTGAATACCCTCAGTAAGTGTTACACTCATATCACATAATCCTCACTGGAATGAACATCTGGGACATTATGAGAACCATAATCATGGCGCAAAATGTCAAAATCTACTTCAACTAAATAATTTAGGGAAATTCCCCGCAAACAAGTTATAAGATTATTCTTACGCTGCTTATAAGCTAACTATGGTGGTGGCCATATTAATTTTGGAAGGGAGGAATGAAGGGAAAACCTGAAAAAGGGGCAAATTGAAAAGAGGTTCAGGACCAAAAAAAGTCATGTTTACATTTTTAATTTTGCTTTACAAAAAAAAATTAAAAGCAAAATTAAAAAAACTTTATAAGATTGCATATTCTAATAGAAAATATCTAAAATAAAATACTATATATAAGTTTACTTTATCAACACAATTCAATTTCCATATTTTTCACCTGAATGTGAAAGATTGTGCATTCAGTGATACATTTATGCAATAAAAGTTAAAATGATTTCGTCCTTCAAAGTGTTAGATTGGAGAAAGCAAGTATATTTGAAATGGAGATTTTGCAATATCCTTCCCCCAGGAGTGAGGTGGGAATGGAGATTTTGCAGTATCCTTCCACGGCCACCAAGCCATGCCCACAGAACTGGTATGGAAATTTTTTTAATTTCACCCCTGTAATAACTGGCAGAGTCCAAAAGGTGCTTATAAGATTAATGTTTGTTCTAGGGCAAAAAGAAAGAAAAAAAATACAGCTTCTAACAATGGAAGAATTCGTTTTAACTCCGTGCCTAAAAGTTTCATAATATTCTATACATTGTGGAACATTTTTTGTTAATACTGTTCTATCATGTTTTTGGTGTTTATATAAGTCAATTCTAAATGATTTGAAAGATTCGTGATCAGATCTTTTTTTTGCAACATTGTACAGCTTTTTGGTGAGAAAAGTGTTTTAATCATTTGACCTGATATTTTTTTCAGTTATTGTAGCCAGTCAGAGGTATTTGAAAAGGCAGATAGTGCTGGCAGAGTTTAAAGAAGTCCTCCAACTTCAGTCTTCAAAGCATCTTCTTAAGCCTGTTAATTTATGTAGTAGTTCTGTCACGTATAGTTTGTGTTTCTTCATATTCCAGGCTGAAGAGTTGAATTGGCAAATCATAAATTTAACAAGTAGGCCTTGTTTCCACAACCGTCCTGTTCTTACTGAAGTAGTGCACTGTTTCTATATTATATCACTTCTGACACAGACTCATAGAATTCTCTTCCCCACAGAATAAACCAGCATGTTGGGGAACTTATTAATTTATTTATTTATTTATTTTATTTGGAGGTTCTTCTATGCCGCCCTACTCCCTGAGTTAATTTATGTGGCATCTTTACATATTGGCATATGTGGCTTCTTTATTTAGTTAATGAAGTGAGTTTCATATGAAATCTCCCCCCCTTTTTTTCTGAAGCTGCTATAACCTAGGACAGTGATGGCGAACCTATGGCACGGGTGCCACAGGTGGCACGCGGAGCCATATCTGAGGGCACGCGAGGCTTTGCCCTATGTCAACTCCAGTGCGCATGTGCGTGCTGGCCAGCTGATTTTCGGCCTTCTGGAGGGCGGGGGTAGGCCGTTTTCACCCGTTGGGCTGTTTTTTGCCCTCCCCAGGCTTCAGGAAAGCCTCCGGAGCCTGTGGATGGCATAAAATGGCCCAACAGGCCAACCGGAAATTCGGAAATGTGGGGGCAGTGCAGGGGGGTTGTGTGCGCATGCATGAGGAGAGGTCATTGCATTATGTGTGTGGGCACGCTCCATCACACCATCGCACATGTGCGCACCCTTTTGGCACCCGAGCAAAAAAAGGTTCGTCATCACTGACCTAGGAGTTTATAAATTGAATTTAAAATAGGTTTTTATTCAACGGTTTTTAATTCTTGAAAGAAGTAGAAAAGTCGCTCCAATAGATTGTGGTTGGATAGGGAGAGAGAGAGAAAGAGAAAGAATGTCTAAGACAGTGATGGCGAACCTTTTTTTGCTCGGGTGCCAAAAGGGCGCGTCCGTGTGCATGCCCACATCCATAATGCAATGCCCTCCCCCCATGCATGCACGCACACACACACCCCCGCTCTGCCCTCCCCCCCGCCGCACATGCGCGCAGACCTCACTGAAGCCTCCGGACTTCCAGTTGGGCCATTGGGCCATTTTTCTTTCTTTTCGGCATTCCAGCTGATTTTCGGTGTTCCGGAGGGCATGGGTGGAGGCCGTTTTCACCCTCTTCAGGCTTCAGGAGGCTTTCCTGAAGCTTTGGGAGGGCGAAAACAGCCTCCCCCCACCCTCCGGAACGCCGAAAATCAGCTGGCCAGAGCACACATGCGCGCTGGAGCTGACATAGGGCAACGCCTCGTGTGCCCTCAGATATGGCTCCGCGTGCCACCTGTGCCATAGGTTCACCATCACGGGTCTAAGAGATGTATATTTTGAAGCTATCTCTCCATCACTACCAATATATAATTTTATTAAAGATGTTTAAATTCCGGGCAGAATTCAGTTGAAACTTCTGCTGGTTTCATATTTTGTATTTCTTATTCTTGCAAATCTTGTATTTAATCAATATATTTTATCAATTTCTGCCTCTGAATCCTCATCCCAATTAAAAAAAATTGCTAAACTTGTAAATAACCTTTTATTTAATAACTTTACCAGAATCTTCTGGAATTGCTCTAAATATCAAACAAAATTCCTTCTCTTTCAATTCCATTACAGCCAGATTCTCTTTCAAACTCTCTCTTACTTATATCTTACTTTTGAGAATTTCTGCTTTGTTATTAAATTGTTTTACATTTCCAGACACTTGTTTTACAGAGCTTTCTAACATTTTAACTTCTTTTTTATCTGCTCTTTCATCTTTAAAGATCTTTCATTGATTCTTTAGTCAAAAGCTGTGAATTTGGTATTGATAAGTGATTTAGTCAATTTAATATCAAATGATTTCACTAACTTACCATCCAGTTTTTAAAAATATTTTTAAAGTTTACGAATACAAATATAAAAACTAATATAAACTAAGAATACAAAAAGGCAAGAGAAATAGTGCAGAGAAAAATAAAAAAATAAAATAAAATAAAAAGATATATAAAAACATGACATTCCCCTCCCTCCAGACAAGTACAGACAATTAATTATCACCTTCTCCAATATTTCAGTATAAAAGAGCTCTTCTTCCTATATCTCATCTCTTATCAATGGACATATTTTTAACATCCATTCCTGGTTAAGCTTTTTGTCAAATTTCTTTAAACCTTTTATTTCTCTTTATAATCCAGAAAGAATGTTAACTCACCAGGTGAAATTTTCTTGTCCTGCTGTTCAGAAAATCTCTGTTTAGTTGTAATATAGGCTACATTGTGGCTGTGAGCCTAATTTAAATTCCTCACTCCCAGTCACTTAATTCACAAGCCAACCAAAAAAATCTTAATTTCTGCTGTTTTTTCACAAGGAACACTTGTGTAGAGTACAAGTGGACGATCTCACAAATTCTCCTTTATCCCACCGGCCAAAATTTACCATCTGGCAGCCAATTTACTCCATAACACCATCCCCACTTGTTCAGAGATATCTTGGTTCATCATGAATCCTTTCCAGAAACTTTAAAGCTACCTTTTCCCATTATCGTACCACCACCCAAATTACCAAATTATTACCTTCTAAAAAACAAGATAAGAGGTTAAGTCTTGGCAAAGTTTGCATATAATTTGAATGTTTGCTTAGTGGAATTTAGACATGGATGCTGATATTACAGCAATTATGAAGTCATTTTAATGTATTATGGCTATTTAGAACAGATTATGTACTTGTTCTGAGAATTAGTCATTTTTAACTCAAGGCATGTGTGTTTTTTTTCCAGAAAATATACCAGATGAGCTTCGAGAACCATTTTATACAGACCAGTATGACCAGGAACATATTAAACCTCCTGTGGTTAACTTGCTGCTGTCTGCAGAACTTTACTGTCGTGCAGGAAGTCTCATCCTGAAGAGCGATGCAGCCAAGCCTCTCCTGGGTCATGATGCTGTTATCCAAGCTTTGGCACAAAAAGGCCTCTATGTTACGGACCAGGAGAAACTGGTAACAGAGAGAGACTTGCACAAGAAACCTATTCAGATGGTGAGTGTTGGCATTTCTGTGTTAGTTATTGGTTGTTCCTTGCAGTATTGGTACTCTTAGCAGCACTACAGTTCCTCCCCCCCCCCCCAGTTTCAATAAATTGGCAAGTAAAATATCATAAACTGAAGATACAAAATAGCTACAGAGCAGGGGTGGGTTCCGGATTCTGCTACTGCCGGTTCGTTCAGGGACGTGCCGCATGGGCGTGCATGCGCAGTACTAAAAAAAAGCTTTTGCGCATGCACAGAAGCAAAAAACAAGATGGCAGCGCCTACAGTAGCGCTGACTAAACTGAGTCAGGGGCGTGGCAGGCCTTGGTCGCTGCCGGTTCCAGTGACCGGTTCTATAGAACTATTAGTAACTTGGCGGCCTGGTTCCGCCAAGTTACTAATAGTTCTATAGAACCGGTCTGAACTGGTAGGAACCCACTTTTGCTACAGAGTTGAAGAGATGAATTATATAGTTCTTTCCTATTGCCCCTAGTAGCTTGAATCATTCCAGTTGAAAAATCTTGATAATTGAAAAAGATGGGTGTTTTGCATATTTATTTTAGATTTTTGTCTCGCTTATACATATTTGGATTCAAATTTAGTAAGAATAGTCAGTGCAATTAAATCAGTGGGACAACTTAGGCATAATTGGATGACTTAAATGAATCTATTCTAAGTCTGAATCCGATTTCCCATTGATTTCTTGTTTTGATTAAAACAGTATAACTTATCTGTCCATTTATATTTTGATTAAACTATGTTGAAATGGCTTTGCATATTTTATTTAAATTTTGGGTTGGAAGCTGTTGATATCAAATAACTATTTTAAAGAGGTTATGAGCTGTGGTGGCACAGTGATTAGAATGCAATATGCAGGCTAATTCTGCCGACTGCCAGCAGTTCAGTTCTGATCAGTTCAAGGTTGATTCAGCCTTCCCTCCTTCCGAAGTCGATAAAATGAGAACCCAGATTGTTGGGAGCAATATGCTGATTCTGTAAGCCACTTAGAGAGGGCTGTAAAGCACTATGAAGCAGGGATGAAATCCTCCCGGTTTGGGCAAGTAGGTAGTGGTTGCAGCCGCTGGTTCAGAAAACAGGGATGGCAGTGTGAGGCTCCGCCCACCCACCCCGACATCATCACTTCCTGGGTTTTTTTTACGTTTTTAAAGCCTTTTTTCCCCTGCCAGTTCCCCTGAAAGAAAGAGAGAGGAGGGGAGGGAGGGAGGGGGAAGGGAAGGAAAGGGAGAAAGAAAGAGAAAGAAAGAGAGGTGTTAGAAGGAAAAAATCAGGACTCACTTTCCAGCCAGGAGATCACTTGGCAAAGAAGAAAAACAAATGCTGTCACTTTGAATCAGGAGTCTCCAAACTTAGCCACATGGCTGGCTGAGGAATTCTGGGAGTTGAAGTCCACAAGTCTTAATGTTGCAAACTTTGGAGACTCCTGCTTTAAATTGAAAAGCCTTCAGAAATTGCTGGGAAGGAGGTTTTTAATTGCAGAAGCGAAGTGACATTCAGCAGTGGATAGAAGGAAGGATTTTTATATGGTTCTATGTTTTTGAAGTTTTGGGGTTTGTGCAATATGGGCTTTGTGTTTCTAAAAGGGTTTGGGTGATTCCCATTGTGGTTAAATGACTTTTGTCCTGTGTCGGGTCTTGAGTGTGGGGCTGCTTATTCTGATTCTACTACTGTGTTTTGTTAGCTGCCAAATCTTGCCATGGGGAAACTTCAAAATATCCCGTCTTGAATGGGTTTTCTAGGGATCTGTTTGCCTGCTTGTGTGAATGGAGCCAAACGTCAGGCTTCCACTTTCTATACGATCATTATCTCATCATCTCTATCGGGTAGGAATGTGGAATGAGCTTCAGACAGGTTCTTTGTTAGCAGCTTGATTTTTCCTTGTTTTTCTGTGAGCCTTTTCTTATGAGTAATATTTTATTGGGGGGGGTTGCTTCCAAAGAAAGAAAGAAAGAAAGAAAGAAAGAAAGAAAGAAAGAAAGAAAGAAAGAAAGAAAGAAAGAAAGAAAGAAAGAAAGAAAGAAAGAAAGAAAGAAAGAAAGAGGGAGGGAGGGAGGGAGGGAGGGAGGGAGGGAGGGAGGGAGAATCTCAAACCTGGCTGGCACTAGACACAGCTTCAGAGGATGCTTTGAAACAGCACAGCAAAGGCTGGAAGGGACCTCAGAGGTCATCTAGTCCAACCCCCTGCTCCCTGGCAAAATGGACTGCTAAATTGGCCCTACCCACCCAGTCACATGACAACCTGGCCACGCCCACCCAGTCACATGCCCATGCCCACCTGAAGCCACACACACAAAATAAGCCACGCCCACAGAACCAGTAGGGAAAAATTTCACATTTCACCCCTGCTATGAAGTGGTATATAAGTCTAAGTGCTATTGCTACTGCTATTCGGTTTGAATATTACAGTTGTAAGTAACTGCATACAAATATAGAAATACAAACACAGTGGAAATATTTCAGTGACTTTTTCTGATGCTGTCACTCAGGTATTTGGCAAGTACTTGCCTTAAAATCAGCATCTGTTTAACTGAATGAACAGTGTAGGATTAGAGTCAATATTATAGCAGATACCTAGTATTTTACTCTGTGTCTTGGATGAATGGGTAGAAGTATTGAGAAGTACTGATGTTTTTAAACTGATTATTATATAATTCAGTTGATGTAATCTGGATTTTTAGTGACAGAAAAGATGAAAAGTTGGAGTTTTAAAATCCAGAATTTAGTCCAAGAATGTTTGATATCTATGTTTAGTTTTTCTATCCAGTGTACAGTTGCAAAAAAAAAAAAGTTGGATAGAATTTGGTATATTCTCTGCTTCCATGGGATAACAACTGCCTCCAATTAGCTGGCACAGAAAGCAACAAGGGAGCATTGCCAACATTCTTTGCAGTGCTCAACAATTCTGTGCTCAGCATAATTGTTTGGGAGAATAGCTGTGAGAACAGTTCATTATGAGTAAGACTTTTTTGATGGTGTAGGGAAAGAGACACAGACCTTAGAATAATTAAACAACCCTCCCCCCCAAAAGCTTGAGAATATTTCTCTATTCAAAATAAATTAAAATTGGATAAATGAAAAACTACTAAGGTCTTTGGTAGGAGGAGTGCAACGAATTAGGAACCTAAGCATAAACCCATACAAATGCGTCATGGGGAAAATGCATGCATACATAAAATCCAGATAAAGCCACCTGCTCAGGTAATCTGTTTAAATGATAGATTAGAGAGAAGAGCAACCATATGAAATAAACCTTGGCCCATAAGGGATTGTTAACGACATCTAAAGCATAAGAAGACAGGCAAAAGGACAAGATTGTAAATTCTGGAATTGAGAGAAAAGTATCACAGGCTTTTTTTCTCTCTTTACCTTGCTATACTTTCCTCCTCTACAGCATTTTGATACATTTTGATAAAAGTATTAATACCTTTTTTTATACATGAGCAAACTCTAAATCAGAGGTCTTCAAACTTGGCAACTTTAAGACTACTGGACTTCAACTCCCAGAATTCTCTAGCCAGCTATGCTGGCTGGAGAATTCTGGGAGTTGAAGTCCAGAAGTCTTAAAGTTGCCAAGTTTGAAGACCTCTGCTCTAAATCAACAGGACAATGCAAACAAAGGAAATTATAGCAACAATGGCAGAAGGAACCTTCTGATGAACTTTGGTGATCAAGGGATTTGACCATTATAAGGCTTTTCCTGTTAAAGCTATTCAGGTAGTCCTCGACTTACAACAGTTCATTGAATGACTATTCGACATTAGAACAGCACTGAAAAAAGTGACTTATTTATTATTTATTATTTATTATTATTATTATTTATTATTAGGTTCTTCTATGCCGCCCTACTCCCTAAGGACTCAGGGCGGCGTACAACATTTTAAAAGAACACTAAGCAATAAACATTCATTTTAAAAACAATTTTAAAACATTAAAAAGTTAAAAGACATTCAACAACATACATACTGGGGGAGATCTCGGATAAAAACTAGTCTCAAACCCCTGCCTGCAGGAAGAGCCATGTCTTGACGGCTTTCCGGAAGGCCAGCAGGATGGGGATAATTCGGATCTCTGGGCGAAGTTGGTTCCAGAGCACGGGGGCCCCCACAGAGGCCCTCCCCCTAGGGCCCACCAGCCGGCATTGTTTGGCTGACGGGACCTGGAGGAGACCCACTCTGTGGGCCCTAACCGGTCAGAGGGAAGTATGAGGCAGAATGCGGTCCCGGAGGTAACCTGGTCCTAAGCCATGTAGGGCTTTAAAGATGATGATCAACACACCTTGAATTGTACCCGGAGACCAATGGGCAGCCAATGCAGCTGGCGGAGTATAGGTGTTACGTGGGTGTATCTTGACACACCCACCACAGCACGCGCAGCCGCATTTTGCACCAACTGGAGTCTCCAAATACTCTTCAAGGGTAGCCCTATGTAGAGCGCATTGCAGTAGTCCAATCGAGAGGTGACAAGGGCATGAGTGACCGTGAGCAAAGCCTCCTTCTCCAAGTATGGTCGCAATTGGTGCACCAGGTGAACCTGTGCAAAAGCCCCCCTAGCCACAGATGCAAGGTGTTGGTCTAATTTTAGCTGTGGATCTAGGAGGACTCCCAAATTGCGAACCTGTTCCGAGGGAGTTAATTTTCCTCCCTCAAGAACCAAGGAGGGACAGTTGTCATAGTCCTTAGGAGGCAATATCCAGACATGGGCAAATGGACATGGCAACTTTTTCAACTAATCATTCCCTTAAGCTTCTGACAGCAGTTAAAACAATTTTCACCATGGAAAAATATTTACTCCTAGAAATGCCATCAGTGGAGAGAGAATTATTTGTCAAGTTTAGATTTGAACTTTTAGATACTAACGTTAAATTTGGCCGGTATCGGAAAATCCTGTATGATGTATATGTGGGGCAAATGTTGTCGAGGATACGGCGCATATAATATTTGAATGTCGGATGTATGAGGAAGTAGGAAAACAATACCTGTCCCCAATTATAAATAAATTTTCCCACTGGAATGTAAGGCATAAATTAACATTTCTATTGAAGGCAGACTCTCCTCCCCTGGTAAGGGCTATCACTCGCTATCTTAATAGGATGACAGCAATACGAGCCAGCTACATTGAAAAGAATTTCATTGATTGTAAGAAAGATGAGCTGAGTTAGAGATGAGATATTTTATTTGGTTTATCTAGTTTTAGAAATATTGTTATTGAATTTTAATATCGTTGAATTTTGATGTCATGTATCATATATATTTTTGTACGGTTGTTTCTGTACCTGTTTGTTCTATTTTTCTTTTTTTTGAAAAGGCCTTCGGGCTATTCAATAAATGTACTCTGTACTCAGTGCAATATCCAGAGCCACTCAGTTTTGTTGGGGTTGAGTTTGAGTCTGTTTCTCCCAGTTACTTATGACTGGTTTTTTATGCTTACGCCAGTGGTGGGTTCCTACTGGAGCTGTCCGGTGCGTAGCTCCGGTAGGGAGCAGCCGATTGCGCAATTTGCGCGCGGCCACTCCAGTGCCGTCTCCGCCAGTCCATCGCGCGTGTCTCCATGTTTTTGTGAGAATTTTTGGGCTTTTTTGCTTCTGCGCATGGGCAGAAGCAAAATCGTGCTGAAATCTCGCACACGCGTGTGTCCCCTTGAAAGATTTTGGTGAGATTTTGCTTCTGCGCATGCGCAGAAGCAAAATCACGTGAGGGGGCACGCGCGTGTAGCAAGGGGGCACACATGCGTAGTGAGCACACGCGCACCCGAAATGTGGAGATGCGCGAGCAGCGCACCGGTATAGGTAAGTGAGCAACCCGCCCCTGGCTTACGCCCATTGCGGCATCCCCATGGTAACCAGATCAAAATTCAGACGCTTGGCAACTGACTCATATTTATGACGATTGTAGTGTCCCAGGGTCACGAGAACCCCTTTTGCAACCTTCTGACAAGCAAAGTCAATGGGGAAGGCCAGATTCACTTAACAACCGTGTTCCTAACTTAACAACTGCAGTGATTCACTTAACAATGGTGGCAAGAAAGGTCATAAAATGGGGCAAAACTCACTTAACAAATGTCTCACTTAGCAACAGAAATTTTGGGCTCAGTTGTGGTTGTAAGTTGAGGACTACCCGTATAGCATAAAATGTTAGAAAATGCAATAGAAAAATACACCGATATAAAATACCACAACAAATAAATGGTTATATTGTTATGTTTTTATGAATTGTTGAGAAATCTGGCTCTAGGTACTTAATTGAAACATTTTTCTCATCCTGTAAATTTCATTTTTGCCGATTTAAAAGAGATCTCCAAGAGCAATCTATGGGCTCCCATTTCTTGCTGTCTTCCATAAACATAAACAGATATGAACCAGAGGTGGGTTTCAGCAGGTTCTGACCAGTTCTGGAGAACCGGTAGCGGAAATTTTGAGCAGTTCGGAGAACCGATAAATACCACCTCTGACTGGCCCCACCCCCATCTATTCTCTGCCTCCCGAGTCCCAGCTGATTGGGAGGAAATGGAGATTTTACAGTATCCTTCCCCTGCCACACCTATCAAGCCACACCTACCCATCCACGCCCACAGAACCGGTAGTAAAAAAAATTGAATCCCACCACTGATATGAACTCCTTAAAAATGTTCTGAACCAACGGTGCTTTTTCAAGAGGCAACTGGACTTTCTTGTTTTTCTTTGAAAATGTTTTCACTTCTCATCCAAGAAGCTTCTTCAGCTCTGACTGGATGGTGGGGAATGGAAGGATTTATATGACTAGCTGTCTGCAAGGAATATAAATCCTTCCATTCCACACCATCCAGTCAGAGCTGAAGAAGCTTCTTGGATGAGAAGCGAAACGACTTCAAAGAAAAACAAGAAAGCCCAGTTGCCTCTTGAAAAAGCACCTTTGGGACAACCGTGGATGACTGAGAATCTCCATAGATATTCTCTTGTGAAGTTGAATCTCAAGCAACCACTGCTTGAATTATATCTTCAGAATAGGTATACATTTAACAATTTCATGTTAAGCCTGTACACGATTTTTTTAATTATAGTGGCATCTGTACTATGGTCACTGACTAGAGTGTATTTTCCTTTGCAACATCTTGATGGGACAAAGTAATCTTTGGTCTATAGAAGAATTAAACAATTTCTCCGGTCTCTTTCCCTGGAGATAAACTCAGAAATTGACTTTAAATTAATATTAGGAGCAAGTGTAAGCATGCATATATTCCTCTGTTAGGAACTGTAGGATCACACAGTTCCTGCCCTCCTTTAAACCAGCTTGTTCATCAGCTAGAGATTTATCCTGTTCTAGACAGTTAAGAAACTTGTTAGGATAGAAAGTGTGCGTATACTGTAATTTACTGAATATGGTCAGGAATCTGCACAATAATTGGAAGAGTTTTGGAGAATAGCCTCTGGCCTGTGAGTGTATCCATATGCACATATTCAAACATCTATTTAAGTGGTCAATATGAACCCTTTTGTTGGGAGAAAAAATCCCCAGAACTAATAGTCCTAGTTGATAAGTAGATAAACTATTCAATATATAGTGTATTTCTGTGCACGTATGTATTGAAAAATTTAAAAGCATATTATCTTTCTTGGAGAGTGGATTGTCTGAAGTTCAAAGTTAGCTTCCTTTGAGATAAATGCAAGCAATTCATTTTGATGACAATTGGTGAATTTCTTTTCAAGACTGCTCGGATTTTAATCTTCCTTTATTCCCGTAGTGCGCTTGTCTTATGAATTGAGGTTAATACTTTGTTTCAAATAGTTCACATCTCTAAGGGCCAACTGATAAATGCAACAGAAACTCTTCCATCTGCCCGAAGTACATTAGGACATGTTACATTTACTGTTGGAAATTGTTATATTCCTCCTCCAGTTCAAATGAGGAATGGGATAAGCAAAAAAATAGGGAGCAAATTTATGGTATTAAGAACCAGTCACTCACCATAGCTTTTTCAAATCGGCTGCAATACTAATTTTCAGATTCCAGAGAAGTCTTTTTTATATTAAGATGCTAACCTAATAAAGAGAGGTTTCAGCATGCCAAGGGAATAATACTGTCCCATTCTTGTGAGCTGTTTTTGAATTTTTGCCCAGTTACTCAGTTTTCCTTTTTGACCAGCAGCCAGTTCTTAACTGGCCTGCCATAACCCTGTATTCATTAGATGGGAATGTGAGGTCTAGCTAGCCCCAATCTCTTTCAGTCCAGATAATCATCTTGGGCAAGGCCTGTATTATAATAAGGACTAAAGGAACTATACGTTTTGACATGGCCGGTGTGTTTTTCACCTGTAAACTGTTAATGCATTTTTTAAATATAAGACTCCACTGAGACATCCTATCCCAGTTGACTATTCGAATCTGAGACAATATCAGGGCTATTAGTTTATTTATTGACATTTCATAATATTCCACTTAAAATATAAATAAAACTACCGTAAGTATACGCTGCTTTTTCTATTTCACCTGAACCTATTATGAAGAGAATATATGCTCTGTCTTGTGGCTGCTTGCAGCTATTAAAATATCTTAGGGACAGAGAAATATTTCTAAAATGTTTTAGGGACAGAGAAAATACCTTGTAATAAAAAAAATATTTCAAAATTAACTTTAAAGGAAAGAAATATACTAGAAGGCTTTTCAAATGAATGTTACAAAAATAAGGAAGGGTAAATGTGCAATGTTATCCTACAAATGCTATTACCTGGATATACAGATTTACAAAAATGCTCATTACTTTTTAAATTACTTTTTGAAAGGGTGCTAATAGAATGAATAACCTATGGCACTCTATTAATAATTTAAAATTAACAAAAATAATATAATTTAAAATAAGATTTTAAATTCTAAATAGTAGGCCCCAATTGAAAAATATGCACATTTCCCCAATCAAGGAATTCTAAGACATTTGTGAAATCATGACTTCTTGTAATACATTTTTAATTTAAAGTTCAATTTCTCCAAAACATCCAAGTAACGGCAGAAGCATGGCAATATGTGATATAGTATATATGTACATTCACACTATAACGAAGTTGGTGATTTTTCTTTTCTTGGTTTTTCTTTTCTTCTGTGGTTCACATTGCTGGAGATCTGCTCTTGTAATTAAAACGTTATGCTAGATGTTCATTTGACAGGGTTGAAATGTTACTCTAATGAATTTGTGTTGAGGGGCGGAATAATAGTATAAATATTTTGAGTGCCTTATTTAAATGTCTGCTTGTGTGAGAGAGAAAGAGAAAAAGAACAGAGAGCTGAATGAGCTGTTGGATACATACTGCATTGTGTTTGTATATATAGGAAATTCTCGACCTATGACTGCTGATTTAAAAACAGTCCAGAATCATGATGACCATGGAATTGGTCCATAAAACACTTCCAGCCATGCTTGGCAATTTGTTAGCAACTGTTTGGCAAGTTGCGATCATGCAGTCTCCATTTACTATCTTCTCTGTTGGCTTCCCAGAAAGTCAGTGGGGAAGCCGGCAGGGAAATCTGCAAGTTCTTGCTGCCTGCTGCAAAGCTGAGATTTCCTCCTGGCAGGCAATCCCTTGAGAGCTAAAGGGCTGTCTGCCAGGACGAACTTTTAGTTCCACATGGAGTTGATATTCCCCCCTCCCCGCTGTGGCAGGCAGCTCTTTAGCTCTCAAAAAGGCTGCCTGCTTGATGGGAATTCCTCCAGTTGGCTGAAGAAATGGAGTTCAGATCCTGAACGTCTGAGCTCTATTCCTGCAGCCCTTCAGAGGGGTTCCCTTTTGCAAATGGAGGGAGTTGAACTCAAAAGGTAGCACTTCCGTTCTGTCCACTTAACAACCTGAGAAGATTACACAGTGATCCCAACTGGGAGCACTGGGATTGCAATCATTGAGTGAAGCAGTCATGTGGGCATCTTGCTTAATAATCATTTCACTCAGTCCTGCCCCAGTTGTGGTCATCAGTCAAAGACTAACAAAGCAACAAAGATGATAAAGGGTCTGGAGGCTAAATCATGTGATTGAATGGTTGAGGAAACTAGGTATGTCTAGCCCCGTGATGGCGAACCTCTGGCATGCGTGCCAGAAGTGGCACGCAGAGCCATCTCTCTGGGCACTGGAGCCGTTGCCTGTTGCTCTTCCGGGTTCCAACACGCCGGCCAGCTGGTCTTCACACGCGTGGGAGCTCTGGAAACCAGAAGAGCAGCTGCCCGATGCGCGTGCTGGGAAGATGATCTTCCAATTTCTGGTGCGCGCATGTGCACTGGCCACCTGATCTACCAGTTTCTGGCACACATGCGCACACGAAGACCAGCTGGCTGGTGCACACATACGCGCTGGTAACTGGAAGATCATCTTCCCGGCACGCGCATGCGTGCTGGGTGGCTGCTCTTCCAGTTTCTGGCACCCAGGCGCACGCGCACTCTCCTGTTTTGGCACTCAATGCCAAAAAGGTTTGCCAATACTGGTCTAGCCCATAGGTGTCAAACTTGATCATGTCTTGTGACGTATTGCGACATTTTTTGCCTTTGCAGAGCCAGGGTGGACATGGCCTGCAAATCCAGCTCGCGGGCCACCAGTTTGACAGCCTGGCTAGCCTATTGAAAAGAAGGATTAGGGGTGACTTGATAACTGACTTCCAGTACTTGAGGGGCTGTCACAGAGATAGACTTACTCTTCAAAATACCCAAGGGCAGAACAAGAAGTAATGGGTGGAAGCTGGTTAAAATCTCTTTTAACCTAGAAGTAAGGATAAATTTTCTAACAGCGAGAACAATTAATCAGTGGTATAACTTGCCTCCCAAAGTTCTGGATGCTCCATCACTGGATGTTTTCAAAAATGGACTAGACAACCATTTGACTGGGATGGTGTAAGGCTCCTGCCTTGATCAGAGGATTGGATCAGAAGACCTCAGAGGTCCTTTTCAGTCCTCTGATTCTATATTCTATGTATAGCCTGTATGCTAAGTTAGTGTTAATTAATAAGGTCTTGAACTTATAATTGCAGTTATACACCTGTGTAGTGATATACCTATGTAGTGTTTAATGGTGGAACTCATAGGTTTCATCTTATGGCATGAAATTTATATTGATTCTGTGGAAGAAGTCCACTGAAAACTGTTCCTTGACTTCAGAATAACTGTGACTAGACTCTAACATCTAATCTTTTCAAAGGATATTTTATAAATAGGAACCTAAATCAAACAAATGAACACAAGAAATAGACATTAATGATATGTAGGTAATGATAAATCCCTTGATCAAAACAGATTACTTTCACATGGATCCTCATTTCATGTATTTAATGCAATTGTACATGTGTAACTTCATTTTACCGTCACGTTCCTTACAGATCAATTTTTAGGGAGAAGTAGTAAGAAACAAGCTTGAACTCTGTATAAAAAGCTGTCTACTTTAGTTACTATATTTTAATCCCTTCGATCGATGAATATAACCAAATATGTTGTCCCCAGTCATATAAACACTGTTGTAAACTTAAAATATTTCTAAATACCTAAATAACCAATAAGGCCATATTGATTGATTGTACTCTTATCATTGTAGCTGGCATTTAAAATACTGATTTTAAGTAAATTTAATGTTAAGCTTTGTCAGTGAAACTTGTCTTGTAGGCTCAGGTGGGGTCAGGGTTTATTTAACGAAATGCACTTAGAATTGCTTTGTCTGAAGACTGAAGTCCTATGCCAGTTTGTACACCTTCTTCTCCCACTAAATTCAGTCGGAATTATTTCTAGGAGACAAACATAGCATTGTACTTTAAGGGAATGAATCAAAATGTTTTAATATTTTGTCATTTGATGAATTGAACTAAAAAAAAATAAAGGTCATAAAATTATAGACTTTAACATAAGAAATGGCCACAAATATTTTGGTACAAGTAATCATTGACTTATGACTTTTGGCCATAAAATTTCTGTTATTAAGCGAGACAGTTGTTAAGTGCCCCATTGTATGACCTTTTAACCACAGTTGTTAAGTGAATCTGCCTTCCCCATTGACTTTGCTTTTTCAGAAGTTCACAAAAGGTGATCACATGACCCCAGGACATTGCAACAATCATAAATATGAGTCAGTTGCTAAGCATCTGAATTTTGATCACATGACCATGGGGATGCTGCAACGGTTGTAAGTGTGAAAAACGGTCATAAGTCACTTTTTTCAGTGCCATTGTAACTTTGAACAATCACTAAATGAACGTATGAATGTAAATTGAGGACTACCTGTATTTACATAAAAGGTAAAGGTTCCCCTCGCACATATGTGCTAGTTGTTCCCGACTCTAGGAGGCGGTGCTCATCTCCGTTTCAAAGCCGAAGAGACAGCGCTGTCCAAAGACGTCTCTGTGGTCATGTGACTGGCATGACTAAAAGCCAAAGGCACACAGAATGCTGTTACCTTCCCACCAAAGGTGGTCCCCTATTTTTTTACTTGCATTTTTTACGTGTTTTCGAACTGCTAGGTTGGCAGAAACTGGAAAAAGTAACAGGAGCTCACCCCGTTACGCGGCACTTAGGATTCGAACCGCTGAACTGCCGACCTTTTGATCAACAAGCTCAGCATCTTAGCCACTGAGCCATCATGTCAGTAATTGTGAAGGGTTCTTGGTCCAAAACATAAGAGAAAGGGCTACACTAGTTAGGATAGAAATATCCAGATGACCCCTAGAATGCAGCTTTGTAGTCATTATTCAGATTTTTACAACCCAGATATAGTAGCCTTAATCACAAATGGTCATCAGAAAGCCCTAAGCTATTTATGGAGTTAAAGATTAAAGTCATTTTCTTAAATGGACTTAAGAATTAAGCTGGCAAGCAATTTAGATCTGGGTCATATAAACTATCATTTTGCAGGCAAGACCTTTGCAATTACCCAAAAATTCAAAGACAGTGTAAGAGACAACCAGATAACTTTCTGGAAACTGCAAATCCATATCTTTTAAATTATGGAGGGGGGGGGGTGTATTAAATTTTTATACCAATTTTTTTGTGTGCTTCTAGATCGGAATGCTATTGTAGATAATCTCATCTCAAATAAAAAGCACAAAACAATGGTGGTTTTTAAATAGTGGCATTTAATTCTTTTCCTTTCAGCAAAAAATCCACTCTCCTTTTAATAAAACTGTCCCTTTTTTACGTTAAGTAAAGTTAGTATTAGTCACTGATTAAATGGTTCAGAAAAATTCATGTTGCTGCAAAAAAATAAAGAATCACTATAGTTTCCTTTGACATTACAAAAACTGTGGTTACTATGAGTAATGTTGTATTTAAAATGGCCTAGTTTCCATGGAGATAGCTTCCAAGGTGAAAGGAAGACCATCACTTTCAAATAATTACCTCAGACATTCCCTTGGCATTTGTTAGACATGGGCATCTAAGAGCTGTTTTTCCCTAATCTTCTTGGGATTCTACAGATAGCAGTGACGGGTGCAAATGTTTCTGGTTTTGAATTGAAGAATAGGATGCATCCATGGCAGCTTTTTATAAAAAATACATGAAGGGATAACTGTGCATTTTCTGACTTGGATATGACTAATGTGATATTGGGCACTTGAGCATGCTAATCCCATGTCTTTATCCATGTCATGCTGCAAATACATTTTGATATGCACACGTACACACAGAATGAGTAAATGAAGAAAGAAAAGAGAGGAAAGAAATATTACATTTCAGTATCAATTTTGCACATTTTCAAAGAATGCCAGAAAAAAACCCTCACTTTTATAGCAAACAGTGAGTGACCATGTGTATGACCATAAAAGAGTAAAGCTGTGTACTAACCTTGAGTTGTCTCTTGTAATAACAAATTAGCATTCACAATATAATTTCACTAGCCATAGCATCTCACAATATCTCTGTATTGATTTCTAGCAGTCTAATAGTAGAGCGGAAAAAGACTAACTAGAACGATGCTGCTTTATTTTCCTTTTCTTTCTGGAGAAAAGAAAAATAGAAATTGCTAAATTTCATCTGATATTGCCATATCCCCAAATAGGATTTGTGGTGTATGAAAGCAGATTTCCACCCCATGGAAACGCTGGCATCAATTCATCCCTTGTTATCATTCTGACCTGAAGAGATGTATGAGCAAATATTGGAATTCCAGCACAAGAATTAGAAGTAGCACCTTCTCATTTTTTAAGTTGGAAAAAAGTTTGCCTTGCTTGGGCATTGTTTTCTGAATGGCTTGTCTCCATTTTTTTCCCCATTAGATGCATTTGGGCAAGATCCAAGCCTGTTGTTACAAATAAAAGGAAATATACAAATCACTTGGATCACAGAGATTTCTGCTCTGTAAACTCAGTACTCTCATAGAATGAGGAAGGTGGTTTTTACCAATATTTATTTATCTCTTCCCTCTTCAACCACTAGAAGTCTTCAGCATTATTCTAAAACATGAATGCTCTGTGCAAGGATTAACGTGGATGGTGATAGGAAAAATGAGTACACTGACTTTCAGGGTTTTTTTTCTGTGTGCAATTCAGTATGCCAGTCATCATCTTGAAAGCCCTTCATGGCATTGGACCAGGTTAGTTGTGGGCCCACTTCTCCCTCAGAGTATCTGTCCATTCCGCCATATTGGATAGAATGGGCAGGTTCCAAGGTCCTTCATTGAAATACTGCCATCTAGTGGGGCATAGCAAACACTCCTTTTTCTGTGGCACCCTCTGCCTTTTTGGAGCACTCTTCCCTGTGATCTAGCAAGCCCCCACTTTCTCAGTTTTGGGGAAGTGCTGGAGTAGGATGTAGTTGGAACCTGAAGATGGTGTTGTTGGTTGAATTAAAAAAAAGAAGGGTTGTGGTATCAGGTTTTTGTTTTCATTGTGTTTGGTATTGCGGCTGGTATGAGCTACTGAGAGTTGGGTCATTTAATATTAATATGCATCTTTTAGATAAATAATTCTAAGATTATTAAATGGATAAAATGAGGACTTAAGTTTTAAAATTTCTATTATATATTCAAGCATATGAGAGGGCTAAGTAATACAGTACCTTTGTTTCTGGAAGTAAACATCTGTACTACATTAAATCATGGAAATTTTTCAGAAGAAGTTGCTTATTCTATTACATCGTTTAATTCCCATTTAATTCAATGTTTTGTAAAACTTATTTATTTTGTACTCCAATTGCCTGATTCCTTTTGGAAATAAATTCTTCTGGCTTCTTTTATTTTCTACCTGCTAGTGAAAACATTATTATCTTTGCAGAGTGCTCATTTGGCTATGATTGACACCTTAATGATGGCATATACTGTAGAAATGATCAGTGTCGAAAAAGTTATTGCATGTGTACAGCAGTATTCCTCCTTCTTCCAAGCTACAGACCTGCCCTATGACATAGAAGATGCTGTCATGTTCTGGATAAACAAGGTAAGCATTTCATTTAACCATCACAGTGTTTTTAAAGGAAGGAAATAAATGATGCACTTACTTGATTATTATTTGACTGCTTTTTATCACTCTCCTTTCAGTTTCTCACTGAACAAAAATAATGTCAACAAATGTATGTCTCTAGCTCAGTTTGCCGGATTTCTAAATACTGTACTCTTGACAGTAAGCTTTGATCATATTTCTTTGCAATGTTTGAATGCTAACCTATAGCTATAAACCAAAATCCAAAGCTGTATAAAGGGGGAAAGAAGGAGCTTGCACAAATATTATTGCTCATTTTCCTGATTTGGAAAATTATTCATTTCAGCCATTGTGATACTAAAAAAATAAAGTTGTTAATAATCTATTGGATATATCCACAAAATACTTACCGTATTTTTTGGAGTATAAGATGCACTTTTTTCCTCCCTAAAAGTGGCTGAAAATTTGGGTGCGTCTTATACTTCAAATGTAGCTTTTTTTTCCAGCCCTAACTAGGTGCTAACAGATCTTCCCAGCTTTTACCTTGCAGGCTTTTTCATTGTTACTCTCTCCAAAGAATGTTTTTCCAGCCCTAAGTCTTTGCATAATTTTTTTTCATTGCTCTACTTGCTCTGAATAAGTTTTTTTCTAGCCCTAACCAGGTGCTAACGATCTTCCCAGCTCTTACCAGCTTGCAGGCTCTTTCATTGTTATTCTCTCAGAAGAAGGTTTTTTTAAGTCCTAACCAGGGGATAAAATAATGTGCTGAAGCTGCTCCGAATAAGTTTTTTTTTTAGCCCTAACCAGGTGCTAACTATCTTCCCAGCTCTTACTGGCTTGCATGCTCTTTCATTGTTACTCTCTCAGAAGAAGGTTTTTTTTAAGTCCTAACCAGGGGATAAAATAATGTGCTGAAGCTGACCAGACTAAGGATGCTAGCCAGATGAATACCTGGTAGGCAGATTGTTTTCCCCTATTTTCCTCCCCAAAAACTAAGGTGCGTCTTATACTCCGGTGCGTCTTATACTCCGAAAAATACGGTATCTAGGGTTTGTTTAGCCCAATTTTGTGGTTCCTACAAAATCCTGAATTTTCCCCAGAAACAAATCATGACCATTATTGCTATGGTTTGAACACAGAAGTAACAAGTGTGTATGGCAGTCATAATGCACAATTGTTCTCAGGTACCAATAAAGGAGAATATTTGTAGCTCATGGTCGAAATGAGGGGCCCTTGGTGCTGTCTGAGCTTAGTCCTAGCTCTGATGATCTAGTTTGGGTAATGAAACATCTGCAAGAAAACAACCAAGCTCAGAGAGCACCAAGGACCCCTTGACTTAATAATGTTTTCACTGTTGGAATTAGGAAGGCACTGTTGATATCACCTAGCAATCCCATCCTGCAGCTCTGAATGGTGCTATGCTAGCTGTGCTAAATGATAAGGTAAAACCTAGTGTGTTGTACAAATAAATGAAAATAGCCTACCGAGCCTGCTTTCATTCTCCTTTCCATCTGTTGTCAACTTGTTAGCAGATCCTAAATAAATTCAACTGTTGTGCAGGTTCTGGTTTTATTACAGCCAAATTGACACTTGCTAAAGTACTTTACCAAATCCTTAAGATGACATAAACAGCAAGTATGGAAATAAATGATTAAATAGGCATCTATTGATTTCATGAATCAGTGCGTTAGTGATCCAAGTTCCGTGCATGGGAAAACAGTGCATATATATTGCATGTTTTTTTTTATGTTTTATTTATTTTATTTATTTATTTGTTTATTTATTTGCTATGGTGCAAAGACAATATTAAAAAGGCAGCATCTTCAGCTTTGCCCCCCCCCCCCCAGATGTGTTGGAGTTCATCTCCCTTAATCAATAATACAGCTGATGGAAATGCCAGCTAAGAATGAAAGGAGTCGAAGTCTTCACAATGACTAGATAGGGAAAAGTCTGTCTTTGATTGTCTATGCAATTTCAGTGTCACTTCTAAGTATTGCTAAGCTCAAGCACTTTAAAGCTTTAAAGATTAAACCCAGTTGGCCTCTTAAGAGTCATTTGTACACTGGAAGAAGAACAAGGAAAGAAGAAAGACTTGTATTGTAAACAATTTTTAAAGCCTTGGCCGCCGCACTGTTTCAAAATTGCCCATAGTAGAATAATTATACTAAGTAGACTATTATTTATATCTCAGCAAGAAAGCAAAATTTATTTAAAGTCTAATTTCCTTTGCCCTTTTAGGCAAATGAACATTTAAAGGATATAATGGAACAGGAGCAGAAGCTGAAAGAGCAACATGGGGCAGAAACTCCAGGAGGTCAAAAGGTATGTGTGCAAAATGCACTAGTTAAGAAACATTCAGAATAATTGCAACTAATGAGGGATTTCTCTTTTTAAAATATGTTCTAAGAGACCATTAGTCAGTTTGATGTAGTGGTCAAGGTGCTGATTTAGAAATTAGGTGTCTATCAGAGAATTTTAATTCTCTGTTGAAGAAAATAAATCAGAAGCTCACACAGTTGACTGCCTTTAGCTGAATTAAATAACTTCTTTATAATCATATCAAAATATTTACAATACCATACATTCTTCTTTACAGCAAGTAGAAAGCATACTTCTTACAGACATCATAGCACAATGAAGACTTTACACAGAGAGATACAGAGGCAGACCGAGACTGGAGAACACGTTCAGCTCCTAGCTTAATTCTTTGCACATGCTCAGTAGCACTTTACTCACATTGGCTGACTGAGTTACCACATGACTCTTCCAGCTCATGAATATTCCAACAGAGTCTATGAGTTCTAGTCCCACCTAAGACATAAAAGCTGGCGAGGTGACCTTGGAGCCAGTCACTCTGTCACTTAGCCCAATCCACCTTACAGAATTGTTGTTGTGGAGATAATAGGGGAAAGGAGTATTATGTATGTTTGTAGCCTTGAATTATTTAGAAAGCTAATAAAGGCAGGATAAAAAATAAATAAATGAATAAAAATTTCAATCATCATTTAGATCAGGGGTTTCAAACTCGTGGCCCACGGGCCGAATGCGTCACGCGCTGGCCATGCCCACGCCTGGTTTAGCAAAGGGGAAAAAAGTGGCGATACGTCATGTGACGCCGCCATGACGCCGCGAGTTTGAAACCCCTGATTTAGATTTTTCTTACAGTACCTTGTTTTAGAGGAAATTCAAAGTCAATTTTTTGTTTTGGTATATTAAACACTAAAAAAATACAATATTAAAATGAAAAATAAAACAATGATTAAAAACAAAAGTAAACACAGAAAACAGTATGTGCACATCCTTATAACATGCAAATACATATTTAACTTTAAGAAGAAATATGCAAACATTTTAAACATTCATATTCATCATTTCTTCCCAAAATGATGTTTGTTCAGATAAAGATGGTGTTTTATGAATACCATTGTTACTATAATGATTTAATAATTTAAGTCAATGTATTACAAGGTTTTTATGCCTCTATCGCTGTGTACTTTTTCAGCCAAAACTGTTTTCTTACACAAATGGAGCTGCGCACACACTCACCAGCCCACTGCGCATGCTCACCCACCGCTTCAGTGGCCCAGTTCTGAACAGGCCACAACCGTGGCCCGGGGGGGTGGGGAACCTAGTCATACAGCATTATATAAAGTGAATTTAATTTTTAAAATCAGGTGCTTATAAATGAACATCTTAATAAGAGCAGAAATTTTTCTCCAAATGTATACCTTGTCATTTAAAGAAGGACTTGCTACTCTCATCTGTGTGTTTTATTTTGAAAATGTCATTGTGGGAAAGACACAGAAATTTTAAACTATTGTATTTCACTTTAATAAACAAGATTACTAACATTCTTCTCTATGTCAGTTTATGAATCCTTCCCTTCACATGAGTTGTAGTTAAACCATGATGTTTCTGATTAACAATACCTTCTCATTTCATCTCACCAGGAACCATGCCTACTAGATATAGACTAAGCTAGGATTTTTAGGATTTTGAACTGTGATTTAATATTCTAGTGATTTAATATTCTAGTTTCTATTCTAACAATATTCTATTCTATTCTAACAATAGTTTCACTGATCAGATAAATCAAACAGGCTAGACAGATTAGTTAAAGACACGTGCGTATGTGTGTGTCATGGCTTAACTTTAATTCAGGCATGATCATAATGTGGAGCTATCCACAGTATAAATGCCAACAACTTCTATTATCTCCCTTGCAGTTTCTTATATTATTTCTTGATAATAGTATGTCTTGGTTGGCTTATTCTACTGATTGTTATTTTAGTCACATCCCATATGTGCAGAGTGTCAGTCCTTTGATCAGTCATGAATATAATTTTCAAATGTGAACTTTGTTGTTGAGGTCCAGTAGTTGCTTAGCCTCAAGAGGAATCTTTCCCCCCCACCCACTCCATTTCATTTCATTTTTCTTGGTGTGCGGCTAAACAAGCTCTACTTCTTTTACTTCCTTCCTGCATGATAAATTGAGCTGTTCCTAGCTATGTGACCGTCACAATTAGGTTCTGCATCAGTTTTGCTAAAGTGGTTGACATAGCTTGATAATTGCCCTGTCACTTCTAATGACTCTGGTCTCCCGTTTTGGCCCTTTTCTGCCCCAGCCCCCAAGCTTGTTTTCATTATGAAGAATGGAACAAAATTATTTGCTTCATTGAAGACTATAATTAATGACTCACAAGCAGTCAGATTTAGGAACATCAATTAATAAAATTAATCCAGTTTATAGGTCCCTGCCCTCCCACACTTCACTTCTCTGCTGTTATGCTTAGAGGATCACACTCTAGATTTAATCGTCACAAGGAGTTGAGTTTTTCTGCCCGCCCGCCCCTGTTCTTCAGCCTCGAAAGAACTGTAGAGCTGTTATTTCTGCAGCATTTTAAAGACAGATGTTTTACCAAAAATGCACATTAGTTTCAAGTAAGCAAAACCTCTACGTTTGGTGGGGGGTTTTGGTGGCCAATATTGGTGGGGTTTTTTTTTTGCTTAATGAGATGTAGAAACATGTTAAGCCTTAAAATTGGATGGATGGAAGATTAGATAGATCGATAGATAGATAGATGATAGATAGATAGATAGATAGATAGATAGATAGATAGATAGATAGATAGATAGATAGATAGATAGATAGATAGATAGATAGATAGATATTATGGTCCATATAGAATAATAATTGTATGGAGTTGCATCAGGGATTGTGAGGTAATGCTTGTGAAATGTTTTAATAACATTTTATTTATTTTATTATTAATTTATTGAGCTCATATGGTGCCTTATCTATTTAGACTCATGGAAAATTACCCCCCCCAAATTAAAACCATTAAAATGTTTGTGGTAGAACATAACAGTTTGTGGTAGAACATAACATTAAAATGTTTGTGGTAGAACATAACATCTCATGGTAAACAATGTAAACACTAGTGAACACTAATAGATCCACAGCAAATGGCAAAATGGCAAAGCCTCCAGAGTAGCCTCTAACATCATAAATTAAATTAATCGTTGTTAAATAAAGAGTCTCATAGTAGAACTGTAATCCCATAACACATAGTCCACAGTTACAAGCTGGCACGTAACACCAAACCACCGTCCAGAACATACCAGTCTTCTCTGCTTTGCGGGAGGTCCGTTTTAAGGGGGTACTACTGTAATATCAAAAGGGAGACATTCTACTGACCATGGTAAAAAAAAAACATTTAATTGTTGACTCACTCTCCCTCATTTTATAATAACATGGGATAACTAACACCTTCTCTCGTGAAGAATACACTTCAAATTGGAAAAAGCACTCAGAAAGATACCTTGGTGCTAAACCAAGTAGAGTTTTTAGGTTAAAATCAGCAATTGGAAACCTGTTTGCAACCAAGGTGAAGCCTTGAGCACATCTTTTTGGCATTTAACATTGCTAGCAAGCAGCTTTGTTACAACAATATAATCCTTTTTAAAAAAAACTTAACTGATAACGTATTTTAACTTTCTGAATAAAAAAAAATTATTGACAGCAATATAATCCTGAAAGTTACGAAAGAAGCTTAGTTCTTTCATCATCTACTAAATGGTTTAAGACCGGAAAAGCAGGTGATAAGTCAAATCAAATCTGATATAAAACTAGTTCATAAATTAATTGATAATATTTTCCCTTCGTCCCCTTAGGGAAAAGAACACTCGGAATAATTTTAACACTTAAAATTATGATTAAAATTATTTTTAACATAAAATTACTCGCTGATAACAAAGGTTCTTAAAACAGCTTCCAATGATTCAGAATTGAATATTAGTAAATTTAAAATGGATTACAGCAATATTCATGAAAGAAAAGAACATGTTTAAGCAGCAATCAGTAAAAAAAATTACTTAGTAGAGAATCTTCCTAAGAGTGAAAGTCACTCAGGAAAATCTACCTAGGTAAAAAGTAAAAATTTGCATTTGGCTTTTAGCGTGGGAATTCAGAATACATCCAATATCAGTAGCTGGGCTACTGATTAATAACCATTATTTGTGCTAATAATTTAGGTTAAATACCAGTCTCTGCATTCCCCATATTTTCCCGGAATATAATTTATTCTTCTTTTATTCATTACCAAAATGCGAGTGCAAAATTCATCAGTCCATATTTAAGTTTTATGTTATTCATTTTATAACCAATAAGAGTGAATAAGTTTATCATTAAAAATTGAACAAGATTTGTTTTTCATGACCAGAAGTGCTGTAAAGATGTACTTTCATTGCTCATGGACAAATGTAGAATAAAAAAGTTCCAAAGTTACAACTCCAACTTGGAAGCTCCAGTGTAACCCATTTGAAGATTAAATTGTTTATTTGATTAGAATAATGGATTAATAATTACCACTACTTTTTTGAGATAAAAGGTACTGTTTACGTGTATTTATCAACTTATCTCAGAATGAGAGTTTTTCTGCTGCTGTGAGCTGAACTAACAAATATTAACTTATTGTTTTCACATGGGTACTTTTAACAATGCTATTTGTAATAAATAAATGTGTATTTCAATACAATTAAGTATAATTAATTTTTTATAAATCTGAAAATGGCTTAAAGAAAATGTAATGGTGGGATTGCTAAATTACAGTCAATATGTTCATGTTCTTCTTTGCCTGTTGATTTTTCCCTGCTGCTTTCCTTGAAGTCTCCTTCCAAGTGGTTTTGGAAACTAGTTCCTGTAAGTTTGTCATGTCGCTTTACTTTGATTCAGCAGTTTAATGTTGCATGTCAATGTCATGATAGTCCAATCAGGGGGGAAATGCTCCCAGTTTGGGCGGGCCAGTCGGTCGTCACAGAGCCGATCGAGCCGGTGGCAGTTGGTGGTGTGGGGCTTCCCCCGCCCACTTCCCCCGCCCGCCTGGACGCCGCCATTTGAGTTCTTTTGCCCTCTGCGCATGCGCAGAATGCTTTGCGCATGCGCAGAGGGAAAAAGAACTCAAATGGTGGCGTCCAGGCAGGCAGGGAAGCGGGCAGGGGAGGACCCGCGCCGCCACCAGCTCCGTCGGCTCTGCGATGACCGACTGGCCCGGCCGAACCGGGAGCATTTCACTGCTGAGTCCAATCATGCATTTCATTTCTGCCTCTTTTCCCCACTCAATGCCTTTTAAGTAAGACACACCCCTCCCAAGGAGACAGCAGCTATAATTTAAGATACTCTGGAATAGTGTTGGTCCCATCACCCACCTATCCCCATTATAGTTCCAGCTGAACAAATACCATCCCAGTGTCCATTTCACAATTTTCAGGAGTAAGGAATAAATGACTTATAATACAAAAGAGAGAGAAAGCGGGAGGAAGGGAAGGAGAGTGGGGAGGGAGATATGATATATGGTTACAATTGCTCATTTATTATATTTACTTTAAACACATAATTAAACACATTTTCTACAACAAAAATTTTCACTTCCAAACAAACTTGGCAGTAGATCTAAGCTAATTTTATTTCTTTAATCCTAACGTTGTGGTTTATACTATCCATTTTGAAAATGCAGAAATCTACACATTCAACATTTATTTTATTAGGGAGGGGAAATTTTTTGGGAGAGAGGATAAATTGTTCTAACATGTCAGAAACATAAAAGTAATTGTTATAAAAGTTGAAGTGCTGTGTTATTTTGGTATGTGTTTATGGGATACCCATATACACACTGAGACATATGCAGAGAAAAATGCATAGTATATACATGACACATACATATGCATCTTGAGTGTTTTGGAAAAAAATTGGAACACACAATATGAAATAAGTGGGAATGAAATATCTCTTTAAAGGAGTTGTGTATTTTTGCAAGAGTGGTGACAGGGTGACAATACTATTTTGCAATAGTATCTGCAAAACTTTATTTTCTGGAGAAGAGAGAAGGGAAGGAGCCCAGGCTATGTATAGTACATAGCTAGTAGGAAGGAGAGGACCCTGCCCAGATAGAGCCACCTGCTCATAGTCAGGAAGTGACCCCAGAACCCAACTTGCCCCTGTGGCAGCTGATGCTAAAATTCCTGTGTTTGGGTGCTTCTATTACCATCAGTTTCATTATTTATAGGAAGGTCGCATATGTTTGTTAATTTCAGGCAATCATAGCATCACAAACTTTGAGAACCTCTGTAAAAGTTAATATCTTTATGTCCACAACAAATCCTTTCCTTAGAAAAAGAGGGAATATTGAACATCATGCTCAATTATTGTGATGAATATACAAGATGGATGGATCTCCGATGCTTATATCAATTATTTTCCCCCTTCTGTAATCTAAACCGGCTTAGGCATGTTTACTTTTCATTCATTATTGCTTCTTACTCCAGCGTAAATAGAAGTAAAAAAAAATGAAGTCTTTGAAGTAAAGAAAAACGAAGTTACAGGGTGATGGGCAGTTTAAAAAGTAGAACTGACATCTTGGAAGAAGAAACATGGGCTTCTGTAGGATAATTTAAAAGCATACCAATAGCTCAGCCAATATGAAAAGGCTCAGAGCTTGGTACTGCAAGAAAAATAAACTTATATAAATTATACATTAAATGCTAGTTAATTATACCTAATGTGAAACAAAAACACAGCTGGTGGGTTTGGGGCAATGTTTGATATGTTAACTTTCAGAATCCAAGGAGAGCTGGGATTCAAATTCAAATTTGCCCAAATGCATACATTGTCATACTTCCAAAGAATAGTGGATAGTTGTCAAAAAACAGACTGGGAATATATAACTAAGAACTGAAAGCCGGGAAAACCTCTGGCTTACATTTCGTAGTTATGACTCTTTCAAGTGCCTTAACAAATGCAGTTAATATTGTCTCAGAAAAGAAATAAATCCTGGCATGTTATGTTGAGAGTGACTGATTGACTGGTAACCTAGTTAATACATAATGTTAAACCATAGATAGTGACTTACAAAGCACAGTGGCTGCATTCCCAGATAACAGAGGTGGGTTCCTGCTGGTCAAAAGTCAGTGTCCCCTCGCAAGATTTTGTCGCGATTTTGCTTCTGTGCATGCGCAGAAGCAAAATCGCACAAGGGGGCACGCATGCATAGCGAGCGCGAGCGCACCCGAAGCGTGGAGATGCGTGCACAGCGCACCGGCACCAATAAGGGAGCAACCCGCCGCTGCCAGATAATGCTAGAAAAAAACTAAATCACATTATGATTTAATGTACTGCAAAATATAAATCCTATTTCTGAGGTTAATTGTGGCTCCTTGATACCAACTAAATCTGTAAACTATTGCTTGGAACTAGTTTGTTTAATTCAGATTGAAATTAATCATCTGCAAAATACATGAAAGGAAAACTAAAGCTACACTATACTTTTCAGCTCACTGGACAGAAAATACAAATATTGGAATATCATAATCTTAAGATATTTTCTTCCAAACTTCACAAACCAAAGCTTTACCTTACCGAGGGTCTCAATTTGTAATAAGGCCATTCAGGGCTAATTACTAATTCATCTTACTACAAATTACCCTGAAGCTGTTTTGTGTTCTTAAAAAGTGTAGCTGAAGTTGAGTTCTCAGATAAGAAAATAGGAATAAGGAAATTCATGCATTAATACTCATTCATAATGTGCTTTGTTTATGGCTTTATTCAAAATATAAAGCAAGTACTGTGGTTTGTAATCCATGGTGTGTGGGCCTAATGGTAATCTGCCCCATTTTATATACCATTGCTCATTTCTGTTGCTCTGATCTCTTAACTCCTTAAGTATGAATATTAATGGCCTAGAACAGTGATGGCGAACCTTTTTCGGCTCAGGTGCCAAAAGGGTGCATGCGCGCGTGATAGTGCGGGCGCGTGTGCCCACACCCATAATGCAATGCCCTCCCCCCTGTGCATGCGCACCACCCACTCATGCCCCCACCCCGCGCATGCGCACAGGCCTCACAGACTTCCGGTAGGCCCGTTGGGCGGTTTTTCGCTCCCCCAAGGGTTCAGGAAAGCCTCCTGAAGCCTGGGGACGGCGAAAAACGGCCAAAAAGAAGGCCGAAAATCAGCTGGCCAGCGTGCGCATGCATGCTGGAGCTGACATAGGCGTGCCCTCAGATATAGCTCCGCCTGCCTCCTGTGGCACGCGTGCCATAGGTTCGCCATCACTGGCCTAAAAAGATTGTGTGGGTGTTGGAGAAACTTGATTAAAGACTGCACACCTCTTAATGGAACTGTTTAAATTTACATAAATTAAGAAAATGTGGTATGGTTTGAAAAGTTTGGATTTGTTTGTTTTTTTGTAGATATTTAGTTAAAGAGTTTCCAGCATATCACTCTGTTTCTGGGTGGTTTTCTTCTTTTTATATGACAGGCTCGATACCGGAAGGAACAGACTCTGCTTAAGCAACTGCCCTGTGTTCCCTTGGTGGAAAATCTGCTGAAAGATGGCAGAGATGGATGTGCTTTAGCTGCTCTGATCCATTTTTACTGCCCAGAGATTGTTAGATTAGAGGGTAAGTCTGCTTCATTACAATAAGCCTGTTAATCAGGTATTAGACTAGCCTGATTATTATTTTAATAATATTTTAACTGAAACTTTACTTATTTTTCCAATTTGTTCATTGCTATTAAGCCAGAGTTCATTGGCTCAGGCATAACAGAATTATGGTTTGATGCAAACCATAATATTTGTGTTATCCTTGTTTGGCTTTAGTATAAAAGTTCCCAGTTTAATGAACTCTGTGGTTTTATGAAGTTGGGAATAGGTGTCGTCACCAAACTGGTGCGGTTCAACTGAAAGTTTAAACTATTAATTTAAATAAAATACAAATTTAACTATTTTTTTCTCTGTGAGATTTTTATTGTGGCAACATGTTTAATAAACTGACATTTGAAATTACCAGATATATAAAAATTTTGACTTTTATTTGGGTGTGACAATAAATAATTGCTTAACGTAATGGCAACAAACTTTTCATGAGTCTCTGGCTTATAGGCCCCTGTGCCTTTCCCATTCCCTCAGCATGATTATTGCTGTTTTGAATTAATTCCAGCTTTACATTTTTTCTTCAACTATGAAAGAAACAAATGAACTGCAACCATGATTAATAAAGATTATTTTAAAAAATAGACAATATTAATAGCAGTTTAAAATCTCTATGTAAAAAAACACACCGAAGTACGATAATAGAAATATAGCTGATTGCCTCTTCACTATCTCATGGAGAAGATAAATGGGGAAAAGGCAATTTGGTTGCTTGGGAGTAAATAATTACTACTAAGTGGGTTTTCGCTGGTCAAAAGTCAGCAATTTAATGAAATTAACATGTAAATGATTACACAGCCCAAGTACGCTACTCACTTGTTCTTGCTTTCACAGAGACATGTAAAGAAATCAAAAAGGTAACTGCTTAATAGGAATCAAGGATTACGATTAACTGTGTGTGCCGGAAAATTGACTTCAAACCAGATTTTGCTATTAGTTTAGATTAGAATCCCTTTTTAGATGCACTCACTTAACCCTAATGGTTGATCACACCATACAAAAGTATCCCTTTTCAGGTTTTAACTATTTATTCACTAAGAAGTTAAAGTGAATGAAAAGCACATGTTGTTTTTGTATCTTGATTTGTGAAGTATGTTTTAGTATTAGGTGCCATCATTCCAAAGTATTGATATTTATTAAGGTGTACCAAGCTGGTTTGTTGTAGTTAAGGCACAGGCTATAAACTGGGAGACTTTGAGTTTTAATTCCATCTTAAGCACATACCCAGCTTGGTGACCTTGAACCAGTCCCTTTCTCTCAATCCTAAGAAGAAGCAGGCAATGGCAAACCACTTTGAAAACTTTGCCAAGGAATTTTAAAATTCTTGTCCAGGCAGTCACCAGGAGTCAAAAGCTGACTTGAAGGCAGCAAAATAATCAAAAGTATAATTCAACAAAATACAGGTCCATAATACAGGTCTGTGGGCGTGGCTTATTTTGTGGGTGTGGCTTGCCAGCCATGTGACCGGGTGGGCATGGCTTGCCGGCCATGTGACCGGGTGGGCGTGGCTTCTCGGACTGCTGAAGGGAGGGGAACTGAGATAGGTCCTGCCGCCCATTCCCCCTCCCCTCAGCAGCTCGAGAAGCCTCGAACGTGCGAAAATGCCTGGGATCATCACCACACGTTCGTGGCTTCTCGGACTGCTGAAGGGAGGGGCTCCTGCCGCCCGTTCTTTCAGCATCTCATGCACTCCCTCAGCCATCATCACCTGCTTGGACTCACTGTGGGGTAGGAAGGCAGCGCATGCGCAGTGCCGGAAGCTCGGCTTCTAAGCATGCGCAAAAGAAATTTTTTAAAAAATTTTAATTTTTTAAAAAATGGCGGCGCCCAGGCACCGGCAACTGACCGCACCGGTACTGTGACGTCACCAGCAGGCCGCTACCGGTGCTATAGAGTGGACCGCACCGGTAGGAACCCACCACTCATTGTTTACAAAATCACTAGTTTAAAGGAGGTTACCTAACTCTCAATTGGCATTGCTGTGAATAAAAGTCTATATGAGGAGTCCTTAGTGCTCTCTGAGATTGGTTGTTTTCTTGCAAAGGTTTCATTACCCAAACTAGGTAACAACCTACATAGCATATTGGAAATGGATTCTGGTTTTCAATTTGTTTCTGAATATTGGGAATTGTAGAGCCACTATCGTTTTTTTCTCTCTCCATCATATATAGATATCTGTTTGAAGGAAACCATGTCGCTGGCTGACAGTTTGTACAATCTGCAATTGATCCAGGAATTTTGTCAGGAATACTTAAACCAATGTTGCCATTTTGCACTGGAAGATATGTTGTATGCTGCTGCTTCAGTAAAGGTAATACAAAACAAGATGTAGTAGTTGGTTTATTCTCCCCAGAGCTGTGTAAATGCATTCAGGTCCTGCTACTGCTTTCCTTTGCTATTCCATAATTAAACCATATAACCTATATTTTAATTTATTTTCAAATAGTGATTTATTAATTGCATAAAATTTTACTCCTATATCAACTCTCCTTTCTCCTGCATTGAATCAATTATCTTCAATATTTGTGAATATGGAATACATTTTGTCAGTGTTTTAACTGAAGCGAATTAATTTTGTTTATCAAAACTTCTGGTTTGCTATCGCAATTTAAACACGTAATCTGGAATTATGCTAAGTTTTCAAAACTGTCACTTTGGCCACTTTCTTTTCAAAGGGGGAAGAGGAAAAATTACTCAGACACCATGACTGGAATTACCAGTGTGGTCTATTTGCATCTAACCTCTTTTTCTAATATGTTTTCTTTTTCATGAATCCAAAAAAGGTGTATTCTGTTTAATTGAAGGCAACACTATAATTGTATCAAGGTGATTGGAAATAACAAATACTTCTGGAATGGACTTGTCTATTTGCAGTCATGCATTGTAATAACCTTTAGATTTCCATTCCAAAAAGATGCTTAATCTCTTTAACTAAGGTTAAATTAAGATTAAGTTAAATAAGATTAAATCTGATGTACCTTTCCTGGGAACTGTGTCTCAGTGAACACAGAGTTTGAGCTTATTTTCTGAATAAAGAAAATAATGTCTATCTGTTTAATCTGAGCTTGAGGGTGGAGTGTCTCTGGCATTTACTGTTGTATAAATTAATTTGTGAGACTTTCGAATTAAAAAGTAAAGAGCTTTTCTGGCCTGGTTGAAATTTCACCACTGTTAATATTTCCTTAGACTTGCACATTTAAACTAATGGGTAGTATCATGTTAGCTTACTATAGTGAAGGCGTATGAGACATTTAACTTGCCAAATTAAAAATAAAGCAATATGCTATGAAAAGTGCTTTAATTCAAGCGAAATGGGGCATACATATAAATAAAATATAAAAATATAGCTAAACCCTGCCTAATATATCTTGATAAATGAACTTGATTTTCTCTAAATCTAATTAATGTTAGGACATAAATATGACTGAATCTTGCTTAATATAACCTGATAAATTTTGTCTTTTTGCTCTGATTCTGAATTATAATCACCCATCTCCTCCCACTTATGACTGTATGACTGTAACTTGTTGCTTGTATCCTTACGATTTATATTAATATTGATTGTTTCCTGATTGCTTATTTGTACCCTATTACAATCATTAAGTGTTCTACCTCATGATTCTTGACAAATGTATCTTTTCTTATATGTACACTGAGAGCATATGCACCAAAGACAAATTCCTTGTGTGTCCAGTCACACTTGGCCAATAAAGAATTCTATTCTGTTCTATAAAATTGCATAGCCCTTTCATTTAAGAGAAAACTTAATTGTAATGTCTTTCAACATTTTCAGAAACTTATTCCTCATATGTAAATAAGTAGTAAACTAGTGTAGTGTAGTAGTTAAGGGACTAGCAAGGATCAAGATGGATATAGTCATGTCCAAGTTTCAGTCAAATAAACTTTCTGACTGACTAAACCAACCTCCCAAAGATTTAGTTTTGTAGAGATGAAATACAGAAAAATCTATCCTTAAACTGTCTTGAGCTTGTAGAGATAGAACCAGGATATAAACGTAACAAATAAAATGTTACAGAAAGGGTGACCAGATTTTCCTCCCAGAATTTTGACAAGGAAACACTCAACTAGCATTGTGCCATGGAATCTTAAGACTCCTGGCACCTCAGTTTAAGTGATCCCAGGGAGATCACTTATTCTAATATTCTAAAATGGCTATTTTGGAATAATTATGGCTTATTAGTGAAGGCCAGTAGAATGCCTAACTAACTGAAAACCTTTTACTTTGGGATCATGGGTTGTTTATTTTAATGCTCAAAAGAATCTGAATTCAGTTGAATACAATACGATATGCATGTATTTCAGTATACATATAAGGTCATAACCTGCTTTTAAAATGTGAATAAACCTCCCCTGCATCCTGCTGCATCAGTACAGTTTTGAGCGCCACTGCAGCTGCAATCTGCTGTAGCTATTCTCAGTTTGTCGTTTTAAATTGATTTTCCAATGAGGAATGTGCTACTTATTATATGATTTTCAACATATCTGCAGTGTGTGCGTCCTGCAGAGCACATGAGTCTCCTTTTGCAGTTTGATGCAGTGGATAATTTCTGCCCTTTGATATCAGTTATAATGTGCTCCTATGTGATTTTAGCTTTTTTTTTCCTTATAGCAACCAAAAATCAATTGCTTATTTAAATATATCTTTGAACCCCTTGATACTGTACTATGGTCTTTAAGCAAGTGTGGGCAGACTAAAACATTAGTCTATGTAATTAGTGCAGAATCAAGGTTTAAGGATTAGAAAAACAAGATTTTGAATACATGCTAGTAAAACCGCCAAGCTGTAAATAATAAGACCCAGCAACAGCTTTATGGCTGTGAATCTCTTTTCAAAATTTATAAAAGGTGGGGAGGACAAGAGGGTTAAAAGTGGAAACATAAACAGCCATTGGGGGGGGGGAGAAAGACCATAAAAGAGATGGCGTATTGGGTCTATTTGTTCTTTTATGTGCTTTGGATGATTCCTTAGGGATAGAGCTATCAGACTGCTACTAGCTGCAGACAAATTTAGAAAGCTCTAATAACCGATTGGTCATCTGAGTTATTCAGTCCAAACCTTGTAATCAACAAGAAATTTGTCGTATAAAATGTTGTGGAAAAGCCTTGTTTCCTTGAATGAAACTAGATTTTTGCCATCTTTAGTGCGATTGACCAAAATATCAAGGTTATGAAAAAAGTTTAAATTCCCACAGGGCAATTAAAAAAAATCTAATCAAAAGTTTTAGAAAATAAATACAATCTTCAAGTACTTTTTGAATTAAGGCTACATTCTTTAAAAGCTATGTTTTTCAATACAGCTTCATTTTTCTCGCCATGTACATTTATATATCCGAACTAGACTGTGTTCCTTCTCTGTGTCATATAATATATGTGGGTATATGCATATTTGTTTGTTTGTTTGTTTATTATATTTTTGTCATGTTTATGTATGTATATTGGAGATGATAACCCTTAGAGAGCTGTATGCAATGAAATTTCATTTTAATGTATGCCGATTAGTGTACATTTACAGTGATATAGTTATTCTAAGTTCTAAGTTTCTGATAAATCAAAACCAGACATTTATTAGGAACAGTTTGGGAAGCTTCCATATAAATAATTTTCAGTTTTTCTGCTCCATCATTTGAAAACTTCATTCCTAAATAGATCTATACATGATATTTAATTAGACACAAAAAAGCTTCCTAGTCTTTTTGGCTTTCTATTATATACTATAAAGTAGGTCATGCTCATTTATTGAGGGTTAATTACTTGCAAAGGGAGGAAGCAACTGATAATTTTCCAACCTCTTCTTTGTGACACATGCCCTGCATAATAACCTGAATTCATCTATGCATCAGCTTTCTCTAAAATATTAATGTTGAAAGAACCCTATTTAAAATCCTCTCTATTAAAAAGCTAGTCAGCCAGAATTATGTCAGTTCCAGTTATCCCGCTTCACTCAACACTGAGACAAAACAGCCACACCTGTAGACTTTTAAAAGATTACCATTTTTTTTACATTAATGCTAAAGCTGCTTCCATGTTACACCTTGTGTCAGTGAACTACTATTTGCTTTTTTAAAGATAACAAATGATTGCAATGCCAAATCAGTTTTGTAGGAAAAGAGATCACACATGCCATGGTATGCCTTCTCTTGAAAGGTATACCTCTCAAAGGATCCCCATTCCCATGTTGGTTGAGCTGTGAAAATGATGTCTCAAATGTATCACACACAAAAAAAGTATTTATAGAAGGGAAAAAATCCAGATGTTTGGCTGTCCTTGTGATATTTTAAGGCAGACATAGAAAACCTCAGGCCCATAATGTTGTCCCTTTAAAGCATCCACATCAGTGGTGGGTTGCTACAGGTTCAGACCGGTTCGCGTGTACCGGTGGCGGAAATTTGGCCACGGTCGCCAAACCGGTAGTGAAGGCCGGCTTGCCACGCCCCCGAACCAGTTCCCCGGTCGCCACTGCTTGAAAGTCAGTACCCAGATGTGATGCGCGCACTTCCGACCCGACACGCGGAGTTCCGAACCGGTAGGGAAGGTAAAAGAAATCCACATAGGTCATTTTTCCCTCTTGGAAATAAAAGAATAACCATGTGATGGAGAAAGGAGATTGGTTCTTCCATGACTAGATTGATCCTTGAAATGAAAACAACATGTATATAAAAGTTTGACATGCAAAAAGACATGTATGTGAAAGTATTTTTTGTAAGAAGGTTCATGTTGTACACATGTATGCCACAGTGCCTTATGTATTCAGATGACCTTCAAAGAAGCAGCACACAGCTTCACTTCAAAATGTTCTTCACCTATGTCTTAAAGCAGAATGCATCATTATCCAGAATAGTTTGGGTACAATTCTCCAAGTCTTTTGAATCATCAGTCCAAAATGTTACCATCTTACGTGAAATAAATGTCAGTCAATTGTCTTTTTGTCTAGTTTTACTGACTGCAAGTAATATGTACTTAATATTTCCATTGCAATATCTGAATATTTCTGAAATAAATCAAGGCTCTGGTTAATTTTACAAGCAGCCCTTGACTTATGACTATTCATTTAGCAACTGTTCAAAGTTACAACGGTGCTGGAAAAAGTGACTGGTCTTCACCATGACAGCATCCTTGCAGTCTTGTGATCATGATCTGGGCACTTGGCTACTGGTTCATGTTGACATCGATTGTAGCATCCTGGGGAATCACACGATTGCCATTTACAGCCTTCCCAGCTGACTTGTGACAAGCCAAGTCACTAGAGGAAGTTGGATTCACTTAAGAACTGCAGCAAAAAAAAAGGTCATCAAATTACCTAATGCCACACTTAACTACCATACAGCTTAAGAACAAATTTTCCAGTCCCAGTTAAGGCTGTAAGTCAAGAACTACCTGTATTTAGTATTTTCAGGTACAGGACAGAGTCTTATAACACCGTTAAGTATAAAGCGCAGAATAAAAGTTTTCCAACATCAGATAGTCTCCACACAGTCATCTGTTTCCAGTAGTGCTATTATGGAATATAGTGTAAGGAGCTAGTTTTTCCACAGTGAAGTAGGAGAATTACATCACTATCTCTCAGTATTGTAATGGAATAAAGGAATTGTTATTTTCTTCAGTGCTGGTGATGTCACTTTTGGTGAGGTAACAGACTTTCAAAAGTAACAGCAATAACAAAAGTTAGAACATATTTACAAAGGAAATCTAAAAGCTTGTTTAAAAAATGGCTAAATGTTTTTCAAATGTAATTAAAATATTGAGCCTAGACCATTTTAGCTATAAATAAGTGGTCTTCTTAGTAAATAATATGGATAGGATTTCTGAAGCAGCCCTCCTATCCCCATCCTTACATCGCAAGCTGATTTTAAAATGAATGGTTTTCAATATGATATCTCTATAAACAAATTAGAGATTCTGTTGGGTTTATGCAAGCATCTTGGGTGAGATTAAACCAGTGGTTCCCAACCTTTTTGTGATCGAGTACCACTTGGAGGTCCCATACAGTCGCTGCGTACCACCTGGTTCCAGAGAAACTAAATTCGATCAGATATCACTTTATTTCCATAATTGTACCGTTCCTTTTTTGGCCCCGCGCATCCAGCAACTGGATTCTCGGGCCGCTGGGACCAGGTGGGTGGCGTGTGGCAACAGTTGCAAATCGTTGCCAGATTATCTTGTGTTAGGCAGTAAACATTTTTGTGAAGTAAAAAATAACTAACTAAAAATCGTTCATGACCCCGAAAGTGTTCGCATACCACCTGGAAAGCCCTCGCGTACCACTAGTGGTACATGTACCACAGGTTGGGAACCACTGGATTAAACAATAGTTGGAGTCCTTGCCTATTATATAAAACGTGTTCAATATAATGCATTTTACCAAAGGAAAAAAAACCTAATGATCCTTTTCCCCCCTTGAATGGTAAAATTTCAGGATGTTTCCATTCACTTTCAAAATTGTGCTGAATATAAAGGCAGTACATTTTTTCCTCTTCCAATGCTATTTGAAGGTTGATAACTATGGCAACTGGATGCTTGTTTTCAGCTAAGGGAGACACTCACTGCATGTGAATGATCATGTTGCTGCTTAGCCACTCTTTCCTCTTCGTTTCTCCTTGATAAAAACTATTACTAAATTAGGAAGTCCTTAATCATAGTTTTCTTTTACTTGAATTGGAAATCATCATTATCAGTTTTGGAATATACTGGACTCCTAAGCGTTAATTTGAAGTTGGTTTAAGATACCAGGAAGCTGGGGGGTTTCCCCCCTAAATTGGATGAAATAGAAAACACTGATTGGGTTCACAATTACAGTAAACCATAATATGGTTTCTTTTCGACATTATGATGAATGAATGCACTCATTGCAGCTTGTCATTATGTGCAAACCAGGCCATTGTGGTTTCTCCAGCAAACCCATTACAACATTAAAGCAGAACACTATATGAACATTGACAGTATTAAATCTGAAACTCCTATATAGTATTCTGTTAGGTCACAAAGATAAACACGTATAAATAAGTCTGAGCAAAGGCCTCATTTAGAATTTAGCTTATTAAGTCCTATATAGAATTATCAGAGCTAAACCAATGATTTTTTCAGTGCTGAACAATATGTATTATCAGGTTATTATCATAGGCATCCTGAATATGTGTTAAGACATGCATGTATTCTCAAATTGCTGGGATGCAGGCAAGAATATGTGGCTTGGAAGGTATCTCTTGATTAGAGAGCCTAACTTGCATACATACCTTGAACATGATTGGATAAAACCTGGCTTTATTTGTGTTTATAACAGATTAACCAAAATATGCCAAAACTTACCAGTATTGTCCATCCCTTTATGATGGAGTGCTGTATGTGACACAAGTACAACTATGACTGGTAACCTAGTCTATACCTTCTCTGAGTTTCTACAAAGACGTATGTAACCAAAACTGTGGTGCAAAGGTGATGGGAGTGAATATCTATGAGGCCATCTGGAGATAGCAATGAATTATGGAAGATTGCAGCTGGAAATGTAGGAGTAAAGTACAGTGAAATAATGAATGAAATAAAAGAAAATAGATCGGTGTGGGTCTGTGAAACTAGGAGAAAGGGGAAGATATACAATATATCTGAATAAAAATGGTCTGATCTTGTTGAATGGAGTTGTTGGATACTAGCATGGAAATGAAAATATAAAATTAGTTATGAATGGAAGAGCTAAATTACATGTCAGACAGTAAGAACCAGGGTCATGTAGGTTGTTGATGGTAGTTGTATGTTGCATTCCACTATCAGAGATGACTTTTTCTATGTAACTCCATATAAAAAATATTTTGTAAGATAACATGAACAGATAAGAGGAAATAGGATGAGTATGGACGAAGCAATTGCATTATTAGACACCCAAGAATGAATGAGCATGGTGACTATTTGGTAAGCATCTGTTAAGAAAAAGTTGTATTAGTTTCAACTTTATAGTTTAATACACAAGGCATCAAATTAATATAAATCTTAATATATAATTTATTTAAAATTTATATGATGAATGAGAAGAGTGCAAAGGTGATATGTTTAGATAAAATGCAAAAGATTTATACATCTGAAGACAAACCAGAGTATGTTTAATAAATGCTCCAAAATACCCTATTTCTCATCACATTACAGAATTCTTGCAGGAGAAATCCCATAGTTTCCATTATTGCACCTAAATACCCTCATTTATTGTTAACCTCTTTTTTCCTTTCCTTACACCCTGACCAGCATATTGATGAAAAGCAGCAGGGTTGATAAATGTGGTATAACCTATTATTTATGTCAAGAATGAATCTTAGGGGGAAAAGTCACAGAAGGACAAAAAAGCAGTTAAAGAAATGAAGATAAACGTATATTGACTGTAGAAAAAGGAAGTACTAGTTCTGTGAGAAAAAGTATTCAAAGATTGATTCATCTCCAAATGTATAGAATGTTAGGAAAAATTATGTGGAAACTGCTAGAACAAAGTGAATGTTACAAACTGCTTGAGAAATATGGGAATTATACTAAGAAGAATGAAAAGACAGGTGGAATAAGACTGTGAAAAATGCGTATAAGAGAATGATTATTGAAAAAAATAGGAAGATAGAAACATATGATATAAGGTATAGAGAGAGAACAAGTAGTTGTTCTCCTATATTCTCTTGACAAGTAGTCAAGAGAATATAGGAGAGCTCTTCAAGGAACTTCTGATAAAGTTAATGTAAAAAATAAGTGATGTACTGTGAAAATGTTGAAAATTATAGGGTATCCATGTGTCCCTGGAAAAATGCTAAATAGGTGAGGCTTGCTTATCTAATGGCTGTCCAATTTGTTTAATGTTTCCATGAAGGCTGCATATGGCCATGCCTGACATTTGGAAGAAAGGTATTATGAGTGTGGGTTGATTATAAAACTCAGTGACCAATATGAAAAAGGTGCATTGAAAATGATGAATGACTTATTTTCAAAACAAATATATGAAGGAAAAGTGAATGGGGCAGGGGTGAAATCCAGCAGGTTCTGACAGGTTCTGGAGAACCGATAGCGGAAATTTTGAGTAGTTCGGAGAACCGGTAGCGAAAATTTTGAGTAGTTCAGAGAACTGGCAAATACTACCTCTGGCTGGTCCAGAGTGGGGTGGAAATGGAGATTTTGCAATATCCTTACTCCAGGAGTGGGGAGGGAATGGGAATCTTGCAGTATCCTTCCCCTGGAGTGGGGTGGAAATGGAGATTTTGCAGTATCCTTCCCCTGCCACGCCCACCAAGCCCACCAAGCCACGCCCACAGAACCGGTAGGAAAAATATTTGGATTTCACCACTGGAATGGGGTCAAGCGAAAGGGGAAGGCCAAGAAAACTGTAGTTTGAGTCGGTGAGATCTTCCTAAAGAAAGAGATTTTAAAAATTCTGAAGCAGTACATGGTTATTATAAAGCAGGAATGGCTTGCAAGAACAGAAAGCTATGGAAACGTTCAGTAAATAGTTTAGCAAGATTCCATTTTTCTTCCTTATTTGTGACTTTATTTTTTTAGTCTTACTATTTCTTTTTTTCCTTTCTGTGTTTTGATTGACATTGAAAGGGAATGGTAAGATAGGTATTACGATTCTGTTCAGTTATATGAATCTGTATGTGGGAATTTTTTATCCTGTGCTGATGTGTGCAAACTCAGGAAAGTTAACTAATTATTAAGAAACCATCATCATCATGTCTAGCACCTACAGCAAACATATTAATCTAGTGCCATAAGTGGAAGGAGAGTTATCTCTAAAACTTTAGGGAAACTTAATTATAGTTTCATGTGGTTTGAAAAATATGAATATATGGGATATATAAATTGGGGAGTGATCTCTCCTCTTTCATTCTGATTTTTAGTAATTGTTCTTGAACAAAATTTGGTCTGGTTACTATCTCAGTACTGACACCATTAGTTTTGTTAACTTAATGTGGGCTAATGATTGATCTAGACAAGCTTACTCAAAAGGGTCTTCTAGGAAAGGCCACTGAAGTGTCTCAGCAACAGGACTTAATCTATATATATAAAAGCCAAATACCACTCACACATCATCACGAAATCTCCAGAACTGTAAAGCCTACAAACTTGAAACTTGGCATGTATGTTCCTCTTGGCTTCTAGGTGCTTGCTAAGAAAGGATTTTTCAAAATGATCATTAGATCATTAGTATTTCTTATATTATTATTAACACGCTCTGATCCTAAGGAGTTAGACGTTCTACTCCCCCTCCCCACCTGAAAAGAACTCTGTTCCAACTGCCAGTTGGGCATGGGCGTGGCCAGTGCATGACTCATCTGGCTTACGGGCTGGGAGTTTAGACATTCTACTCCCCCTCCCTACCTGAAAAGAACTCTATTCCAACTGCCAGTTGCCTTATAGGAGGGAGGGTGGGAGGGAGGGAGGGAGGAAGGAAGGAAGGAAGGAAGGAAGGAAGGAAGGAAGGAAGGAAGGAAGGAAGGAAGGAAGGAGAGGGAAAGAGAGAGAGGGATGGAGGGAGAGGGAGGGAAGGAAGACAGGAAGGAAGGAAGGAAGGAAGGAAGGAAGGAAGGAAGGAAGGAAGGAAGGAAGGAAGGAAGGAAGGAAAATATAAGGCAACTGCCAGTTGGAACAGAGTTGGAACATTTTCAAGCTTTAACTGTCAATTTATCAAGCCCGATCACATAGTTTTGTAGTGAAGCATAAGTATCCAGCTACTAGTATGCAATAAAAGGATGAGGCAAAATGTCTAGTTAAGAAGAATATGCAGATTCACAGGAACTTTGTGTGATAGTCCTTGGTCAACAATGGCAATTGGGACTGGGATTTCTGTCGCTAAGTGTCACAATAATAAAGTATGATGTCACATGACCACGCTGCCTAGCAATGGCACTTCCGGTTGCAGTTAAGCAAATCTTGTGCTTTCATTAAGGATGACATCACACCATTTGCAACCTCTTGCTAGCTTCCCCATTGACTTTGCTTGTAGGAAGCCCAGCAAATAAGGTTGCTAATCAACTCACCTGATTGTGTGATGCTATAACATCATAATTGCAAGATGTTCATGATCATGTGATTGTAGGAATGCTGCGCCAGCCAGAATTTTAAGGACTGGTCATAAGTACTATTTGTTCAGCAACATCATAATTTAAAATTGTTACTGTATGAGTGGCTATGTGAGGATCACCTGTAGATGCATTTAATTCTTCAGTGGTAGTTTTCTCAGTCCTCCTTCAGGTAGCTGCCTTCTAACTGATTTTCACTCCGCTTTTGCCCTTACAAAACAGCTCTGAAGATTTTTTGTTTGGCACTTTCTTAGCATTGTATGCACAAGTAGGGAAGAAGAGAGAGAGACAGAGAGAGAGAGAGAGACAGAGAGGTTAGCTTAACCTGACAGATTCATGAGATACTTGCCAAGTGATGTTTTGCTTTACTTTTATCACTGCCTTGTGAGCATAAGTGTATCCATTTATCTGGATGATAAAAGTAATAATCAGAGGTTATTTTGCAGGGCTGCATATGTTTCAAAAATTATTCAGAAGTGCTTTCAACTCAACATGATCAGAACATCTTTATGCTGCTCAGTAGAACAGCTGATCTTCTTTCAGGCTTTTCCAGAAACTTGATAAAATATACAGCTGTTTTAAGGAACTGAGTCATAATTTGATTCTTTTTCAGTTACCATTCTTTTTAGGCTCACCGGAAAGCCTGTAAATAGTCAGGCTGCTTTATTGAAGAGCAGAGAAGTGTTTGTAAAAGGTTTTGAATTATTTCTTCCAAATGTATGTTGAGGAATCACAGCCCTCTTGTAGTATGGCCACAACCTGAAATGTGGCTATGATTCAAGGTTCAAAACAAGTGAGTAAATTGTATCTAATGGCTTTCAAAATCTCTGCATTCCTGAATCAGCAAAGGGGAATCAATTGATAATTTAAATAGTCTGTTTTCAACCAAGGCAAACTTCCATAAGTTCATGTGAACAGGAATCTAATTTTTGATGGATTTTTCCTTCAGCAATTATTTTTTCCCCTGTGGAAAATCTGACCCTGGATTTCAGACTTTGCAACAAAACTGATCCCATCATTCTCTTTCGCTTACTGTTGTTGCTCTTTTGATTAAAACAGTTGCCCAGTCTAGAACTCTGGTATCGGGAAGAAATGCCTGGATAATTACAGATTAAGTTAAGGATTATGAGGATTTTGTATTAAATAGCTTCATCGTTGCCAATGTGTGCAAATACTGACATTTCTTTTTGTTCGCTTCTTCTGTTCTGTTAATAGGTTTAACTGAAGGTTATACAACGTGCTGCACTTCAGATGCTTTGAACTTCAGCTCTCATTAACTTCATCCAGTATGGGATTAAGGAAATCTTGTGTTGGCTAGGGAATTCTGGGAGTTGAAGTCCACACATCTGAAAGTTGTTGAGTCTGAGAAACAGTGCTCTAAAATAATCTGAATGGTAGCAGATGGTTTATTTCTGATTTAAAGTTTGCCATTGTAGTTATCATGTCAAATGTGTAACACTTTTTACTCCAAATCTCAATATAAACTTATAATGATAGAGAACCTAGACTCCATGAATTCTTTTCTTCAGAACTTATATATTAACACTAGTATCTTTTATTTACAGAGTAATTATTTAGTGTTCATGGCAGAGCTGTTCTGGTGGTTTGAAGTGGTGAAGCCATCATTTGTCCAGCCTCGAGTTGTAGGTCATCCTCAAGGTGATTATTATTATTATTATTTTAGTTCCTGTGATCTGTTCAGCATCTGTTGTTTAACATGGAACATATGATATTTCTGAAGTGGTGAATTATAGAAGCCTACACTGTTCAAGGCATAGGAAAATAACTTATTGAAGTCCTGCTTTTATATTATGACAAACAACAAGAGATTCCGTGGTAGATCATGTGTTCTTCAAGCAGAAGATTCCAGGTTGAATCCTGGCACCTCTCATTCCCTACCCACATTCTTCTCTTTTTTAAGGGGTCAGGAAGACTTTGTATGAATTGAAGCAGGAGTACTACGAAGGCAGACTAATAGATTATGTACGAGGGTGAGTCAAAACGTAATGCCATTTTCTTTAGGACAGGTATAATTACCAACACCGGAACATGTAGCATACATCAAAATGAAGCTGGTCCTCTGTGGATCACATCCCTACTTCTCAACATAGTCACCGTTTCTCTCAATAGCAATGTTCCACCTTCGAATGAGAGCATGTATCCCTGCCTCGTAAAATTTTGTTGACTGTTCTTTGAGCCACTTCTTCACTGCAGTTTTCACTTCCTCGTCACTGGAATAATGTTTGCCTCTCAAACCCTCTTTCATGGGGCCGAAGAAATGATGGTGAGATGCAAACATTATTCCAGTGACAAGGAAGTGAAAACTGCAGTGAAGAAGTGGCTCAAAGAACAGTCAACAGAATTTTACGAGGCAGGGATACATGCTCTCATTCAAAGGTGGAACATTGCTATTGAGAAAAACGGTGACTATGTTGAGAAGTAGGGATGTGATCCACAGAGGACCAGCTTCATTTTGATGTATGCTACATGTTCCTGTGTTGGTAATTACCGTATTTTTCGGAGTTATAAGATGCACCGGAGTATAAGACGCACCTTAGCTTTGGGGGAGGAAAACAAGGAAAAAAGGCCTTTGCCTCCCAGCAATTTTCCAAACAGCAAACAGTACAGATTATATACACTGTTTGCTGTGTATTTCTGTGCATGTGTGCCTGACCCATAGAAATGGCAAAGAATTGGAGAAATGTACATTTATGGCAGTATATTAATCCCAGAAAGTTTTCTTAAATGTAATCACACTAACTCCTTCCAATTATTTAAATAGATCTACTGCAAACATGACTAAGTCAGGGTTTCTCAGCTGCCTTCTTTTAATACTAATACTTAATACTAAAACAGGACATTTCAGATTATACTTTTACAGATCTTTAAAATTGATGTGGCTTTCTGGAAGTATTCTCTGCTATTTAAAAGAAGATACAATAGCACTGGGCCTCTTCAGAGCAAGCATTTATTTTAAAAAGCTTCTTCATTTTGTTAAGTTGTCTAGAACATAATAAAGCAGTCTTTAAAAAATAAGTCTAATAATTTGAACACTCTACAAACATTTAACAAAATAACATATTAACAGAATCTGCCTCTACCTAGGATAGAACTCACAACCTCCTGATTGTGAGGCAAGAGGTCTACCTCTGAGCCATAGCAGCTATAGCTTGCCTCCTTGCAATTTCAGCAGTCTAATATTGCCAGCAGTTTATCTCCCAGCAATTTGTCACATTACAGCCACCGTAGTTAGTTTCATTTTACCACGTGGCTTGCAAGCCTCCGTCAGCTGTAGGTCGGGAGGCAGTTTATCTCTTCTTGTGCTCTTCTTGTGCTTTGCCCTGTTTGCTGCAAAGAGGTAAATTGCTGGCAGGCAGAGGCCAAAGGGTGGGGGTGGCTGGGTGGGGCTACATTCGGTGTATAAGACGCACCCAAGTTTTCACCCTCTTTTTGAGGATAAAAAGGTGTGTCTTATACTCCGAAAAATACGGTATACCTGTCCTAAAGAAAATGGCATTACGTTTTGACTCACCCTCGTAGAACAATAATGTTACTTAGTAAAGAAAGCTTTGTGAGTTTACTTGTGCATCTAATCATGTCTTGGCTCGTGCAACTTCAGTGTATTAAGGGGCAATGCTATCCCTTTGCATCCAGATCTCTGTACCGCCCTATGATTTATACAGTATTATGTCCTTTTGCTTACTAAAGTAGAACTTCAAGTAACAGCATTCAAAGAACCCTTGTTGTTGTTTCTAGCATTTCTCCTGCTTGGTTTCAGGATCTGCTTGTTTGTGAACTGCATTCCTTCAGTTCACACAATTAAGCTGTCAATCCATGATGCAACAGGGAGTTGCATTTCCTCTCATTATAGAACCTAATCCCGATTTGGACTGAGAAGGAGTACTTGGCCCAACATCACCCAGGCAGCTTCCATGCCTAAGAGAATAGTACAAGCTGAGTTTTCCCACTCATAATCCATCATCTTAACTGCTTTCCCATACTGGTCCCCCTGGATAGCAATTAACTGCATGTCTGTTTGATTGACAGAAACTTGGATGGAAAGGGTGGACCATATTAGCAGATTTTCTATCAATTAGCTGATCTTCCTTCATTGTCAGGAAAAAGTTTCTATATCCAAATGTAGGATAAGGTTAGGATGTACTTAACATTCTAGCAAGTTAACTTGTAATGTGGAGCAAAGTTTGCAGGTTTATCCATTTCTATACCTTAATGGTTTAATACAGAGCTCACAATTGAAAAAAGGTCGGCAATCTCACTTCAACATCAATATTTTCACGAGTTCCTAAATTGATAACAAAGTGAGCTAGACAGCTAAATGAGATGAAGTCCCTAAAAGGTACATGCTGGACCAGTTGAAGTTTTGTCTATGTCTTCATTTCTACAACTTTAAATGTGTGAAATATTTATCTTCTGTGCAGCTGAACCTCCAAAGGAAGCATCTTCTGTTCCTCCTACAAATGCCAATCAAAGAAGTTACCCAGGTGTTTTGCATGATTCCGATCTGATAACCAGGTATCAGTCCAGTTGAACATGTCCCTCAATCTTTTTCTTCCTCTATTTTCTGTGCAAAATACATGTTTTACTCTTTGGAGTATCATAGAAAAGGCAATGAATCTTGCCATGCTCTCTCATTGATGTGGAGAAGGCCTTTGCATGTTAAAGAAAAGTAAGGCGCCAGAACTAAAGATATGCAAAATGCTAATGTCCTCCCCTCAACATATTATGGAGATAACACGTAAATGCATATGCCATAGGATGTACGGTATATCAATCATTAAGATGCCAGAATAGAAGATGACTATATCACCTAGGACAGTGATGGCGAACCTTTTTTTCCTTGGGTGCCGAAAGCATGTGCGCACACGCTATCACACATGCGTGAGTGCCCACACTCATAATTCAATCCTTGGGGAGGGCGAAAACGGGCTCCCCTGCCCCCCGGAGGCCCTCTGGAGGCCGGAAATGGCCCATTTCCCAATTGCTGGTGGGCCTGGTAGGCCCATTTTTCGCCCTCCCCAGGCTCCAGAGACATCCCTGGAGCATGGGGAAGGCAAAAACGGCCTCCCCCACCCCCCCGGAGGCCCTCCGGAAGCCGAAAACACCTTCCCAGAGCCTCCCTGCGAACTGAAAATCAGCTGTCCGGCTTGCACATGCACGCTGGAGCTGAGCTAGGGCAACGGCTCGCATGCCAGCAGATATGGCTCCGCGTGCCACCTATGGCACGCGTGCCATAGGTTCGCCATCACTGACCTAGGAGCTGACGTGCTGCTGTTTTGTAAATAATACTTTATTAAGCTTCTGAACAAGGCCCAAGGGTTTCCAAGGTTCACTTTCAAAACTAGTGATTTATTGAATTTCAGTGTCATTGCAATGCTGATTAGTTATTCTACAGAATTTATTCTAGCTGAAATTGATAGTGTTCCTTCTAGAATACAAAAAGATTATTAAGTATCTGATGGGCTTATTTTTGATCATCAGTAGAAGTTAATTTTATATATTTTGGGAAAACAGATTATTGTCTGAGATGCAAAAGACAATCAGTCCTACCACATATCATATTCAATAGTTTTTCATGTCTCACAAAATGTTAGCTGGGTTTATAAGAATCTGAAACTATATTTCTATTCATCTTACTTTATGATTTATCTAGGAAGCAAGGTGATATACTAATTAGAATTATTAGGTTAACCCAAAGGAGCCTACATTCAAGTGTCTGCTTCATTTTACAGCTCACTTGTAACATTAGGCCAGTGACTGTCTCTAAGCCTTACAAAGCTTAAAAGTGAGGGATATCCTATAATTACTGCCTATATTTATTAATTGAAATATCGTATATAGGAGCCATTAATACATAAAAAAGGCTTCAAATGCCATAATATTTGCAACATGGATGGTATTTGAAGAGTATGTGCTATTGATGATAATAGCTTTCTTAGGTGTGATGGTTCTATATGATCAGAAAATGATCTGCACTGAATTAAACAAAATATGCATATAGATTAACATAACAATACTATATACTTTCTCAGGGGATTGTACTGATTTGTTTTAATATGGAAAAGTAATCCTCCTGATTTCTTATTCATTAAGAAGACCATTGGAGCATTGAAATGGATATTGTCTCTTTCTAGTTTTGAATAGGATTTTCCCTAGCTGGGCAATACTAATGATTTATGATGTTGTTACTTGGTGTTTTAATTTTTGTGACTCAAATGGAATATATATTTTCTAGAATTAGTTGCAATTGAAGCATTGTATAAGGAAGAATAATAAATAAATAAACAATGCAAGATTGCTTCTTAACTGTGCTCAAGACTGCATGTTTTTGAAGTGACAAACAGACAGAAGACAGACATCCAAACAGAAAACTAACAAGTGATGGGTTTTCTCATTTTTTCAGTGTGGGGACTTCAAGTTTTATACCATCTCATCAGATTCCTCCTCCAAGGCACATGCAGCAACAGCCTTACTCATCAGTGCCAGGTACCAGCATGTAACTGGATGACTGGATTCTAGGCTATTCATGGTCTGCTATTTCATCATCCATCCAAAGAGAATGTTTTTACAGACTGCTTCTTAGAATCACAAGTAATCTTCCATGAAGCGCTGCAACGCATGACTTAAAATTACGGGCAGTCCTCGACATACGACCACAAGTGAGCCCAAAATTCCTGTTACTAAGTGAAACATTTAAGTGAATTTTGCCACATTTTACGATCTTTCTTGCCACCGTTGTTAAGTGAATCACTGCAGGTGTTAGGTTAGTAACACGGTTGTGAAGTGAATCTGGCTTCCCCGTTGACTTTGTTTGTCAGAAGGTCGCAGAAAATGATCTCATCACATTGCAACCTTCATAAATATGAACCAGTTGCCCAAGCATCTCAATTTTGATCACGTGATCATGGGCAATGCTGCAACGGTCATGAGTGCGAAAAACCATCATAAGTTGCTGTTGTTAACTTTGAACAGTCACTAAATGAACTGTAGTAAGTCAAGGACTATCTGTATTAAAATTCTTTTTATTTTTTTATTTCTTTTCCTTTTACAAAAAAAGGGTACAGATGACCTTCTCTCAACTACTCTCAGTCATCTGCCAAAGAAATGTTAGGTTAATTGTCCCAGTGTCATTCCAATAATTTTAATGGCTAAAGTAGAATCTGCTTTTCCATTCCAAGTTTGATACCCAGTTCAGTATGCAATTCTAGGCCATTTCAATCATTATCGAAAATGACAACACCCCCAGCCCTACACATCTGTGTTTAGAGTTGCAGTATGATCACTCTTCATACAGTTGTGGATTCTGGAAAAAACAGAGTCTGTAATCATAGAGTGACTCTTATATAGAAAAATAGCCCCTCAAGAGAAAGTTGCTTTCTGTGTATAGGGAATGATTTAACTATCCCAGCTTTTGATAACTGACATTTATTACCACCATAATAATGTAGGACAGCGGGAATAGGTTCATCACACTTTCAGTGGGATCACTTTGTATATTTTGGGAATAAACAAACACCATTGATAGAATTATTCTATAGAGCTATTTGTTTTGTTGAGGTTATAGCAATAGCACTTAGACTTATATACCGCTTCATAGTGCTTTACAGCCCTCTCTAAGCAGTTTACAGAGTTCAGATATTGCCCCCAACAATCTGGGTCCTCATTTTACCGACCTCAGAAAGATGGAAGGCTGAGTCAACCTTGAGCCGGTGAGATTTGAACAGCTGAACTGCAGCTAGCAGTCAGCTGAAGTAGCCTGCAGTGCTGCACTCTAACCACTGCGCCACCTCAGCTCTCTAAAGAGTTATAACGCTTTGCTTAAGTACTTAATTTTATTTTATACATTTTTAAATTGGGAAGGAATGTATAAATATAATTCATTTTGAATATGAGCAATAGATACATGCAGGATAGTTCTGATTTAATTTAAGGTCACTGAGAATTAAATTCAATATAGTTATGATTTGACTATGTAAGTGGTATTAGAGGTAGTCCTCAATGTACAACCATTCGTTTAGTGACCGTTCAAAGTTATAACAGCAGTGAAAAAAGCAAATTATCACCATTTTTCACATTTACGACCATTGCAGCATCCCCATGATCACGTGATCAAAATTTGGATGTTTGGCAACTGGCTCATATTTATGACAGTTGAAGTGTCCTTGGGTCATGTGATCATCTTTTGCCACCGTCTGACAAGCAAAGTCAATGGGAAAGTCAGGTTCACTTAACGACTGTGTTACTAACTTAACAAGTGCAGTGATTCACCTATTTGTGGCAAGAAAGTTCGTAAAATGGGGCAAAACTCACTTAACAACTGTCTTACTTAACAGTGGAAATTTTGAGCTCAATTGGGTCATAGATCAAGAACTATCAATACAACCTACATGTTGAGGGGTTTTGCTCCAAAAGAATCTGGGCCCTTTTTTTGTTTTTTTACTTTCACCTTTACTTTCATTTATTAGTTCAGGTCCTATATTTTATATCATTATCCTAATTCCGATAGATGATGGATGGATGGATGGATGGATGGATGGATGGATGGATGGATGGATGGATGGATGGATGGATGGATGGATGGATGGATAGATAGATAGATAGATAGATAGATAGATAGATAGATAGATAGATAGATAGATAGATAGATACACACACACACACACACACACACACACACACACACACACACACACACACACACACAGAGTAGAAAGATGATAGATTTCTAAAAAATCACTACAGGGATTATTTTTTTAAAGGGCATAGGCAGACCCTGAAGCCTCTTAGTAGGGCAGAAAAGTGGTGGTTTATGAAAGGAGTAAAGGGAGGCTGGAGAAGAGGTGAATGGAAGTGGGGAAAGACAAGATTGGGTAATCAAAACAACTTTGCACTTTTCTTCAGATGTTTTGCCAAGCTGCATGTATCATCCTTTCTTTGTTCCTGGCCTAGGACTGCAGTATTACAAATGCATATTTAAATTATGTAGCCTGCTTTATAAATCAGTGACAAAAGTTCATTCCAACTTCTTAAGCCAATTCAGTTGTTGCTTTCTGTTTATATTTTCTTTTTAAAACTTTCCAAAGAATTATTCTTATATTGCGTTCTGTATTTATTTTAAATAGGTGGCATTAAAAGATCAACATCTATGTCCTACATGGATGGATATGTAGGGACCTGGCCCAAAGAAAAAAGGTAAGATCTTTGCCTATTGGGACTTAATTGCCTTATCTAATGATTTAGGTTATTGTTTAATAATTTTCTGGTTGTCATCTCTAAAGTCATCCTTGCAGATAATCACTGCTTATCTTCAGTGACATTTAATAGTCATATCTTGAATATAGGGTTAGGATTATAGCTTGTTGTATTAGTTTGAAGATAGCATAAAGAATATTATTCTTTAATTCCAACTTGTTGGAATATTTAAACTTCAATATTGATTGTTCTAAGACTTTCTTAATTTTAAAATTCCTTTTAGGTCTTCAGTCCATGGAGTTTCATTTGACATTTCTTTTGATAAAGAAGACAGCCTCCATATGACACCTTCAAACAGAGGAATTATGAGATCGATTAGTAATGAAGGTCTTGTACAGAATGCCAACCATATGCCCAGACACGTCAAAAGGAATATATCTTTCAAGCCCCTGAATGATGAAGAGGACAGTGAAGATTCTGAAATAGAAAAGGATGAAGAACTTTGCGGTGATCTAGAAGCAGACAGCAATCAAAGAAATGCCAACCAGGTTAACACATACACCCTACCAAATGGAGCATTGCAAAACAGGTTGGTTACTACCGATGAATTTGGCAATCAAATCGAGACGCCGAGCATTGAACAGGCTTTGCAGATTATCCATGATAGTGAGAAATCTGCCAACATTACTCCACCAGCACAATTTACAAATGGGTTTTTCCTTCACAACAAAGAGATGAGCATCCTAAACTCAAACATAACACCGAATCAAAGTAGCCCTGATATTATCGCAGATACAAAAGGTGCCCTCAGTCCTGTTACTGATAACACAGAAGTAGACACTGGAATACATGTCCCTTCAGACATTCCAGAGACTCTGGATGAAGATTCTACTTTAAGGGATTATACAGTCAGCCTGGATTCCGATCTGGAAGAATCATCTCGCTTTCTGCATGAATCTGACAGCAGAGGCATCAATCACAAGGAGCAATTGAGTCCTTGTCCGAGCTCAATAAGTACTAAGTCTCAAGCTGGCAGTAGTCCATCTTCAAGTTCAGGAGTTAGAATGACCAGCTTTGCAGAGCAGAAATTTAAAAAGATGAATCATACCGACAGCAGAAGCAGTGGGAGCAGTTCTCAGAAAACCACCCCCGAAGGTTCTGAGATGAACATTCCACATGTTGTTTCTTGGGCTCAAATCCCAGAGGAATCCCCTCTGCCTCAGGGAAGGGACACAACACAGTTGCTGGCTTCTGAAATGGTGCAACTGAAGATGAAACTGGAAGAGAAGAGGCGAGCGATTGAAGCCCAGAAGAAGAAGGTTGAGGCAGCGTTCACAAAGCAGAGACAAAAAATGGGAAGGACAGCATTCCTTAATGTTGTGAAAAAGAAAAGCGACGGGATTTCACCACTTCGGGAAGAAGCAGCTGGAGCAGAGGGTGAGAAAGTGTTCACTGACAACAATGAAATGAAAGAAAAAGAAAACCAAAAGCCAGGTGAACAACTGAACAAGACTTCTGAGGCCCTGAAAGTAGGCACTGAAACTCCCTCAACAACGTGGCTGAAGCCACCAAACACCCCAGCCGATGCTGAGAAGCAATCTAATTTGGTAAGTCCTTCGGAAGAGAATTTAAATGAAGGTGACCTTTTAGAATATACAAAATCCATCGAGAAACTCAACTCTTCTCTACATTTCCTGCAACAGGAAATGCAACGCCTGTCACTTCAGCAGGAGATGCTACTGCAGATGAGGGAACAGCAAGCTTGGGTTATTTCACCTCCTCAACCTTCTCCTCAAAAACAAATTCGGGAATTGAAGCCTTCAGAGAAGCTTAGTGGATCGCCATCTCCCGTTGTCCCATTTTTAGTAGAAACACCTCGGCCTTCCCACCAATCCCCGCAGTCGTCTTCTAGGAAGAATTCATCTCTCCCAGGTAAAATACAAAGGACTCCAAGGCCAAATGAACTGAAAATTATACCTTTGAATCGCACTTTGACTGCCCCACGGTCTGTGGATAGCCTTCCACGGTTGAGAAGATTTTCTCCAAGCCAGGTTCAGACTAGATCTTTTGTTTGTTTTGGGGATGATGGTGAACGGAAGCCAAGTGGAGTAAAAAACACAACTGAAGAGGCTGCTGACAAGGAAGAAGCAGGTGAAAAGGATGGTGAGAAGCAAGAGACTGAAGAGAAAGTTGAGCAAAAATCAGAAGAAAAACAGATCAGACCTCTGGAATCCATGGTATCTGAAGTATTGTCACAGCCTGTTACAGAAATCGTCTGCCTTACTCCAAACGAAGAGCCTTTGAATCCACCAGTGTTTCCCCCACCTGCATCTAAAACTGTTAGCCTCATAGAAGTTTCTCTCACAGATTTAAAGCCACCAGAGAAGTCAGAAGACTCAATTGAAAAATCAGAGGGTGAGAGTGACAAAGAACAAGCAGAAGATGACCAGAAAGTATGCTGTGGATTCTTCTTCAAGGTAAGTGAGTGGATATATCACGATCTGTTTGAACAATTGAGTTGTAAGAGACACTGCATCAAACAATGGTAATGTGGAAAAAAAATGAATATTTTTCACTCATTACAGGTAGTCCTCAACTTACAACCACAACAAAGCCCCAAATATCTGTTGCTAAGCAAGACAGTTAAGTGAGTTGTGCCTCATTTTACGATCTTTTTGACACAATTGTTAAGTGAATCACTGAAGTTGTTAACTGAATCATGAGGTGGTTAAATGAATCTGGCTTCCCCCATTGACTTTGCTTGTCAGATGCCACCTGGAAAGATTACAGATGGTGTTCACATGATCCTGAGATAGTGTAAATATCATAAATACATGCCAGTTGCCAATCTATTGAATTTTGATCGCATGACGAGGATGCTACAACAGTCGTGAGTGTGAAAATCAGTCATAAGTCACTTCTTTCAGTGCCATTGTAACTTCAAACAGTTACTACACAAACAATTGTAAGTCAAGGACTACCTGTATTACTCTTCAAACAAAATGAAATTCAAGGGTGAAAAAAGTAAGGTTCTACATTTAGGCAAGAAAAACAAAATGCACAGGTAGAGTATATGTGGTACCTTGCTCAACAGTAGTCACTGTGAGAGGGATCTTGGAGTCCTAGTGGACAACCATTTAAATATGAGCCAGCAGTGTGCAGCAGCTGCCAAAAAAGCCAACACAGTTCTAGGCTGCAGTAACAGAGGGATAGAATCAAGATCACGTGAGGTGTTAATACCACTTTATAATGCCTTGGTAAGGCCACACTTGGAATACTGCATTCAGTTTTGGTCGCCACGATGTAAAAAGGATGTTGAGACTCTAGAAAGAGTGCAGAGAAGAGCAACAAAAATGATTAGGGGACTGGAGGCTAAAACATATGAAGAACGGTTGCAGGAACTGGGTATGTCTAGTTTAATGAAAAGAAGAATCAGGGGAGATATGATAGCAGTGTTCCAATATCTCAGGGGTTGCCACAAAGAAGAGGGAGTCAAACTAATCGCCAAGGCACCTGGGGGTAGAACAAGAAGCAATGGGTGGAAACTAAACAAGGAGAGAAGTAACTTAGAACTAAGGAGAAATTTCCTGACAGTTAGAACAATTAATCAGTGGAACAGCTTGCCTACAAAAGTTGTGAATGCTCCAACACTGGACGTTTTTAAGAAGATGTTGGATAACCATCTGTCTGAAGTAGTGTAGGGTTTCCTGCCTAAGCAGGGGGTTGGACTAGAAGACCTCCAAGGTCCCTTCCAACTCTGTTGTTGTTGTTGTTGTTGTTGTTGTTGTTGTTGTTGTTGTTGTTGTTATAGTAGTTTTTCAAAGATCATATTACATTTAGGATGTTTGGGGAAAACAAGAATTTTAGAATAGATTAATTCTAAAACAACAGGGATTTTGTTTCTTTGATGGTTAGGTTTTCCAGCTATGTTCATACTAATACTGTCTCCCGATACTGTGTGGAACTGTACTTAAGATCATGGGTACCTTTCCAGAGAATAACAAGTTTAAAGGGGCAAGAAGAAAAAAGCATTATGTTTGTTTAACGCACCTTATTTTGAACTTTTTGTGGGCAAAACAAGATGGGAACAAGGTAGTTTTCATTTCAAATGTTCTAGCACAATTGGGGAAGTGGTATGGTAATTATATGAGGTTAATATGTTGCCCTGTCTGGACCTTAAATGATAATTTCAAAATGTTATTTATTGTTACTAGGATGATCAAAAACCAGAAAATGACATGGCCATGAAACGGGCAGCATTATTGGAGAAGCGATTGAGAAGAGAAAGGGAAACTTTACTTCGAAAGCAGCAATTGGAAGCAGAGATGGAGCATAAGAAAGAAGAAACAAAGTAAGATTTTTTAAAAGAGTTTTTATAGACTTCTGTAAGACTCAATTTATTGTATATCAGGGATAGAAGAAAAAATATAGTGACTAAACATGAGTGATATGGTAATTAATATTAATTAATATATTGTATATGTCTAAACAAGAACTTGTGATTAAATAAGGCTGGAATGTATCACCATGCCCTCAGTATGGTGATGGTTTTTAAATAATGGACAGGTTTAAAGATATCAGGCAAATTTGCCTTTTTTTTGCCTCATCATCAGAGCACATCACACTCAAGGTTGCATGTTCTATATTTCCTTTACTGTTTTTAAACATGAGTAGAAATTTGACAGCACTAGCCACATAAGTTACAACCAGAGAACTTTGAATTTTTTAAATTGTAGTTGTTGAACAAATTAGGATCTGAAGCAATAATTTTAATGCTGGTTATTCTCACTAGGACTGTGCATGCTTAGAAAATTATTCAGAAGTGATTGGACCTTGAACTAGTGTAATCATAGCATCTCTCTGCTGTTCATTAAATCAGGTCTTTTTTTCAGGTTTCCATGTTAAGATTTGCATTAACTTATTAAAGTTGATTCATTAGGCTTATATTGATTGATTATGTGTCATTAAGTCCTTGACTGTTAATGACCGCTCACTAACAGATTTTTCTCCATGATGATCTGCCCCTTTCAAGGTCTTTCTGATCTTCTAACGGGCACACATATCACTATGTAATTGAGTCAATCCACCTAGTTGCTAGTCACTCTCTTCTCTTCTCTTTCTCCTATGGTGGCAATAGAACCATCTCTAGAGAAGTAGGCCTTCATATACTGTATGAAGCTATTTTGAGCCTGGTCATTTATGCCCCAAGTGAGAACTGTGAGTTGATTTGTTTCATGGTTCATTGATTTTTGGCTGCCATGCTATTCTCAACATCAAAGTTCAAAAGCATCAGTACCTCTTCTTAATCTGCTTGATAGAAGCCTGAAAAAAAGACAGTGATCTTACTGTAAAGAACATATTCTGAGTCATTTTCAAACTTCTTCTTGTTGTTGCTGTTCAGTCACTAAGTCATGAATGACTCTTTGTGACCCCATGGATCAGAGCACAACAGGCTCCTCCACTGTCTCCTGGTATTTGCCCAAATTTATTTTCATTGCATTGATGACATTATCTAACCATCTCATCCTCTGCTATCCCCTTCTCCTTTTGCCTTTAATCTTGTGCATAGCATAATTCCGTATTAATAACAGTTTTTAAAAAATCGAAGATTCCACGTTCAGATGTTCTGGGGAGCTATTCATGTTTAAAAATCAAAAAGAGATTATTTCAATGTCAAGGACACACTCTCAAAACAAAGGATGAAAGCTCAAAAATTGTGCACATCCAAAGAAGCCATGGCTTCTTTATTTGTAACCTTGGCCCATGGATTTATTTTCAAATTCTTCACAAGAAGCACATTTATTATTTCCATGTATATTTAGCCAATTTATTTCATAAACGTTCATTTTTCTTTAAAAACCCATAATACTTTCTATTTCAGTTTACCAACTAATTCCCTCATTTTGCTCAAGCTGAAATCTGCTAAATGTAATAGGGAAATTGTCATCAACATAATGAATTTAAGATGTACTGCTCTTCAGTTCCCATAATCTCCAGTCAACAAAGTTGGCTAGAACGCACCAAATTTGAGATAGCTGCCCCACACCATTTTCTGTTCTTCTGCATGCCAACTTTTAGGAAGTTTTTTTTATCCAATATCTGTCTGATTGCAAAGTAATCATATGCTTCCACATAGAAAATTCAGTATTTCAAAATGTATTTTATACCCAATTAAAAAAATACAATATTTCAAATAACTCATTTCTCTTTAACAGAACTCTTATGCAAAACAAATAATATGATTCTCATAGGTATTCACTGATTGATATCACAATGCATCATTTGTAAAAATTGGCTCTTAAGGGACTGTCTGAATCTATAGACCAGTGATGGTGAACCTTTTCTGGTTCGCGTGCCCAGGCCCATTGTCCGCTCCCACGCATGCGCACAATGGGCAAACCGGTAGTGCGGAAAACGCACTTCCAGTTTGCCATTGGGCTGTTTTTGGCACTCCGGAGGGTTCAGGAAAGCTTCCTGAAGCCCCGGAATGCGAAAAACGGCAAAACGGAAGTACGGAAAACGCACTTCCGGTTTGCCGTTTTTTGCAATCCGGGACTTCAGGAAGCTTCCCTGAACCCTCCGGAGTGCAAAAAACAGCCCACCGGCAAACCGGAAGTGCGTTTTTCCGTACTTCCAGTTTGCCGGTGGGCAACGCTGGCGTGCCCTCCGCTATGGCTCCACGTGCCACCTGTGGCACGCGTGCCATAGGTTTGCCATCACGGCTATAGACAGCACTACTAAAGCTGTTGTTCCTATAACCTTTAAGTGGGTGAAATGATGCATCATAATGCAACACTTTTTGAGCCAAGATACTTCAAATGGGCTAATTTACAGAATGTGTATAAAATCTGAAGCCCATGACTTCTGTGGAACTGAAATTTGGCAAATTTTATAGTGGATTTATAACATAAAAACATCATAAAACAGTTAATGACATAATACAAAATGTCTTAAAATATTTCCTGTGCTGATATCTTGCTGTGCCTGTATAGTTCAGCATGGGCTATTTTCAAGGCAGATAAATATCTGAATGTATCCCAACTTTTCCAGTGAAGGCGGAACATTAGAAGTTCTGTCACTGTTGAAGGCATTGAGGAATCTGGTAAGGAAAATATGTCTTGGAAGGAGATCTCAATAGGTCATGAGTTGTCTAGTATGTATTTAAATGCGATGCTGCTGGGCCAATGTATGAGTGTGAATGTTCACACAGACCTTAAATTAAGCACATAATGTAAGCTAAATTTATACCAGCACTTGAAAATTAAATGTGGCCTGGTATATTATGCATCACTTGTGATCATCAGCAATGTTCTTATGAAATAGGTTTTAATAACCATGATATTGAAATTTCAAGGAGGAAGTCTGAGGAAGAACGTCAGAAGAAGGAAGACGAAAGAGCACGACGAGATTTTATTAAACAGGAATATATGAGGCGAAAGCAACTGAAACTAATGGAAGACATGGACATTGTCTTAAAACATCGGTCTCATTTTTCCAAACAAAAAAAGGCACGTCCAAAATCCATTCATAGGGATCACGTGGAGTCACCTAAAACTCCAATCAAAGGTCTTCCAGGTAATAACTTCTTCCAGAAGAAGACATACTGTATTTGTGACCATACACAAAGCAAGAGCAAGAGCACTTAGATTCATATACCGCTTCACAGTGCTTTTATAGCCCTCTCTAAGTGGTTTACAGAGTCAGCATATTTCCCCCAACAGTCTGGGTCCTCATTTTACCAACCTCGGAAGGATGGAAGGCTGAGTCAACCATGAGCATGGTGAGATTCGAACTGCCAAATTGCAGGCAGCCGGCAGGCAGCAGAACTAGCCTGCAGTACTGCATTCTAACCACTGCACCACCACGGTTCTTTCCCCTTGGGTTAAAGTAAGAGCATATAATTTTCTAGGATCTATTAATCCAGGCAATATAAACCCTCTTAAACCGGTTCTACTTTTTTCTTTTATGGGGCTTAAATGTTTTGGGGGTGGACTGTTTCTTTTTTAATGGACACATTTAAAATTACAATGGCACTTAAAAGTTTGAAAACCCTTTTGAATTTTCAATATTTCTGCACACAAGTATGACCTAAAACATAATCTGTTTCCACACATTATAGATAAAAAGAACCCAATTAATGAGTCAAAATCATTACACATGTTCACTTATTTGTTGATGAAAATGATTTAATGTTACTTATTTGTGAGTAACAAAAGTATGCAAACCTTTGCTTTCAGTAACCCCACCCCAAGCGACAATTCATAAAAGCCAAAAAATTATCTTTTGGTTTCATCCATGCAGAGAACATTATTCAATAAATAGCCTCCTGGCTTTTCCTTGTGGTCTTTCGTAAATGGTAGACAGGCAACAATGTTCTCTTTGGAGAGTAGTGGCTTTCTCCTTCAACCCTGCCACACACACCATTGTTGTTCAGTCTCCTGATGGTGGCAGAGAAAGTAATTATTAAACATCAAGACAGCTTCCCTTATGGATACTTTGCAGGATACATCTTGATTACAGGTAGACCTTGAATTACGAATGTAATGGAGCCTGCCCATTCCATTCATAACCTGAGGATTCGTGGGAGTGAATCTCGTACCTTGAACGGGATCACTCCTTCCTTTCACCCACACATTCGCTAATGGAAGGCAAGGCTTGTTAAGTGCACATGAAGTATTTCAGGGTGGGGAAGGCCATGGGAGGGCCTAGTAATGGAACAGACCACCTGCCTAAGACCACCCAAGGCCTCCCTGACCCACTGAAATACCTCATGTTCCCCACAATTGCTTTCCCCCCCCCAAGCAACCTGCCACGCCAGGTCATTTACCATGCAAAGATCTAGCAAGCAGTCTCCTCTCCAGCCCCTCAGTGGCATGTGCCCCTCTGCAGTTCTATTTAGGCCTTCAGAGGCCTTGCCCGACATGTTGCAGGCTGAAATGGAGCTTCTGAGGGATCCGCCCCTCAGAAGCTCCATTTCGGCCTGCAACGTGCCAGGTGAGGCCTCTGGAGGCCCCAACAGGAAGCTCCATTTTGGCCGGCAATGTTCAGGACGAATGTTCCAGAGCCTCTGCAGTTGTTCGTAAGGGCAAACAACTGCCATGTTGCTGCAAGGTTCATAGTTTTGGGACTTGTTCGTAAATGCTAGGGGTCGCTTATTGCGTAACTTCGAATGTTCGCTAAGGGAACGCTCATAACCCGGGGATTACCTGCATTTTAAACTTCCTTGTATTTATACAAGTTTATAACCCTCTGTGTCAATGTTTTTTATTTCTTTTTCTCAGTATCGAGCCTTTCTCTTGCATCATTAAACACAGCAGACAATGAGAGTATGCAATCAGGCAAGAGGACACCAAGGTAAATTTTCAATTTTCAATTCTGTTTCTTATAGAAATTATCTTAAAAGCCTAGCACAATACTATAAATTATGTGCTGCAGCTACTTAGTATATAATCAAGAAATCAGTGACTGTGGTTCTACTGGTACAAATAATGGATCTGTTCCTATGATCACATTGCTTCACAGTGGCACCATGTAGAGGGAAGAGGGAATGGCCTTGAGAAACAGGAGGAAGAGCTACTAGCAAGGAAACAGTCAGATAAAAGGGGCCTGAGGCCAGGACAGGAATGAAACCTGAGTAAATGTCTCAGATAAAACCCTCCCTAGTTCTCACAAAGATAAGGGGAGGGAATGGGAAAGCTCATTTAGGCAGGCAAGTTCTTGTTACTAATATTGCACTGGTTTGGCTCCTTTCTCCAAGGCCAGTCTCAATCAGTATTGATAGGGAGTGAGCCAATGGCCACTCCCTTGTGGGTTGCCAGATGTTTCAGTACTCTCTGCTTCTTTTTAACATCTACATGAAACTGCTGGCATGTTCACCTGATATCATGGGATGATATCGTCAGTATTCAGATGATACACAGCTTTACATCTCCATCCCTCATGATCTAATAAATGCTGTGGCTGCCCTTTATGAATACCTGGAGGCTGTAAGGGTCTGGATGGGAAACAGCAGGCTTCAGCTTAACCCTGGCAAGACAGTAGCTGTGAGGTGCAAGGGACTTAAGGATCCAATCGTTTATCATCTTTAACTTTGGATGAGGTTGCACTACCCCAAACAGATCCAGTGCACAATAGTACAATCAAAGAGCAAGTGGCTAAGAGGGCCTTTACTCAGCTTCATGTTGTGCACCAATTGTGCACCTTTACCTGGATCGTGAGGCCCTGTGCATGGTCGCTCATGCCCTACTCATCTCTCAGGGTTCCAAATAGTATCCAAAACTAAATCAGAGTCCAAGGCAAAGTATTCCTCAAAGTTCCAATTTATTACTAGAGCCATGTTGGCACATCTGTGAGAAACCCGAATCTGAAGTTCCAGGGGTTTCTCCACCCAGTTGAAAGTTCATTCCCTTGTTCCCACACCCACAAGTTCATCACATTGACTATTCATCTTCTGCCAACGTCTCCGTTACTCCCATCAGCTTCCGGCCAGGTGCTGAACAAAAGATGACCTTGAAAGCCTGGAAGGAATTTGTTATGGCTCCTGCATCAGCCCCTCCCAAATTCCCACAGCAAGAATATACTCTAAGCGTCATGTGAGGCAGGCCAAAGTCTCCAATATAATATGGCTTCGGCCTGACATCTGCACTAGAAGATTTCCAAAGTCTCTTCCATGACTCTTGTCATTCTGTTATTTTGTTACATTTTCCTTTAGCTATTTTCCACATATGTTTTTCACTTTAGTGTTAAAAATCAAACATTATTTTAAGCACAGTATGTTTTCTGTTTATGGTCTTACTTTAGATCTGAGTCCGTGGAAGGATTCTTATCTCCAAGTTGTTGTGGTAGTCGTAATGGGGAAAAGGACTGGGAAAATGCATCAACTACTTCTTCAGTAGCTTCTGCTACAGAATATACAGGTTGGTGTTACAACTGTAATTTGCAGGAAAATCCTTGGAAAACCAAATTATCCCAAGGAGAAAATGTTCAATTAATCCATTTCTTCAGATGAGCACATATTTGGTTTTCAGCTGAGAAGAATGGTAATCCCCCCCCCCAATCGCTTCATCTTCACCAATTTTTCACTTAACCGCAAATTGTGCTAGACATATTGCAATATGGCTAGCGATTACTTCCATTGGAATCATATTTCTTCACTTTTATCCAGGAATCCTGCATTTTTATGGATGATAGAGGTAAGAAAATCATAATCCTTAATCCACATGCGAGTCCCACCAGGGCCCCCCCTCTTTTTTTTACACTTTTCAGAGGCCCCAGATCATGCCACTCATTTTGGTAGCAAAATGATGATTTTCATCAGTGCCTGGAGCTTTGAATGTGCTAAAGACCCTGTTTCTTGGTTTTACTGTTTGTTAACTATCTTGGCTGCTCTATGTATTTATTTTTTGGGTGTTTTTATTGTTTTTAGTTGTCTTAACTGTTCTATAGTTTTAGAATGGTAAGCCGCCCACAGTCGCTTGGCTAAGATAGGTGACTATGGAATTTGAATGAATGATCATGGTATTTAAGGCTTGTTTTTCTAAATCATATTGATCTTTTTAAAAAATTAGGACCAAAGCTCTACAAAGAACCCAGTGCAAAATCCAATAAGCACATCATCCAAAATGCACTTGCCCATTGTTGTCTGGCTGGAAAAGTAAATGAAGGACAGAAGAATAAAATACTGGAGGTAAGACTAACCTACCAAGAAATAAAAGGAGACAAGTTCAAATCTAAAACTGGGACCGCAATATGTGGCATTAGAGGAGTAACTAGATAATTCAAGCTATTATTTCAAGCATAGTTAATGGATAGGCTGCCATAAGAAAAAGAATGGTCTCAATATTTTTAAATATTTTTTTTATCTCCCTGTTAGTATTTTTATAAATAACTCAAGGTGGAAGTCATAGCTAATACTCCCTCCTCCTATTTTCCTCAGAACAACCATGTGAGGTAGGCTGGGCTGATAGAGAGTGACTATCCCTTAGTCACCCAGATATTAAATACTAATGGTGCTATCTAATTTAACCCTTTAATAGAGTACTGTTTTTACATGTTTATTCACACAAGCATGCCAATCACTTGTTTACTTTATAAATGATGGTAATCATTCACAACTAAACACATTAGTTCATTCTATCAATTATTACAAGTAATTTAAGAGACCCCAAACTATTTGTTGTTAGTTCTTTTCTGCATTTGAGACCTGAAACCTCATGTAATAACAATGACTGTTTTAATTCACATCTTGAACCTGGAATCCTTTTCTAAGAGTTCAGGAAAAATCCCTTGTACTTAAAAGCATTCAAGTGCATTTTTATCTTTGCCACAATAAGAACTTTCTTTTCTCCTTTATTCCCTGAAGGAAATGGAGAAATCAGATGCCAACAACTTCCTTATCCTCTTCCGGGACTCCGGCTGCCAGTTCCGATCTTTATATACATACTGCCCCGAAACTGAAGAGATCAATAAACTGATTGGGATAGGCCCCAGATCAATCACTAAGAGAATGATTGAAGGGCTGTATAAGTATAACTCTGACAGGAAGCAGTTCAGCCACATACCTGCAAAAACACTCTCCGCGAGCGTTGATGCAATTACTATTCATAGCCATTTATGGCAAAGCAAGAGACCAGTAACTCCCAAAAAGCTCTCATCTTCAAAGACATAGCTACCTGTGGGAAGTTATTTCTTGCTTTAGGCAATTGGGGCAAACTTGCACTTCATATTTGCTGTCTATTACTAAATAGACTCCGATTTGGTAACAAGGCTTCTTTGAAGAACAAGCTCTGTTGTCATTGCCAACTGGAATGTAAACACAGTGTTGAAGTCTTGCAGAAAACTGACACTTGGGTGTTGTGCATCATGAACAATGGATTCACACCTGGGGATTTTAGTTGTTTACTCATCATATGTGGTGTTCCTTTCCTCAGTTCTGCAGCTCTCTGAATGTTTGCACACTTACGAGACTGAAGTTTTAAAAGTTTTACATTTACTGCCTTATACTGTTAATGCTTGTTTTGGAATTTGCTTCTGTTCTTTATAAATTTACTGGACTATTGTGTCTTACATGCCACACCATCATCATCATCATTATTATTATTATTATGGTTGGTCACACCATCAGCAAGATGTTTAGACTGGATTTGGCATTTTTATCCACCTATCAAGTCCTTCCCAAGGACCTGGGAATAGGCACGTTATTATTATTATTTTATTAATATCCTGCAGATAACAAAGGGCACAAGCCTCATTCACAATAAAATTAAGCTTAGCTAAATTCCTTTTTAACGCTGATATTATTTTTTAAGCACATCTTATAAGACATATGCAGGATTGTTGCTAGCATGTCTTAAACTCTAATAGGGAAATGTGGTGTCTACTAATGTTGTGAAGACATCATCCTTATATTTAACAATCCATCATGGCACTGATCCAGGGTAGCATGAAATGAAAACGTATGCACTGGTAGACTTTTTTCCCATCCTTATTTTCTTCTAAACAGGCATTCATTCTTCAGTTCTGCCCAAGCTTCTGCTTAAATTGCATCCTGTAATTTTGCACAGATTCTCCCAGCTATAAGGAAACAAACTCCACATAAATAAAACAATACTAATTGTATACAAGCCAACATAGATAAGTAAATTGGATCCATAAGTTTGGGAACTATTGCTGACTTTAAAATCCAGTATTAAATGTGTTAAAATAATAAATTTCATGTGGGTCTTTTGGAGGAAGTAGAAAGAAAAAGGTGTATCTGGTTTATGATCAAGATGTTGCCCATTATATGGACCAAAGTTAAATTTCTTCCCACAATATAGAGTTGATTTTATTTGAGTAATTTACTGCATTGGTTAGATTTATGACAACCTACCGGTAAGTCTAACTGAAAGGAACTAGGGCAACCTACAATGTAATATAAAAATATCACTGGGACATCTTTTCAGTATTTATGAAGGGCTCTGTTGCATCTGATTACTTTAGAAGAGTAATTCCTGTTTGGAACTTTGATTAACTGACAGGTGGCAACATTTGAACTTGAAATCTACCCTTATTTTTCCTATTGCTTTTTTCACATTCAAACACCAGACAATTTAGTTGTGGGGTGGGAGGGGAGCTAGGTGGAACCACATTCTCAGGAAAAGACTTGAATTACTGCTCTGGTTCTGTTTCAGTATTGTAAAAAGTGTTGAAACTTAGACAGTATTGAACTATCTGTCTTATGCTTGAATTTTATAATATGTCCTGCAAAGGAAAATGTAAAAGTTCTGTACACTTCTCCCATTGAAAAGCTTGATTCAGACTAGTATTTCACTACAGTTTGCTTTTGTTCTTTGTATAGATGATGTACAGGAATGAAAAATCCTAAATTTAGAGAACACTTTTTTTAAATTATTAAACAGCCCTAAGCATCAGTGTTTCTGGGTTGTTTATTGAATTTTTTCATAGATGCAGCCAATATTTTACTGTAATTTATGTTATTATATTTATGTATATTGGTTAAAACTATAAAAAATGAAATATATTTGTGGTTAGTTGATTCCTACTGCTTGCATGTAAGGATAGGGATATCTAACCCATCTTTTATCCAAATGTAAACATATTGTATATATATATAGAGAGAGAAAGTACAAACAGACACACATATATATGTATGTATAAAATAGGAGATTGTTCTATGCATTCTACCCTCTATGCTTATCCTCCAACAATTGGCAGAGGGAAATTTTATTGCGAACTCAAATAAATGTACACCTACCGTAATTTAAAGATAGTTCAAGTATATCTATGGTTAGGAGAGAGAAGTTTGGACATAATTGACGTTGGTGAAAGAAGAAATTGTGTGTAAGAGCTTTGAAACTAAAGTATTCTTGCTAAAAAAAGAAACATTCTTTAAAAATATACACTACACTGGTTCTTGCACACCTAGCTAAACAGGATGATTTTTAAAATGTAGCAGCAGAGGATGTTATTTTAAATTATTGAATGTATTATGAATTTTGTATACATTTCAGAAAAACATTCTGTGCACTGTCTAAAAGTAGAATGTGAATATTACAAATAAGAGTCACGACCCCTGAGATTAAAATTTTACTATACAGTATCATAGGAAAGTAATGGCAAGGTTGAGGCTGCTGGTTTTTTAATTTTTAAGGTTGGAAATTTTCTACTAACCATTTCTCTTAATTTGATATCCTGTTTGGGAAGAGAAAAGTTTTTGTGAAGAAGCCCCGTGTTTTATCAGTGATAATACACGTGCGCTGGTTCTTTACAAGAAAGGTATTGTTTTTATTGTTTATATGACAGAATTTGCCAAACATCCTAATTTGGTGGTCAGGTATTTAAAGTCTGACAGTCATGATGGCTACTGAAATTATTTGGGGTAGGGGAAATGACTGTTGGTGTATGTTTTTAATTCTTTGGCTGTTTAAAGCCAATTTCTGCTTATTTATAATTTAATGGGCACCGTCCGTTGAGAACTGTACAGTGATTGTATGCTTCCTTGTCCACTTTTTGGAGCATTGCTACTCTTATTCTCTTTTTCAAATGCTGTGCTGTAAAATACTGTCGTATAGCTGCTTACTTAGTACAATGTAGTTCTTCTCTTCCATCTAAATAAAAAGCATGGCACCAAAATCCTAGTAGAGATGTTATTTTTTATATACAATTTCAATTTAGATTATAGATAGCTCTATAAGATATTATAACACTAGTTAATACTTTTTTTGTCCTCCTGTATGGGGTTAGGCAATATCCCTCAAAGACATTTTACAGCAGAATTATGAACTACTTTAACCCAGGGGTGTCAAACTGGTGGCCCGCAGGCTGGATGCGTCACACAAAGACCACACCCACCCCAGCTCCGCGACTGGGAAAAATGTCACAAAACATCACATGACGGCAATGTGATGCAGCAAGTTTGACACCCGTGTTTAACTCAAATACAGCAAAACCTCTATCTAATGGGCCATTTGAGGAAAGTGTGTCCATTAAACCCAAATGTCAGTTAAATCCAAAAGATATCTTTGCCCGCGTATAAAAAGTCTGCCATTTTCCTAACGTGTAAAAACTGCAACAGGCCACTTAGTTTTTTCAAGCTTGGGGAACTTGCACTGTAGCGGCCATCTTGTTACAGTCGTCCTGGAGCAGCATTGTCTTGTAGCTACCTGCAGCAACAGTCCCAATCTACTACAAGCCTAAGAGCTGTAGAAAACACAAACTGCCCCTTCTTCACAGACTCCCCAAACTGTCCACCATGACTGCTGCTAGTGTCAGATCACACCATATCCCATTTCCCTCTCAAAAGTTAAATTGTGGCAAATGGACCAAAGTTACGGAGACATTTTGTTACTCATCCAAGTAACTTATTCCGTCAAATGAAATTTTTTGGGATAGGCATAGAGTCAGAGCCGTTGGAATGAACTAACTCTTGCAGGGGGTTCTCCCCAAAATGAAATGCAAGATTTAAATGTAGACTCAATCATCCAGGGCAAAAGCATATAAAAAAGTTAAATCATGGCAATTTCCCTCAGTATCTTCCCAGCAATCTTCTCAGTGCTAATTCCAGTCTTCCCATCAGCCAACCCACCCACACTAACCTCTCAAGCAACTTCCCAGAAGCATAAAACTTTAACTCACTTATTTCAAAGAATATCTGCACTCAAATTTTGTCTGTTGAATCACAAGACTGTCAAAAGTTTTACTGTCAATAAATGAATGTATTTGCTTTTCGAGATCCATCTAATCAGGGTTGTCAAACTCATGTCACGGCAGCGTCACGTGATGTATCGGGACTTTTTCCCACCTTCACTAAACTGGACATGGGTGTGGCCAGCGTGTGACGCATCCGGCCCATGGGCTGGGAGTTGCACAGTCCTGATCTAGATCATTTTTTTCCCGTTTGGCAACTTTAAGATGTGTGAACTTCAACTCCCAGAATTCCCCTGCCAACATCTGTCCATATCCACACTTCATAAAGTTGCCAAGTTCGAAAAACATTGAACTAGACTCATGTTGTGGTTATAACTATAACCATGTCAGTGTTTCTGACTAATGTAAAATATTTCTAAATGGGGCTCAATTACAGGTAGTCTTCAACTTACAATCATTTGTTTAGTGACTGTATTATACCGGCACTAAAAAAAAGTGACTTATGACTGTTTTTCACACTTACAATCATTGCCGCATCCTCATGGCCACATGATCAAAATTCAGACATTTGGCAGTTGGCATGTACTTATGAGAGTGGGTCAGGTGATCACTGTTTGCTACCTTCTGACAAGGAAAGTCAACGGGGAAGCCAGATTCACTTAACCATGTTACTGACTTAACAACTGCAGTGATTCACTAAATAACCGAGACAAGAAGGGTCATAAAGTGGGGGGAAACTCACTTAACAGCTGTCTTGGTTAGCAATAGAAATTTTTGGCTCAATTGTCATAAATCAAGCGTTACTTATATAAAATATTTGCTGTGTATTCATAGTCTCTGTATTATCTCAATCAGTGGCTGAGTAACTCTTTGACTCAGGATCAATTTTTCCACATAAACAGCATCTGAGAACATCTTTGTGTTGGGAGAGAAATATGTCTTCCCATCAAGGTATTCTAGTTTCTTCAGAAGAAAGACAGCTTCCTCCATGCCTGCTTCTCAAGTACTCTTCATGTCGCCTCTTGTAGCACTTCAAAAAGTAACTGTATTCTTTGGTTAGAAGTAGAAATATGACGTGTTAAATCTTTTCAGTGTTGCCATATCTTGTGAAATATATTAATTGCATTCCTGAAATTTTAATACTACTAATTTACCATGATTGAATGATTAAAAATGATTAATATTTTTATATTGGCAGCACTGTAACAAACTTAGTATTTAGCATTGCATCACTTGACTTACCACATCAGCAAATTTACTAAGGTAACAAGACCTGGCAAGATCCTCTGAATATAAACATGTTTATGAAAGTAACCAAACATGCATTATGATTTCTTTGAATCACTTTTTTTTAACAACTCATTGTACAAGAATTTGGATAAGAAAATCCAAAAGTCTTGTGTAGATATTACTCACATATTTCCTGATGTTGTTTACTATAATTCCCATCATCCTCAGTTTGGAATGTAGGAAACTATTAAAAATACCCCAAGGGCAATAATATAGCACTGACATTTCTTCTAGGTATGGTCCTCTTAAAAAAACAGACTTCCTTCACTACGACAGCTCCCAACCACACCTCAGATTGACTAAGACGTATCTTCATAAACTGCTCCCCAACTCCCAGGCAAGGAATGCTTTGATATACTATAATAAAAGAGGCTAAAAATTCTCTCAGGTATAAATACGTTCTTAGAGCCCATCCCTGATTTAAAAACCTGATATAAGGTTTCTGTATCTCAGTTTATAGTTCCCAGAAGATGAGAAGAAATGTTTATTTTTTTTATCTTTTATCAATGAGAAAAATGTGTAATAATATAAAGCTAGTTGAAATCAGTGTATTAACATTATTAAATATGGATGATAATGTATGTTTATATTGTCAGGCACAAAAGACCAGGTCCACAAGTGAAGGTCCAATTAAACTGATTTCTTGCTAAACAGCCTTGTTAATTGAGAACAGGAATCTTCTCAATTAACGGTTAGCATTTACTTGGAGCTAAATAAGGGTCAATGGAATTCAAGGAGGGTTAGATTGCTTGTGGAGATGTAGGGATTCCAGACTGATCCCTCTTTTAACTCTGCCCCCTGATTCTGCCGCTTCTCCTACATCATATAGACATTTTAAAAATTGATAAATACATCTCTTGAAACTACTCTTTAACATCAAGAGAATAAAATTATTTCCCTCTTCATGAAAATTTTTGAGCCCTAGACTCAAAGAAATCCAGAATTCTTCATAAAATGTCAGATTCCATATTTTGAAAGTAATAAAGCTTTTCTGTGCACATATCCCTACTAGATCTATAAAATAGACTCTGCCCCAACCTTGAAAAATAAATTAAAAATATTTCTACTTTATTTTTGTGACACTTGATCTAAGACATTTGTGAAGCTATCTCACTATCATGATTATTGATAAATATATTTCTTTCTCCTGGTCTCCTCCAAGAAATGGTAACCTGGTCAATATCCAGAATTTTGAGGTCAAGCAATGGCTACCATCTTCTTCAAGACAGGTGGCATCACCCTTTTATAGAATAGAATAGAATAGAATAGAATAGAATAGAATAGAATAGAATAGAATAGAATAGAATAGAATAGAATAGAATAGAATTCTTTATTGGCCAAGTGTGATTGGACACACAAGGAATTTGTCTTGGTGCATATGCTCTCAGTGTACATAAAATAAAATATACATTCGTCAGGAATCATAAGGTACATAGGGTATAAATAAGTAATCAAATCACATTAGGAAACAGTCAATATAAATTGTAAGGATACAAGCAACAAAGTTTCAGTCATGCAGTCATAAGTGGGAGGAGATGGGTGATAGGAACGATGAGAAGATTAATAGTAGTGCAGACTTAGTACATAGTTTGAATATTGAGGGAATTATTTGTTTAGCAGAGTGATGGCTTTCGGGGAAAAACTGTTCTTGTGTCTTATTCATAGATACATTTACCATAGTCCAAACCCATATCCTAGTCATGTGACTGGAGACTTTCTTCAATAAGGAAGAGAAGGATGAAACATCTAAAATAATAATTTAAAAAATAAAACAATCAAGAACCTTGTCTGCTTCCTCAGAATTCACAGTTTAAGCTGCTGTTTTGGATGGCATTTTGCAAGTGCCATAAAAATGAAGAAGTGTTGACATTCTGGTGCTCTGATTACCATTTAGGCCTGAACACTTACTTATCTTCTCTCTTATTCATTCTTTGTCTTACACCAACAGTGCTCTAGACATCTCCTGATTCACTTTACCTCCTAGAGCTCTTAAGTAAACCAAGGATAAGGTGGCCAGACGTCCCACTTTTGGCGGGACAGACACGCTTTTCAAGCGTGTGTCCCGCGTCCCGCATTCTTTTCAAAAAGTCCCGCTTTTTTGAAAAGAATGCTGAAACAGCGGGACGTCTGGTCACCTTAAAAGGGGAAGCAAAAGAGAGGTACCGGAAGCAAGTCGGGCGGAATTCCAGCGAGGCGGCTGCCTGCTGGGGGGAGGGGGAAGGGGGGCTGCTCCTCCTCTCCTTCCCCCGTCCCATCCCTAGCCCCGCCCTCGGAGGCGCCGCTGCTGTTGGGATGCTGCTGTTGGGAGGGGTGAGGGATGAGGAGCCGTCGCCGCTTTGAGCTCACGAGCGGCCCCTCCGGCGGTGCAAACAGCCCTTCCTCGTCCCCCTCCCCTTCCTTCCCCCCGTCGCCTCGCTGCCGCCGTTGCCCTGGGGCCGGGCGGGCGACCGGGAGACCGCGACGCTTGGATGCCTGGAGCAGGTAAGCTGCCGGCTGCCTCCTTTCCCCGCCTCCCATTTGTTGCTTGCCAGCCCGGCCCCAGGGCAGCTCCCGAAGGGGAGGCGGGAGGCGAGGAAATGCCTCCCGAAGGGCTGCCGGCTCCCGAAGGGGAGGCGGGAGGCGAGGAAAGGCCTCCCGCCTCCCCCCCCAACCTGGACGCCAACATTTGCTGTGTTTTGCCCTCTGCGCATGCACAGCGTTCTGCGCATGCGCAGAGAGCAAAGCAAATGGCGGCACCCAGGCGGGCCCGCCCCCCCCGTCCCGCTTAAAAAAAAATATCTGGTCACTTTAACCAAGGAGTATCTCTCAATTGCTAAACCAGTAGAGCAGGGGTGGGTTCTAACTTACCTCGCCACCGGTTCGCTTTCTCCCGTGCCGCATGGGTGCATGCGTGCATGCACAGTGCCGAAAAACAGCTTCTGCGAATGCGCAGAAGCAAAAAACAAGATGGCAGTGCCTACGGCGGTGCCGAGAAACCCGGCTTGGGGGCGTGGCCAGCCAGCAATTGCTCCCGGTTTGGCGAGCGGGGGTAAATTCCTGCTACTGGTTCTATAGAACCGGTCTGAACCGGGAGGAACCCACCTCTGCAGTAGAGGCCATTTAGGGGGAATCCCATCAAGGGCCACTGTCACCTCTTTATTTCTACAGGTGACTAAACATTCAGCAGAATTGCTCATCATAACCCTCACTGCACTCTGGAAACAAACAATTCTATTACACAGGTACATCCATCCTCCCTATCAACTCCATATCACAAAGTATTCCAACCACAATAAGAAACACATAATAATTTTCTCTATTCTCAAATAATATTGCACCAATGCTAAGATAAAAACTAAATAACAGACCTCCAATATGATTCAGGCTGTGGATGTGTCAGTCCTTTGAGTTAGTCCAGATCAGGAAACCAAAATTATGAGTACTAGTACTACTTTTATTATAAGGTTACAGCAACAGAATCCTATGATTCTGAATGAACTTCTCCACTCCTCACCTTTTGGTTCTAGAGAATTAGGAAGGGTCAATTCTGAGATGTTTTCTCAAATTATATTCTTGCTTTGGACTCAGATTTCATTTATAAGACTGTTGTCCAGTCTGCAATTGCTCCTCCTGTTCCTCAAGGTTATTCTTACAGCCCATTACAGGATGAGATCAGACCAGCATGAACTCGTGGGTTGCCTCTGATCCTTCTTCATAGGGAAAATGTTAAAATATCACAGTTCTATAGCCTAGAGAATTCTACTGCCAATCCATTCATTAAGTCAAGCAGCCCAGAGATACCACTGGGAAGTATATTAGCAATCCCAACTTGTCCTAAAGCCTAACTTTTCAACCAATGAATCCAAATAACTGCAGACTAGTGATTCTACATTCCTACTAAATCAATCTTCATTCTTTGCTTCAATTCCCCTATTATATACTCAGATCTCCAATCTCCAGAATATATCCGGGGTTCTCATCTTTCATCCATTCTATTATCCCTTCTTATTTGTATTCAATTTAGCCATCTCTGTTGCACTCAGTCAACTTCCTGCCAAGCATAGCCCTATTGATTGGCTGCACTTGAGAAGGAGATCATTCTTCCCTTTCAAGACATTGTCCTCCCAAAGTCAGTCAATAACTCTCCAATTTTTTTCCTGAAATCTAAACTTCTCTTCATCAGAATTCCTTCTTATATTCCACCTCTCTATAAACCCAAACAGAAATTTTAACTCTTCATTTTTGCTTTTCACTCCTCTTTTCACTTTCTCTTTCTCACATCAATTTCCTCACCAACAGGTACAGGCATCAATCAATGTCTTTCCACAAAACCCTGTTTGTTTCTAAAACCATAATTAGGTTATATCATTGGGCAAAGTGAGTACACTTTGCCATGGCAGCTGTAGGCTCAGGTAGACAAACCACCTCTCTCTAGGAGCCCAATCCTGCTCATGTCTGTGATCCTCTGCCACAGCATAACCTAGCCTGGAACAACGAAACCCAAACTGGTCCTTTTAAAAGACCTATGTTAATGAAGTAAATGTTGGCTCATTGCAACATATTTAAAGAAATTATTTTCATTAATAATGGAACTGTCTATTACAGTGATGGCGAACCTATGGCACGCGTGCCACAGGTGGCACGCGGAGCCATATCCGCTGGCACGCGAGCCATTGTCTAGCTCAGCTCCAGCGCGCATGTGCGTGCCAGCCAGCTGATTTTTGGCTTGCACGGAGGCTCTGGGATGGTGTTTTCGGCTTCCAGAGAGCCTCCGAGGGACGGCGGAGGGCATTTTTGCCTTCCCCAGGCTCCAGGGAAGCCTCTGGAGCCTGGGGAGGGCGAAAATGGGCCTACCGGGCCCACCAGAAGTTGGGAAATGGGCCATTTCCGGCCTCCAGAGGGCCTCCGTGGGGGTGTGGGAGGCCATTTTTGCCCTCCTCAGGCATTGAATTATGGGTGTGGGCACTCGCGCATGTGCAATAGCAGACGCGCATGCACTTTTGGCACCCGAGGAAGAAAAGGTTCGCCATCACTGGTCTATTATATAATTATAAGACTAGTTTTACATGGTCTTGTTTAAGGCAAACCAGATTTCTTCAGCAGTAGAAAATGTGAAAAAAGATTAGGAATTGGAAATAAGAAGCTTCCAGATGGCAATTTCATGTACTGGCAATAAGCCAATATCTTTCATAGCAAAAACAATAGAATGGAATGGAATAGAATGGAATAGAATAGAATAGAATAGAATAGAATAGAATAGAATAGAATAGAATAGAATAGAATAGAATAGAATAGAATAGAATTCTGTTCTAGAACAGAACAGAATAATAAGAGTTAGAAGGGACCTTGTAGATAATCTTAGTCCAATCACCTGCTCAAGCAGGAGACTCTGTACCATTTCTGTCCAGCCTCTTCTTGAAAGCTTCCAGTAATGAAGCACCCACAACCTCTGAAGGCAAGCTGTTCCATTGGTTGATTGTGCTCACTGTCAGAAAATTTATCATTTCTTATTTATTTTAGGCCGAATCTCTCCTTGATAAGTTTCTATCCATTATTTCTTGTCTGGCCTTCAGGTGCTTTGGAAAATGGCTTGACCCCCCTCCTCTCTGTGACAGTCCCTCAAATATTGGAACACTGCTACCATGTCACCCTAGTCCTTCTCTTCATTAGACTAGCAATGCCCAGTTCCTGCAACAATTCTTCATATGTTTTAGTCTCCAGTCCCCTAATCATTCTGGTTGCTTTCCTCTGCACTCTTTCTAGTCTCAACATCTTTTTTATAGTGTGGTGACCAAAACTGGATGCAGTATTCTAGGTGTGGTCTTACTAAGGCTTTAATAGAGTGGTATTAGCACCTCATGTGATCTTGATTGAATCCCTGTTAATGCAATTTAGGATTGCATTGGCTTTTTTGGAAAATACTATTTTGATTATCGCTTGTAATGCAGGGCCCTGGTTATTAAAGTATTAAATGTCTGACTATGGCCAATTACCGTAAAAGTTATTTTTAAAAATCCAAGAGGTCAGCACTGCTAGAAATATGCTAAATGGTAAAATGGGATGTCTCTCAGATTAAATTTTATTTTGTATACATTTGTGGGTGATAGAATAGTTCTTTCATGGCCCACTTCTTCATACTGCATACTTAAGTTGATTCACATATATTTCTAGAATTCCCTTTGTGTTTTATTAATATTTTAGGGCATATTCACACACTTTTCTGAAGTATGATAGCAGAGATAAACCTGCTCCCATGAACATATCCTATAATAAGAAGCCTCTCTGAATAATTGCCAATTATATTTACATCCCATTCTTTCAAAGACTCCAACCCAGAATAGTGTAGAGATTTTCCTGAATTTAATTACAGTACATATTTGATCTGGATTAAACTGAAGCAGTTAACTGGGACAAGTCATCTGCATTTATAAATCTACTGCACACAAACACACATGTGCTACTGAATCATAAATTACAATATACTGGTAGTCCTTGTGTAGCAACTGCCTTGTTTAGCTACTATTTGCAGTTATGATGATGAAAAAGTACCTTTCCAACCAATCCTCATATTTATGACATTTTCAGGGCTATAAATTAAAGAAAAGCTGAAGATCATAAGGATAGTCATGGTTTAATTTAGTGACCACATCACTTAATGACCGAGTTACCAATCCAAATTAGCGTCACAAAACAAAGATTACTGTGGATGTGATTTAAGAAGAGTTTTGTCTTCTAGCATGATACAAAGCACATGTATACTGTATGACAATTGTAGTAAGGATGTTTATCGAATTTTTGGACATACTGTAACAGTTCATCTGAGAAAGTATCAAGGTGGTTAATAGTGGTTATCAGTGTGTGTGTGTGTGTGCGCGCGCGCGCATGTGTGCGTGGTTTAAATTTATGGGATGTTTTTTCAATTATAATTTTTCAATACCGTAAAAGTATACCAAACAAAAAGAGTTAGAAAGTAAGAAAAAAAACCAAGGGAAGGGGAATGAAAAGAAAGAAAACAGTTTTGCTTTCTGCCCTTCCTAAATTTATGGTGAAATGTTGAGATTCAGTGATATAGTGCCAGTTCTCAAGAAAGTTTAACAGATTCAGCACAAAAAAAAACAACCCACCACCATTTCTTTACAAGAAAAAATTGTGTTATGGAGCAGAAGGAAAGTGTGCATACTAAACATTCAACTAATTTACAGGTTCTAAAATTAATTGCTTGTGCCATTTTCTTAAAAATAAATACTCTCAGCTGTTTTTCCTGTAGTACCATGGAGGATACCTTTGGGACTGACATACTTCAATAACCAGTATGACTGCACATAATTTAAAAGCACATCTTGAAACACACCCACAGAATTACTAGTTGTCACAACTATTGAGACACATTCATATTTATCTATTTGACATTCTCAGGAATAAATCAGTTGATGAAGACAACCCTGCATTTTAACATTAAAAGCAGGACACATTCATACTATCTGTAATCTTCTGCCTATATTTTTCAGTCTTCAGCATTTGACTTGCTGAAGGACACAATTGATAATGCTCCTGTTATCTCATATATCTATGCAATTTGTGGAATACAGGACAAAAAATTACTTTGGAAAATATTCAAAACTCCGGTTTAAAAAAAAAGTATTAAAAAGGCATCTTAATTTCAGCTATCTATCCTTTTTTAAAAAATATTTTCAGCATTAATTTAAATCAGTTTGATATACACACACAAAATAAACCCTAGACTTGAGTGTGTGGTGAATAGGAATTTCCAGAGGAATCCTTGAGTTTTTTCACAAGCCATATGCATTTAACAGTAGCTTACAACACACTCATAGATGGGAGAGGGAATGGAAAGATTATACCCAGGATGAGGAAATACCTTATATGAAGTAAAGACCAACCCCTTAGATAGGAACAAAACATTGATCTGTAAGAAGCTTATACACTACAATAAACTGCTAATGACTTGCTAACTGTGACTTTTTTTATTTCATTTGACCAACCTGTTTCCACAAAATATCCTATAGGCATATTTTTAATCAGAAACAAAAAGTTGTCAGAAACTCAAAATACCTCAGATTTACAGATAAGGGAATAGTACTTTAGAGAGGAAAACAGAGGAGTTCCACTGTCTGTGAGATAATGTATACTGTACATCTATCCTCAATAATTTTATGCCAGGTTTATCTTTAAAGGATATAATACACACAGTATGTCTGTTTATTACAATCTCTAAAAGATTATCAGATTTTAAGGCTTGTAGCTGATCAGCTATTTTGTGACTTTAATATGTCCTGTAAATTATCTGGGTGTAGAGGAAATATTTAGCTATCAGTTTTCTGTATCTTTCTTATATATGATTTTGCTAGTTGCACATGCACAAAAGAATTAGCAGACCTATAAATATTTAGTAAAATATCTCAAAGGATGGAAAATTTCAAAATGCTTTGATGGGGATGGTGGGCATGGCATGGAAGGCTACCTTACCTTTCAAATAGGAAACACAGTTAAATGGAATGCAACATCTTAGAAAAGGACACTCTTGGATGGAACAGGATAGCTTAAAGTGAAACTGCAATGGATTCGAAGGTTTGGGGATGTGTGTGTGTGTGTGTGTGTGTGTTTAATTCACATGAAAATTGGTCCCTTTCTTTTGAGGCCAAATGCATAATTTACACAACTAAGAGAAAAATGTCAGGTATGAATTCTAAAAAAGGCAACAACCCCACCCCCCAAAAAACCCACCCCCAAACAAATGCAAGGAATATCCACACCCCTCCACACCCTCATTTTTAGAATCTTCTGTCCCCCAAATCACAGATAAATACAGGCTGGGAAAAAGCTATAATCCAGCCAAAATAATATGGATGAGGTATGCTTGGTAATTTTAATAAATGGCAAAGGATGAGGCTATGTTTAGTACATCTCTGCAGCGTTTCCTTTTAAACTGTTCTGAACCTTTACTAGAGTTTATATAATTACAGACGTACGGCCCTTGTTTTACAAAAAGCTAACTTCAAATGGGAATTTTAATAAAGAAGGAGTTGTGTGGGAAGAAAGAAGAGGTGTGTCGCCCCTGTTGCCTACTTTTCCAGCTTCCCCGCCAAGCCTGTTTGCTTCCCACTAACAAATTTTGCGAAATTGAGTTCTAAGAGATTGCTTTGCTGTCCTAAACTTAGCGTGCGGAAGGATCAAAAGGATCGCCTTCTTTTACCAGCCATATCAACTGTGGTCTACGCCGCGGTTCTGCATCCTTTCACCAGATACCAAGAAGGAACGGAGAGGTATCAGAAGCAAAGCCTCTTTAAAAGTGGCGCCGCAGCTCGTAAATGAGATTTGTTTGAGACGACTCTGGTTTTTTTTTTTAACCCTCCCTCCTCCATGGCAGGAGAAGAGCTCTTTTACGCACGGCGGTTAGATTGCCTAGGTTTCACTCCGGTGGCACATGACCCATTTCATTTTTAACTCACGGATATTTCTTTCATTGTATCATGAGGACCCAGATGGTTGGGGGCAATAGGCTGATTCTGTAAACTGCTTAGAGAGGGCTGTAAAGCACTGTGAAGCGGTACATAAGTGCTATTGCCATTCGCATTCACGCAAGCTTCCCCCGGGGTCCTTTGGAGAACGGCTAAGAAATACCCTAAATAAATCAATATCCCTGCAGTGGGGAAGCCTTCCCAAGCGACATGTTCCAGCCGGCCAGATCTCGTCCGCACCTTTCTGGGAGGAAGGGGCCGAAAACAGATCCGTGGCGAGGAATAAAGGCAAAGGGATCAAACGAACGGGAAGTGCTCTTTTATTGGACCGTTCCCATGAAGCCGCGTCTGCCTGCCTCCCAACCCAATCCCCGCCGCCCCATCCACTGTTCCGCCTAGACTTGGGCTCCGGTCCAGCCACCACCAACGCCAGGGAAACGCCGCTCCTCGGAGCTCCTCTATGCAGCCACCGCCCGCCATCGCCGCCCCTTTCGTCGCTTTCCCATTCAGGCGGCTGCGCTGTCACCCCGCCCAAGCCTCGCCGCCGGGCCCCGCGGAGCCGCTTTTCCAGAGCAGCGATTGGCGAAGCCGCTTGACAACCACACAGCCGGCCCGCCGCCTCTCGGGTCTTTAGGAAACGAGCAAAGCAACCTAGCCGGCACGGGCCCGCGTTTGTGGGCGCCGGTGGCCGCAAGCCTCGGACGGATTCTTCCTCCTCCTCCTCCTCCTCCTCTCCCACACCCCTGGGAAGCTCCTGCCGCCATTTTGTGCGTCTCCCTCCCTCACCCCGATTTTTCCTCGGAGTCGGCGGCTCGGGAAAGGCCCGCCCTGTAGGTGAGTCTCTCGCTTGGTGTGGGGCGATTCCCGGGAGCCGGCGGGTCTTTTGCTGGCCGCCGAGGCAGGGCTTCGCTGAGGTGGCGACGCTGAAGAAGCGGTTTGGGAAAGCCGTGCAGGAGGAATTAGGGGGGAAGGCAGAAGGCCCGAGGGAGGCCTCTTGAGGCTCGGGTGTCGGGGCTGGTGGGAGACCTTGAAAGAGTGGGTAGGAAAGGGACTGGCGACGCGGCGAGGAGGAGAAAGACACCCTCGGTGGGGCTGCGTGGATGCTGAACGGGGCGAAAGGAGGAGGCTCTTTAACTCTCTCCTCTCGCCAGTGACCTTGCGTGCCTTCTGGCATCGTCCCCTGCCGTCCTGCCTTCCAGGTCAGAAGGGGTGTGTTTGTGTCTATCTGTGTGTCTGTGTGCCGTTGCTGCCCAACTTGTGACCAACGTTGGTTGCGCATCTGAGACCTAGTTCTTCTTCTCTCACCTTGTGCGCCTCTTTACATTCTTTTGTTATTGCAGCATCCACACAGGAGCAAAAAACCTCCCTGGGTTTTAACAGCACCTGCTGCTGTTTGGCTCATCCCTACGGTTAGGTTACTACTTCGGTGATGGTCTTGCAGGCTGGATAGGAAGGGTTTTGTTTTTTGTTTTTTTAACAGAAACAGCTGGATATAAATACGGTATATAAAGTTCAATGATTGAAATCTACGTTTGCCTTGTCACTGAAAGCGGAGAGAAAGATGCAGTATTTTCCCTCTGAGCTCTGCTTGTTCTCAGGTTTTCAATCTTGATTTTTCCAAGAAAGCAGTCTATGGCTGCTATTGTCGACTTTGTTTCTTATATTAAGAATTATATGCCTGCAGTTTTATAGCAAAGATTGGCATCATGTCACATCAGGGCAATTTTTCCAATCTACAGTATTGTGGCAGGAGTTCAAGATCACTTAAGAGATTCAGGCAGTCGATTCCATCACATACTTTCAACAATCCTTTGTCTGCATGATAGAGCTGCAGTAAAAAAAATATAGAGATGTATTAATGAGAATGCACATATGCTGAATTCAGGTATGTTTATTGACCTACGGTATTTGTATACAAATAAAAATCAGCATTATGGTTATACGAAAGTTTTGAACTCGACAGCCTATGAACAGATAGTTGGAAATGTTGTAGTGGTCGTGATAACTTGTTGATTTAATGGAATACTTTGTTCTTTGTTCATTCAAACTGATTGAAAATCTTAAGGATGCTATGAATATAAAATTGTGCCATAACCCTTATGGAATATAATGTGCCACTGGTATATTTAGAATTATAGAGAACTAAATGCTAGTGTTATCCATATGAGTCTGTTTACTTTAGCATTACAGTATACATACACACACAGTAAATACATATAAACAAAAGATTATGTGCTTGTAATTTATTTTCCCCCTTCTTCTATGTCTACTAATTGTTGCAGATAAATAATATATCACCTTATACTGGTTTCTATCCTGTCCATCTGTTGTACTTTAAATATTCAGGAGTCTCCAACCCTTTTGGGGCCATAGGCACAGAAGGCATTTTGAGAAAATATTAAAAGCTTCAGAATGCAATTGCAGAAATTGAACATTCGCAAAACTGCTATCATAGTAGACCCGCCCAGTCATGAAACACTTCAGTCACACAAAAATACCCTATTGCTTTATCTTGTTTGAGATTACTTCCAACAGTCTAGGTCACCCCCACCCCAGCACATACAGTAAAGATGCATCCATGCCACTGTGTTGCTACTTCTATTCTTATATTCTTTCAGGAGCATCTTTCCCAAACATATACTATAATACATAGTTTTTACTTCTCCCATGCCCCCTGCGATCTAAATCACTCTTGGCCTCCATGTTTCTTTTATCCCCTTGTCACATGCCCTTATTCGTATGCATTCTTTATCCTAACTCAACCTTCTTGTTTCTTTTCACACACTGTTGAATTTTGCTGAGCATGGCCCTTTACTTCATGTTTCATTATTATCCTATTATGCTTAATAATTGCTTGTTCCATTAAATCACTTGCAGCTTAGTGCCAGTTTGGCCACTTCTGTCCCTAAGCCACCTATGAAGTTGTTTCATCTTATCTATTATTTCCTTCCCTTTGTTGAACCTGCTGTACAGAAGTAGTTCACAATAAAGCACTAGTCTTAAAGTTTCTCTCTCTTTAAAAATTCCCAAGGTTGTCTCTGGGACCACGTGAAGTAGGGGAGCGGACAGATGCTACTGTTGAGTAGGCACTGCAGAACCAAAACTATTGGGGTGATTCTTTTAAAAGACCACTGAATGCATATGAAAATACTCTCCATTGAGTAGACATTGCAATCTGTAGAGGTACAAATTTATTGTAAGACTAAAGAGCAACTTGTTGGAGGAAAGCAGTGAAACATATTTTTTTTCAATCATCACTCTGTAGGGAAAGGTCTTTTTCCTGGGAGAACTGGCACCAGAAGACCCACCCCTTCCCCTGCCATCTACAGTTTGGCAAAAGAATGTTTGGCACAGTGAAAAAGTATGACTCTCTCACTGCCAAAGGCAAATTGCTGAAAAAATTAAGCGCCCAGAGAACAGAGGGGAGTGTGCTCTTGCAGTGGATCAGATAGCTGATAAGATCAGAGTAGGCTCATGCCCCTAACTATGCCTCTTTATGATATGTCATTTATAGATTATACCGCAGCCCCATTTGAAAATTGAAGCAAAAAGAATGAGTTCAGGCTGATTGCTGGGTGGGTCAATGGTGAGTTAAATATGGTTCCTGAGGCATTTCCAGTCTGTGATTAGCAGGACATGTGGAGGAGTGTGCAAAAGCAAAATATTACTTTATTTCGTGGAGGAAAATATAGATGTTTCCCATGCCCAGTGCTGGTAAAGGAATTGGAACAAGTTCCAGAAGTACTGTAATAACTTATATTCTTCCTTTCTTTCACTATTCTTTCTGTTCCAACAGAATTATGGAAAGAAATGATACGAAAGGATAAGGCCTGTTTGTCTCAGAATGATAACTCTGAAAACTAAACAGAATTGGATCACATTTGGTGTTTGGGAAGAAGCTAAAGAAAATGTGTTGAATCTTGCTTTTTCTATAGAATAGGTTGTTGCTCTGAATTCAAAATATTACATGTATTGCTATTGTTGCCCTTATCTTTTTTTTTGCTTTAAATACCAATAGTTACATTCCAAAACCAAGTTTCTTTTGATTTATTAGTAGCATTTTTGTCCTGCTCTAAAAAAAAAGACTCTCAGTGTTTCTTTTAAAATCAGAGGTAAGATAAACCCAACATTGGGACAGCATTATAAAAGACAGAAGGCAAAAGAGATGAATACACAAAACAAAAGGATTGGAGAGGAAAGGGGGAAACAAATCATTTTAACATCTTGGCAAGCAATAAAGCTGAAAAAAACAACATTATTTGTTCAAGGATTTACATGGTGACTGAATAAAAGATTATCTACAAAGCTAACAAAGATTGTAGAAGTTATATACTTATTTATTTATTTAATTTATTTATTTGGCAGTTTTTCTATGCCGCCCTACTCCCTCAGGACTCAGGGCGGCGTACGCGTACAACATTTTATAAAAACTCCAAACAAATCATTAAAAAGGCAATTTAAAACAATTAAAAAAAACATATAAACATCATACATACTTGATCATAGATTGACTGCAAGATCCTAGCAATTAAAGTATTATTGTCTGAACCATTGTTAGTAAGATTTCATTCCTCTGTTTAGTTAGATGCTAGTACCTTTCAAGAGAGAAATGATAAATAATAACTAAATCTAATTGTGTCTGCCTTCTTTGAACTATTGGGTTATGTAGAGTCAGCTGTGGAGCTCCATTGGCCATGGATACCAGCTGTCACACATTAATAAGGCAAAATAAAGTGAAAATGAATTTAGATTCTGGTTCTTCAGTGCCCCTATTGATATCAGCCCCACTTACAAAGACCAGAACTTGAAATCAACTCCACAGAATGTCTAGAACTATTTTTATTGAGATTGAATAGATAGAATCTTTCAAATCTGTCTACCTGAGCCACTTCTGAATGTTATCTGGATACTGTGGGCTTAAAACTGCTTTAGCCTTGTTGCCTTGGCAACAGAATCTGTATATCTCCATCAGGGTCATCTTCTTTACCCTCTAGTCTACAGTTAATAACAGATTTTTTTTCCAGTGTATATTGTCCAAGGGAGTTGTATTTACTTTCTGTACAAATATTTTTTAAATTAATGGAGCAATTTTCAGATTCTTTAGAAGCCACTTGGAAGGAAGGAGGAATATTGTAAATTGTTGGGTACATCAGTTTTGTGTTGTTGTTCTTATTATGGTGCATTTAACAGGATTTATTTAAATGAAGCAAGGATGCAAAGTAATCATATCATTTGTTTTTATTTATTTATTATTTTATTTATTTTGTTGGATTTCTATGCCGCCCAATCCCTAGGGACTCAGGGCGGCTCACAGCATGTAGATCCAATACAAAATAAAAAGTTCATTAAAAAATATATAACAATACACAATGTAATAATTAAATACAGAAAATACAAAAGTTAAAAAGTTAAAAAGAGTATCTCATTCACCCCGCCTGCCGGAAGAGCCAGGTCTTTATTGCTTTCCGGAAGGCCAGTAGGGTGGGGATGGTCCTGATCTCTAGAGGAAGTTGGTTCCACAGGGAGGGAGCTCCCACAGAGAAGGCCCTCCCCCTAGGTCCCGCCAGCCGACATTGTTTGGTCGACGGGACCTGGAGGAGGCCGACTCTGTGGGCCCTAACCGGTCGTAGGGAGGTATGCGGCAGGATGCGGTCCCGAAGATAACCTGGCCCTGAGCCATGTAGGGCTTTAAAGGTAACGACCAACACCTTAAATTGGATCCGGAGACTAATGGGCAGCCAATGCAGCTGGCGGAGAATAGGTGTTACGTGGGTGCATCTAGGTACACCCACCACAGCTCGCGCAGCTGCATTTTGCACCAATTGCAGTCGCCGGACACTCTTCAAGGGTAGCCCCATGTAGAGCGCATTGCAGTAATCCAGCCGTGAGGTGATAAGGGCATGAGTGACTGTAAGAAGTGCCTCCTTCTCCAAGTAGGGTCGCAATTGGTGCACAAGACGTACTTGTGCAAAGGTCCCCCTAGCCACAGCTGAAAGATGTTGTTCCAATTTTAGCTGTGGATCTAGGAGGACACCCAAATTGCGAACCTGTTCTGAGGGGGCTAATTTCTCCCCCCCAAGAACCAAGGAGGGACAGTTGGTCAAATCCTTAGGAGGCAATATCCACAGCCACTCAGTCTTGTCAGGGTTAAGCTTTAGCCGGTTCTTCCCCATCCAGACCCTAACATCGGCCAGGCAGCGGTCCATTACGTCTACGGCTTCCCCAAATTGAGACGGGGTGGAGATGTACAACTGGGTATCATCAGCATATTGCTGATACCTCACCCCGTGTCGTCGGATGATCTCACCCAGTGGCTTCATGTAGATATTGAACAGGATGGGCGAGAGGACCGAGCCCTGCGGCACCCCACATAGTAGGGGCCTAGGGCTCGACCTCTGCCCCCCTGTCAACACCGACTGCGTCCTGTCAGAGAGGAAGGAGGAGAACCACTGCAAAACAGTGCCGCCCACCCCCACCTCTCCGAGACGATGCAGAAGGATACCATGGTCAATGGTATCGAAGGCCGCTGAGAGGTCAAGTAGCCCCAGGATAGAGGAATGACCCCCATCCCGGGCTCGCCAGAGATCATCCATCAGGGTGACCAAAGCCGTTTCCGTACTGTAACCGCGCCTGAAGCCAGATTGAAAGGGATCCAGAAAATCAGTGTCATCCAACAGTCTTAGGAGCTGGAGTGCCACCACTTTCTCAACAACCTTCCCCGCGAAGGGAAGGTTGGAGACTGGACGGAAGTTCTTTAAATCCGCCGGGTCCAGGGAAGGCTTCTTGAGGAGGGGCCTCACCACCGCAGCTTTTAAGGGCTGCGGGACGGACCCCTCTCTCAAAGAAGCGTTGACCAACGCCTGGAGCCAGCCGCGTGAAACCTCCCTGGTGGCCGAAACCAGCCAGGAAGGACACGGGTCCAATAAACAAGTGGCGGAGCTCATAGCTCCTATGGCCTTGTCCACATCCTCAGGAGTCACCGGTTCAAACCTTTCCCATATAACCGGACTAAGACCTGCCCCAATCGTCTCGGCCTGTACTGCCCAATCGGAGTCCAGGTCTGTCCGAATCTGAGTGACTTTATCCGCCAGAAACCGAGAAAATTCCTCAGCTCTACCCTGCAAGGGGTCTCCGCCTTCCTCCTTAGCCAGAAAGGTGCGGGTCACCCTAAACAGGGCGGCTGGGCGGGAGTCAGCGGACGCAATAAGAGCGGAAAAATGCGAACATTTTGCCGCCCTTATCGCCACTAAGTAAGACTTAATGAAAGTTCTTAAAAGTGTCCGGTCAGACTCAGCTTTACTAGATCTCCATCGTCGCTCTAGGCGTCTCTTGTGGCGCTTCATCTCCCGGAGTTCCTCGGTAAACCAAGGAGCCCTCCTGGATCCACTTCCACAGAGAGGCCGCAAAGGCTCAATCCGGTCCAGAGCCCCCGCCGCCGCCTGATTCCAGGCGGCAACCAGGGATTCGGACGAACTGTGTACCAGGGATTCAGGTATTTCCCCAAGTTCCCTCTGGAATCCGTCGGGTTCCATTAGGCGCCTGGGGCGGAACCACTTAATTGGTCCCGCCTCCTTGCGGTGGAGGCGTGGTGCCATGAAATCCAACCTCAGAAGGAAATGATCTGACCACGACAAGGGTACTGTGACTAAACCCCTTAACCCCAGATCATCTCTCCACTTTTTGGTGGTTTGTTCTCCGAGCTTGCTGTTTAGTTTCCAAATGTTTTGTCACCAGGCTAGGTGACATCCTCAGTGGGACTTTTTTCAGTTCTTCACCGCTTTTATTGATCTCAAGTGTCATGTGGGTCATGTGACTGGCTGGCCAGGCCATGTCACCTGTCATGCGACCAGCTGGTGATTGTGTGTGAAGGTCACCCAGTGAAGAGGTGGTTGGTGCCATCGGTTGATCGCTCGATTTATACGGCTCCTTATGAGTTTGTAGGCTGACTCCAAATCGACATGTTTGTTGATAGATCCATTGGTTGAATACCAGGCTTCAATGGATTCATCGAATTCGGAAGCTAAACAGCAAGCTCAGAGAAAAAACTACCACCAACATCTACCACCCGAGCTACAAATATTTTCTATCATTTTTAAAGCATAGTATTTTTTTCCTCTTCATTTCTACATAAGTGTTCTGTATGGCTTTGAAAGCATATTGGTGTTTCCATGGTATCTGTGCTGTTGGACAGATGATCTGATTTATTTCTGACTCAACTGTAGTATATGTGAAACAACTACAAATTGATACTTTAGGATTTTGTGGCTCCTTTTTCACATTAGAAGGAAAACTTGCCTCAGCCTTCCTTCAGGTTTCTGAGCTTCAGTTCCTGTAAGTGCAATGATAATCTGAGGACTTTATAGCTCCTCCTCCGTAGTCCAGACAAAAGAGTTGAAGTAAAGTTGAGTAGAGTTGTTGTCTATTTTCTCTTCTGAAGATGTTACAAAGTTCCAGGCTTCTTTCCCCTTACTTTTTGTTCTGTGTATTGGGGATGAAGGAGTTTTATTGTGACACAACCTGCCTAACTAGGGTGGTGGTGGGGGGAGTAACTTTTTATTCCTTGTTCTCAACTGTTCACTTTAGCAGAAATGAATATACCGTATATACTCGAGTATAGGCCGACCCGAATATAAGCCGAGGCACCTAATTTTACCACAAAAAACTGGAAAAGTTATTGACTCGAGTATAAGCCTAGGGTGGGAAATGCAGCAGCTACCGGTAAATTTCAAAAATAAAAATAGATACCAATAATGTTTTTGAATATTTATTTCAAAGAAAAACAGTAAATATGTTCTTGTGTTTCTTCTTGTGCCTATAAAGTTTTGCATTTTCTTGACAATAAAGTGATCATCTGCCTGTATCTTTCAAAGATCTAGATATCCTCAAATATTTTTTCTGGAAATAATATTTTTTGGGTGATGTTCAATGACATTATACTTTCTTTGTTCTGATATCCTTATGTCCTTCATATCTTTCAATAATGAAATATCTATCTAGATTCTCAAACATGTACCTTCCTCCTCCTCCCTTAGATAACTAGGGTTATGTGTTTATTTGTGTGTTGTGCAGAAAAACAGCAAGGAAGATTTTTTCTAAAAACATCATTTTAAAAGTCTTTTCAGGTTTTTAATTTTCTGGTCTCTAATTGTTCGCCGCTGTTATTTGTGTGAAGCGATAGCCATTTTTCCGCTCCGCTTCACTTTTCTCCAAACTTTTTTTTTCAAAATTCTTCCTTAAAGAGAACCGCTTTTAAAAGTAGGGTTCTTTTTTTTCTCACCCAGATGTTTCACTCCGCAGTTCCTCACTTCTTTAGCGTGGTTGTGTGTGTGTGTGTGTAGGCTTTCTCCTCGCAACCACTTTGCTTGTTCTCTTCTCTTTTTGCCCTGCCTTCCTCATAAGGAAATCTAAAGTTAACCCTTTATTTGCACAACTCTGAAGCCGCCCTCTCCTACCGCATCCCGGGGCAGAGCCAGATCCAGCTGGATTGCGCGCAGCTGGTCGGCCACGAAGGCGCAGCGCTCGGCCGGGGAGACCTCGCTGGCTTCGGCCACCGACCGGCCCAGCAGGTGATGCACCGTGGCCAGCAGCACCGCCGGGCGGAGGTCGCAAGGCGGCGGGGGAGGGTCCGGCTGGCGATCCGGGTCCAGCTCCAGCCGGTGCAGCCGCTTCTGCCGCCGCCGCCGCCAGAACTCCCCCGCCGGGCACATCTTCTTGCAAAGGGCCGGCCGCGGAAGACCCTCCGCGATCGCCCCCCCCAAAAGGCATTAACTGGGAAACTAGTCCGGGCTCGGGGCGTTTTGCAAGCGGGCGAGAACCAGCCTCCGGGGCGGCGGCACGAACGAGGGCGAGGCGGAGGGTCCTCCGCGGCCGGCCCTTTGCAAGGAAATGTGCCCGCGGGGGAGTTCTGGCGGCGGCGGCGGCGGCGGCAGAAGCGGCTGCACCGGCTGGAGCTGGACCCGGATCGCCAGCCGGACCCTCCCCCGCTGCCTTGCGACCTCCGCCCGGCGGTGCTGCTGGCCACGGTGCATCACCTGCTGGGCCGGTCGGTGGCCGAAGCCAGCGAGGTCTCCCCGGCCGAGCGCTGCGCCTTCGTGGCCGACCGGCCCAGCAGGTGATGCACCGTGGCCAGCAGCACCGCTGGGCGGAGGTCGCAAGGCGGCGGGGGAGGGTCCGGCTGGCGATCCGGGTCCAGCTCCAGCCGGTGCAGCTGCTTCTGCCGCCGCCGCCGCCAGAACTCCCCCGCCGGGCACATCTTCTTGCAAAGGGCCGGCCGCGGAGGACCCTCCGCGATCGCCCCCCCCCAAAAGGCATTAACTGGGAAACTAGTCCGGGCTCGGGGCGTTTTGCAAGCGGGCGAGAACCAGCCTCCGGGGCGGCGGCACGAACGAGGGCGAGGCGGAGGGTCCTCCGTGGCCGGCCCTTTGCAAGGAAATGTGCCCGCGGGGGAGTTCTGGCGGCGGCGGTGGCGGCAGAAGCAGCTGCACCGGCTGGAGCTGGACCCGGATCGCCAGCCGGACCCTCCCCCGCCGCCTTGCGACCTCCGCCCGGCGGTGCTGCTGGCCACGGTGCATCACCTGCTGGGCCGGTCGGTGGCCGAAGCCAGCGAGGTCTCCCCGGCTGAGCGCTGCGCCTTCGTGGCCGACCGGCCCAGCAGGTGATGCACCGTGGCCAGCAGCACCGCCGGGCGGAGGTCGCAAGGCGGCGGGGGAGGGTCCGGCTAGCGATCCGGGTCTAGCTCCAGCCGGTGCAGCCGCTTCTGCCGCCGCCGCCGCCAGAACTCCCCCGCCGGGCACATCTTCTTGCAAAGGGCCGGCCGCGGAGGACCCTCCGCCTCGCCCTCGTTCATGCCGCCGCCTCGGAGGCTGGTTCTCGCCCGCATGCAAAACGCCCTGAGCCCGGACTAGTTTCCCAGTTAATTTCAATGACTCGAGTATAAGCCGAGGCGGCTTTTTTCAGCCCAAAAAGTGGGCTGAAAAACTCGGCTTATACTCGAGTATATACGGGTAGTCATAATTTGTCTTCAGACAGAGAGTTTGTGGAATAAAACAGTGGCAGTGTGAAAGTTTCTATAACCCTTCTTGAGTAATCCAAACACCCGAAAAGTTTTTTTTTTGAATGGGGGTAACTGTATTTGTATAAGTTTTTTGTGTTGTCCTGTCTATACCTGTTCCATATGCCTAAATTGTTAAAAAGATCAACCCTAATATTGCCTTATATTAGGGAATACCCATAGTGAAGAACAAATGTTTTATTTATAAGGAATGCAACAGTTTTATACACCCCTGTTAGTCCAACTAGTATGGGAGGCATACTTAAGATTGTGTAGGACTTTTCTTCTTGGTCCAGCTAGTTGAGTACTACTAGTTAGGACAGCAAAAAATACAAAGGACCTATTTTCCTTTAGTAATTTATAACTATTTCTACAGTGTCTTCAATATATCCGTCTTCCTTTGGTAATTTTATTAAGGTGCATATAAACTAAACTAAAATATTTCTATTTCCCTTTAATTTCAATTAAAGATCTAAGTATATTGCCAAATACTTTCTATAAACTGAGCAGATGGAATCTTCTTATAATAGTAGTATATAATTAAAAAATGAAGACAATAGCATTCAGTGATAAGGAGGGCAGTGTCCAGTATACCAAACATGATAACGTGATCCGCATTAAAGTTTATTATATATTGAGTACCAAATATATGTGATCTGTGTCCAAATTTACATTTTATGCACATCAAATTTAGAAGCTACTAATCTAGTAAGTGATCTATGTCAGAAAGCTGTTTCAAAGATTTAGATCAAGTCATAATATTTAGATGGCTCTTTATTCTTATTTAATCCTGATTATATAAAAAGAGTAAAAGATAAATATTGGCTCAGTTATGTTTGTATGTCTATTTAATCCACCTAGCAATAGAGTTCTCCAGCAGATACTGTAACTATTAAAAATAGATGAAAAAGCACAGATAACAACAAAATAAACAGAAGAAGAAAAAGGAATATTAAAATAAAAATCACAGTCCCAAATAGGTTAAGTACTTGAATAGAAACTTCCTGCTTCCATAGTAAACATTTAATTATTTAATTATTCCATCAAAATATGAAACCTGACATTCGTAATTTAGTTTTAAGTAAACATAACAGTTAAAACACTTTAACATCTGCTATTAATTCTAAAAGGAAAATCATGTTGAAGGTACACTAAGGGGCCTATCTAAATAAATTAAAATCCTTTATATGGTATGGGTGCATAAGCACAGAATGTGTGTTGAAAGTTTTGTGTAGGGAATACCTGTGTTTCTTTAAAGTGTAAACGGGAGCAATTACCTGGCAGAAGAGATAACTTGATCATTAAATTACCAGATAGCAACAAAAGAAACAACAGGTTACCAAGGAGTAAGATGTTATTTTATTGTATTAATGATATTCTGCAAATATTTTTTGTTGTTTGGGAAATATTATTATAGTAGTTTTATAACATTTGAATTTGCTGACTTTTAAATATTTGTGGGAAGGAATATTGTCATGTAATCTCCATAGTACAAGCTACCTATGTCAGGTAATTGTTGTGACTCATACAAGTTTTGTCATTGTGACTATAATTTTTGCATCTTGAATTCTAATCCACAGTTGTGTAAGATTCTTTAATCTCTATTCTGTAGCAGTGAATTATTAAATTGAGCAAAAAGCTGAAACTTGTTTCTAATAGAAACCAGTCTTCCATAGCTGCTAACCTTATGGATGTTCTGAATTTTACCACATACCTAATATAGCCTAATAATAGGGAAAATGTAAAATGTACTTCATGCCTGTGGCTGGAACCCACTGCCAAATGGAATGAATTTACTGACTTGTGAAATAGTGGCAATTACACATTTTATATGAAGACTGCTTTAACTAGTTATCAGTGAATTGATTAAAATTAGACTAGGTGCATGACAACACATAGTTCCTTCATCTTTAATGACAATTGTTTTATAGATGAGGTAATTCAAATTGCCATATTTCTATTCCATTTAAGAAACGTATAAATATCTTTTTTTCCTTTTTTTATCTTTTGGCACTATTGCTAAAGTTGTTATTAAGTGTAACTATGGTATAGGTTATTCCCTGTGTATTGTGCTGCTTTCTGCCCAAAAGCATGTACGCATATTTAATACAAAAAGGTGTGTTAATTGCATTTCTTCATCTTAAAATTCAGTTAATTGGTCATATTTCATATCTGTAATATTTTCATTTTAAGAACTCCTTGAATATTTAAACATGTCAGATTTCCAAATAATTATTATTCAGCTACCAAAAAAAACAGATTAAATTTAGGATCCATCAATGCTCATGGGTAAAAGGATGTAGTAGGATGAAGAGATAGAAGAAATCTAAGAAGCTCTATTTAAAGATCTCATAGTTTTGAGTGGTAAAGGACTGTCAGTTTGTTCCTCTGAGATTCCCATTCTAGATAGGAATATTTCCAGGGATCACATTGTTGGAAGAAAAATCTGGTCCAGTTCCAAGCCAGAAGAGAGAGAGACTGGAAATAAAATGGAGGCAAGCTGCAGGAAAGGAAGTCTCTATTTATTTGGTAGCCAGAAACTAGTGACAGCAGCATGTTTCTGGGGTAGCTGACAAAATGGAGAGTAGATGGGTTTTTATACATTATTTGGGGCTTTGTGATTGAGATGCCTGTTCCTGTGTAAGAATGTGTCCTTTAATATTTTAATGGCTGTTGCCAGATTCCTATGGGGTCATATAGGGGTCATGGCTGGCTCTACAGACAAAAGGGGAAATGTATCCTAGGTGTTTGTCTGAGCTAATCTTTTCAGCTTTGGCTTGTCTAATTATGTTGCTTATTTGGAGTCTCTTTGCTTAGGAATAAATTGGCCCAGTCTTTCTGAATGGATACAAAATTTCCATTCCTCTTCAAGCTTCTGCTTGCGGCTGTTTTCATATGGCAGGAAGACGGGGGCTGTTTTCTGCCTTTGTTAAGATTTTTCTACTCTTCTCCTTTAGGGGAAATATTATATCCTGCCTCTTTTTAATATTAAGAATAAATAATAATTTAATCTGGGCAGGGGTGGCCTTCCTACAAGATAAATGTACAACATAAATGTCCCAATTGCTAAATGGGAACTGAAATAATTATGAAAAAAATCCAAGCAGCTATTTTCAACAGAGGAAAACATCTTATTTGTTCAGACTCTGTATTTTGTCACGCATAATGATATATACTCAATTTTCTTTAAGTAACACCTGTAAGCTAGCTGCCCTTTCCTTTTCCTTTTGCCAGCAAGAGTATAAAACAAATTTCTAAGTATGAACATTTCTAATTATTCTAATCTTCTATGCCTTAAAATATGAATGCAAATCAAATCTATTAACTGCGAAAGAAAGTGTTTTGTATTTTATTTCATTCAAAGTCAACACACATTTGTCAGGAGAGATACGCAGATTTTTATTTTCTGCTGAACTGGATGCAAGGGGGTAAGTGAACAACTATAAATGTCTGTAGAATGTTCAAATTATTAGACTTATTTTTTAAAGACTGCTTTATTATTGTTCTAGACCAGGAGTCTCCAACCTTGGCAATTGAAGTTCTTGTGGACTTCAACTCCCAGAATTCCACAGCCAGCTTTGTTTAAAGTCTTAAAGTTGCCAAGGTTGGAGACCCCTGTAATCTAGACAACTTAACAAAATAAAGAAGCTTTTTAAAATAAATGCTTGCTCTGAAGAGGCCCAGTGCTATTGTATCTTCTTTTAAATAATAGAGAATAATGTATACTTCCAGAAATTTTAATTAATTTTAACAGCTCTATACAAGTATAGTCTGAAATGTAACAGTGTCCTGTTTAGTATTAGAGTTAAATCCTGACTTACCTTGGAGTAGATCTATTTAAATAATTGGGAGGAGTTAGTGTGACTACATTTAAGAAAACTTTCTGGCATAATGTACATTTCTCCAATTCTTTGCTATTTCTGTTTATTTATTTATTTTATTTATTTATTTGTTCGATCTTATAGGCCGCCCAACTCCCGAAGGACTCTGGGCGGCGTACAACAAAAAAAGATGAACAATACAATTAAAACAATGATAGAGATAAAAATTAAAAAAACCATATAAAACATTAAAAACATTATCACCATTCATCCAAGGGGTGACCACGTTAATGTATTCTCCCTGGTCTCTAACCCCACCCCTGCCAGAAGAGCCAGGTTTAAACGGCTTTACGGAAGGCTAACAAGGTGGGGGTAATCCGGATCTCCGGCGGTAGTTGGTTCCACAGAGACGGAGCCCCCACAGAGAAGGGTCAGGCATACATGCACAGAGATACACAGCAAACAATGTATATCATCTGTGCTATTTGCTGTTTGGCAACATGCTGGGAGGCAGAGTCCTTTTTTCCTTGTTTTCCTCCCCCAAAACTAAGGTGCGTCTTATACTCCGGTGCGTCTTATGCTCCGAAAAATACGGTAATAGGGCTGTGCAATGTGCCAAAACAGGAACTGTGCAAAGTGCACTAACATAAATAAAACACCTCCCTTGAAAGTATTACAAGTGCTGTATATTTTGCAAATTTGGTATAGCTACTTTATAATTTGATCTAGCTGTCTTTCCATGTATATGTATGTATGTATGTATGTATGTATGTATGTATGTATGTATGTATGTATCTATCTATCTATCTATCTATCTATCTATCTATCTATCTATCTCTCTCTATCTATCTATCTATCTATCTATCTATCTATCTATCTATCTATCTATCTATCTATCTATCTATCTATCTATGTAGGTCTTTGGGTATTCGGGTTTTCTCCCGCGTGAAATTGGAAGTGTCTTGGCGATGTTTCGATGAAGTCTCATTCATCATCTTCAGGCTGGTGTCTTCTGCTTCCTGCTTCTAGGAGCTTCTAGGAGCAGGAAGCAGAAGACACCAGCCTGAAGATGATGAATGAGACTTCATCGAAACATCGCCAAGACACTTCCAATTTCACGCGGGAGAAAACCCGAATACCCAAAGACCTACATACAAACACCCGCGAAAACCTCAGAAAACACACACACACATATATATGTGTGTGTGTGTGTGTGTGTGTGTGTGTGTGTGTGTGTGTGTGTGTGTGTGTGTGTGTGTGTGTTCAGACAACAATTTTGCAAAATGGGATCCTGGAAAAAATGCAGGTGTTTTAAGAAAGCCAATTAAAACACTTTTTCAACAGTGTTCAAATATCACCTTTGCAGTTTTCCAGAAAAAACATCATCTTAATTTTATTTTATTTATCAGCCAAGAAAGGAACAGATGTATGAACTTTCATTTCTAAAACATATTAATTGAATTGCAGATTTTAGTTAAGGCTTTCCATAGTTGGCATTGTTTAAAACATTTCCTGTTTCTCCAGTGTTTAAAAACAGCATTTTTATTAACAATTTTGTATTTTTTCCCTGGCCCTAAGCAGTTAGCCAGTTACAGACCATAGAATTGGGAACGGTCCCTGGGGATTGCAAGGGCAAATACTATTGGACCTGCTTCTGTTAATAATTCATATTCCTTTCAAGGATATTCCATTAATCTCTTTGATCTAGTCAATTCATTTCATCCAGTATCTTCCTCTTACTCCAGTTACTTCAACCTTGCCAACCATGGCTATTTCTTCTACTTCATCCCCCACTGATGTCATATGCCCAAAATCTGATCTACGGATATTATTTTGAATAATATATACTGACTAGCTCTTGAGTTTGCAATGGAATATAAATGAGGAGAAAATGTTGAATCGCATTAAATAAGTGACATTTTTCCTCAAACTGAAGACAGATTTAATATAGCAAATGTAGTACAAAGTATTAATTTGTAATAAATGTTTCTTCTTCTGTCATGTTAATAATTATATATACTAAGAATTGTATGGATATGTGTATTAAAATCTGTATATATGTACCAGTAGCTATAATATCAGGTGGAATTTCTGTTTTATTAATGTCTAGAAATAGTTATAAGTTACTAAAGGAAAATAGGTCCTTTGTATTTTTTGCAGTCCTAACTGGTAGTACTCAACTAGCTGGACCAAGAAGAAAATTCCTACACAATTTTAAGTATGCCTCCCATACTAGTTGGTATAACAGGGGTGTATAAAACTGTTGCATTCCCTATAAATAAAACATTTGTTCTTCACTATGGGTATCCCCTAATATAAGGCAATATTAGGGTTGATCTTTTTAACAATTTAGGCATATGGAACAGGTATAGACAGGACAACACAAAAAACTTATAAAAATACAGTTACCCTCATTCCCAAAAATTGAAACATAGCTTAGTATGTTAGCATTGCTCTTGGCAAAGATATCAAATGTGAATACCTGTATAAATGATATGAATATATTGAATGGCAGCAATTTTAATTTAAGTTTTTTGTGCTTGTTTAAATAAAAGGTAATGCCAGATGGAATTTTCTTAGGTTGGATCTGATTTGATTTGTATTTTTCTTTGCTTTTCAGCCTACACAATGACAGCTGAAGAGACAGTGAACGTAAAAGAAGTTGAAATAGTCAAACTAATATTGGATTTCTTGAATTCAAGAAAGCTTCATATCAGTATGTTGGCTCTAGAGAAAGAAAGTGGTGTAATTAATGGACTATTCTCAGATGATATGCTTTTCTTAAGGTATAAATTATTACCACATTATTAAATATGCTGCAAAATAAAGTGAATCATTTTTTTAATTAAGATGCTTTAATCTCTGTCAGACCAAGGGTATTTCCACATGATCCTGTTTCTACTCCCCAGTGTCCTTAAACTATTTTGTACAATCCTCTACACAGCTGTGGAAACAAATAGAGAGAACTGACAAGGAACACTGGTGTGTGTTGGTGTTCTTCACTGAGCTGTTCAATAGGAGAGGGCAAAAAAAATTCATTTTCTTAGTCCATTGCCCCAAATTATTGCTGTTTTTAAGAATAAAAATTCTCTCACTTTCTGCAAAAAAGAATGAAAGTAATTTTACTTTCGATTTTCAGTATGTATTATATATACTACATTATATGTTTGTGAAAATAATAAAAGCGGGATATAAATGAATGAGGAAATTAAAAAAATATATGTTTGGTTGCTATAAATCTTTCTGTATTAAAAATCCAATGGAGATCTATAGGGCTTGCATGATATCATATAACCTATTTTGCAATTAGCCATTATCTCAAATCTTTTAATTATAATTGTAAGTACCTCCGATGGCTGAAGTAAGCAATGGAAGTTGGTATGTGTCAAATAATGCTAAGAGGTTGGCATCCTTCAGGGGGCTGTTTCAGGTGCCTTTGGGAATAGAGCTGATGTGAAGTATTTCACACTCCACATAAAAGGGAATAAAAGATCTTGCTGTAAGTCCCCATCCACAAGACCAAATTCTTTTCAGAGTTACATTATGGGCTACAGTGCAAAGAGGTTACAAGGTCTACAAGCAGATAAAATATAATAACTCAAATTTTGTTTGAAACAATTTTTTATAAGATATCAGATATAATTAGATTAAATTTTCTCTTGTAATACATAATGTGTGCAAGTGTATCATTATCTTGTACTAATTATATGTTACAAGAGGGAAGATTTAATTGTCTAAAAATAGCAAAAATATTTAAAGTAATTTTCTTGCCTGCCACCAGCACTTTATAGCATTATAAAATGCAGATTTGTTGTATCCTTAGTTATTTTTGGACATCTCTTTCTTTTAGATTTGAAAAAAAATAAAGCTAATTTTAATCTTTTAAAAAATTATATAGACAGTAATATTCACTGTTGAGAAATTCTAATACATTATACCAGTGATGGTGAACCTTTTTTTTTCCTCGGGTGTTGAAAGCGTGCACGCGCGCTCTATTGCGCATGTGCACCCACACCCATAATTCAGTGCCCCCGCGCACTGCCCCTGCACATATGCGTATGACCCCCCCCTGTTCCCCCACTTCCCGACTTCCAGTGGACCTGATAGGCCCATTTTTTGCCCTCCCCAGGCTCCAGAGGCTTTCTTGGAGCCTGGGGAGGGCAAAAACGCCCTCCCCCCGGAGGCCCTCCGGAGGCCGAAGACTCCCTCCCAGAGCCTCTGCGCTAGCCGAAAATCAGCTGGCCGGTGTACACATGCGCACTGGAGCTGAGCTATGGCAACGGCTCGTGTGCCAGCAGATATGGCTCCGGGTGCCACCTGTGGCACACGTGCCATAGGTTCGCCATCACGGCATTATACTACGAAAATTTTGCATACAGTTTTATCTTTTCAACTATTTTAGCTTTTCAACTATTCTTATCTCTTGGACTGTTCCATCCATTTGCAAAGAATTTATATTGTAATTACATATAAAGGGATGTTTATATCCCTCTTTCGTACAGTTTATGTCCAACATAAAAATATATTTTAGTGAGCTATGTATCTGTTATCCTACAGAATTGAAAAAAATGCGATAATTTGAATTGGCAGTTTTTAAATATACAATTGGATATGATGAAATTTGGAGAAAAATTTAATAAAATGGTCAAAACAATATATTCGAACCAAACAGCTAAAATATTACTAAATTGAGAATCAACAGAAAAAGTTAATATAGAAAAAGGGATCAGGCAAGGATGTCCATTATCACCGTTGCTATTTATACTCTCATTAGAAGTTTTACTAAAACAAATTAGAGACAATCGGGATATCAAGGAGTTGAGAGCTAGAAAAGAAGAATATAAATTACAGGCATTTGCCAATGATATGGCATTTATAATTGAAGATCCCTTGGAAACGGGGGAAACACTAATTAGAGAATTACAGGAATTTGGAAAAGTCACAGGACTAAAAATAAACAAAAAAACCCCAATAATAATAACCAAAAATCTTACACAAAAGCAAAATAAAGAATTTGAAAGATTATTAGAATTTCAAATAGTTAAAAAAGCAAAATATCTAGGGATTTGGCTGACTGCAAAATGTTCCTCCATAAAAGAAGACAACTATATAAAACTATTATCACAGATTCAAAAAGATTTTGAAAACTGGACAAAATTACAATTATCCGTACAAGGGACATTCTACCACATCTGGTGGACATGTCCCAAGGCAAAGAAATATTGGGAAAAAATTAAAAAATGGATTGAGGAAATAACAGAACAGAAAATTGAGATGAGGCCAGAACTGTTTCTATTGGGAATAATAAAAGAAAACATTAGAAAAGAAATTTATTATATTATTCAACACATAATTACCGCAGCGAGAATTACATTCGCTCAAAATTGGAAGAAAGAGAAAACACCCTCGAACGCTATGAATATAAAAAAAGGTGCTAGAATGCGCAAAGATGAACAAACTAATGATGGAATTGAGAGAGAGAGTGAGGAAATAATGTATTATAAAATATGGGATAGATGGTATGATTGGCTTGAAAGGAAAAGTAAAATCAATGTGTAAAATAATATAGGATGATGTAACAAAATTAAACAAATGTAATTGTAGAAGTTTAAATGGATGTAATGCAATATATAACATATATAAAGAAATAAATAGATGTAAGAATGTTTAAGTTAAAAACAATAGCCTTTAAGATGGAAAATGTAGAATGAAGAAAGAAATTCCGATAGCGCCAAGCTATATTAGTGAATTTACGGTATGTTTTGTCTTTTTAATGTGAAAATTTTCAATAAAAAGTATTTTTTTAAAATTAAAATTTCCAAAATGTATTAATATTTACATTGATACTGAAGTATTTTAGACAAATTTGTTAAGTATGATTTGTTTGTTCCTTAAGTCTTAGTTCATTTTTTCCCCTTTTCTTTAAAGACAGTTGATTCTTGATGGCCAGTGGGATGAGGTTCTTCAGTTCATCCAGCCTCTAGAGTGCATGGATAAATTTGACAAGAAAAGGTAATCAGTTTTTAATGTTTGTAATACCAGTAACTATAGATTATACTGAGAAATAAAAAAAACACTTAGAAAAACAGAAAGACTAACTATACTGATGCCAAGAAGATTGCATGAATATAATCACAGAGAATTTTCCTTATCATTACAAAATACTATAACTGCAACCCTGTTCATATGATTAATGCTAGAATATCACAAATACAGGGATATTTAACTAACCCTGGCAAATTTTGTTTGTTCAGGTCGGATTGAAAAAATAGCCTGCAAGCTGTTTCAAAAGATGAACACTTTGTTTCTGAGATTAGCTTTTTTTTAAGACAAAAATTATTTTTAGTGCTATATATCTAATTGCCTGGGATCATAAGACCATCTGCTGGCAAGTATTAATAGGTTTCTTTTTTTTTTCTAAAAAATTCTCCATTGTGCGTAACGAAATTTGGAACTGCTGTACAAAAGAAAAGAAAAATAATCAAAGGAAATGGTTGCAAGAATGCCCGTACAAATGGATTTATTTTATTTTGAGATCCACTTGCACTCACAGAGTTCATACTTCTTAAAAATTAATTGTAGTACTTATTCTATGTATTCAGATGTTGTATATTTTTCTTTGACTGCTTATCAGTTGAATTAATAACAGTTAACCTTTCTTTATGTAAACAGAAACAAAATAGCAGTTAACTAACTTGTCATTGCTGTAATCAGAAAATTGTAAGGCAACAACTGTTCAATTTTTTTCAATTTTTTTTCAAAATTTCAAAATTGTAATTTAAATGCTTTTATGTTAAAATTCATAGAAATTTCTGTTACTGTTCCTACTTAATTTGCATTTCTATTTTTTTTCTATAGATTTCGTTACATCATACTGAAGCAGAAATTTTTAGAAGCCTTATGTGTAAATAATGCAATGTCTGCAGAGGATGAGCCTCATCACGTAAGCTCTGAGACTTATACATAACATCCTCATAGTAGAACATAAAAATCATTAATACTTCTTGATTTTTAGTAGTAGCAAATTCAGTCTTACCTTATAATGACATCTATCGTTAAGCAAAAACTAAGTTCCACTTAATACAGTGATCCTCAGACACAATTTTATCACAAGGATTGAATGTTCTCATGTTAAGCAAACTATCATGCTGAATTCTTTCAAGTCTGACTAAGAAAACCTTGCTGATAATAATATCTTTTTTTAGACTCTTATTTTAACATCTCTATGTACTGAAATAAGACAGGCAGTGATTTATAATAGATCCTTTTCATTCATGAGATTTTTACTCTGAAACGTTCTCCCCAGAAAAGCTTAAGTGACATGAAATCTGATGTCCTTTTTCCCCTGGTTAAATTCCTTTATTTGCCTGAGTTTTTTGAAGTATGATTTTAATATGATACAGAAGATTGGAAATGTTTCCATGTCTTATTTATCAGTGAGTTTGATTCTTATTCCTTAAATTTTACTGAGAAGGCAGAGTATTATTATTATTATGGTTAATCACATAATCTGAATTCAGACTGGATTTGGCATTTTTGTCCATCTATCGAGTCCTTTCCAAGGACCTGGGATAGGCAGATGTGGATGTTTGATGGTGTTAGAGCAGTGGTTCCCAACCTTTTTGTGATCGAGTACCACTTGGAGGTCCCGTACAGTCGCCGCATACCACCTGGTTCCAGAGAAACTAAATTCGATCAGATATCACTTTATTTCCATAATTGTACCGTTCCTTTTTTGGCCCCGCGCATCCAGCAACTGGATTCTCGGGCCGCTGGGACCAGGTGGGTGGCGTGTGGCAACAGTTGCAAATCGTTGCCAGATTATCTTGTGTTAGGCAGTAAACATTTTTGTGAAGTAAAAAATAACTAACTAAAAATCGTTCATGACCCCGAAAGTGTTCGCGTACCACCTGGAAGGCCCTCGCGTACCACTAGTAGTACACGTACCACAGGTTGGGAACCACTGTGTTAGAGGTATCACAGGATGTAAGCTATTCCAATTTTGTTTGTTTATCACATGGCGATGTTACATTAGCCAGGAGATTATCATTACATTACATTAGCCTTGACTCAACTCGGATAGTGCTTCATGCTTAAGCACTATCCATGGTGCACCACAGGGGGCAAGCTAGCTTCCCACAGGGCTATTCCAAGTAAAGCTGCCTTTTGCAATTGACTGACTGTGACTTTGTCAATGCTGATGATGTTCAAGTGGTGCTTCAGTTGTTTTGGAATTGCACCCAAGGTGCCTATTACTATCGATACTTTGTTTATTGTTATTAATTGGATTTGTGGACAACCATCTATGAGACATGTGGACTGACTGAAACAAGTAATGCTCTTTTGCATTAAAAAGTAGTCCAGTTTTAATACCAGACATATAAAGTATGTCTATAAGAAGTTGCTTTAAACTTGGTCTAAAAATGTATATGAGAAAGAAATACCACTAGATTTCATAGGAAAATAATATGCAGTATATTGTATTGGTGTGATCAATAAATATCTTTAGCAGAGGAAATGAATTGCAGCTATGTTTAATTGCATTGTGATAAAGTGACTTTTTTTCCTTAAATAAACAAAAATGTTTTTCCCCGCAGTTGGAATTTACAATGCAGGAAGCTGTGCAGTGCCTACATGCTCTAGAAGAATATTGTTCTTGTAAAGAAGATTATAGCAAACTGTGTTTACTACTCACATTGCCTCGTCTGACTAACCATGCAGAATTCAAGGACTGGAATCCCAGCACCGCACGAGTTCACTGTTTTGAAGAGGCTTGTATCATGGTGGCAGAGTTTATTCCTGCTGATAGAAAACTAAGTGAGGCTGGATTTAAAGCAAGCAATAATCGCTTATTTCAGCTTCTGATGAAGGGGCTGTTATATGAATGTTGTGTTGAGTTCTGTCAGAGTAAAGCAACAGGAGAGGAAATTACAGAGAGTGAAGTGTTACTCGGAATTGACCTTTTATGCGGGAATGGATGTGATGATTTGGACCTTAGTTTGCTATCGTGGCTTCAGAATCTGCCCTCTACTGTTTTCTCTTGTGCTTTTGAACAAAAAATGCTTAACATTCATGTTGACAAACTTCTAAAACCTACAAAAGCTGCCTACGCTGACCTTTTGACACCCCTCATCAGCAAACTTTCTCCTTATCCATCCTCACCCATGAGGCGGCCTCAATCCGCTGATGCTTACATGACCCGTTCCTTAAATCCTGCATTGGATGGACTCTCCTGTGGGTTAACAGGTCATGATAAACGTATCACAGATATTGGGACAAAAACATCTCCCATGTCTCACTCCTTTGCTAACTTCCATTATCCAGGAGTACAGAACCTTACTCGTAGTTTAATGTTGGAAACTACCGATTGCCATAGCATTTGTGAAGAATCACCTGAACGGTAAGCGATCCTCAACTTTAGATATTTATGCAAAGAAACTTGAATTTGAAGTTGTTTTTCAGTATAATATAAATATTAAAATTTCTTTTTCCCTACAAGATTGTATAAATGTTTAATAACTGTAATAGGAGACAGTGCATAGTGATCAGTAATTTAGTGATTAAATAATTGTTTAATTATTAAGCATTATCAGTGCACAGGAAGGTTTGCAGTTTAACATAGAAAGCCATTCCGTATGTCCAAGCAAAAAACACTATACAATTTTATAATCAAGGGAGAATAGAGGTGAAAGTCACTGAAAGAATATGGTTAGGAGATAGGAATCAAAACAATTTAAAGTCTGGAGAAAATGTGTTCAGTATATTTTTCAATAGTGCATAGAAACAATAATAACAACATGCATAAAATGTAGTATGAATGTGCATTTCAACAAGAATAGATAATTAATCATTGTCAGATCATAATGCTTTAATAACAATGTATAAAAACGTGTATGTAGGCTGAATTTTCTTCACAGCTAAGTTGCGAAAGTACCATTAATAGCATTAAGCTGGGAGTTTGCTATGCTAAGTTGTTCGATTTTTGGAGCATTCATCAAACTAATCTTTCTCACCTGTTTTCCATCCTTCTCCTACAGAGGTTAATCTGAACGGTGATAAACTATTTCTCCCATACTAGGATTAAACGAGATATCCCCCTGTCCTATGTTTAGTAGCATGTTGAAACTGTAGTTGATAAACCTAGATACTTTTCCACCCAGACCCATCCTTTCACCTGGCAATCTGGCACTTCTAGTTCTTTCCCTAGTGGATATCAGTTAAGAGCATTCAAGTGGTGTATTCCTCGTACAGCAAGAGATTTTTCTAGGAAGGTCTACATTTCAGGGTTTGGATGTGATTTCTTGTGTAGAGGGCATGCCTACCCAGGGTCTTCGCTTTTGCTCTCTTGCCGAGAGGGGTTGGGATACCTGTAAGGAGCATCTGACGAGGAGTGCTCTGCAGGCTTCCCAAACCCTCTGCATGCCGGGGTTTTGCAAAAAAACAAGCGAAAAACAGGCTGTTTTTTGCAAAAACGGGGGTGTTTTTGCCCTCTAATTACCTCATCTAGCATGACTGGAGGAGGAATTCTGGGAGTTGAAGTCTACTAGTCTTAAACCTGTCAAGTTTGAAGTTTGCAAAAAGTATACATGGTTGTAAAAAGTATACATTGTTGTAAAAAGTATTCTGCTACACTGGTATTTTATTAAATAATATATTACTACACCATTTGGTTCAGAATACTTTTTTCCTTGTTTTCCTCCTCTAAAATCTAGGTGCGTCTTATACTCCGGTGCGTCTTATACTCCGAAAAATACGGTACTTAGATAGGGCAAAGCAAATAATGCTTTGTGTTAATCCAAGGGATCAGTCCAGCTGACTGCTTGAAGCATCACATTTTTGTGAAAGTGCAGTCTCTTCAAGGCTCTCACCACTCTGAACATTTAACAACTTATTGAAAAAAGCCTGTGGCTTAGGTACTTTAGAATAGCAGTCAGTGTATAATAGGAAATTATTAAAAGGTAATCACATAACAAAGCTTCTAATATTTCTATATGTTAAATTATTATGGGCAATTCTAGGCCACAAGCCACCTCGCTGCTATTTTCTAGAGGAGAAAACCTTCTAATGGTTGTCCTGAGAGATAATGCTACCCAGTTCCAGTCTCATATTTTACATACACATACTTTACATAACTTGCACACTCTGCAGTGTAAAACTTTGAGTCATTTTAATTGTGTTTCTTCACTACTTATCATCTGAGATCAGCACAATACATGTGTGGAGGTAGAAGTTTGGAAATACGTTATTATTGTAGCTATATTAACCATTTTCTACCTGAAGTTTAGATGTTAGGGCTTGGGGTTTTGGCATATAGTCAATCTATTTATCCCAATATCTGAGCTATATTTTAGAAAAAAATAATACTAAAAAAACAAGGACATGTTTCTGGTCTCTGTATTCATAAAGATGTGAAACTCCTGTGGATTCTCATAATTCATCTGGCAATGAGATGGCACACCAGAATTCATTCCCAGAAAAAGAGCCAGCAAATGGAACACAGAATCAAGGACCAACCAAGCAAGAAAAAAATGAGGTATTTTTTTAAACTTTCAAATAAAGGACTTCTGAATATTTTGGTCTATGCCAGGGGTGTCAAACTAGATTTATTCGAGGGCCGGATCAGCAATGTAGTTTTCCTCTGTGGGCTGGCCTTGCGGGGGGAGAGACGGGATGGACGTGACCCGTTTTCAGCCTGGATGGCCTCCTGCAGCACCCTGACGGCCAATTAAATGCATTTATTTTTACATAGGCTCAATTTTATTCACAATTGAAATTTTGCCTTTAGTGCTGTTTAGGACTACAGGACATTTAGAGGGGAAAATGTGTCATCCGAAAAACTCTTTGTTTTCTAAAACAGTCAAAAGCTATGACTAAGAGGATTTTCCCAGTTTTTGGTGTTGCAGTCCCCAGTATTTCTCCTTCCTTCAAGGTCATTCAAGGTCATTTGTTCCTTATTTTCTACAACCCCATTTTGAAATGTTTGGGATGCTCTTCTGCCCTTAGAATCACATGAATCTACCAAGCATAGAAGTCTGCAATAGAGAAGATATTTTAAAAATAATAATCCTGACTCTGTAAATTAAATCCCCCAAATAAAAAAGTATTTAGCCTAGTCTTTATTGAAATAGAAACAAGGTCTTTTCTATAGAAATTTGAATAGTGTACATTTATGTGAGTTGAGTTGAGTTGAGTTCAGCATTTGTGGCAGATGATAACATGAGGATAACATGAATGTAACCAATTAGACAGATGCCCTCCTTTTTTTTGAGGGCCAAACTGTGAAGGATAAAGAACACAAAATATAGAATCCAAAGTTGCTTCAGCAAGATTTTAACATTGCAAGTTTATGCTAAACATTTCTCCCTCACTTCGTGCAGAGCAGTTATATGGTGCAATTATTTGGTGATCAAGTTTTCCCCATTTTTAAATCTATTTTTAGCCAAAACCCCAGCTGAATAGCAGTAGCCTTATACCTAGGGACAGGAGAGTGGTGCTTAGGGCAGTATTATACGTAGGTGACTCCTTTTGGCTAACAGGGCATGCATGGCACAGCTTGCCTAATTTTGGAGGGAAGAAAGCGCCTGTGAACTTAGCAGTGGGGAAGAACTTGTCCAATGGGAATATATAATAGAGTAGTTACCTACATTCCTTTCTCTGCTTATGAGGTGATGGTTACCTTCCAGGTAAGACAGGCGGGTAGCTGGCATGAATCAGGGATTATGTCTAAAGATGTTTTGATTATCAAGAGGCATGACTAAACCTCTCTTTGAATGTTATTTGTTTACTTTTAGAAGCATGTGGAAGCGTATCTCTCATGTTTAGGCATGAGAGATTCTGTTTTCAGTTTTTCCTATTTGGCTTCCTTCCTGACATTTCTTCAAATACCGTATTTTTTGGAGTATAAGACGCACCTTTTTTGCCCCCCAAAAGAGGGTGGAAATGTTGGTGCGTCTTATACACCGAATACAGCCATTTTTGGCCTCCCGAAGCCCCGTCCCTGCATCCCATTTTTGTGAAAAACGGGCTGTTTTTTGCAAAAACGGGGGCATTTTTGCCTTCCCTTACCCCCTAGGAGTGCTCTGCAGGCTTCCCAAACCCTCTGCATGCCCCGTTTTTGCAAAAAAACGGGTAAAAATGGGCCGTTTTTTGCAAAAACGGGGGTGTTTTTGCCTTCTAATTACCCCATCCCCCATGTAAAAAGTATACATGGTTGTAAAAAGTATTCTGCTACACTGGTATTTTATTAAATAATATATTACTACACCATTTGGTTCAGAATACTTTTTTCCTTGTTTTCCTCCTCTAAAATCTAGGTGCGTCTTATACTCCGGTACCTCTTATACTCCGAAAAATACGGTACTTTGAAATGGGAATAAGTAACTTGATTCCACTACAATCAGTGGATATTGGGGAGGGATATTTAGTGCCTACTAAATCACAGCCTGTGTATTTCAAGATGTCCAGCAATTTCTTTTAAGACTAGTTATGCAAACTGAATCTACTGACTTTAAGTATTCGTACAGTATGACTATATGAGGTGGATTGATTTTACTTTGTGCATGTCTGGTTGTAATTTTGATTAAATTTAATCTGTTGTATTTACTTACCTAAAAGTTAATTGTTTTGCTTTTCATAACTATGGGGTGTACGTAGCTGCAATGATAATAAGGCCAGAATGTACAAAGATCACCAAATGTTTATCACTATGTTGTATAAAAAATAATTCAAGTGTTATGGCAAATAATTCTAATAAGAATATGATGGATATGTTCCGCAACATTTAATTTTATTTAATCTGTTTTAGCTTCGAGATTCAACAGAGCAGTTTCAAGAATATTACAGACAGCGGTTACGATATCAACAACACTTAGAGCAAAAGGAACAACAACGGCAATTGTATCAACAAATGTTATTAGAAGGAGGAGTTAATCAGGAAGATGGTTCAGATGCACAACAGAATCTTACAGAACAGTTTCTTAATAGGTTGGCTTTAATGACTTTCTACTTCTGGGTTGCCAAATAACAAAAGAATAGCAAAAATGTTAACAATTCATTAAATAGTGATAGTTGCCCAAAAAAATATTTTAACCTGATTTTAATTTTCCTTCTGACTGGATTACTTCTTGCAGTTTATGAGTAAATAAGATTTTTTATATGTCCTACAGGTCTATCCAAAAGTTGGGTGAATTAAACATGGGCATGGATAATCTGGGAAATGACGTGCAGACACTAAACCAGCATTGCAATGGGACCAAGGGAAATGTATCCATTCCTCCAGATTCTAGTCAGACCATAGCTGGTGATAATACAAACATTAACACAAGTACACCTCAAAAATTTGGCTCCAGTAATCAGATACCATCTCTTGAAGAATCACCTGTCCATGGAAATCAGATGTAAGTAGACAAAAAAAATTTTTTTTAAGAATTTTTACTTTTTTCACCAACTTTACATAAACATCCATACATATACCATAATATCAAAACATACATAATTATGCATTTCTGTCCAAAATGCCATAAACAAATATCCTAAATTTGTAACTTTTGTACTTTTATCTCCCGTCTGTTTTCCTTCTACATTTCATACTACTCCCCTCCCTCTATCTCCCTCTCTTCCCTCTACCTTCTATCTCCCTCTCTCCCTCTTTCCTACTTCCCTCCTCCCTTAAGTAGACAAATATTTTTGTCGCTGTCAATAGCAATAGCACTTAGACTTACATACCTTTTCATAGTGCTTTACATCCCTCTCTAAGCGGTTTACAGAGTCAGCATATTGCCCCCAACAATCTGGGTCCTCATTTTACTGACCTTGGAAGGATGGAAGGCTGAGTCAACCTTGAGCCTGGTGAGATTCAAACTGCGAAATTGCAGTCAGCCGGCAGTCAGCAGAAGTAGCCTGCAGTACTGCATTCTAACACTGTGCCACTGCAGCTCTGTGCTTTGGGAGAGGAGTGCCTTGGTCAGTTTTTGATTCCTGGGGGCTGAATAGTCAACTCCCTGTAGGTTTCTTGGCAAGATTATAGAAGTGGTTTGCCATTGCCTCCTTTCTAGGGCTGAGAGAGAGGAGAGGGTCTCCTTTCAAGGAACTCATTTAATATGTGGAGGTTTAGTCTAAAGGCTGTTTGAGCCAGGCTGAAATCTGTTTGTTTGTTTGTTTGTTTGTTTGTTTGTTTGTTTGTTTGTTTGTTTGAATAATATTATCTTCAAGGTTGGGTTTTGAGTAGACAGTATCTTCATTAAGGCCCAATCTATATTGAGGTCCCCTCCCAAGACTATAATGCATGTGGATTCATCAAAATTAGATCAGTGGCATATGTTTCCAGTTCAGTCCACAAGGATCTGATGTGGGATTTCTGTTTTCATTGGGGACATATAAGCATTTATTATCAACAGACTCTAAAGACCCAAAAATCCCAATTCCAATTTAAGTGTAATTCTAGCTAAATAGCACAATACCTCAAATTCCTGAAGGCTATCAAGCTATTCCTGCACACTTTTAGAATTATTGATTGCAAAATGTGCATTACTTTCACTTCAGGGAGAAGACCCTGTTAGATCTAAAAAGAATTTGAGTTTACTGCTGAAAAATCATATATGAAGTTTAAAACAAAAGTGCAAAAAAGAACAGAGGACAGCAGCAGAAGGCAAAGGAAGTTAGAACAAAAGAAGGGACTTCAATAGATGATTTTATTGAAAGTGGTCTGCATAAATTAATGAAAGTTAATTTAAAAATCATGTTATGCAAATATTTCAATAAATCTTCTATCACTCTTCTAGTGTTGTGAGCCTCTTTCCTTTCAATTATATCAGAATGGATCATGTTTCAGGTCTCTAAATTTAAAAAAGATAAAAATGTATTTATCTCACTATGTTGGATTTAATTTTGTGCATTTAAAACAGTGTGCCAGACCAAGCTGCCATTCAGGCACAACATGAAGATTCTTCAGGGAGTGTAAGAAAACCAAGAAGTGATGAGGTAGGATTTCACTGCGGTTTATATAGCAGGACTTTGCTCTTTTAGATCTATTCTCACATGCAACTATTCAGACTATAACTTGAAATCTGCTATTGTCTTGGCATTTATGAAAATATTTAAAAGTTGTTTGTAAATAATGATTTATTGATTAATTGTGCCATTGAATCAGTGTCGGCTGTTAGCAACCACATAGACAAAACATTTTTCAAGATGATCTGTTCCGATCCTGACCCTTCAACTCCCTCACTGGTGTACTTAAAGTTACTATAATTGAATCCACCTTGCAGCTGATTGTCTTCTTTTTCTTTCCATGTTTCCTAGCATTATGGACTTCTCAAGAGTGATGGGTCTTTGTATAAAATATGTCCAAAATAAGTAATTTGAGTCTAGCCATTTGTGCTTCTCATTTAGTTCCATTATTAGAAAATATGTACTTTTTCTTCTGCAAAAGAATTAGTAATCATATGGAGTATTGATGTCCAAAATACTTGAAATATTTGAAAAGTAAATAAAAACAATTTAATTTAATTTGGAAGTCATTTTTAGATTTTAATTCTATGTATTAGTTTGTTCCACATCTAAAATTTAGATTTCTCTGAACATAAATTTAATTATAATAAAGTTTAGTCTAAACAGAAATATTTAATTTTGAATGACCTGTTAAATAACAATGAGTCTTTCCTTTTTCAAACACAAATTACTAGAAATTACTTTTTTAGTTTCATGATTTATACAGTGTTAATTATTGCTACTAATATTCACATACTAACTGGATTTTCACAGTGACCTACAGTTTTTAAAATGATACAAGATACTCAGTTATATAAAACTAATGAAATATTAAAAATTCTTATCTAGTCTCTTTATTTATTTATTTATTTATTTATTTATTTATTTGTTATTTATTTATTGTTCAAATTTATATGCCACCCAACTCCCAAAGGGACTTAATTCTGTGACATTTCCTGTTTATTCATCTTGTGTTTTATTTTTATCTCATTTGCCTTTTTTTGCTTTCTTAAAAGTGTTTAATAAAAATATAATTTTTAAAACATTAATTTTTATACTTGCTTCCTAATACAAATAAAGTTCATATTTATATTACTGTTTTTATACAGCAGGATGACAAATCAAAGAAACAGTTCATTTGTATCAATACTCTCGAAGATACACAAGCTGTCAGAGCTGTGGCTTTTCATCCAAGTGGCACTCTGTATGCTGTTGGCTCTAATTCCAAAACTCTGAGAGTCTGTGCCTATCCAGACCTCCCGGACTCAAGGTACGAATAATGTATTGGATTTTTCTCATCACTCGCCATGTAATATTTGCATCCATGTTTGCTCTGCTTTTTTGTTGCTCTTTTCTCACCGTTTATTTTTAACTTACTGATATAAAAATACCACTAGAATATTATCTGAAGTATTTTATGTATACAGGTCTACTTAGATGTATTTTTTACACACAAGAAAACATCATTGGGTTCAGGTTTTCATTTCAGTAGCAGTCGGAAATTCCATTAAGCAAAAAATTGGTACAATTTTGTCCATTTTTCCTTGGGGGATTTTTATTACTGCATTGACTAGGCCAGTGATTCTCAATCTGTGGTCTACAAACCCCTGGGAGGTGGCACAATGTCATCACAGGAGTGCTGTGAAGGCCTGAAGAAATGTTATGATTTAAATCTTGAGTTAAGTCTAGGGGGTCGGTCGCCATAAAAGGCATTTAAAGGGAATGTGAAGAAAAGGTTGAGAACCACTGGGCTAGAAGATATAGAGTACAGTATACAATGCATTTTAGTCACTTTCAAGGTAGGTGATTGTAGGTTGTGGGCTTTTTATTTTTGTGCCCTTGAGTCATTTAAGAGAAAGTGATTGGCCTGGCTTTGTGCCTAAAATGGAACTAGAACTCCCCAGTTTTTAGCCTGCTGACTTATCTGCTCCACCAAACTGGCTTTCTAGATGACTTTAGTACCAATTCGTAATTTCTTAAGGTTGTTGTTGATGCTAGATGAAGCAGACTAAAAGCAGGTCTTTTTTGTGGTATATCTTTCTCTGAGAGATTAGCTCAACACACACACACACACACACACACACACACACACACACACACACACACACACACTTTCAGTAAAATTCCTAATTGGAGAAATACCTTTAGTATCCAATAATAAATAACCAAAACCATCAATTCATACTTTATTTTAATAATATGATATAAATGACTTTTTAACATAATAGCCTAAATAACAATCCTGTGAGGTGATTTACGGTATATTAAACTCCAGTTATTGAGACAAGTCAAAATTTAGCTTTATCAATAAAAGCACCTGAAAATTTGATAACAATGAATTCTTACTATTTAGTTGCATTGTTTCAAAGTACATCCCATCTTATTTCTATTTCAGTTTATATTTTATAAAAAGTTCCCCCAAAATTGAAATACATTTTTGAGCACGCTAAGATTCATATACATTTTCTATACAGTTTCCCTGTTATTTCAAGACATTTATAAAATATATACCAAAAGGCATAGTCAACTTGTTTGCTGCCCATTACTTATTAGTTCAGAAACTAAGAATTTGATTGGTTCATTTGAAAATGTAAATTGATTAAGTATCTCATGGTAGGGATTAGGCAGTGGCTCTCACATGCTTTCATGCAACAATTTTTGATCTTCAGATTAGAAAATGGATAAGGAAACATGACAAACAAGATGTTCTGACACAGGACGTTCTGATACGCCTTTGCTGGAAGGGACAGGAAAAGAAAAAATGCATAGCATATTTCCAGCTTATACCTAACTGTGGTAAAAATATATCCTGGCAACTCTTTTTTTTTTAAATGAACTTCTATAATGTTGCCTTCATTTTATCCCTAGACCAAGAGTGAAACTGGTTACATTTCTTAATTTTACTGGTGTTAAAATATAAGTAGTCCTCACTTATCAACAGCTAATTCAGTTGTTTAAAGTTCAACTGTTTAAAGTTATGACCACGCTGAAAACGGAGGCTTATAATTGGTCCTCAAAACATCCCTGCAGTTACATGATTGCAATTAGGACATTTGTCAACCACTGACTGCACATTTATGAAGGTTGCAGCATCCTATGATCACATTATCATCATTTGTAGCCTTTATAACTTTATAGCTTCCAAAAAAATCAATGGAGAAGCCAGCAGGAAGTTGGAGGATGCAATAACATGATATTTCACTTAATGACCTGCAATGATTCACTTAACAATTTCAGTGGAACCGATGTTGTAAGTCATTGCAGTCACATGACCTTTCACTTTATAATTGTGTTGCATAGTGAGGAGCCGCCGTCCCAATTGTAGTCGGAAAATGAGGACTACCTATAGTATCTTTCCTCTAATTTTGATACCAGCAATTAAATTATCATGCACAAATGACCAATAGCAGGCCTTATATTTATATTGGTGACCTTAATGAACAAGTAGTTCTATTAAAGTCATTGAGATGACTGAAAATGCATTTGGAATCATGGTTCATTTCTCATTTGTATCTTTCTATAAAGTAAGAAATTTAGAAAGTAAGAAAGGTAATTTTTAATTGGTTCAATGATTCCATTATTCTCATTGAGTTTCTTCAATCTCCATTGTCTTGTGTGGCTGCCAAGCATGGCAAAGGGACCCAATATTGACTGTGCCTTAGATAACATGATTTGCTGCTTCTTCAATTAGTTGCCAGTTTGCTGTATAAAATATTGCCCCATTGTGTGTTTTTGTGTGACCCATCACAAGCCCGCTTTCACCATGTGAAACTGAAAAAGTCATAAGTGTATTAACTCTCATAGGATATCTTGTGAAGTGTGTTCCTAGTCTCTTTGTAACTATTTGCTTATATGTTGTTTAGCTCCTCCACTGCTGTTCCTCAAAAACTCGTATTTGACTTAGGCAGATCTGCGCTCTCTTCTTCTGTAAAGATGACAACAAAGTAACTAGTATATTTATTTACCTACACTTTGGAATCTTTAGTTCATTGGGGGGGAGGTTTCTTTTGGCTTTTCCATTATGTGCTTTCCCACATCTAAATATACTGCCTTCTCTATATATTTGGGCTGTTTTTTCTCCACATTTTATAACTTAATACACCACTACACTTTTCAGCTTCTGTATCATGATTCTTTTTGTTTTTTAATGCTACTTTAAAACTGTCTTGATTATATTAGCTCTCCATTGCCATATTAGCATCCTCTTTTATTTGCTCAGTTATACAGCCGAGTAGTAACATTACGTCATTACTTTTATATACATTGTTTACATATATACATTTTACAGCTACCTGTAAATGATTGTCAAATGTCTCTTTCCTTGGGACTGTATTGGTTATGGTTATGCTTATATAGAAAAAGAAAATAATGCTAGGCATTATTACACTTTCATTAGCATTACAGTTATGAGCCATTGTGTCTGCATATGGCTAAATTGGTTTTCTTATACATTAATTTGTTTTGGCATATAATATTTTGCCTTCATTGTCTCAAATATATTAGAAGTGGCTTAAGAAAATAAATGTTAGCCTTTCTTTCCACTTTAAACTGTATAGACTGCAAAAAAAATTTGGACAGTGTAATTGTATAAATTAATCTTTGCTCCTATAATGTTAAGAAGTGGATCTGTTCTGTTGCATATATTCTAACTATAAATAAGTAAATAAATTTGTTGTTTTGTTCTCTGAATATGATGGTGGTAAATGATGCTGTTCAAGGAAAGGGCAGTTATGGAAAAGTTCTCTCACAAAATAGAACTTGTGCATTCCAAAAAATCCTAGAAACAGCTTCCACAAAGGAGTATTAATATGGATTGGATTTGATAGCTAGGTAGTGGATTTTATTTCAAAGAGTGGAATCATTCAATTCCTAATTCAGCAAGTTGTTGTCTCGATGGAACAAAATGTAGAGGCAGAAAGTAAATCTCTTTTTATTGATTGAACTGTGGATGAGTTGTAATAGATCAGCAAGTACCATGACTCTAGATTGATTTACATTAGCAACACAGATTTACTCTATAAGCCCTACTATTCTGCTTAGATGCAGAAAATTTTGGATTCCTGGAAGTGGATGTTATATGTGAAAAGACTTATATAACATTGGTTCCTGAACATTGAATTTGGGAGATCAAAGAATTCCTGCCCTGCATTAGCCCAGTGTTCCAAGATTTGGGTTCCATAGAGCTTTGGGGGGAAAACATCCTATTATCTTTTAAAAATATGTAGACTGCAACAGGATATGCAATTGATTAAGTCATGTTTTATAGGAGAATGATACAGTAGATGTATATATTTTGCTGGAATGCAGAACAAGCTAGGAATATACAAATTATTTCAAGGTTTACTCTAATGAGGTTGTAATGTAGATATATTGATGTGAAAATAAGGGTAATAAATTGGAAATGCTTTAGTTTTAAAGCCAGCCTAGGTAAGATGTGAGAGTTAAATAGTTTTGAAGCATAGCTAATAAATCCCAAATTGCAAAAGGACAAAGATCAATAATTTCTTGCCAAGATTCCCCATCTCCTTTTTTTATTTTGATGGAAATATATGAATAGCCTTTTATTTGGAATTGTTAAAAAAATCAACGAACGAATTTAGATTGGAAAAAGGCACCAACAACATGCTGTAATTTGGAATTACATCAGGGAAGCAATTAAATATCCATCTTACATATTGCTTCCCCAATCATTTTAGCAGTGCCTTCCTTCCATTTATTGTAGATCTATAAGATACACAAAGACTGATGGATCTTGTAGCATAAAATACAATTTTACCACAGGATAAAACATTTTTAAAAATACATTTAGTTAAGTTTGAAATGAAAATAATTTATAAACCGCTAAATTAGATTGTAGTCCTCTTATATTCATCACTGATCTTTTTGAGATTTATTTTTGAATGGGTATGCATAAAACTGTATATTGTTGATTATTATAGAATGTGAGAAAGAAATTGCAAATCAAACTCTTCTAATTCCAACATATTCTTTCATGACATACCAAAAAAGCTAGATATTAATGATGGTGCTTTGTTTGCATTTATTTTTATTTTGTATTTTTTTAAAGCAGGCAGTTGGCACATACATTTAATAAATGATTACTATTATTACTGTATATAGAGGTGCTCGCAATAGTCAGATCAATGTTTAAATATATAGCTTTGTTTTCATATTCACTGAAAACTAGTTTCAACTCAATGATCAGATACATTTCTGCTATTTATTTTTGTTTTATATTTAAGAATTTCTCTTTTTGTGTTGTATTTCCTAATACCTTAAATGTATTTAAACCATTTAAAATTGTTTGGTGAAAATAATTACTCTTTTCCAATATTATTAAATCAGAAACTATTGTAGTTGGCTTTATTTGTTCACACATATGTGTTCATGCACATAGAGACACAGAGTGAAGTATGTAATAATCTTTATAATGTTTTTAGTGGTAATAGTACTCCTAAACAACCCGTCGTTCGTTTCAAACGAAACAAACATCACAAGGGATCGATCTATTGTGTAGCATGGAGCCCCTGTGGACAGTTGCTGGCTACCGGTTCCAATGACAAATATGTTAAAGTGCTGCCTTTCAATGCAGATACCTGTAATGCCACTGGTAAGTGCAAGCAATTATAAATTTTAATAAATCTGAACACTGGTGATAGAAGAAAAACAAAATAGTTCTTGGAATAACATAATTGAGTCAAAACTAGCTATTCCTTTCAATCTGAAACATTTTCAGAGGGAGTCATTAATAAATCCTAATTCTAAATAGCATCTTTCTGTCTGAATTTCTCCTTTCCTAAATTAGAACAGAATCAATTTCTCTCTGTCTCTATTTCCTACCACATACACCTTACATATAAAATTAGATTACAAATGTTGATGAATGGCAAAATATTAAGAATATTTATTTACTGTATTATAGATGACCTGAAATATCTTTGTGTTTTGTGTACAAAAATGTTTAAATCAGGTTTTGCCATATTCACACAATAATGGCTCTGCCCCAAACAATGGATAGTACTCATTACTTTTTCCTGAAAACTGAGTATTCAATGTTAGATGACACTCCTTTTCTTTCAGTTAGTGAAGGATAGAAAAAGTAAAAGGTAAGCCTGATAGAGTCCTTTTCAAAACCACATCCTTCCCTGGCTGAAGTTTGCTAAGCCACAGTAACTATATATTTTGAAGAATTTTAGTAGGTCTATTTGTTTCTCAGCTTTTCAAAACCAAGCTTTTGCTTATTTTTACATTGTGTCATAAAATTCCTTAAATGGTTAGTAAACCTATTCTGTACTAAAAATGTATTTGTTTATATTTTTCCTGTTTTAATGCTTTTAGGGCCAGATCTGGAATTTAGCATGCATGATGGAACTATTAGAGATCTAGCTTTTATGGAAGGTCCTGAAAGTGGTGGTGCCATTTTAATAAGTGCTGGAGCTGGTGACTGTAATATTTATACCACGGACTGCCAGCGAGGGCAAGGTCTCCATGCTTTGAGTGGCCATACTGGTATGTTAACAGCTCATCAGAATCATTAGCTTTACAGTCTTGCTTTATGAAAAGTTTAATAAAGTTTAAAATGCATACTGTACATTAAAAACATAAAAAGCTACAAGTATCTCTTATAGTCTCCCTTTTTGTGGCTTAAAAATAACTATTTCTTAATTAAGCCGCTTAGAGAGGGTTGTAAAGCACTATGAAGTGGTATATAAGTCTAAGTGCTATTGCTTTAGGTGTTAATAGCTTTTTAAAAACTGCAGTGAATACAAATTAATCTCTCTTATATTCAGGTCACATTTTAGCACTTTATACATGGAGTGGATGGATGATAGCATCTGGATCCCAAGACAAGACTGTGAGATTCTGGGATCTCAGAGTACCAAGTTGTGTTCGAGTTGTTGGGACAACATTTCACGGAACTGGTATGCTTACCGATATTGACCTAAAAACACTTATTGGTGGTAGTTTAAAATATTTATTGTGCAGAAGATGGAGATTGTCATGGTAAAGGAATAGCTTCTTCATAAATTTGAGTAAATACTGGGAATCTTTTGTTAGACATCTAACACTATTATTAGAGGGACATTTCAAATAATTATACAGAATGTTTATTTTGTAAATTGTATATTTAATGGTCAGTATTCCAGTCTCATATTATATGAAAGACCTTTTTTTTAAACATGTAAAATAACTTGTTTAAATTTTTTACTGATACATGCTTTTATTGAAAAGCACGTTTAGCATTCTCAAAACAGTCAAATGTTCCTGGTTTTATCAAACTTGCAAAGACAGAATCAGATCTTACATTATTGTGCAGTTGATCGTATGTTAACACCAATATGATTGTTAAATGCATCTGACGTTTTGACGAGTATTTTAGAAAATCTACATTAGAATCTTAATTTGAAATTAAGCTTAGAGTACATAATGGGTTCTTTTCTTTCAGGCAGTGCTGTTGCATCTGTAGCTGTAGATCCTAGTGGTCGCCTTCTAGCTACTGGACAGGAAGATTCCAGCTGTATGCTTTATGATATTCGTGGTGGGCGGATGGTTCAAAGTTATCATCCTCATTCCAGTGATGTCCGTTCTGTTCGCTTCTCCCCCGGGGCTCATTACCTTCTCACAGGATCATATGACATGAAAATAAAAGTCACAGACCTGCAAGGTAATTTCACTTCTGAATGATTTCTAAATAGCACAAATGCTCCCCATCTCTATCTTTAGATCAACTTCATAAGTTTATTTATTTGATTTTTATCCCACCTTTAATATTTTTTATAAATAAGTCAAGGCAACAAATATGCCTAATGCTCCTTTAACCTCCTATTTTCCGCTCAGCAATCCTGGTGGGTTTGGCTGAGAAACAGTAAATGGTCCAGAATCACCCAGACAGCTTTCATACCTAAGGTGGGACTAGTATTAAGTCTCTTGGTTTCTACTCCAGCACCTTAACCATTGTACCAAATATTTAACTCTGATCCTTATATAAAATATGATGTGCCATTATGGCAAACTATATCTCCTTTAATTTCTGGAACTCAATAGTAGAATTGGCTAAGTGATTTCTGAAAAGGTTTGGTTCCAGCTCATTGATTTTAGCATAAACTCCTTTAAGTAGGTTGTAGGCTTAAGTAGAATTAAGTAGGTTGTAGGTGTGGTCAGTTTCTGTAACAATTAAAATCTTTATTTGTATTTTCTGTCTACAAATATTGCATTATGTAAAATATAAAACAGAATACAGCTTTAATGATCTTGAACTAAACAGTATTAATAAAGTTTATGTGCAAAGATAAAGTAAACGGCAGTGTTGTGCAGACATCCTTTAAGCAATATTTATTCTAATTATTTTTCATAGGTGATCTTACTAAGCAGCTACCAACTATGGTAGTAGGGGAACATAAGGACAAAGTGATTCAGTGCAGATGGCACACACAGGATCTCTCCTTCTTATCATCTTCTGCTGACAGAACTGTCAAACTCTGGAGTTATAACGTATGAATAAAGCACAGATCCACAAGACAACTGGAGTGTCTATAAAAAAAGCAGCATTTGAGCAAGAAGATGCATCCCACAGAAACTTGGTTGTTATGAGATGTTGGTGTGTTGGTGTGGATTATTATTTTTCAGTACTTTCCATGTGTTCTCATGCTGCTACGACCCACTGTAGTCTTGTTGCTGAGGTTTGTTACAAGAGCTCTTGCAATGTCAACGTGCACTTCAAAAGTTAAATTTATTTATGTGTTTACACTTTGTGTTATTTGCATTCCCTGGTCTTTGTCTCAGTGACAATATTTTTTTAAAATTCAGTTTGAATTAGAATTCAAGGAAATTCACATGCAATATTATAGCATCCACACAAATAAGTCTTGTTATGCCATGCTGTACAATGTTGTTTACATCTATCTTAATTAGTGGTCCAAAACTTTACCCATCAAAGTTTCATTTAATACATATAATTATGAACTCTAAAGATGGTTAAAGAGGAACTGACTCTTGATCATAGCAACTATCTAGAGATTGAGATATATGAAATGATTCTCAGTTTGAGACTGTACTTTGTTAGATTATGTTCAAAATTCAAGCTTTTGGTACAAAAACATCGGTGTGAAGAGACATTAGCGTTACTGAATGCGAATGCAACAAAATACCTCTGTGTAATGTAGGAAAGCAAGCACACTATTAGGTGTGGTTGGTACATGATATCAGTGGCTATAATCCTTCCTACAGAGGCACGTATGTGAAAGTATTGAGTATGCAGTTAGGATTTTCTGAAGTTGTTATAATTACTAATTGCATTGTTGAAAAAAAAAATATATTAAATTGCCCATTCCTCAGCATTGCAAAACAGTATAGTAAAATGTTTCAAAATATCCTCTGTTTACACAGAGTTTTCTCCTGTGTATATATAGAATACCATACAAATTTTAAAGGCAATAGCATGGCTTGAAATGCTATGTCTGCATGATAATCTAAAACTAAATTATTTCCCAGTTCAGAAGTTTATTTGGAACTTTTAATTTTTTGCACTGACTATATAATATAGTTGCAATTTTATTTCTATATTTAAAGTATTATGTTCATGTATTGTTTTATATTTTCATATTGTACATTTATATTGCTTTTAAATTAAATTCTTAAATATTTGGATTATTTATTTGAAGTAAAATTTAAGGCTTGGTTCTAATATATGCTGTGCACTGTAGCAAGACCTTTTTGAACTGTCATTAAAAAAAGTTGAGGTTACTATAGAAGTGTATATGTACTTAATTCAATAAAGAAAGTGACGCTTCATATTTTTTCTTCCTTCATATGGAAACAACCACCATGTACTTGCATATAGGGAGGTCTATGAATAAGCCGACAATCAAATTTTTACCAAAATAACATGAGAAATGCATTACCTACAGATAGGGTGACCCACATTTTTCATGCTATTTTGAATAAAAAATTCAAAGGCTGTTTATCTTTGGATGGGCTTATCTGTGCATATATTTTGGAAATATCTTTTTAAAACTTTATCATATATACTCACAGATAAACCCATCCCCAAAAAGCCAAACTTAATTTTTAAGGTGCATTTTGGCACCTAAAATTCTTGGCTTATCCTTGAGTATATATGGAAACCAAAATGGCAGAATAAAGGTTTACAATAACAGCAGCAATGTAAAATCCCATCTGTATAATAAAGATGGTCATCTATGTATTCATTTAAAATCCCTCTGAATTTCTTAACACATTTGTAAAAAACAGCCAGATTAATATAGTGATTAAGTCACCAGGCTTGAAACTGGGAGATCATGAGTTCTAGTCCTGCCCTTAGGCACAAAGCCAACTGAGGGATCTTGGCCTTTCACCCTCTCATCACCCTAGCACAGTGATGGCGAATCTTTTTTTGCTTGGGTGCCAAAAAGGTGTGCACGATAGCGTGTGCATGCATGCCTACCCATAATGCAATGCCCCCCCTGCGCATGCGTGCACAACCCCCCCGCTTCCCCCCATAAGTGCTGGCCAGCTGATTTTTGGCCTTCCAGGAAGGGGGGAGGCCGTTTTCACCCTTTCCTGAAGCCTGGGGAGGGCGAAAACGGACCCAACTGGCCTACCGTAAGTTTGTTTCCGAACTTCTGGTAGGCCCGTTGAGACGTTTTTCGCCCTCCCCAGACTCCAGAGGCTTTCCTGAAGCCTGGGGAGGGCGAAAATGGACCTACCGGAAGTTCGTTTTCGAACTTCCGGTAGGCCCATTGGGTCCGTTTTTCGCCATCCACAGGCTCCAGAGGCTTTCCTGAAGCCTGGGGAGGGTGAAAATGGCATCCCCCCTGCCCTCCAGAAGGCTGAAAATCAGCTGGCCAGCGCTGGAGCTGACATAGGGTAACGCCTCGCGTGCCCTCAGATATGGCTCTGCGTGCCACCTGTGGCACACGTGCCATAAGTTCGCCGTCACTGCCCTAGCAAGCAGGCAATGGCAAACCACTTCTAAAAATCCTGCCAAAAAAAATGCACAGAGACTTGTCTGGGCAGTTGCCTAGGCCAACTGTAATTCAAAAGCACAAACAAACAAATTGAAAAAAAAAATAGTAAGGGAAGGAATCTTGCACCATCCTGTGGACTAATATTCCTTAAGGCTAGGAGAAAAACAGAAAAGGTTGTCTTTTGTTCAGGGATCAAGAATCTGCCGTTTTATAGCTGATCAGCTGTTTTATAGTTGATCCTGATCCCCACAATGCATGACCAACTACCAAATGCTTCCAAACAGATACTCTCTTCTGATCACGCGTATTTAAGATCAGCTTTGCACCTCCATTCAGCTTCCCTACTCATGGGCATATTTTCAGACTTTTTCCTCCATGTACCTGAAAAGTGCCCTCACTATCTGATACATATCTACCTCAGATTAACAAGTGAAAATAAGAGTTACTGTAGATCTCAGAATATTATATTTTTACACAGGTTTTAATTGGACTATATCCCTAAAGTAGATAAATTCTCTAGCTTCTTTGTCAAAATTTATTATAAGTAATAAAAAAGTTACATTTGTATTTTGCCTGATAACAAAGGGATTTTTGGCATACTACAAGAAACAAATATCACACAAGTTTAGATACCTAAGGCAAAATATCCCTGTAATCCTAACTTTTAAAAAACTGATCTTTACAGCTAATTGTATCAAAATGCCTGGTGCATAGAAAAAAACGTTTATCGGGTACCAAAACGTCCAGGAAACTCCCCATGTGAAATTCCAAGGAAGATGTGATTTAATCGGCATGCCATATGTGTGTGTGTGTGTGTACACACACATATATATACACACACATACCTAACAAACTCAATTCACTTTAAGTAGATCCTTTAAAACAGACCCTAATTCCAGGTTGATGTGCTATATACAGCATAGGAGAAAACCTTTTTAACAAGTTTGGTCTCAAAATGATTTCAGCAATAAACATTAAGGCTCTGTAGAATCCGGAATGCGCTGTAATCCTAAAGACCTCTTAATTAAGAAACCTGTTCTCGTGGCAAAAGCATAGGACTGTAAAAAAGGGGGGGAGGGGGGAAGAATCCATTTTTCTCCCCAATATTTAGCTTTCCCCAGTCCTATCTTCCTAGTATCAGCGAGGTAGCAACTCCCCCTCAGGATCTCCAAAAGCGAGGTCGCAAACAAGCCTTCCTGAGATGTCGACAGCAGTTCCTGCCTATCTTGTTCAGTCACAAGTTGGTACCCACCCAGAGAATAAACATTCAGATAACCCAGAAGCTTTGCTCAGCAAACCCCCTATTTCCGCAACCTGACATATTATATTTCCCGAAATGCAACGCTGGGCGTCCACATCATCAGGGTCCGCAGTTCAGATGACTCTGCGCGACTAGCGACGACGCTCCCACCTCCGCCGGGCAGAAGTGTTTTTGGGTAAACGGGCGTAGAGAAAGTGGCGGCAGGAAGGCGGCGAGGGAGCTGGGCGGGATGAGGCCACGGTCGCGGGGTGGGGGGGGGGAGACGAGGGATAAGCGGGGCCCTCTGCGCTCTCGGGGGACGCCTCCCCGAATGAGGTTACCGCCTCCCTCCTTACGAGTGCGCGCGTGTCTCTGTGCTTTCCTTATTTTTGAAGGAAAACATGTCCCGCTGGGAATTGTCAGCACGTTTTCCCGCCCAGTAAAGGGGCTTCAGCTTTTAAAATGAGCCTGCGCGTGTGGCGTGCGGCAGATTTTTCGGGGATTCGTATGATTTTGTGTGGGGAAACGGACGGAGGATTTCCATTATCTGCAGCCAGGCGTGCTGCATGCATTTCCTGCGGTTGCTGCACACTTCCCTTTATTTATTATTTTATTTATTTATTTTGTCAAGTACGTATTGGTAATATACATAGATATAACATTGTTTATATACATAAGATGGGTACTGATAAGAGGGAACATTAGGACAGACGGTAGGCACGCTGGTGCGCTTTTGCACGCCCTTTCCCAGGGTGGCTTTACCCATTGGTATCTATGGCTTCAGGTCATCATAATAAGGAAAAGGACCAATAGTACATTTATTTGATGCATATTAGCTGTACATCACCACCCCGTCTGACTTCAGTGTGGCAGTTGATGTAATGTGCCGGTGCCTGGACGACATTAGGATCTGAATGGGGAGGAACAGACTCAGACTCAACCCCGACAAGACTGAGTGGCTTTGGGTATTGCCTCCTAAGGACTACGACAACTGTCCCTCCTTGGTTTTAGAGGGAACGAAACTGATTCCCTCGGACTAGGTCCGCAACTTGGGGGTCCTCCTAGATCCACAGCTAAAATTGGAGCATCATCTTACTGCTGTGGCTAGGGGGGCCTTTGCACAGGTTCGCCTTGTGCACCAGTTGCGGCCATACTTGGAGAAGGAGGCTCTACTCACGGTCACTCACGCCCTTGTCACCTCCCGTTTGGACTACTGCAATGCGCTCTACATGGGGCTACCCTTGAAGAGTATCCGGAGACTCCAACTGGTACAAAATGCGGCTGCGCGTGCTGTGGTGGGTGTACCAAGGTACACCCACGTGACACCTTTACTCCGCCAGCTGCATTGGTTACCCATTTGTCTCCAGGTCCAATTCAAGGTGTTGATCACCATCTTTAAAGCCCTTCATGGCTTAGGGCCGGGTTATCTCCGGGACCGCATTCTGCCTCATACTTCCCTTCGACCGGTTAGGGCCCACAGAGTTGGCCTCCTCCAGGTCCCATCGGCTAAGCAATGCCGGCTGGCGGGTCCTAGGGGGAGGGCCTTCTCTGTGGCAGGCCCCGCGCTCTGGAACCAACTTCCTCCAGAGACCCGAACCATCCCCACCCTGCTGGCCTTCCGAAAAGCCGTTAAGACGTGGCTTTTCCTGCAGGCAGGGGGCAGAGCTTAACTCCAGCTGAACTCTCCCCCGGGTATGCTTGGTTGTTGCATGGTTGTTTTTATATTGCATTTTTAATTTTTATATTATGTTTTTAAATTTTGTTTATTGGTTTCTTGTATTTTCCTATGCTGTACGCCGCCCTGAGTCCTTCGGGAGTTGGGCGGCATATAAGAAAGCCGAATAAATTAATTAATTAATTAATTAATTAATTGTACAGGTAGTCGTCGACTTACAACGGTCTGTCTAGGGACCCTTCAAAATTAAAAGGCACTGAAAAAAGTGACTTGCCACCGTTTTTCACACTTAGGACCGTTGCAGTGTCCTAAGTAATGGTAATGTGATCAAAATTTTGTCGCTTGGTAACTGACTCATTGCAGTTACCAAGGGTCGTGTTGCAGTGTCCTGGGGTTGTGTGATCACTTTTTGCGACCTCCTTCCAAGCAAAGTCAATGGGGAAGCCAGATTCACTTAACAACCGTGTTACTAACTTAAAAACTGTAGTGATTCACTTAACTCTGGCAGGAACGGTTGTAAAATGGGGCAAAATGCACTTAAACATTTTGCTTAGCAACAGAAATGTTTTGCTCAATTGTATGGTACGTTGAGGACTACCTTTATCACTTATTGACTCCAGCAATTGAAAAGGATACAAAGGGGCATTGTTTGATTTGTACTCAAGTCTCCTGAATGGTCTGTAAATATGTTCCTCTATTTATTGAGTGGGTGTGTATTCTACCTTTCATTTTGTGGTTCAAGGCAGTGCAGGGAGCGCTCCTTTCTCCTGTATCCCGCAACAACTTTGTGAGTAGGTGTGGCTCAGCGAGAGTGACTGGGAAGGTCACCCAGGGATATTCCATGACTGACTTGAAACTGGCTGTTTTATACAGATAGTCCTCATTCATCATCTGTCTCGTTTAGCAACCATTCAAATTGCAGCAGTGATGAAAAAGAAACTTTACAAACCTTCACAGGTCTGTAAAGCGAAGGAAGGCTTAAATAAAATCAAAAAGACAGTTGTGGTTTCACTTAGTGACTGCTTAGCCAAATGACTGAGTTGCCAGTCCCAATTGTCATTAAATGAAAGTATATGCACATGAGATTGCATTACTGCTTTTTTAAAATTATTATCATTTATGAAACTTATATGCTGCCCATCTCGTGGAGGTGACTCTTCATTACTAATTTCCCCTCTTTATCCATCCCAACTTGAGGCTCTTCAAAGGGGAATAGAACTTCTATTACTTAATTTATTATTAAATTAAATTAAATCTATTATTTAATTTATTATCCCATTGTAGTCTGCTACAATGTCTATTCTGAGAAGTTTATTTTGTAAGATTTAATCACAGATAACAGACAATGAAACAAACACAAACCTTACTCTTGCAAATGTATCCAGTCTAGCAGACTGTAATTTTTTTACTGATAGAAAGTAGTACTTATTACAGGGGGGGAAAGGAACAAACTTTTTTCTGCTCTTTTCATTTGTTGTGGTTGGCTTGTCTTTCCCTTTGCACAATTGTAATAAAGAATGTATTATACCCTAAGCCAGTGGTTCCCAACCTTTTTTTGGCCATGCCCCACCTAAGCATCTCTAAAATCCTGATGCCCCCCCCACATATAATTCTTACTATTCAAAAAGTGAACTCCTACTCACGTGGAGGAAGCCTAAAAGGTCATTAACTTGGTTTAAACAAGGTTCCAAAGAACATGACATCCATGAAAGAGAATGAGGGATATGAAAAAACAGCATATAAAGTTTCAAAACATAATAGAGAACTGAAATGCATAAATATAAAATAATTTTAATGAAAGTTTTTTCTGTAATATGATCATATTAATTACTATACATATTAAAATAAAGGTACCTAACAAATTCAAAATACAATTTGAGCTCACCTCAAGATCATATTTACAATGCAATCCTATGCATGTCTACTCAGAAGTAAGTACCATTGTCTTCAATAGGGCTTACTCCCGGGAAAATGTAGGATTGCAGCTTTAGTCTACTTAAGTTAGTGAGATCCTTGTGCTTGATGCCTGCTGAGAGAGATTTTATATTAGGCTCCAATTTAGTCAGCTTCATTCTCAAGTCTCCTCATTCAGTGATATCCAGTCAATTTCTTTTCTTCAGTCGCAAATCATTTACAGCACTAAAGCCACATTCAGCTAAATATGAAGATGGGTAACAGCAGTTTTCTTGCAAAGTAGGTTGAATTTGGGTATTTAGTTTCTGTCTCATCACAAAGCCATGCCATCGCTCCTTTTATATTGAATAAAGTTTTAAGTGGCTCATCATTTTGCATTTCCGAGAGTTCTTCTTGGTACTGCATTGAAACATCAGATAGATCCACCAGCACTGGTTGCATTACCTATGTTAGAAAATTAATTTGTTTTAAATCAGAAAATCTTTCTTTCAAATCAGAGGCCAATATTTTCAAATGATCCACAATGACAGGTACAGCAGAATCAGTCACCTCACTTTTTTTTTAGCCAATGAAACATCAAAATTTTTGTCAGAAATATGTTTTTGACTTACCGTATTTTTCGGAGTATAAGACGCACCGGAGTATAAGACGCACCTAGATTTTAGAGGAGGAAAACAAGTAAAGTATTCTGAACCAAATGGTGTAGTAATATATTATTTAATAAAATACCAGTGTAGCAGAATACTTTTTACAACCATGTATACTTTTTACAACCATGTACACTTTTTACAAACTTCAAACTTGACAGCTTTAAGACTTGTGGAATTCAACTCCCAGAATTCCTCCTCCAGTCATGCTAGCTCAGGAATGGGAGTTGAAGTCCACAAGTCTTAAAGCTGTCAAGTTTGAAGTTTGTAAAAAGTGTACATGGTTGTAAAAAGTCTTGCCAAGTTTGAAGACCCTTGCACCCCTAACCCCTAACCCAGGGGTCTTCAAACTTGACAGCTTTAAGACTTGTGGACTTCAACTCCAATTCCTGAGCTAGCATGACTGGAGGAGGAATTCTGGGAGTTGAAGTCCACAAGTTTGAAGACCCTTGCACCCCCTTGGCAAGTTTAAGACTTGTGGACTTCAACTCCCAGAATTCCTCCTCCAGTCATCCTAGCTCAGGAATGGGAGTTAAAGTCCACAAGTCTTAAAGTTGCCAAGTTTGAAGAGCCCTGGGTTAGAGGTGGCAAGGGTCTTCAAACCTGGCAAGTTTAAGACTTGTGGACTTCAACTCCCAGAATCCCTCCTCCAGTCATCCTAGCTCAGGAATGGGAGTTAAAGTCCACAAGTCTTAAAGTTGCCAAGTTTGAAGAGCCCTGGGTTAGAGGTGGCAAGGGTCTTCAAACTTGGCAAGTTTAAGACTTGTGGACTTCAACTCCCAGAATTCCTCCTCCAGTCATTCCTGAGCTAGCATGACTGGAGGAGGAATTCTGGGAGTTGAAGTCCACTAGTCTTAAACTTGCCAAGTTTGAAGACCTTGCACCGCTAACCCAGGGCTCTTCAAACTTGGAAGTTTGTCGTCATACCTGTCAGGCTGCTCACTTCAGGCAGCAGCAGCGGTGGCTCCGGCGGCGAGTATCTGCGGTGGTGAGTATCGGCGTCGGGTCCTGCAGCGGGAACGCGGGCGGCTGCGGCGGCGGGTCCTGCGCCGGGGGCGGGGCTGCAACGGGGGCGGCAGCGGCAGGTCCTCCGGTGGGGCGGGGCTGCAACGGGAGCAGTGGCAGCAGGTCCTCCGGCGGGGGCGGAGGCTGCAGCGGCGGTGGCCAGCAAAGGCTGGAACCGAAAATGTTAAAACAGCCAAAAATTCCTGAAACGCAATGCTCTTTTTTTTGCCAAAAAAAGAGCATTGTGTTTCAGGCGGTGGGTGGTTCTGGCCGGCGCTGCAGCCCGAAAACACTTCCTTCCCCATTCCAAAAACAGGGCGTGCAACCTGAAACGCGATGCTTTTTTTGGGTCTCCGCACGCTCTGTTTTTGGAATCGGGGAGGGAATCGCAGCGCTGCCGCCTGAAAACGCTTTCCTCCCCAGGCTGAGTGGCGGCTGGCAGGTGGGTGGGGGTACATTCGGAGTATAAGACGCACCCACTTTTTGACCCCAATGTAACTATAAATGTAATGTAACTATAAATGTAATGAAGCCAAATATCTTCGCCTTTGCATCAACAACAGTTTTATTTGTTCCTTGACCTTGTTTATTCAACATATTCAGTTTTTCAAAGATATCTGCTAAATAACTCACAAATGCTTTACCATCAACGGTTAGCAAGTGCTTCATTTCAGGCTTGTCACTTTAAAAGTCACTAAGAACATCAAATGGTTCCATGAATCTTTTCAAACAATTTCCCTTTGAGATCCACCTTACCTCAGTGTGAAGTACAAGTCTCACATGGTCTGCATTTTTATCTTCACAAAATTGCTTGAAGAGATGCTTACATTTGGCATTAGCTTTTATAGCATTGATACATTTTATAACTGATTTTAGTACCTCATTAAGAACAGGAGAAATATTTTTGGACTACTTGTGAATAGCACAGTGCACAAGAAGCATTTCTGGATTCTCATCTTTCATCAATTTTAAGCAGCCATTTCTCTTGCCCATCATAACAGGAGCACCATCTGCAGCACAAGATGTTATGTTTTCCATTGATATATTATTGACATCTAAGTAATTTTTTAGTTTATTGTATATATCTGTAGCGGTTGTGGTGGTCTCTAAATGATTTGTAGAATAACATTTCTTCAGCAAATTCACCTTTATCAATATATCTTGCATAGGTTAGCAATACGGCCTCTTTGTCTCTTAGAGTTGATTCATCCATTTGTACTGAGAATTGTCTTGATTTCAGCTTTTCAACAAGTTGTGTTTCAATATCTTCACTCATTTTATCTATTCTTCTGCTAACAGTATTGTTACTGAGTGGCATGGCTTTCACGTCTTTGTCATCTTTTTCCAGAACTGTTTTAAGAAATACTGATATTGTACTTCCGCTTGTACTTCCGGCACTCTCGGAAGCCTGATCCGCGAGCTCCGCGGTCAGCTCCGACCTCTCCTTATTGGAGGGTCCAAATCGGGACCATAGCCACCCTGGATGGGTGGTGAAGCAAAGGGGGACTGCCTAGCAGGTAGAGGGGAGTCGCATCTCCTTTCCCTGACTAGGAAAGCCCCCTCTGCTACCGACAGGGAGCAGCAGCAGCAAACATGGCTGCCATGAAGCCTAAAGACAGCCTGAATACCTAAGACTGAGGAAAAAGTGAGTGGCTTGTGAACTGGGTAAAATAACCTTTTTTTAAATTGAAAATTATCCCAAGAAATTCAAGGGGAAAGCATATTGGAGCTCTTTGCTAGCGGCGAAAAAGCACATTAAGAAAATCAGAAGATTTAAGTGGAGAAGTTTTTGGGGAAAAAATAAAAAAATTGAACTCTCAAAAGGAAGACATGTATTGAACAGGTATTAAAAAATACTGGAATTTGAACTGGAACTTGTTTTTTATTATTGGTAACTTTGTCCTATTTGATTTATAAATTTCAAATAATCAAAATCGGACTTTTAGTAACATGCAGAGAGGCAGTACCAAGCTGGAGCGCCACCTGCTGGTAAAAGGAGAATTGTGTAACACTGCGATTTTTTGCATTTGCTGGATTACAAATATTTGCTTTAAAAATATTGGAGAATAATACAATAACAAGATATTTAACCAAGTGACCCCTGGACATTGTGGAGTAAATAAAAGTGATTGGAAGAGGAGTGCATAACCCCCCTGATCTCTTTTCCTGAATTGGATTGAATATAAAAACAAGTGGAGATAATAAAATGGAATTGATGTGCCAAGACATTAAGGATTCTATAAAAGAACAACGCAAGGAGATGAAGGGAATATTTGGTTGTATGGACTGTATAGATCAAAAATTGGAAAAACTAATACAAGGAATGACAAGTAAAGACCAGGACTATGAGGAAGGATCAGAAGTACCAGAAATAGCAGTGAAGACAGCAGAACTGGAAAATCAGCATGAAGAAGACTACAACAAGAAGATATTAGTAAAATTGATGGTGAATAAGAAATTAGAACAGGAGGAAAGTACTTTAAAAGATGTGAAAATGAAATGGGAGAAACAGGAAGATAGCTCGAGAGGAGAAAAAGGGGTAAGAACAGGTAGTATACAATTAGAAAGTGGGGGGAAAGGGTGAAGGGAGAGAAAGCTAGAGGGCATAGCTCTAAGGCAGAGCTAAAAGTAAATGAAACAAAAAATTTAAAAGAAGTATATGGGAGACAACCCCTCCTCTCCCAAAAAGATTAAAAATCTGTATTTGCATGAAAGATGTGGGATAAAGGGGAAAGAAAAGGTGAAATATTTTATGAAAGCATTTAAATGTGCATGAATATTAGGATTATATAAGTTGGATAACTGCTTTGTATGTGGTGTAAGAGAAAAATTATTTTCAATATATCAGTAATGTAGTAATGTAATGTATACTATTATTAGAATTATATAGATTGGAAAATTAGTTTGTAAATGAGAATTTTATGAAAGCTTTTTAATAATGTGTATGAATATTAGAATTATATAAGTGGAACAACTATGGTGTAAGAAATAAAAATTATATTTTTGAATATTTGTTAGGAATGTTGTATAAGTGGAAAAATTAGCTTGTATTAATAGTAAGATTACAAAAAATGAAAAATTGGAGAAAATATATACATAAAAATTGTGAGCAATAATGGAAAGCTAGAGAATAGATCCTGATTCATATACGGAATAATTGAATAATGAAAAAAGGAAAGATCACGTCTTTGATTATTAGAATGATAGAAGAAGGGGGAAAAAAGAGGGCTAAAATAGAGATAGAAATATGAGGGGGGAAAGAGTAAAAATAGATATTAAAATGATAAGAAGTGTGGTAGAATTATGAGAAGGATTAGAATTGGAAGATGATAACAGATATGTGTTAAAATCAGAAATGAAAATGAATTGTAATTATTAAGAATAATATTGTTATGATTATTTGTATTGATATGTATGAAACCGAGAAAATAAACCATTCACGACATGAGATGTATAAAAATAATAATAATAACTTAAAGAAAAGAAATGCTGATATTGATGGTTTAGTTAAATCCTCCCCTATAGTATGATTTTTTCCAGATTTAGCAATGAGTAAAGAAATTTCATAACTAGCCTCAAGAGTACAACTGATAGTAACAGTTTGTGCAGTGAGCAGAGACTTTATTGTTGATCTTTTTTCAAACTTCTCCTTTAAAGACTTGAAGTAATTTAAATCTGAATTTACATATACACTATGTTTCACCTTCAAATGCGCCTCAAGATGACCTCGTTTTGATGACCGTTCATCATGGATAGCGGGTATGAAGCCAAGTTTTAAATATTCTTGTGAATAGGGATGAACTTTTTTCTTGCTTGCACTACTCATTTTATGCATAGGAAATAAATGTGAGAAAAACTTATGAAATGATGCAAATTATTAAAAGAAATAACTATTAAAAGAAGATGGCGCAGAAAGAGGGAAATTTTAAAAACATTCTTAGCTTAATTTATGAATAATAAAATTGTCATGAACAAAAGGGGGGTTGTAACCTATTGTTGTGGCCCGTGCAGCTGATAGCGGATCCCGTTCAAGAGGAGACCGACTTGGTGATGCGCCAGCAGTCTGTGCAGATGGCACCCGAGTCGGACAGTGAGGAGGCTGGTGAGGACTCGGTGCCAGAGGCAGAGGTTCAGCCAGGGCCTCTGGAACTTCATAGCAGTGATGAGGAAGAAGAGGCTTCTCCTCTTTTTAATGCATGGGCAGGCAGAGCTGCCAAAAGGCAGAAAAGGTTACTCCAGAGGAGGTCTCCTCGGGAGTAAGACTTGGGGCTAATAGGCCACTCCCCTTGTCTACTTAAGGAAAGGAGAGGCAGCTGAATCTCTGCAGGAAACAACGTTTGAGATTCGTGTGTTCATCGTGTGTGCCTCGTGTCTGGAAAATCTCTGTTTATCTGCTTCGGCTTACTTATTGAGGATGACTTCTAGGCATTTTGCCAAGCCTTTGAAACTTTGTGAGATATCAAGAACTAATTGCTATTATATGATTTAAGACTTTCTGAACTTATGCTGGCTGTTAATGACGATTAATTAGCAGCTGGTTGTTTGCAAGAAAAGACTGCTTTTAGGTTTGTGTGTGTGTATCCACTACTAAGCCAGTTATTAGCCAATTATTAGTTGGTTATTGATTAAACTAAGTTTGAACAAACTGTGTGTTTGCTGCGTTCCTAGCTGGGGCAGAACACCTATGACCCCCCCTACTCGTCCACTCGGTTTGAACCTGCAACTTAGTAGGAAAGTGCTTTGGTAGTTCAGTAGGTGGAGGTGAATCACACAGGCCAGGCAAGGCCTATGCATGCGTGGGCCAGCCCCAGAGGAAAAGTCTTATAAAACACAGACTGGGAAAACACAGACTAAAAATAACTGTAAATCTAACAATTTCTTACTTAAACTTGGGTCCTGGTTCTGTATCCTCACTGCTGGGCTTTCCCCAGCAGCCATCCACTCTGTCTCCCCACAGAGCAGCTCTCCCTACAACCACCCAGCAGCAAAGCCCACAGGGGGGGTGGAGAGAGAGAGAGAGGAGAGGGAGGGGAGGGAGGGAGGGAGGGAGAGAGAGAGAGAGAGAGATCTCCTTAGTGGGAACACGTCTAATTGGCTGGCAGTTGTTCCCTCCCCCCCAGCTGGGATATCCTTTTCAGACCAGGCCCTAGGAAATGCACTTTAACAAAGACAACAATAGGTAAATGAAACACAGCTGTTTCATCACAAATATATAAGAACAATTAGCAGGCTTTCAAAAATCCAGTTAATAGCTCATTTTCGAATTGCCCTCATTAAAAATCAAATTGCCCCCATGTGGGGCATGGGCCCCCCTTTAAGTGAATTCTGGATACCAATTCATCGTGAACATGAATGCTGTTTAATCATTTCTCTTTCAGTAAAGAAATCAAATACGGGGTTGCGTGATGTTCATTGATATTTATTCAACAGCATTGTGGAAATGAGTAAGGGTGGACTCTTCCCTGTTCAGTCTCTCATATTTGCCAAAAGGATAAAACCAAGATAGTTTATGTAAATAAGTGCACAAATGATATTCCTCTTTTGAGCAGAGGTTTGGTCATGCATTGCTGGGAGATAGCTTGTTGTAGCCAGACAATTCAACAACTTGGAAAATATTGAGCACTAGTTGATTGAGTTTGTCCTGAAACTCCTGCATTTTGCTAAAATCATCCAATGTGCTCCCTGACAGAGGATGCTGCTTTATTTGCTCCTGTATCCAGTCCTGCTGATAGGAAGGAGTGAAGCTCAGAATGATGATTGGATTGATCCAACAGACATGTTGAATTATGATGCAGCATCAGGAACAATGCGAAAACCTGACGAGGTAAGCGTAGAGATATTGGAGTTGCTTTGGATAGTAACACAAATGTAATAAATGAACATTCTTTCTTTATGATGCAAATTCAAGATCATCTCTTTAGGGTTAAGGTTAGGAGCTGTTTACCTTACCTTAACTTAGATATCAGGAATGGCTCCTTTTTGGGAGGCACAAAGTCATCAAATTCAAGAACTTAACAGTTGAGCTTTAAAGCTTTGAAAACGGTTTTAAGAATCCTAAGGATCCACAAAAGAGAGGGTTTGATGAAACTAGAATTGAATTAATATTCAGGGCTTCCATTTCTGGGTTTTTTTTTTAATTAACTCAAATACCATAACTCAAGTGTATATTAATGTGCTCACTCAAAAATCTATGTGGACAGAAACATTTTGTATGTATTATCATTCTGAGCAGCCTTTCTGCATTTTAGTCACACCCCATTCAAACGTATACAGTTTTCACTACTATCAGGAGAAAAAAACATTTCAAAGTTCCTGACTATGAAGAATTTTTTGATGAACATCAGTGAACTGTGGACGATAGTCACCATAATCAGAGACGGGAGACCTCAATATGATCATAATTGACATTGTTGACCAATTTGCTGTTCAACTGAAACTAGTATATATTTTTGTCGATCTCTCCCTTTGATTTCTATCTAACTGCATATTTTTGGTAGAAATAAGCAGAATGAAGCAGCTTCACTGTTCAATACTAACAAATGATTAATATTGCAGCATGTGAATCAGGATGATTTTGAAAATAATAGATTACCACCAACAAAAGTGGCCGAAGAAAATGTAATGGAAATGTCCAAGTGCCAAACAAAACTAGATTCTGTAACTCATAAGGTTAGTTTACGTGCATGCCAGTTTACTATGTATATTTTTAATAAAATATTGCTTGCTTGTAACTTGAATAAATTCGGACCTTGTTAAAATATCTATTTTAGATTGTTAGTAGATAATCTCCCATATTAAAAAAAAATAACTGCTGTTAATGTTCATGGATATTTTCAGCTAGACACCTACTTAAACAGCTGAAATTTTTCAGTATACATTTTGTTAAACATTTCAAAGTAACACAACAAAGAAAAAGAACAAAGAAAAGGGATGAAAGAAAAATACAAATGAATAAACAAGATATTTACAAATATAGAAGTTATAATTTTACAGCATATCATTATTTCATTGTGAATAACAAAAGCTTAAAAATTACTATTAAGTCTAAAGAAGTATAAATATCAAGAACCGTGGTCAGCAAATATAAACCACAGAATTATGAATTAAAATAAATTCTATCTATATCTTTTTACTAGATATAGATATTAAATACCATACATATACATATACTAAATACATATTAATGTATTTCCTTTTGTTTTGTTTTCCTTGTTTATTTTATTGTTCTATTATTTTATTTTCGCTTTGTAGTTGTGAGCTGCCTAGAGTAGACCCAGGGAGAGATAGGTGGCAAATAAATGTAATAATAATAATATTCAACAGATCTGGAGGTTTTCTAGATTAGACAACAATTTGACCAAGATACATAAGGGCTCCTGCCCTTTGACGAGGGGGTTTGACGAGATGACCTTATAGGTCCCGTCCAGCCTTGTGATTCTATTTTCTATATTACTAAAAAAATCTGCTCTAATTTTGAAATCCTATAAAATTGAAATATAGATTTTATGCATAAAAGAAACCCAAATTTTGGATGTGATACAAATCTGTGTATTAAATTGTAATCTAGAAATAGTTTTCAATTTGAATAAATTCTGTGTTAGATTTACTTTTAAGATATGAAATTTGTCTGATATTAAAGCATACTCCCATAACTTGGTTAGTGGTTCTTCCATAGACAGGATCAAACATCCTTTCTAAGGAAAGGCATATACTATCCTTGCAGCAATTCCCACATACACAGCTAATTCAGTATACTTTGAAGGAATGTATGTTTTATATGGTTATACTATATGATTTAGTAAAATATAATCAAAATATCTCAGGTTGAAATTTCAATTTTAAGATTTGTTTCATTCTGGTTTGAATTATTTTCCAAAACTTTTGAGTTTACAGTATTACTACCAGATGTGAAAGAATGATCAGATCTGCTTGTTATATTTCCATCAATTTATACCAGAGATAACTTTGGAGGACTTTTTTTTTTTCAGCTTGATGAATATGAAAAAAAATATAAAGTAAAATTACATGAAAGCAACAGCATTCATGTTTTTAGAAGATACTTGAACAAGATTTTAAATGAAGTTGGAAGACTTGGACTAGTGAGTACCTAAGAATCAGTTAAGAATTTTGAGCACTTTTATTGATATGTGTGTTCTCGCGTTGCTAAAGTACATGAGTTTGAGTAACTAACTGCCCACCTTAAAAAAAACGGGTCTATCTAACAAATTAAATGGCATACATCAATCAAGAAGCAAGCTACAAAGGTAGAGAGGAGTTGCTTGAAGAAGCCTTGGTTTGCTTGATTTACATGTGTAGCAATTTGAGATAGAATTTGAGAAAGTCTTGGACTTGGGGCCTTCTTAACTATGAAAATCAGCATGATCAATTACTTAGGATGATGCTGATGCGATTAAGTGGATGCAGAAAACCTTTTTGGGTGATAGACACTTTTGGAATCCTCTGATCATGTTATGAGTAAAATCACAAAGTACTTGCCAAGCAAAGGTACAAATATTTATAGGTTGATGCTGCAGTGAGCTTAGTGAGTCATGATGAAGGTGAACTCAAATGTGTAACCTCACTGAAGAGAATTATCTGAGTGGCTGAGCTGAATTTACTTCCCATGTTTATTTTCTAAGTTGCTCACAATGCCTGGGTGGGCCCTAAAAGTAAACGTAAATGATTTCAAGGCTGGCACTTTGTTTAGCTTTATGGTAGTTTCTCATTTAATATTTTGCTTTAACAATACAATAATACTTTAAAAGTTTTAAATGCTTTCAGGGCACATTTGGCTGGTACCTGCTACCACAACATCTAAACTATACTGTGATTGGTAGCATCATTAATGTTCAGGGTATTTTGTAGCCAAACACACATTTTCTTTAATCCTCATTCTGGAGGGTAGTCTTTGATGACTATGCTTGACCCTTTGAAAGGCCCCCAGTCAGGATTTAGCATATGACTGACCAGCTGTGATCGCTTTGCATGTATTTATTCTGCAAAAGAGTTTTGGCTGCTTTGGTTATTTTGTGTGTGTTTTATTTTAGCCCAATGATAATACCAGGGAAGTGCATTATGATGCTGAGATCATCCTCACCAGACAATCAGTTAATGAAATTAACAAGTTCCTTAAAGAAGAAGGCTGGAAATCTGCATCTCTAGATGAAGCCGTTAATAGTATCCTGATTAATTGTAGACCTCATGATTATGAAGAATGGAAATGGAAGTTTGAGGACACATTTGGGGTTGATCCATATAATGTCTTCATGGTAAGGGAAGCTTTCTGAAATACAATGTCTTATGAATGGTAAATCTCATAGCATGAGTAACAGAATGGTTACTTGTGTTCTTACCCCTAATGCTAAATTAGTTTAAATGATAGGAGTGTGGTGGCTCACGTAGTTAGGATCCTGGGCTGATGTTCGAGACCCGGTTGCTGCTGCAGGATGGGGTGAACTCCCATCACTCACTCCAGCTCCTGCTGACCCAGCAGTTCAAAAGTGGCAAATGCAGGTAGATAGATGGGTCCCATTTTGGTGAATAGTTTAACAGGGACATGAAAGGAGCCCTCAAGTAGGTATCCCCTGCGCAATGGCAATGTCATCCTTTCAACCCGGAATCTTTTTAGTGCTCCCGATATGACTGTAGTAGTAGTTTTAATGATGAACAAGCTACAAGGGAAATGCACATCATTCTAAACAGAAATCAACAAACCACACACCAATAATATCAGAACAACTTAAATTTTATGTGATTTTTCTCAATAGTGATGAAGAACCTCAATTTTTTTATTCATTTGTTCAGAAATGAGCAAAAAAGGAAGAACAATATGAGCTAGATAATTTTCTCATCATAAGTACCGTGTTTCCCCGAAAATAAGACAGGGGCTTATATTTTTTTGACCTCCCCCCCCCAAAAAAATTCCCCTGGCCTTATTTTCAGGGGGGGGTCTTATTTCAACGCATGTCCCGAAAAGCCCTGTGGGTTTTGTCAGTCCCCACTAATATCTTGTCCAATGTTGTTAGTTCTCTATAAAAACCCCATGTTTTCACATCTTTCACATAACACGATTGTATCTGCAGGTACGACCACCACTCTAATTCCACCTCTTGGTCTTTTAGTTCTAATCTGGTTTTCAATTCACCATTCTCATTTAATAATCCTTATAAGAAACCATTTTTCCATATTTATAAGATTTGGGTGTATCAATGCTTCTAAAGTGGAGAGCCATACTGGTATTTCCTATAGTTTTGTTGTTTAATTTTGTCCCACATTGATAATAATGCGTTTCTTACATAATGTCTTTGGAAATATCGATGTGCCATATTTCTCCCGTACCAGAGAAGCACATGCCACCCTAGTTGAAGGCTGTGACCCTCCAATAATAATAGTCTTCTATTCCTCAAAGTTATCCACTCTTTCACCCACGTGAGTGCAGCTGCTTGGTAATACAATTCCCAGTCAGGCAGACCAAAACCTCCTTTCCCTTTTGACTCTTGCAGTAGTTTCAGTTTTATTCTCGGTTTTTTTCCTTGCCAAATGAATTCCAACATTATTTTATTCAATTCCTCAAAATATTTTTTCTCTAGTTTTATTGGTATTGTTTGGAATAAAAAAAAAGTATCTTCAGCAGTTTGTTCATCTTTATTGCGACTATTCTACCCATCATGGAAAGTTGCAAGCTTTTCCATCTCTCCAGATCCACTTTAATTTGATGCTTTAATTTTGTATAGTTGTCTTTTTTATTGTTATACATCTTACTGTTAGATAGATTTCTAAGTATTTCACTTTTTTCACTATCTGGATATTCATTTTCTTTATTAATTCATCCCTCTGTTTATTTGTAAGATTTTTAACTATCGTTTTGGTTTTTTCCTTATTTATTTTTAGTCCAGCAACCTCTCCATATTCCTCTAATTTCTCTATGAGTCTAACCCTGATTCTAATGGTTCCTCTAAGATGAAAACTCCGGGACCGCATCCTACCTCATACTTACCTTCAACCGGTTAGGTCCCACAGAGCAGGTCTCCTCCGGGTCCCGTCAGCCAAACAATGCCGACTGGCGGGTTCTAGGGGGAGGGCCTTCTCTGTAGGGGCCCCTGTTCTCTGGAACCAACTTCCCCCAGAGATCCGAATCATCCCCACCTTGCTGGCCTTCCGAAAAGCCATTAAGACATGGCTCTTCCTGCAGGTGGGGTGATTTTGAGACAACATTACATCTGATGTCTCCCCCATGTATGTATGGTGTTATATGTTTCTTTTAATTATTTTTAAATTGTTTTTAATGATTTGTTTGGTGTTCCTTAAAATGCTGTCCTCAGGGAGTAGGGCGGCATAGAAGAATTTCCAAATAAATAAATAAATAAATAAATAAATAAATAAACAATAAATAATAAATAAATAAATAAATAAATAAATAAATAAATAAATAAATAAATAAATAAATAAATAAATAAATACTAAATCATCTGCAAAAGCATGTAATTTGTACTTTTCTCTTTTGATTTCCATTCCCTTAATTTCTCATCTAGCCTGATGTTTCTAGTTAGTACTTCCAGTGTTAAGATAAATAACAATGGAGATAATGGGCAGCCTTGCCTTGTACCTTTTTGAATTGAAAAGTTTTCAGTCACCTCACCATTCACAATCACTTTGGCTTTCTGCTTTGTGTATATTGCCTTGAACATATTTATAAATTTATCTCCAAAATCCATATGTCTTAATTGTTGTAACATGAATTGCTAGCTCACATTATCAAACACCTTTGGGCGTCTAAAAACAACAGTGCCAATTGCTTTTCACTATGTGTTTCGTAGTATTACAATGTATCTAATATTGTTCTCATATTATTTCTTATCTGCCTTTTGGGTAGGAAGCCATTTTGGTCAGAGTGTATGAACTCCTTCAAAAAAACTCTTCAGTCTTTCTGCTACTATTGAGGTGAATATTTTATAGTCATCATTTAATAGAGATATGGGTCTTTAGTTTTTAATTTGCGTTGTCTGAATCCTCTTTTGGTATCAAAGTAATGTTAGCTTCCACCCATGATGGTGGTATCTTCGCTTCAGATAGGACTGCATTGTACACCTCTAATAATGGTTGGCCCAGAGTATCTTGTAACTCTTTATATATTTCTGCCGGTAGCCCTTCTGGGCCAGGTGTTTTGTTATTTTTTTGTTTTTTAATCGCCTCTGCTAGTTCTGTCATTGTTATCCTCTCGTTCAGCATAGATTTCATTGCTTCTGGAACCTTAGGCAAGTTAGCTTTTTCCAGGAATTGTAATATTTTTTTCTTCTGGATGTTGCCCATCATCATCATATAGTTTCCTATAGAATTTCTTTTTTTCTTTTTTTCCTCAATTTGATAACGTGAAGTTCCATCTTTGTCTTGCAATTTACTTATCCATTTTCCCTCTTTCTCCTTTTTCGATTTGTAAGCTAGCCATCTCCCTGGTTTGTTTGCATTCTCAAAAAAGTTTTGTTTCATTCTTTTCATGTGTTGCGCCAGGTCTTCTTTTTCAAGGATATTCAATTTGTGTTTAGTTAGCTCCATTTCCCGTTTTAAATTTATTTTTTGTGGTTCCTTTTGTAACTCTGCTTCGAGTCTTCTATATTCTTCTTCTAAAGTTCTTTGTTGTTGCTTCTTCCTTTTATTTTTCTTCGCTATTAATGTTATAGCAACTCCTCTCATATATGCTTTCGCTGTGTCCCATAGGTTTTGTAATGACGTATCTTTTTTCCTATTTTCTTTAAAGAAGAATCCCATTTGTTTTTCCAACGTCTGCCTAAATTCTATATCATTTAATATAGATCGGTTCAGAGTCCATCTTGTACTTTTCTTTTGTCCTTTCCAGTTGATTCTCATTGGATTGTGATCTGCCCATAGATTTGTATCTATTTCAACCTCATATACATTAGTATTTAATTCCATCGACATCCATACCATATCTATTCTTGACCAGGATTGGTGTCTGTTAGAATAAAATGTGTATTGGTTTTTCCCCTGGTTCTTCTCTCCATACATCTTGTATGTTTAACTCTACTGTCATTTTAAAGAAGGTTCTAGGTAGACTCTATCTTACTTCTTTCCTTGTTCTATTACTTTTACAGTCCAATTTTTTGTCAATTTATTGCATCGAAGTCTCCTAGGAGACAAAGATTATCACACTCCATATCATGTATAGTATTATGTAGTTTTTTGTAAAATGTCCACTATTTGGTGCGTAGATTGCAACTAGGAGTACCCTCTTTTGATTTAGTGTTACTTCCACAATCAGGATCCTGATTGTGGAAGCATATTTTTAATCACAAGGTAGAAATGTGTCTATTGAAATTAATAGATTCTCACCAACTACATTCCTGTATTCTTTGTTATTTTTCTCCAAAAGGTTCTATTATGTTTAGCAAGCATCTCAGCCATTATTGCGACAGAATTATGGACACGTGTTAGTTGGTTGACTCAGATGAAGCGTCTTATGATCATCAGTTTTCTCATCAGTTTTGGATGGAACTGGATGTACCTCTATAAGGTAAACAACTTTATAGAATTTATAGAGCCGTGGTGGCGCAGTGGTTAGACTGCAGTACTGCAGGCTACTTCTGCTGACTGCTGGCTGCCTACAATTTGGTAGTTCTCACCAGGCTCAAGGTTGACTCAGCCTTCTATCCTTCCGAGGTCAGTAAAATTAGGACCAAATTGTTGGGGGCAATATGCTGATTCTGTAAACCTCTTACAGAGGACTGTAAAGCACTGTGAAGCGGTATATAAGTCTAAGTGCTATTGCTATTATTGGCCAAGTATGATTGGACACACAAGGTACAAAATGTACCTGTTATCTGATGTATTCTGCTATAGTTCTTTCAAATGAATGTCTTCTTTGAGTTTTTCTTAAACAAGACCTTCCTTTTCTCCATTTTGCACACAAGGCTAGGGGTTTATATGATTAGCATATAAAATTCCTACCCTTGCATTAACTGAATTTTGGCTCACTTTAAATACGATCTGATACCAAATTATAATTCTCACTAAATCAAAAAATCACAGTGTTTGAACTCACATTAATTGCAACCTATTTGTGTTCAGAAAGATATACCGTATTTTTCGGAGTATAAGACACACGGGAGTATAAGACGCATCTTATTTTTGGGGGAGGAAAACAAGGAAAAAAGGCCTCTGCCTCCCAGCAATTTGCCAAACAGCAAACAGCATAGATGATATACACTGTTTCCTGTGTATTTCTGTGCATGTGTGTCTGACCTATAGAAATAGCAAAGAATTGGAAAAATGTACATTATGGCAGTATATTAATCCCAGAAAGTTTTCTTAAATATAATCACACTAACTCCTCCCAATTATTTAAATAGATCTACTCCAAACATGACTAAGTCAGGGTTTAACTCAGCTGCCTTATTTTAATACTAATACTTAATACTTAATACTTAATACTAAAACAGGACATTTCAGATTATACATTTACAGATCTTTAAAATTGAGATGGCTTTCTGGAAGTATTCTCTGCTATTTAAAAGACGATACAATAGCACTGGGCCTCTTCAGATCAAGCATTTATTTTAAAAAGCTGCTTCATTTTGTTAAGTTGTCTAGAACAATAATAAAACAGTCTTTAAAAATAAGTCTAATAATTTGAACATTCTATAGGCATTTATAGTTATTGACTTACCTCCTTGCAGCAAAAAACAAACAGCCAGTTTCAGCACAGTCTGGTTAGCACAAGAAAATAAAATTCTGTCTTTGCCTCTCCCTCCAGCAATTTGCCTCCGTGCAGCTTTAGTTTCACTTTCATTTTAGCATGTGGGCTTGCCGGCAACTTCAACCAATCAGCTGAGTGTCGGGAGGCAGATAATCAGTGGCTTGTGCTAATCAGGCTCTGCTGCTGTTTGCTGCAAGGAGGTAAATTGTTGGCAGGCAAAGATCAAAGAATGGGGGTGGCTGGGTGGGGCTACATTCGGTGTATAAGACACACCCAAGTTTTCACCCTCTTGGGGGGGGAAAGATGCGTCTTATACTCCGAAAAATACGGTATGTGTTTCAAGCTGAGGTTCTTGTTTTGCCACACACAGATGGGTTTTTTATTCAATAAGCAGTGACAGGCAGGGCTGCTTCAAGTTTTGATTGAACTGTGCTTGCTTGTTTTAATGAAGAATTTAGATGTGTTTGCATACCATGAAGCATATCTCCCTACCCCCAAAATAGTAACTAAAGTCATGATAATTTTCCACCAAACATGTCTGGATTACCTGGGCTACTGAATCTCCAGCGATGGGATGGAGATGGATCCACAAAGGTCCAGGCCGTGTTAGAGTGGCAGGCCCCAAAAACGTGGAACAGTTGCAGAGTTTCCTTGGCTTTGCCAACTTCTATCAACAGTTCGTCCCATTGTTCGCCACAGTTGCGTTACCCTTGACTGATCTGCTGTGAACTAAAAACATTGTGGCTAAACCCTGACCCAGGCAACCCCTCCTTTGGACGATGGACTGTCAAAGGGCATTTGAAGCGCTGAAGGCCCTCTTTGCTAGGGAGCCGGTGTTGTGGCCCGCCAGCAGCCCCTGCAGCTGGTAGCTGATTCCAGCAGCGCAGAGGCTGATGTGGTGATGCGCCAGCAGCCTGTGCAGCTGGCACTCGAGTCGGACAGTGAGGAGACTGGAGATTCAGCCAGGACCTTCAGAACTTCCAGAAGCTCCCATCAGTGATGAGGAAGAAGAGGAGGAGCCTATTCTCAATCAGGGCACGCAGAGTTGCCAAAAGGCAGGAATGGTTCCTCAGGAGGAGGTCTCCTCGGGAGTAAGCCTTGGGCTAATTGGCCACTCCCCTAGCCTATTTAAGGGATGACGACGAAGGAAGCAATTTGCAGGAAACAACATCATCTGATCGCCTCTTGTTCTTTCTCTTGGCATTTTTCCTGCAAAGTGCTTCTGGGCATTTTGCCAACCACAGTAAGCTTGCTGATATCTACAAGACTGTTGACTCAGCCTTGAGTTATTATTTTGTGGACTCTTGCTGGCTGTTAATGAAGTTGAATTAACAGCCGGTGTTCAGAAAAGACTGCTTTAAACTATATTTGTGTTTGACGACTACTATGAAAGCTCATTAGTCCTTAATTAGTAAAGTAAGATTTGTAGAGACTTTGTGTGTGCTGCGTTCTTTGTGGTCTGTAGCTGGGGCAGAACAGCCGGTCCTGAAACATCCCGACCCCGGACGACCGTTTGTAGTGCAGGCTGAGGCCAGCGACGTGGCCGTGGGGGCCGTCCTGTTACAAAGGAATGGAAAAGGTCAGATGCAACCCTGTGCCTACACCTCCTGTAAGCTCACGACAACGAAACGTGGTTGGGTGATATAGGAAAAGGAGGCCTTTGCGGTGTGATGGGCATTGCTAATGTGGTGCTATCTGTTAGAGGGGGGCCAGGAGCCATTCAAGGTTGGACGGACCACAAAAACCTTGAGGCCCTTCAGACCCCACGGCAGTTGTCCCCGAAGCATTCCAACATTCGATCCAAGCATTGCAGACATAGAACCTCTAAGGACTACAACTTCCATGATCTCTTATTAGTCTCAACAGTGATGAATCTACATTGGATCATTTTCCTTTTAAGGCACATTTTAAATGAAAGACTACAAAAAATAGATTCAATGATTTTATTCAAGAATTGTTGAATCCTTTAGGTTTTTGTTATAGATGGCCTTCGCTCAGCACCAGTCGGAAGTGGCCAAAATGGGAAATGTTGATACAGTCTGTGTGGAGAAGATGCAATGGACGGACAGCTTTTGGGGTAAGTAGCTTGTCATCTCTGTTCTGCCATTAGAAGTTCGTGGCCAACTTCTTTTTGAAAATACACATGTTTTTATCACTATGCTGCTTTTTCTTTCACAGAATTTCAAAGCAAGTATGTGAAAAGAAAAAATCAGAACAGTAATGCCACTAATAAAAAATAAGACAACAAAATGAACAAAAAGCCGTAGTTGAAAGAATCGCCAATTTTTAAAAAGTGATTTGAAAGGAAAGCCTTGGATGCTGAAATGTCTAATAGCTTTGGGGTGAGCGGGGAATAGTTTTGGGCAGATAATCTTCTGAGATACTTTTCAACACTCTGATAGAAAATTTAGGTAACTGGTTGTACAGATTTGAAATGAATTTATAGACCTCTAAGCAGTCTGAATAATACTTGGATCTCTTCAAACCCTGAAGCCTTTTATTTCCAGTTATGCCTCAGTTGCCAGAGGAAAGGCAATATCAATATATACAAACGAAATGTATTCCGCTCTAATCTTGATTGCAGAAAATACAACTTCTGCAATAGAGTAGTAAATGTCTGGAACACTTTACCTGACCCTGTTGTTAGTTTCTCTAATCCCCATACCTTTTACCTTAAACTGTCTACCGTGGCCCTTACACGTTTCTTAAGAGGTCCCTAAGGGGGCGTGCATAAGCGCACCAACGTGCCTACCGTCCCTGTCCTACTGTACCCATTTGTATGTACTCGTTTTATGTGTTTATGGCTATGTTTTGCTTCTTTATATCCATTTATTTGTGCCATTTTTCATGTGTCCTGTTTCCTCGCACTTGTTGATAAATAAATAATAAACAAACAAACAAACAAACAATAAAATCCCTTCTTCCAAGGGTCTTTTTAAACCCTCTTCTATTAGCTTGAGAACTGTCAACTCTGCAAGGTAGTAGAGATAAGAAGCACAAAACATGAGTTTGTGGCAGAGGTATTGGCTCTGGGAGTTGAAATCCATCCATCTTAAAATTGCCAGGGTTGACAAACAGTGCTGTAAAGTATTACTAAAGTAATTACAAATGTAATTTTATTTTAAAGAAGTTAATTTCTACTTATCTTTAAAATATAGTTTTAGTTTTGGTTTGACTGAATGATTTCTTGCCTTTTGACCACAGAGTTTTTTAGAACTTCATTTACATTCAAAGATGATCCTTGCCAAAAGTACCATGAAACCCTCCTGGTAAATCCGATTTTGTTCGTTCCTCCTACAAAGGTATTTTTTTTTTAGTTCTAGATGTTTTCCTTTTGTTCTGTAGTGAAGCTGTCAAAGCATTCTAAAGTTTGTTGTTGTCTCGTTTTAGGCCCTGGCTGTTACATTTACCAATTTTATAACAGAACCACTGAAGCACGTAGGACAAGGAATTGGTGAATTTATTAGAGCTCTCATGAAAGAAATTCCAGTACTATTACAGATTCCAGTGCTGGTCATAATGGCAGGAGCAACTTTGGTAAGTATTTGCTTTAAGGGGATTCATCTGGAATCTTGGGCTGATGTCCCACAGTACAAGCAAGCTATAAACTCCCAGAGACCATTCAAGTTTATCTGAATGCTAGGAAAAAATATCTTATTAGCAAGATCAGTTCAGTGGTGGAACTAATTACTAAATTGTGTTTAGTCCCCTTTGTTTGACATGTTCAGTTGGGTTTCCAGGCCCATTCCAAATCTATGATAAGCACGTCTCTTGTGTGTATGACCTACAATGGTCCCAATGAATTTAGTATGAGGAAAATAGATGTAATTTACACTGGAATTGGATACCTGACGTTGTTAACCCCCACCCCCAACTGCTTTTGGTGAATTTCTCATAGTGCCACTTACTACCAAGAGGTTGGAGGGAGAAATCATGTACAAAGGGCAGTTTGGAAGCCATTGTTTTTTTGAAGACAATCCACAATCATGTTCTAGGTAAATTATCCTAGACTAGGAATTTAGCAAGTCTTTGTTTGAGACACAAGTGCTGCTGCATGGCGGGGCGAGCTCCCATCATTTGCTCCAGCTCTTTGACAGGGACATGAACCCCAAGGGCCATCCCCCAGATGATGGTGATGTTAAATGGTGCCTCCAGCATGAATGGGATGGGATCCTGGATCAAAAACTGATGTATCAGTTAAAATTAATGCAGTGTACCATGATAAAAATGGTTTGGTTGTTGAATTTACAGGGCTTGTTCTAATATTGGTTTACAGTTCATAATCTAAAAAGTTCAGATAAATATAAAGAAGATTAAGAACTCTTAATCTTTTTAAGAAAGAAATGCCATTTAAATACTCTGGGTAGTAAAGCTTGGAAGCAAATATTTGAGAAAATAATAGTTAATAAGAAATGTTAAAATATATAGTGTCCCTGTTTGGGTACATGTGGATCACGTCCAACAGAGCCCTTCTGTCAGCAGAAATTTGGTTGCTGGATCAAATTCCCCTTGTTCTGCACCTTCAGTTCATCTCACCAATTTCTCTGGAATTTATCGAATTTCTTTGGAGGGTCCTCCAAAAAGACTTTGGTGGCATAGCTGGGGGAGGGTGCTGTAATAGAAAAAGACAGGAAAGTCACTGCTGGATAAGTAGAAATAATTGCACATAACAATGTAAAGAGTTTAGTAAAGGTGAAGATTGGAATTGCAACATTTCATTTGGGAGCTTACACAATTCTTTTCTAGATTTTCTGCTATGGGGCAGGAAGATCTGTCACTGCTCTAAGAAGTTTACCATACCAGGAAAAGCCACAGCCTCCTGCTCTTCCCCCAAGGGATGGAAATCAACCATCACCAATACTGCAGCTAAAGCAGAGTGCGGCAGATGGCAAGGCAGGCTACTTGACTGGAAACACAGAGTCCATCCCAGGAGGTCCTTATGACAGAGGAGATGCATCAAGAAGAGACGGACAAACCAGATCCGACTGTGACCGTAAAAACAACATAGAGGTTGTGCAAGCTGGCAGTACACTGGATGTACCAGCAGAAGAACATTCCAAGTTGGCAACCAAGGTAATCAGAAGGATGTTGGTTTTAATTCTAATTAAATTGGCTGTGTTTGGGCATTATATTTATCCACTAACCTAGGGGTTCCCAACCTCTGGGCCGCAGCCCACTACCAGGCCATGGCCTATTCATAACTGGGCTTCATGAGCAGCGGCTGGGGAGCATGCACATGCGCATGCAGCTCAGCTTGCGCAGATTGAGCTGTGTGTACATCAGTACGCCGCTCACACAGCCCAGTTCTCCTCTCCCCCTGCCCCAGCTGGGCCACCAAGCCACAAAGGTTGGTGACCGCTGCACTATCCTACTGAGCTTAGGGACCACTGCACATCTCCAGACATTAAAAGACAAAATCCATAAAGCACAACATAGTTAAAAGGAAAATTCAAATGAGATAGTGTATGACTTATAATTTGTCATCTGGCAGTAATATTAGCAATTCAAGGTTTTATAAAACAGCCATGACAACAAATTAATTTCTGCAGTTCACCTTTTAAGTTATTTCTAATTAAGCGCACCCACTCACCCCCGTTTATAACAAGATAATTTCAAATATGAATAAATCTTCTTTAAGGGAGTTGTTTGTGGCTCAGAAGTTTGGTTGAACCATTCGGGGGTGGGTGTTGCAGTTTGGTGGATCTGACACCTTCGTTGTTTGAGCTTTGGGCCAGGAAGTGAAGAAAGGAAAGCAATGAAAAGATCAAAGTGATGGGTGGGCATGGTGATTGGAGATGTCATGTTTGAATTAAAGGACAGTGGTGCCTGGCAGCTGTAGAGTATCTCACCACTTTTCCCCCATTTTTCCAGGACTACCTCTCTTCCTTGTTCTTAGCCACTACCATGTGCCTCCAGCACTAATTACTTTTTCCCTGCTTGTGTTTAGAATACAGATTTTTTGTCCCAATATGGATCACTCAAAACTGGCTGTTCCATCTGTGGAATACTTTGCACATATGTATAGCAATATAATTAATAAGAAGCATTAGCTAGCACTTCTGAAGTGTATGTATGTATAAGTATCATTTCATGGTGCTGCAATGTATTTTAGTTGGACTTCAGAAAAATATTATTGATTATATATTAGGAAGAATGTAATCCAATACATATATATTTAGATGATAGTCCCACTAACTTCAGTGGGATCCACTCCCAGATGAATTGTCTAGGAATACATCCTTACTTGGTTACTTACATTGTGGATAAATGTATCTTTGGGAAGAACAAAAGAACGCAAGCAAAGTGAATAATTTATAGTAAATCAATTTGGAATTTGTTTGGAGGGGAAAATATGCTTGTCTAAAATTAACTCCCTTTGAAAATTTGTAAGTAAAACAGTTTCTATATAGTTTATTGAAATATTTAAAAGAAGAGAATACCGTATTTTTCAGAGTATAAGACTCACCTTCCCCCCCCCAAAAGAGGCTGAAAATTTGGGTGCGTCTTATACTCGAATGTAGCTTTTACTAAGCTTTTTTTCAGCCCTAAGGAGGTGCTAACAATCTTTGCTTTGCTAACTAAGCAATCTTCCCATTGTCAGCTTTTTTCATTGCTGCTCCCTCCGACAATCAGCTGGGCTTCTGTGCTTTAGAAGCCTTTTTTCAGCCCTAATGAGGTACTAACCAGTGAAGCAAGTGATCTTCAGTGCTTTGCTGATCTTCCCTTTGCCTGCTTTTCTCATTGTTTCTCTCTCTGAAGAGAGAAGTAAAGTGTCTTAGAAACTGTTTTTTATCCCCAACCAGACCAAGGACAAGCCAGATGGACTACCTGGTAGGCAGATTATTTTTTCCCTATTTTCCTCCCCAAAAACTAAGGTGTGTCTTGTGCGTCTTATACTCCGAAAAATACGGTAATTGAGATTGAAATGTGTGTGTGTGTCCGCATGCGTCTTACTCACTAGAAATTTTGGACCTTATAATTTGTTAAACTGTATAATCATCTCTTTCAAGTGGCATATAACTGCTATTAGTTTATGTAATGTTGGTTGTTACTAAAATAACTCACTGATACTAGAATCTCTTACAGAGTGAATTGAATCCTAAAGAAGAGAATCAGGTTAATGATGTAATGGAGAAAACCAACACAGATTCAGACCTGGATAATAAAACAAACGTTGTTGAACTTAGCCAAGTGCCAAAGCATTCAGAAAGTAATGGAAATGAAACAAAACATAGCAGCAATGAAGACGGCATTGTGAAGCAAAATGTTCCGGAAGCCCCAGAATTTCAGGGGAAAGAGAACAGCTCATGTGGATTGGAAGAATCCAGAGAGAGGATTATAGAAACCTTGAACCCATCTGTAAGTTTAAAATTGATTCACTCTTGTGTATCTTAAAGCCAATTTGGCCTCTCATAACAAAGAAATGGTAATGAGTAAATGTAGAATTGTTCCTGTGTGCCTAGAGTCTATTCCTACAGGGATAGGAAGACATGCATGGAAAGGCCAATGATTTTTATTTTTATTTTTAGAGTAAGAAGAATAGTTAGATTGTAAGTTGTATAATTTTAAATCTTTCATGTGAAAGCAGCGAATACTTCTTTCCCCAATTTACATAGCTGTTCTCCAGATGTCTTTAATGATTCACTAGAAGAAACAAGTGGATCTGTTGACAAGTGCCATTTTTTTAAAAAAATGTGTGTATTGTATTAGTTTACTCATAAAGAAAAAATAAATTCTATTTATTAATTAACTAGTCTAGGTAGAAATGCCATAGCAGTATTTTAACAATACTTCATGGACTGATTTCAGGCTCCAGTTGTGGAATCGGGTGGTGTAATTCATTTAATAATAAATAACCATTCTCAGCTTCACTGCTTGATCATGAGAGTGGGGCTTTTTCCCAGTTTATACACTTTGGTGAGTTTCTACTCCAGATAGTTAGGAAATATTTTAACAGGTGGGAAAGTGGTATTTGGGATTTGGAGGAGAGGGTGAAGGCAAATTGGCAGAAATTAGTTTTCTCCCCCTTTCAGCCACTGTCCCCATTTTAGTGCAGTCTTACATGATTTAAGTATTTGCTTTGAAAAGACAGTGGTGTTCTTGATGCTCTCTGCACTTGGTTGTTAGCAAACTAGGTATCATCGGGGCACAGATATTACCTCGTTTGGTAGTGAAACATCTACAAGAAAACAACCAAGCTCAGTGAGCACCAAGGAGGCTACAATTCAACCCTGAGCGACAAATATTGTCTTCTACCAGTACAGCACTTTTCTCTCTTCTGAAGTTAATGATCTGACAATAGCAATTATTATGAAATTTATGGAAGTGATAGATAAGATGCTGTTTTCGTAGCATATTATGAAGTGTGTGGGGAAGATTTAGAGCCGAGGTGGCGCAGTGGTTAAAGTGCAGCACTGCAGACTACTTCAACTGACTGCTAGTTCAGCTGTTCAAATCTCTCCGGCTCAAGGTTGACTCAGCCTTCCATCCTTCCGAAGTCGGTAAAATGAGGACCCAGATTGTTGGGGGCAATATGCTGAACTCTGTAAACCGCTTAGAGAGGGCTGTAAAGCATTACAAAGCGGTATATAAGTCTAAGTGCTATTGCTATTCCAGGATTTCAGGTGTTGTTTGTTAATATACAATGACTTTCTGAATTTCTAGAAGAGTAGTTGGTAACTGAAAAAGTTGGGCAGTTACTTAGCCCTTCAGTGAGATTCACTTCTAAGTAACTCTCCATAAAGATTTTTTTAAAAGACTGACATTTTTAAATTAACATTTTTAAATAAAAAAATATGTTGTCTAACACCCAACTGTATCTGACAAGGACTTCACGTTTGGAGTATTTAACTTTGTGTCATATTTTTCTGGTTCAGTTTCCACTCCATTGCTCTCCCACTGAGGGGAAAAATCACTTCTCTACAAAGGACTTAAGATACATCTTAAGCAGGAAAGAGAAATCGTTGAAGGAAAAAGAGCAGATTGGTAGCTATAGTAGCCCTCTTCTGTGATAAAAGATTTAAAAATAGAGGACTAAAGAAACTGTTCATTTAGTATAGCCTTTTCCCCTCCTTCGGACTGTTGAGGGCAACAAATCCATATTGTGGATTAATGAATGTTTGACTCCCCAATGCAACAGAGGTTGTGGCTTGTGAAGATATTTGGCAGGAGGCTTTTAAATAATTGAAATCTTCTCCTTACAGGAACAGTATCAGAGGAACATTGCTTCCTGACAGACCTCTACCAGATAGAAGCTTTTTTTTTAAAAAAAAATATTTTAATCAAAAAGAATTCATCATTCTGAAACGAGAAAATTATTCACTTTGTAACCCCAGTGCATCTTGATTAATCAGGATGTTTTTCTCCTGACAGCTCCAAGGCATTTTGAAAGGATCTTATAGAATTATGTATTAAATAGATAAAACATGCAAGAATGTTGTACATATGGCTTGACAGTGAAATAAAAGATTTACTATATATGGAACTTTAGTGTAATTTGTACTGTGTTCATAAATAGGAACATTTCAATAGTTCCATTTTAGTTACAATCCAAGAGCAATCGTAAAAAAGAAATTGGGACCATAAATTAGCTTCATCAAACTTAAGTTAGGCTTTGGGAAATAGTTGGGACTTACTATTAATATTAATTTCATATTAAGAGTCAAAAATGGTATGTGTTCTTGTGAATGTCCTAGTCCGTAGAATAGAATTTAATGAATGCAAATACTCAAAATCTGGAGTACAGCATGGTGTTCTAACCACAGGTTAGAAATACCAAGAGGTAAGGAGCACTTGGAGGCTATATACAGTTGGGGGGGGGGTATTTAGTCAGTCATCAATTGTGCAAGTTCTCATCGTAAAAAGATGAGAGAGGCCTGTAATTGACATCATAGGTAGACCTCAACTATGAGACAAAATGAGAAAAGAAATCCAGACAATCACATTGTGTGATCTGGAAAGAATTTATTTGCAAATTATGGTGGAAAATAAGTATTTGGTCACCTACAAACAAGCAAGATTTCTGGCTCTCACAGACCTGTAACTTCTTCTTTAAGAGGCTCCTCTGTCCTCCACTCATTACCTGTATTAATGGCACCTGTTTGAACTTGTTATTGGTATAAAAGACACCTGTCCACAACCTCAAACAGTCACACTCCAAACTCCACTATGGTGAAGACCAAAGAGCTGTCGAAGGACACCAGAAACAAAATTGTAGACCTGCACCAGGCTGGGAAGACTGAATCTGCAATAGGCAAGCAGCTTGGTGTGAAGAAATCAACTGTGGGAGCAATAATTAGAAATAATTATACAAGACCACTGATAATCTCCCTCGATCTGGGGCTCCACGCAAGATCTCACCCCGTGGTGTCAAAATGATCACAAGAACAATGAGCAAAAATTCCAGAACCACACAGGGGGACCTAGTGAATGACCTGCAGAGAGCTGGGACCAACGCAACAAAGGCTACCATCAGTAACACACTACGCCACAAGGGACTCAGATCCTGCAGTGCCAGACGTGTCCCCCTGCTTAAGCCAGTACATGTCCAGGCCCATCTGAAGTTTGCTAGAGAGCATTTGGATGATCCAGAAGAGGATTGGGAGAATGTCAGATGGTCAGATGAAACCAAAGTAGAACTGTTTGGTAGAAACACAACTTGTCGTGTTTGGAGGGGAGAGAATGCTGAGTTGCATCCAAAGAACACCATACCTACTGTGAAGCATGGGGGTGGCAACATCATGCTTTGGGGCTGTTTCTCTGCAAAGGGACCAGGACGACTGATCTGTGTACAGGAAAGAATGAATGTGGCCATGTATCGTGAGATTTTGAGTGCAAACCTCCTTCCATCAGCAAGGGCATTGAAGATGAAACGTGGCTGGGTCTTTCAGCATGACAATGATCCCAAACGTACCGCCCGGGCAACGAAGGAGTGGCTTCGTAAGAAGCATTTCAAGGTCCTGGAGTGGCCTAGCCAGTCTCCAGATCTCAACCCCATAGAAAACCTTTGGAGGGAGTTGAAAGTCCGTGTTGCCCAGCGACAGCCCCAAAACATCACTGCTCTAGAGGAGATCTGCATGGAGGAATGGGCCAACATACCAGCAACAGTGTGTGCCAACCTTGTGAAGACTTACAGAAAATGTTTGACCTCTGTCATTGCCAACAAAAGATATATAACAAAGTATTGAGATGAACTTTTGATATTGACCAAATACTTATTTTCCACCATAATTTGCAAATAAATTCTTTCCAAATCAGACAATGTGATTGTCTGGATTTGTTTTCTCATTTTGTCTCATAGTTGAGGTCTACCTATGATTTCAATTACAGGCCTCTCTCATCTTTTTAAGTGGGAGAACTTGCACAATTGGTGGCTGACTAAATACTCCCCCCCCCCCACTGTATGAAACTTTCAATAAGACTTCCAGGCAGGGTGGATTTGATTTAAATCATGATTTAAATCAGTAGTAAAAAGGCTTGCTTTAAATCAACTCGATTTAAATCATAATTTTTAAAGAGCAACTGTCATCTCTATCCTGCAGCCGTTTGTCCTCGGACCTACTGTTGACTCACCAACAGTCCCAATATTGCAGAATATAGCACCTCATGCTACATAACTAAGTTCCATTTCATGCTGAATAAACTAAATTAGTAATGTATCTTAAATAGAAATCTATCTTGATAGATTTTTACTCCAAAAGCATTTTATTAAAATAAATTTGATAAAAATAAAAAAAAATCTGATTTTGATTTTTTTTTTTAAATCATTGAGTTTAATCAACCCTGCTTCCAGGGAAGGGAAGATGAACAAAAGTCTCTGTGCAAACAGCCAACAGCCACACAAAGATGAAAGAACTGATGAGTAGCCCTATTCCTTGGAACCTCTCCAGATAAGAGAAGAAATTGCCCACATGTGCTCCACACAGCCACTCATGAGGTGACTGCAGGAAACCACTTTTTTGCAGGTTTCAACTCCAGAAGACAAAAGGATCATTTGACAAAGGGATTGGTCATCTTTCTTGCAACTGCACTGGACCCTTTTAAAGGTTAAATAGTTCACATGCCTCACTTACCTATTACCCATCTTAAAGTGGTAGGTAAGGACAGCCGACATAAGAAACTCGCTTCCCGTTTTTCAGGATACTGCTTATAAGCGCTATGTGCTTAGAGCTCAAAGCATTGTTAGAGACTCCACACACCCACTTCACGGTCTGTTTTTGATGCTCCCCTCTGGGACGTTTCAAAGTATTTTTAACAGAACTACCAGATTCTGCAATAGCTTTGTTCCTTATGCCATCCGTCTGGTAAACTTGCAAGATTAGTTTTTTTCGCCATGTACATATATATATCCGAACTAGACTGTTGTTTCTCTGTGTCATATAATATATGTGGGTATATGCATAATTTTGTATTTATTTTGTCATGTTTATGTAGTGTATATTGGAGGTGGTGACCCTTTGAGAGCTGTATGCAACGAAATTTCATTTTAATGTATGCCGATTAGTATACATTCAAAGTGACAAAGTTATTCTAAGTCTTCTAGAGACCTTAAATGACAAGTCTGAAAAGTTATTGGGCGAGTTCATTTTCAAATCCGAACAAAAGAAAAATTACAAGCTTAAATAATTTGAAATAAACAGCAAAAAAGCGAAGTAAGATTTTAATCTAAGAAAGTTGTCTCAAAGGTGTTTCCCCACCCCACCCCCAAAGGGCACTGATTTTCTTGTTTTTTTCTTTGAAAATGTTTTGCTTCTCATACAAGAAGCTTCTTCAGTTCTGAGTGACTGGAGGGGAAGCTGATGAGAAGCATAACATTTTCAAAGAAAAAAATCAACCAGTTACCTTTTGAACAAAAGCACCCTTGGGACAACCATGAATGACCTGGATGATTGAGAATATCAATACATATCTAAAAAAGTTATAAACCATTTAAGGAGCCAGATAAATCTGAACTTTAAGATTTTGGAATTATTAAAAAATAAGCAGTTTCTTATGGGAAACAAACTTATTCTGGCAATCCTGGCTATTGTAAGTCATAACAAAGATTTTTCAATTATGTTTTTTGAAACTGGATACTAGAAAGGACTAAATATTCCAAGAAGGGGGAAAACCCCAAGCCTGTTTTTGATGTCCATTAATACTGTGTCTTACAAAATGACACAAAACGTTATACAGAAACATTAAAGGAGATCTTTGAAGAATGGAGTCAGAAATTAATAAATACAATAGCAACCCTATCAGTAATTATATCTGCTTCTATGGATATACTATGTCCAAAAGATGTTAATGAAAGAACAGATATGGAACTAATTTTATCTGATAAGATCAAGTATAAAATGTAGAGCTACAAATGACAGGCGAAAAGAATTTTGGAAAAGGATGTTTTACTGGATATACAAAAGAAACTGGATGAAATTAAAAAATTAAAAAGAAAATACAAACAATTGAGAAAATGACCTGGAAAATGTTTCTTATTGGATCTACAAAAGAGTTATTAAAACCTTGAATAAGAATTGAAATCAACTACTACAATACAGGTAGTGCTCAACCAACAACTGTAATAGAGCCTGCCCATTACAGTTGAAAGTCATGGCAACCATTAAGTAAAGCACCCACATGGTTGTCTCACTTACAAATCCCCATACCTGCTCTTCCCAACATGGCCATTAAATGACCACGTGGATCATTAAATGGCACACAGGTTTCTCAGGCCCCAGAGGAGAACCCTGTCCCAGGCATCCTAAGACGACCTCTGCTCCAAGGCACCCCATGCTCTGCTTCATGCCCCTTGGGATCCAGAGGTCTTGGGTGTTTCCCCCCCCCCCAAACTGGGTCACACTGCTCTCCACCCACCCCCATTCAATCGCTCATATACTTTTATGGGATAAGTGAGCTGGGGTGCTGCAGCATCTCTACAGTCAATCATAAGGTGAACAACCACAGGGACACTAGCGGTCATGCCTTCAGAACCCGGCCATAAGTAGCTTTTGGGGAGGGTCCACTTGTAACCTCAAATGGTCATTAAATGACCAATTATAAATTGAGGATTACCTGTATGTGATTGAATTAAGGACTATTAGAAATAAACGAATATACAGTTCATTTGATCAAGTTTAAAACTGAGATTTTAAAGTTCCGACAACATTTTATAGTCTGTTTGCTGATACCAGGATTGGAAAGTTAAAAGTTTTATGGATTTGCTTTTGAATAAGGGATGAAATTATGAGATGAAGAGATACCTGTAACCTTACAGAGGGTAAAAAGTTATTAAATTTGCTTATACTTGTTCTGTTTAACACTAGAAGTCACTTATTTATATTTTTTCTTCTTTTCCCTTTCTCTTCAAGTTTAGTTTATATAAGTTTTTATTACTGCAATCAAAATTCTTAATTTTTTAAAAAAAAAGCTCAGTGAAAGGTGATGATGAAGCCTTTGGGTGCTTTGTTCATGGGCTAAACTGAATTGGCTTCTTTTCCTTGCATCAGCTTAATACTGTTTTATAGATAAAAAGATAAAAAACACAACAGTATTAAAATGTTTTCTTTAAAAACCACCATAATACTGTTCATTTTAAAACCTTCTGTAATATGTAAAAGTTAGGGGAAAAATTGAATTCATTTCTAGAGTTTACATATTTTAGCAGAAAAAGTTGTCCTAAATTTGTGACGAAAGTACCTTAAACACAGATTCCATCAATAAAGGAAAACAGTATATCTACATAAAGAGAAATGAACAGAAAAGCAGACAGTATGGAAATAAAACACTATACAACTGACTTTAGAACCAGTATTCAATGTCTGATTTTAAGCAGTGGTAGTAATGACTGTACCGTATTCTATGTACATATACTGAATATTTTCAATATATATATTTCCCCTGAAGGCATTATATGTAAACTGTCTGCTGCTGCTTTACATAATCATCCCTTGTTCTTTCACATGAGCTTAGGTCCATTAGGTAGAACTTGGCCTCTTCAAATTAGATGGTGGAAAGACTCTCTGCTCATCCATTCTTTTCCCCTGCGATCTCAAAATAAGGCTGAAGAAATCTTCATCAGGAACAGTTGGCCCTTTTGGAATGTTTGGTGGTGGTTCACATCTCTGGTCATCTAATCGAGAGCCCTAAAAAAAGACCATATTAAAATAAGTGTTTCAGCTAGTCCATTTTTCCATGGGAACCCTACTGGCATCCATTTCAAACCTGAGTGTCTTCCAGAACCATTCTGAACAGTTATTCCAACAGACTAGATGATTTTTATTTTAAATTTTAATATTCACTTGATGAACAAACATACATGTAGAAGAAAATCCAGAAGTCCATATAGGAAAGCGAAGAGGCTGGCATTGAAATGCTGCCTGCTGGTTCTTACATACACCAAGTCACCTGCCTGCAAAGGGATCAAATCCTTCAACCTTAAGTTTCATAGTTGGATAGTAACTTATGATCAAAAGACTGCAGTCCTACACACTTACTGGGAAGATGGTCCATCAACTCAACAGTACCTATTTTTAAATATGAATGGGATGCTCCAAGATACATTAATATACAGTACTCCCCAAAGCACTGCAGCTAATAAGTTTCCTGCCAGACAGAGGATCCTGGAAAACAAATGGAGTGGTACTTGCTGCTTGAGGGGAGTGAAGCTACATTTGAAATAGTATCCAAATGAGTTTTAACTAAAAAATAAATCTATCTAATCTAACTGGGTTGAATGGCAATCTGTTAAAACTTTGGAATATGAATTATCCTGTATACCAATATCAAATGCTCTTAAGTGCCTCTCCTTTATCTGCATAAAATACAATAGAAAAGAAGAAAGTATCAAAGGCTGAGAAAACCCTAAATACTAGAGAAATACAAAGTAATTCTGAAAACAAGACCTTTGAAAGTTTTATGTTAAAACTACATAAATCTTTGCAAGTCACTGAGCACACAAGTGGGAATTTTGCATGCATCCATAGTGAGCACTTCAATTTTAAACTTATTTGTGTGCAGAAAGATAAGTCTGTTTTCTCTTGATAAATTTAGGTTTTTGTGCTAATGAGAGAGAAAAGAACAGGATTCCACAGGCAGATATAACAAAATACACAGTGACTATACTCAATCTGTCAAACACTGAGCTATGTTTAATTTAGATTTAAAATTCACCTTTAAAAAACCCCAAAAACCCACACTGTTTTGTATAACTAACATGATTTTGAAGAATTGCTTTGGACCTTGCATGGCATATATATATATACACCGTATTTTTCGGAGTATAAGACGCACCTTTCCCCCCCCTAAAAGAGGCTGAAAATTTGGGTGTTACCATTATACTCTGAATGTAGCTTTTTCGAAGCTTTTTTTTTCAGCCCTAACAAGCCGCACTTACAGGCTTGCAGGCTTTTTTTCATTGCTAATCACTCTGAAGAATGTTTTTTCCAGCCCTAAAGAGGTCTAACGATCTTCCCAGCTTGCAGTCTTTTTCATTGCTATTCTCTTCAAAGGTTTTTTCCAGCCCTAAGTCTTTGCAGGCTTTTTTTCCATTGCTACTCGCTCCGAATAAGGTTTTTTAAAGCCCTAACCAGGGATAAAATAATGTGCTGAAGCTGACCAGACTAAGGATGCTAGCCAGTTGAATACCTGGTATGCAGACTTTTTCCTCTATTTTCCTCCCCAAAAACTAAGGTGCGTCTTATTCTCCGAAAAATACGGTAGAAGTTATTAAAGCAGGTTTCGATATTGCTTACTATGATATGAATGAACAAAATTTTACCATTATTGTTTTTGCCCAAATAGCTCCCCCCACAAATGAATATATATATATATATATATATATATATATATATATATATATATATATGTATGTACGTACGTACGTACGTACGTACGTACGTACGTACGTACGTACATACGTATGTACGTACATACATACATACATACATACATACATACATACATACATACATACATACATACATACATATATATATATATATATATATATATATATATATATATATATATATATATATATATATATATATATATATCCATTTGTGGGGGAGCTATTTGAGCAAAAACATATATATATATGGAAGAGAACCTGGCCTAGAGGTTAACACTTCTGCCTTATAAGCAGACTACCCAGGTTCAAATCCCACAACGGGTATGGCTATCTGAGGAGAGCAAAATAGCTCGAAATAGATCTATAATAGTCTCCCTTTATTTTCATTTATCAGCAAAAAAAGGTTACACACACACACACACACACATATATATGTGTGTGTGTGTAGGATTTTTTGCTGATAAATGAAAATAAAGGGAGACACACACACACACACACACATATATGTGTGTGTGTGTGTGTGTGTGTGTGTGTGTGTGTGTGTGTGTGTGTGTAGGATTTTTTGCTGATAAATGAAAATAAAGGGACACCACAAAAACACACACACACACACACACATATATATATATATACACACACACACACACATTAATTACACACACACACACACACTTTCTATGCAGAAATAGTTTTAAAATTTACAATAGAAACTCAAGTTCATAGTTCACTATGATGCACATTCATTTTGCTGCATTTAAGTTTATGGTTGTGCAATGCTTTAAGGACAGGTGCATCAAAATGTGCAGCTCTTATCTGCAATTCATTCCAATCATGCAACTGTTTTAATAAGTCACAACAAGGCTGCACTCGTACATCTAATGCATTTCTTCAACAGCACAGTCCCATTACCTTTAACATGGCTATTCAAACTTCCTATTGTAAATCTGTTGGCATATTACCACTTAACACTTAAAGACTTAACAGAAGGTAATAGTTATCTAAGGTATCTCAGCAACTGTTTAACCCTTCAAAAGAGGCACAAATTTTGACTTGCTTATTAATACATTACAAAGCAGGAATATTATTTAGAGCCCCATTACAATTTAAGATAACATCTAGGCTAAGAAGTTGGTTTTAATAAAATGAGGAATTGGAAAATCCAATCTACTCTTCTATTTTTGATCCCCTGCCAAAGAGTTGAACTTAACATTATCAGATAAAATTGCTTAATTAGCATTAAAAAGTTTTTAAATAAAATTATGTTCTTTTTAAATACTTCCAAATTTACTGAATGATTCAACTGACAAAAGATACCACCAGGACGCTCTATGAAACAATTACTTGCTTTAGAATGTCTTTTTAAGAATACATGCCACACAGAATATCCAATCAACCAAAAACTCACCTGGCATTTTATTAATATATCAAAGAAGTCATCATCTGGTTCGCTGTTCTTGCTGGCCATCAGGTGACCAAGGACTGATTGACTATTATGCTGATTAAGACGAAGTCCAGGTAAATTGCTGGCACTGGCTCGCTGATCATCTAAACGTCTACTCTGAGAACTAGCAAGCATATCTAAAAATTCATCTGTATGTGGAGAGAGCACTGAAGCAGAAAAGGCTGTAAAAAAAATTACAAAAAACATATGTAGAAGCAGTAAGAGGTGCAACAATATACTGGTTAAAGCGATATCTAATTTCATTTAAAGAGGTGGCAATGATGTATAGGCTTTATAATTAATTACATTTTTGCATAATTCTGGATGGTGTGGCAGAAGCCGTCACTGTCAGTCTGTTCCTGTCCTGGAAACAATATCGCTGATCATCCATTCGGTTGCTCTGAAATCGACTCAACAAGTCAAAAAATCCTTCGTCTCCAGAGACTTCTAAGCTGCTTTTCTTAAAAATAATAAAGTGCAAAAGTAAATACAAATAATGCCAACCATTTATGAAACAGGAGAATTTTAATTCAAACTACATAACTCAGATTAAGTATTATTATGGGAAAGAAGTGAAAAGATCCAGTGAAGAAACACTAAAAATATTGGGGCTATGAAGTAAGTTTGATATAATGCTATCTCAACATAAAAGAGCATTTCAACTTAGTATCTCACTTGTAGATACAACTTTATCATCAAATATTCAATTCACGTGTACCAACAAAACTCACCTATTTTCCCTTCATTTCTAAATGTTTATTCATACATAAGTATTACTTAACTGAACTTGTAGTCTTACAATTAGTCTGAGATAATCTATACATTAATTATATGCTCTGAATCAGTTACAATTGGAATGGCATATAAGGCTAGTAAATAAATAAGTATACATGAGAGTTTTCATTTTAAAAAATTAGGCAAAGCAATAAAAAACTCATATTTCTAAAAATGTTTTCACAGTAATAAAGTAAAATAATGGAAGTTTTGAAATGTTTATTTCTCCACAAATACCTTATGTGAATTTAGTCGATGGTCAATAGAGTTACTAGTATCCTGAAGAACTTTAGAAGAAGTAATATTTTTGTATTTTTTCCCTTTCAATCGATTTACAAAGTGCAGTTTTGCTGAAGGTTTGGGAACCAATGGTTTCTGTTTAGCTAGAATTTCACTGTTCCAATCCTGAACCTAGGAAACAGATAACAGTGTATACTAAAACATTTTCCAGAAAACAGTTTTTCACTATATGAAATGCAAGTTAATTTAATTTTTCCACCCAAACATGGCTAATTTATTTTCGTGTTTGCAAAACTAGTGCTTTAACCAACAGTGCAAGTCAAATTTGACCATAATTGCAGAAAAAAATTCCTTACCAGCAAATTCTATATTTCCAAGGTGCTAAATATGAGACTGGCAATCAAGCTTGGGGTCACATCAATGAACAGATTGTACACAGATACAATGGCCTTGTTCGTCCCAATTCTTTATATAGTTAATGTAATCCTTAAAATATTTTGCCTGTGAAACTTGGAAAGCTAAAGGTTTTCTACAGGTCTCCCCTCCTTCTTGCTCTTTCAACATGCCTTTGGGATCTGAACAGTAGAATTCAGAAAGGGGGGGGGGTATGAAAATGTCAAGGATTGGGTCAGGGATGACGCCTCAACCTCCTTAACCTCTTCCCACAAATGCTACGAACAAATGCTTGCTACTAAGGGCATTCGTCAAATGCAAAGGGTCTGAAAATCCAACAAGCTCCCCTTCCCAAACTGAAAATGAAAGAAAAGAGAAACTACTGTTGGATAAGCTTGGAGGTGTATTAAAAAAAAAGCAATCTAGGGATTGCAGGGAGAAGAAAAGGAGGGGGGAGTTTTGGAGTCCATTAAAAGGTCAACTCTAGATAAGAGTACCTAATTTTCTGTTTTCTATTATTATTTTGACTGGTAGCTTATTGCTGTAATTTACATGAATCTGTAAGAAATATACCTTTATTATAGGAAGAACTACTGGTTAGACACTGTCCAAGTTAGTTTGCAACATTTTTGCACAATTTAACAAATAAAATCCATAAGGGATAATGCTTTTATGGTAGAAAATTTGTATACTTTCTTTCATACCTATATTATTAGAAAATTCTTATCTGGACCCAATATTATGAAATATTTGTTTACAAAGCCACTTCCACTTAAAAGACACCAACCTTCTCAGGTGTTAATTTCATAAGTTCCAATTTTTCCATACTATGGCGACGTCCTAACCTCTGTTTAGTGCCTAGAATTACAAAATCAAGTAATGGGTTACTTTGAAGAAACATACAAGGAACAACTTAATGCAGGGTTGTCAAACTCAAGGCCCGGGTGCTGAATCCGGCCCATGGGGTGCTTAGATCTGGCCTGGAAACAGCGAAAGACCGGCCCGCAGTGCCTCTGCGTCCCTCCTGAGCTCTGTTTTCGCTGGCAGAGGGTTGCAGGAGGCCATGGCAGCAGAAAATGGAGCTCGACAGCCCATTTTTGCTGGCAGAGCGCTCAGGCTACCACAGGCGCCTACGACACGAGTGATGTTGAGCTGGCCATGCCCACCCTGGCCACACCCATTCCAACCCCCCATGGTCAAGCACAACCCTGATGCAGCCCTCAATGAAATTGAGTTTGACACCCCTGACTTAATGGATTTCTTAACTTATAATATTTACTGAAGATGTTCACCCCACTGAAACTAATAACAGCAACTCTTCTAAATTTGACTGTAAAAGCACTGAACATCATGCTTACATAACTACTAATTTGAGGTAAATTTTTAATTTTTCTTAACAATGTTAAAAAAGGCATTTAAAATGTTTTAATGGAGGCAAAGGAAATCATTTAAAAGCCCAAATGCTGAAAGAGATTACTCCCTGTCCACTTAACCTGAAGAGTGAGCTAGGTGTCTCACTCCAGGCATGTAATCTTCAACAACTGCTAAAGTAGGGAAGAGATCATTTGTTCTACCTCTAACATTATGTCTCTGCTTACAATTATTTTTTTGCCACGAAGTTCAATAGCTGCAAGCTGTCATTAAAATAATGTATAAATTGCCTTGTACACTTTTTGGTGTTTCTCATCAAATCTTAAAATCCAACCTAGGACACATCTACAAATCATTTCCTTAGCACTGATAATGGTCCGTATTTATTGTTGAACAATATGGCTCTTATAATATTTCATTTTTCAATCTTTTTTTACGAAATTTGCACAAGGAGATATATGAGGCTATGGTCCCAGACTAGCTTCATTAGCTACAAAGGTTAAAACTCTTTGGACAAATATATTTTTGCACAAATTAAAATAGGAACAGAAACTACCGTATTTTTCGGAGTATAAGACGCACCTTTTTACCCTCAAAAAGAGGGTGAAAATTTGGGTGTGTCTTATACACCGAATGTAGCCCCACCCAGCCACCCCCACCCTTTGGCCTCTGCCTGCCAACAATTTACCTCTTTGCAGCAAACAGAACAGAAACAGAAGCCTTATTAGCACACTAAGAGATTACTTGCCTCCAGATCTACAGCTGACAGGCTTGCAAGCCACGTGGTAAAATGAAACTAACTACCGTGGCTGTAATGAGAAAAAATGCTGGGAGATAAACTGCTGGCATGTTACACTGCTGAAATTGCAAGAAGTAAGCTACAGCTACTGTAGCCTAGAGGTAGAGCTCTTGCCTCACAGTCAGGAGGTTGTGAGTTCTATCCTAGGTAGAGGCAGATTCTGTTAATATGTTATTTTGTTAAATGTTTGTAGAGTGTTCAAATTATAAGACTTATTTTTTAAAGACTGCTTTATTATTGTTCTAGACAACTTAACAAAATGAAGAAGCTTTTTAAAATAAATTCTTGCTCTGAAGAGGCCCAGTGCTATTGTATCTTCTTTTAAATAGCAGAAAGCCTTCCAGAAAGCCACATCAATTTTAAAGATCTGTAAAAGTATAATCTGAAATGTCCTGTTTTAGTATTAAGTATTAGTATTAAAATAAGGCAGCTGAATTAAACCCTGACTTAGTCATGTTTGGAGTAGATCTATTTAAATAATTGGGAGGAGTTAGTGTGATTACATTTAAGAAAACTTTCTGGCATTAATATACTGCCATAATGTACATTTCTCCAATTCTTTGCTATTTCTATAGGTCAAGCACACATGCACAGAAATACACAGCAAACAGTGTATATCATCTGTGCTGTTTGCTGCTTGGCAAATTGCTGGGAGGCAGAGGCCTTTTTCCCTTGTTTTCCTCCCCCAAAACTAAGGTGCGTCTTATACTTCGGTGCGTCTTATACTCTGAAAAATACGGTATATACAACATTTCTATGGTGGAAACTTCTATACTAGTAATATTGACTTTCCTCCATATCTATGGTAAGTATTGCAGGATCAATGCATTATTTTCTCTTCTTTACATTTAGCAGAAACATTCACAGAATTCACATCTAGTATTACCTTTTAACTTGAGAAATTACTTCAGAAATAGTACTTGACTTTTATCAAGATTCTGGAACATTTTCCCAAAAGAAAGGGAAGTTCTTATTATGCATTGCTTCCCTCTATGTCACCATCAAGATATTCCATCCATTACTATTTCTTCTAATAGACATATCTGACAAAATTTGTATAACCTCACTTTGGCAATTACTTTAAGAATACCCTTTAGAAGACACAATATAATTTATTCAAAATATTATTTTGACTATACCTAATTCCTAATATGTATCTTTGAAACCATTTGTATAAATCATTTCTACATTATTACTTGAGAATGAAGTGACTTGTAGAAATAGACAAATTATGTTTTTGTTATTAGAAAATAAATCAAAACCAGAGTAGCTATTCCAGAGAAAGCAACTCCACACAAGGGTTAGGAAGGGACAGGAACAAAGGATTTATACTCTCTCTCTCTCTCCTTTATACTATCATTACTTATAATTCTACAAAACGTAATAAAAACTCTAAAATCATATACAATAAAAATATGAGTGATGAAAAGCAAGGAATTACATATAAATTATGTTTACATGGAATTATAACCCAGGATTTGGAAACTCATGACTTATTGTTAATTAGCAATATAGCAACCTAGTCATTTTCAACAGATTCCACTTCGGCTTAGCATCAATGCGTGATTTCCTTAGCACTGATAATGGCAGTAGAGACCATACATTCTTCCATAGGTAATAGAAAACTGTATTGGTTTCTCAAAGGGATGAAGGAACCACCATACAATTTTGGGAACACAGAAAAAGTATGAAAGAAGAGCAGGTCAAAAAATGAGAACAATTACCATGAATCTGTTTCCTAAGTGCCTGGCAGCGCTTACGTGTATGTACTGTGTAATTTTCACTAAGCCTAAAAAGTTTATTCCTATTTGAGAGATAAGTGTGTTCCTGTAATGCAGGCACTTGCAAAATAGGACTATTAAGACCAAATGTCTTGGGAAGATAAGATGCCCTAATGAATAATACAGAAGAGTTTTGAGGAATAGCTGAGATAAGTTAAAGATAAGAAAAAAATTAAGAAAAAAAAGATTAAATACTAAAGCAAAATGACAATTAGCTCAAGAATAAAATGTGCTAAAAATGGGGTAGTTAAAAAGACAATGAATGCAATGGCACAGCTAATATGGTATGCACAGGAAGAAGGTTCTCAATAAACTTTAAAAGTTCTACAACAGGGGTGTCAAACTCAAGGCCCATGGGACGGATGTGGCCCGCGGGGCTTAGATCTAGCCCGTGGGGCTGCCCTAGAAACAGCAAAGGACTGGCCCGTGGTGCCTCTGCCAGCAAAACGGAGCATGGGAGGGCCACAGGCGGCCCTCCTGAGCTCCATTTTCGCTGGCAGAGGGTTGCAAGATGCCGTTGCAGCCGAAAACGGAGCTCATGAGGCTGTGGGTGGCCCTCCCGAGCACCGTTTTCGGTGGCAGAGGGCTGCAGGAAGCCGTTGCAGCCATAAACGGAGCTCGGGAGCCCGTTTTAACTGACAGAGCGCTTGGGCCATCACAGGCGCCCCCGACATGAATGACATCAAGCTGGTCATGCCCATCCTGGCCACACCCACCCGGCCCAAGGTCAAACACAACCCTGATGCAGCCCTCAATGAAATCGAGTTTGACACCCCTGCTCTGCAATGTTTTGAATGTAGTCCTTTGCATGTGTGTTTTGCATTTTGGTAATCATACAGAAAATAAATTTTACTAAAATTTATTGGGCATATTTACCATTCAAGTTATAATCTGGAATCTGATTTTCAGTCATCATTGAGTTGTTTGTGCTGAAACTAAGACCAAGTACCATTTGAAGATCTGAGAGATTAAGTTTAGCTGTTAATTCTCCAGTCTTATCTCCAACCTGCAATCAAAGGTATGATATGTTTTATGTAAATTATTTTATTTATTTAAAATATGTGAATCACACTTATTATTCTGAAACAATCTTAGAATGGCTTACAAAATATAAAAACAAAACAATCCCTGCCATCAAGCTTTCAGTCTGTTTTTCCTTAATTTTATTTAGTCAATTTATTCCAATTACATAGAGTACATACACTGTTTTATTTGAAAAATGCACACAACCAAGAATTAAGAATATGTGCACATACCTCTCTTGAAATATCTAAATGCTTTTCTGCATAATGCATAGCTTGATCATGGTTCCCCAAAGCTGTGCATGCATTCCCTAAACTCCAGCATGCTCTTCCTTCACCAATTCTGGAACACAGTTCAATAATATACACATCAAATACTCTAGTTAAAAATAAAAGAGAGCTTTTAAATACATTTAAATATATAAATGATTTTAAATAGATATGTACAGTTCAAGGACCCTTGAAGACCTTAATCATAGTCTCCAAACTCATTCTAAGAATTTGTTGTTGGATTTAATCTTTAACAGGAGAAAAACAAATATAATATGTAAGGTACATTTTAATTTATCATATTAACTGTAATTTACTTTAATTACCGTATTTTTCGGAGTATAAGACGCACCGGAGTATAAGACGCACCTTAGTTTTTGGGGAGGAAAATAGGGGGAAACAATCTGCCTACCAGGTATTCATCTGGCTAGCATCCTTAGTCTGGTCAGCTTCAGCACATTATTTTATCCCCTGGTTAGGACTTAAAAAAACCTTCTTCTGAGAGAGTAACAATGAAAGAGCATGCAAGCCAGTAAGAGCTGGGAAGATCGTTAGCCCCTAGTTAGGGCTAGAAAAAAACTTATTCAGAGCAAGTAGAGCAATGAAAAAACCCTGCAAAGACTTAGGGCTGGAAAAACATTCTTCTGAGAGAGTAACAATGAAAGAGCCTGCAAGCCGGTAAGAGCTGGGAAGATAGTTAGCACCTGGTTAGGGCTAGAAAAAAACTTATTCGGAGCAGCTTCAGCACATTATTTTATCTCCTGGTTAGGACTTAAAAAAACCTTCTTCTGAGAGAATAACAATGAAATAGCCTGCAAGCCGGTAAGAGCTGGGAAGATAGTTAGCACCTGGTTAGGGCTAAAAAAAAAACTTATTCAGAGCAGCTTCAGCACATTATTTTATCTCCTGGTTAGGACTTAAAAAAACCTTCTGAGAGAATAACAATGAAAGAGCCTGCAAGCCGGTAAGAGCTGAGAAGATAGTAAGCACCTGGTTAGGGCTAGAAAAAAACTTATTCGGAGCAAGTAGAGCAATGAAAAAAAATTCTGCAAAGACTTAGGGCTGGAAAAACATTCTTTGGAGAGAGTAACAATGAAAAAGCCTGCAAGGTAAGAGCTGGGAAGATCTGTTAGCACCTAGTTAGGGCTGGAAAAAAGCTGCATTCGAAGTATAAGACGCACCCAAATTTTCAGCCACTTTTAGGGAGGAAAAAGGTGCGTCTTATACTCCAAAAATACGGTACATTTATCAAAGTCAGATTCTGACTTGTTTTGCCTGTCTCAATGTAACAGTCTTAAAATGTTTTTAAAAATTATAGCAATATTTGAATTAACAAATTGCTGTGTAACTACAAAGCTTAAGATATAGAAAGCACACTAATCTCTGTGATAATGCTAATCAATACAGAATTAATATTTATTAATTATTGGAATATTTTAGAAATTAAACATCTTCCCTAGTTCAAAAATGCTTCATTTTCTGTTGAAAAAAGCTTTCAAAAAAGTTTATAATGGAGAAATTTTAAAAGATCTGGCAGATCACTTCCATATTAGTGTCAAAAAAGTTGCACAGTTGAGCCCAAATAAGAATAACACTTGATTTAACAGAGTCTTTAACTTTATGGATATCTACATCTCAAATGATTGATAGACTCATGGATTTGGCTAAAGTTGCTCATTCAGATTGATGTAAGAATGTAAAATGGGCAATACTGAAACAGTTTAAACACCTATTTTAGTCTACCAGTTTTTCCACTTGGTACCCAAATGCCAATAGAAAACCACAAATCTTTGATTTGTACTAACATAGGAGCAAACTCCTCCAATAACAGACAGAATATCTTTATTATTGCAATTAATACTACAATCCTCTATTAAACCATTTAGCATGGAGATCCTGTCTATACAAATAAGGCAGTATTTCTATAGAGAACAAAAACCTGTATTACTATATAGCAATTAAAACTTTTACCTGTCGTTTAGTTCTTCAGCAATTGCTAAGTGTTTCAGATGATAATCTATGGCCTTCTCATAATCCTGAAGTAAGGTATAGGTATTTCCAAGGCTGTAACACGCCTGTGCTTCCACAGCCCTATCTTTAAGCTGCCTTGCAAGCTGTAATGTTTTCCTAAAGGACAAACAGATACAATATTTACTTATACGATTCAAATCACCATAGTCAATGTATCAGAATACAGTAATGTACAGTAATGAGATTTATTAGATCTATTATAAAATTCAATGCAACATATACCACTGCTCTTTAAATAATCTGGGAAAAATATTTAAAAAATTAAACAAGTCCTTTTCAAATTGGTATATATTGAGGCATACATTAATACTGAAAATGTTTTGCTGCCATTTACCTATCTGTCAACCAATTAATGTGATAAATAATAATCAGTGGAATATGTGGAAGTGATAGGTAATCAGCATATCAGGAAAGCTAGTCAATCATTATGGGCATTTATAATATTTCCTTTTGCTGTTATTCCATTTTCTCAATTATCCAGCATGCATCAGCAATAATCACTCTTTTTCTGGGTTTTTCCCTTTCCGAGAAGTCTCTATCTGTACTGAATGATCCCAAGCAAGATACTTAATGTGCTATAATTTCCTAACCTTATAAATTAAATCAAGTTACATTGCTAAGGAATATAAATGAAATACCACACAGAGTAATCAGATGCAATTAAAAAATAATGGTACTTTTGCAGAATTACCAGGGAGAAAATTTGCAGATATCTACCACCTAAAGTTCTCAGTGTTTATATACCCAGATGAGTTTTTTTTCTTTCCAATCAGCTAAAGAAGCTCTGTTTCAAATGCCATTAGCACTGTAAAACAAATTTAAACATCATGTCTTAACCTCTGGGATAGAATTTATATCATATTTTATTTTCAATAAAAGCTATATACTATTTTATGTATAAAATAGCAGTGTTTAGTGCCATTTTGTACATGCTTTTGTAGGAGTGAGCCTTATTGCATTCAGTGAATCAGTTTAGGCCTAACTGTGGCAATTCTTTCTGTCTCTGGGAAGAAGCTCAGATAAGATGGTTCAAGTATACTGCATGTTCATGGCTCAAATACAGGAAATGCCTAACTATTCAAATAGGTATTATATCAGCTTTAGTATTTTAAATTTATAACATATTAAGTTTTATAGAATTATGACTGGATAAGGTTGCATTTATTTTCTTACATATCAAATTTAAGCAATAATGAAAATAAAATGATGAAAATAAATGTAGCCAAGAACAGTTGAAGACAACAAATATTATTTTGAAATAGCTAAAGCTAATGAAATTATGCATATTTCAGAATGAAAACTTAAAAGATCTGATTTTAAGACCTCAGTAAATCAGAGTAAATGTATTAATAAAATAATATAAAATAATACTGAAACTAACTTATAATATTCAGCAGCAGTTTCAAATTCTCCCAGGAAAATATAGGCATTTCCAAGATTACTGTAGGCTCTTCTTTCTGCAGCTCTATCACCAAATTCTTTTGCAATCAAAAGGCGCTGGAAAAGAATTAGCCTGTTAATTATTGTAACAATGCTCAATGCTATTGCCAGAATAAACCACAAAGTGAATACTAAGATTCACTCTTTTTCCCTTTCTAAAACATGTTTACCAGAATATTTTGTATTACTGGCAGTCCTCGTATTACGACTATAAAGGAGTCTGCCCATCACGGTTGTAAGTCGTGACTGTGTAAACTAAGGTTAGGCATGTGACTGACCTGATTTTAGAACCTTTTTTCACAGCAGTTATTAAGCAATACTGCACTTGTTAAGCAAACCAGTTGTTTGCCATGGTTTTTTTAAATGCTGTTTTCAGCAAAAAGCATCATAAAATGCAGTCATGCGACACTGCAAACAGATTTAAATGAGTCCTGGTTTCCAAGCAATGTTCCCTGTAATAGCTGAAAATGGCGCGCGGCGTTCCCTTTTCATCTGCGCGGCCGCGCAGCCTCTCCCATTAGAAAATGCCGGGCGGAAGTTAGAAACTTCCGCGTGGCGTTCTTTCATCACATGCACGGCCGCGCGCCTTAGAGGGAACAGTGTTTCCAAGTGCCAAAAATTCAGTCATGTGACTGCAAGGGGAGGGGACAACCACTGGAACTTCAAATCCGGTTCCTAAGTAGTACCCCAGTAAGTCTATCGCAACTTCAAACAATCACCAAGCAATTAGTTGTAAGTCGAGAATTAATATATACAGAAAATAATTTTAAAGTCCTCTGTCTCCAAAAGCAGGCTGGAAGGCAACGTTCCGTGTTTCATTGTATGCTCTGTGATGCAACATGATGTCATGCTGGACATATGACTGTGGAAACATTTCCAGACAACGATGGCACTTTGGCTTAAGAAATGGAGATGAGCACCACCCCTAAAGTCGGTCATGACTAGCAAGATAAAACCCGCAGGAACACCTTTACCTGTCTTCAACAGTTCACAGTAGTATCTACTTTTCAGCCCAATAATGCACTTTAAAATATCACATGCATAATAAATCTATATCAGATAATCTCCTGTTTACTATTTAAAAAGGGTACATTTTAGCTTTCTTTTATAAATGTCATAGATATTTCCTTGAATATCCATCTTTCTGTATATATTTCACATGAGAAACCAAGGAAACAATAGTATATGCTTCATTAACTTTATCCGAATGCAGTAAATGTACTTTTTAAACAAATAATATAAACTACAATGAACCAGAACACACCAACATGCACTCTCTTATACCTGTTCATGGGCAGTAACAGCACTTCGGAAGTTGCCCAGAAGATAATGTGTATTTCCCAAATTTCCATAGGCACGTCCTTGGGCAGCTCTATCCCCCAATTCTGTTACAATTGTCAAGTTTTCCCTATTTAATATTCAAAGTTTTAAAAAGCAAATTACTAGGTTTATAATGGAAGAAATGTACAAGTAACAATTATGAAAAATAATTGTTTTGCTAATTCAAAAGAAAATATTTTATGAAGATAGATTTAATGTTCATTATATATTACTATTTGCCATCCTCTTAAGGTAATGTCCTTAAATCACCTGTGATTTCACATGCTATAAATTATAGTAACAATATTGATGGCTGCTGTCCAATAGTTCTTATTTTTCCTTCTTAGACATTCATCTTATTTAAATTTCTACTGCAGAAGAAATTGTTGAAATTTTAAATTATACTCAGTTTTATCTAAATGTTATCTCTTCCAATTTGTATGCATTAACATCATAAAATTAAAAGTGGCTTTAAAAGAATTAAAATAACACATTTTAATGTATTATAAAAAGGATGATTAAAAACTGTAGCAACCTTGAAACATTAATCCATTACTAAAGCTTTTCTTACTGATAATAATCTGCAGCTTTCCTCAAGGCAGTTTTAACATCATCTGGAAATTCCCCTGGATCATGGGTACCTGCACAGGCAACACTTTTACCTTTGGAGTGATACACGTTTCCAAGATTATACAAAGCTCTTGCTTCTCCCACCTATAAATACAAATAAAATATTTTCTTAAAGGTTCTTATGCTATACAGCTACTCACTTAATTGAACAGAAAAATCTCTTATTTCCTGTTGTGAAAAATCAGGTGGTCTGACAAATTAAGTTAATGGGGAAGTCAGATTCACGTAACAATCACGTTACTAACAACTCCAGTGATTATTTAACAACTGTGGCAAGAAAAGTCATAAAATGGAACAAAAGTCACTTAATAACACTCTTGCTTAGAAAGGAAATTTTGGGTTCAATTTTAAGTCAAGGACTACCTGTAGGGATTTTTACTATTATATACTATCCCCACACTATCCTCTGTTCACATCTTACATATTTATAAGTTTTGTATTATGTCACAGAACAATATTTTCTCCAAAGCCTGTTCATTTGCCAAAAGATACTTTTTGCTCTCCACAATACTACTGCAGGAAGAAAGATAGCAAGAATATCTTCCGATTTTTTTTCTTTTTTAGTTTGGGTCAGGGAGACAACATTTAAAGATACCATCGCAACCAACTAATAAGCTTGAAGAACTTTATCAAAACAGTATTATTCTATTGCTGATATCAGGTTTATCTTAAATTTGTAACAGTATTCAAAGAATACACTGCTTTTTCTTTCAATATTGACTGTAGTGATTTTTCTTACCTTATCACCTAGATCTCTCGAAATATCAAGGTGCCTCTGACAGCAAACAATTGCTTCTTCAAAATTCCCAAGGACCTTTAAGGTATTTCCCAAGTTGCCACTAGCTTTAGCTTCTCCTAGTTGATCCCCAATTGTTCTGAAAATTGAACATTTAGTCAGTCCTCCTGCTTTTCTGTTAAAAAGACAGCTCAATCTTGAGTAGCAGAAACATTTTTATTAAACTTGGCAGCAAGTTTAATAAAGTGTCAGCAACTATATGCTTATACTTAAAACATTTTTACTCCCAGCCTTAATTATCCTAACTCATTATAATCGTTTATTTTTTCTAGTTCATTTTTTCTCAGACACAGATCTTCAAATCTACCAGTATTCCTAACTAATGTATAATCATTAGAAAAGATAAAAAGGGTAAAATAACACCTTGTGATCGATATTGGGGGGAAAATATATTTCATATACATGAGTGCCAATGAATGTGTTTGGACATATTTTATACAGTATGTTTGGCTAAACTGTACTTCACACTTATCAGCATAACATTATACCGTGGATATACTATGTTCCAGATAAAATATATCTGGAGTCTATTTTAGAAGTCAGGATCAGATATCCAATTATATAGTGTAAAATATATGTGATAACAGGCAGATAAAGTATAAATAACTTTATAGCAGTTGGAAAAAATACGAGGCTGTTATTATGGGAGGAAGGAAAAATGAGTGTTAAGGTTGGCTTGGAGAAATAGTTACATAGTCCTAAAATGGAAGGATGTGTAAGAAAGAAATTCAAAATAAGCCCACCTTGACTGTGTTTAGTGTAAGACAGGAAAAGGCTTTCAAGAGTTTGTCATTCCACTTTACTACACTAAAGAGTATTACTGATATCCATGTTGTGATTGTTTCTTGAACTAGCCTATCTTGAAGGGCTGACATAAAGGGCTGACAAAATCTGCATTTACCTTGCAAGAGTTAAATCATGATGATGATATTCCAAAGCTTTTGCGTATTCATGCAAGTAGAAATAGGCATTGCCCAACTGGCTATAAATAGCACTGAGTGTTTTTAAGTCTTCTGTTCCAACCTGAACTGCAGCTTCAAAGAAAGATACCCCAGCTCGACAATCCCCTGCTTTACATAAACGCTCCCCTTCCAAGGCAAGCTCCAGGCATGATGCTTCCATTCTATAAATATGAAATGTAACAAAATTTGTGTTTTAAAATAATGATTATTTCTTCTAGTAGTCATTGAAGCAAAATAGAAACATATTAATTTATTTCAAATACTTATTGAATTTCAAGTACTTATTGAAGCATTTATTTTTGCATCACAAGTTTAAAATATATTGTTAGTCCCAGTTAGAAAAGGAGGAAGGCCATTGGGTATTGGCAGTGGATAGTAACTAATGAGAGGGCAAGTGTGCAGGTGGAATACTGTATATAGTATTGAGTTATCAATAGCAGTACAGGTAGTCCTCAAGTAATGACCACTTGTTCAGCAACCATTCATAGTTAATGACAGTGCTGAATAAGTGGTATTTATGACCAGTCCTTGAAATTCTATGCCTCACGGTTACATGATCATGATTTCTTTTGTTCCCTGGAGCTTCTCACAAGCAGGAAATTTTCCCAAACACAAATCTTCAAATCTACTGGAAAGAGTAGGTAAGCTGGCAGGAAATTGCTCTCGCTCCTGCTTTTTTGCCCACCCACACTCCATAGCGCCTATCCACTGCAGCCCACCTTCCCATGGCACCCGCCCATTCTTCAGAGTACCTGCTAGGAGTGGCCCTTTGCGCACCCACTGGCATGGCACTCCTGTCTCTTCCCATTTTTCAACCTTTGCAGTCCTGGGGCTACAATAACAACCAGGACTGCTGGGATTGCTGTCACTCATTAATTACAGAAGTCACATGATCTCACAGTTTATGACCGCATTGCTAAGCAAATTTCAATCCAAATGGCCGTTGTAACCAAGAACTACCTGTAATAATGGCATTTAAGGGGCTTTCTTGGTTCCTATTTTCCTGGTCTCCATTCTCCTCTTTGCCTGGCTTGAAACGCTAAAGTTTATAAGCAAATTTGAGCAGAATTAAAAATCTGGGAGGAATGGTAGTACTTAAGCAACTTTTGGAGCTAGACTGCACCATGCACAGGATCCAGCCATTAGAGCCGAGGTGGTGCAGCGGTTAGAATGGGGTACTGCAGGCCACTTCAGCTGACTGTGATCCGCAGGTCAGCGGTTCAAATCTCACCGGCTCAGGGTTGACTCAGCCTTCCATCCTTCCGAGGTAGGTAAAATGAAGACCCAGATTGTTGGGGGCAATATAAATATACATTGCTTACTGATGTAAACCGCTTAGAGAGTGCTTGCACTATGAGGCGGTATATAAATATCACTAATAAATAAATAAATAAATTAAAGCTCCTCTTCAACCATCTTTCTACTTGTAATAATAAAAATGCTAGCATCTGGCTTACTGTGCAACCAAAGAACACTGAGCAAGTATCACATTGTATGATGTAACATATAATTATCTTGTGCATATTCTGAATAAGGTAATAATTGCTCCCTACTATTTTCCTAATGCCCGATGAACTTTTATAAAAATGATCTTTCATATCAACTATTTAATGTGCAAATACCATAACTCTGTTAATGTTTTTCAATCTTAAACTGCCTTTTATTTTTTTAACCACCATGAAACAGATCAAATAGTGTATGAAGCTATTATTTCTATTTTAGTGTAATACAAAGAATTTGTTAAAGATGACATAAATGTACACATAAAACTAGCACAATCGTTTAAACGAAAAGCTACCAGTACATTTTGGAAAAGTTATAAGGAAGTCATACATAACTGAGAAATTAGGGCATATATAATATACATATAAACTATGTTTCAAATGCTCACTTGTAGAAAGAAAATCATTCTGAATAGAAGGTCTACTTCCTCAATATTTTGATAAAGAGTTTTTGATAAAATCATAATTAGAGATCACATATAAAATGAAATTACTGAAAGAATACTATACCTCTTAGCTTTTGATATTCCGCAGCCTAAGCACATCGATATGACAGACATTCTTAGCTTGTGCAAGAAAAGTAAAATTTATATTTTGCCCCTGAAGTGTCCCAGTTAGCCTAACTATAACATACCTATAGCATTTCTCAGAAACAGCCAACAGGTATTTTCTTCCATTTTATTAAAATGATATAACAAAATTGACTCAGCACTGTTATAATTGCAATAACAAGAGATTTAACCCTCTAGTAGGATAATGTTAACTAATCCTCTCCTCTCCAGAGATGTTCTCTCCGGGCACCTTATGTTAAATGTCACATCCAATTAAAATGAAATACATTCCACCCCGTACCTAAAAGGTACAATCCTATTAATTAAACAACAAATTGTGTAATCCCCTCATACCACTAATACATTTTTGGCTTGCGAGTATGTATAGATGTACTGTATGTGTATATGTTTGTGTGTGTATACAAATACACACACACACACACACACACACACACACACACACACACACAAATGCTTTTAAAGTAGCAAAGAAGGAAATTGTAATTTTCACTGTATTAATTTCCAAATCTCTTAGTTCCTAATTTTGAGTAGGACTCAGGAAAAGTGCAATAAGTTTGAAACAGAAAATGAAAACTTTTCCAAGCCTGGAAATTAAGAAAGAACTTTTTAAAGTTTTGTCTTGAGAGAGGGGGGGAAAGGGGGGGAGCAGGTGCAGTAAAAAAAAGTCACATAGAAGGCCAATCTGTCCGCTATCATTTCAGATTTTAGGACAAGGAATAACATATTTAAGCTAAAGAAAAACAGAATTCTTTGAAGGTTAGGACAGAAGTCCAACCATTATAACAATTTGAGCCAATTTTCATCCTTTGCTGAGTGCATGTAAGTAGGGTTTGGATAAACATTTGTAATCCATATATTAATTGGAATTACTGCACAAAACAAAAGTTTGGACTTTTATCTAAACGGCTCCCTCTAGCTTTATGTATCTATGAAAACAGCTTCCTACTCTGTCTTTTCCATGAACAATTATTATATAACCAAGTACTCAATAAATAATACAATTTAGGAAATGTAGGATAAAGCTCTGCAGTACTTTGGTTTGAAGGTACAAATATAGTACAGGACTGCATTTCTTTAAAACACTGTCTTTTTCTGGAACTGCATAGCTGCCTTATACAACTGAGCATCATCCTTCAAAAAGGTTTTTAGTAGAGCTATCAAAGTGTTCAGTCTTTGAATTTATTTAAATCTGAAACCTTGCAGAGACAGGTGTATATGGTACTTTAAAAACCTTTCTCCATTTGTTTGTATAAACCAAGACAAGCAACAATTTATCACACTGCAGCCTTGTTTTGGATTCTAGGTATATTGATATTATGGATGCAGTGTAAATATTTGCACCAGACTTGTTGCTTAAGATGCTTAATTTTGCATCTAAACAATCAACCCATTTTACTCAGATCCTTCCATATCATTTCCTGTATTTATGTTCAGATGTCATTCAACATCTTATCCTTTTTAAAAAACATATTCTCAATATTTTAATTCTTTTCAAGCTTTAGTCCATTTTATTTGGAAATGCTGTAATTTCTATTACTTTAGAATACAAAAAGTGTAATTCAATAATCATTTAAACCAAGCAAGCTAGTGTAATTCAATAATCACTTAAACATAGTTTTGAGAAACAAAACCAAACGAGTTGTGTTACCAAGCCAGTGGCTCTTTATTACAGTGAACAGGTACAGCAGGTTCAAGTGTGACGATGATGCAAAGGAAACAAGGTATATATTCCTACATTATATATTACGTATATATATTCCATCTTCCTATCTGGGAAGATTATGTGCTTGGAATCTTCTTGTACTTTCTATTGGATCACTACTTTTAATTAAACCCAAAACTGATCTAGGTATCATAAATATTCCTCTCAGATTGCTATCTTTGCTGTGTTTAAAAAATAAAGTATTTTACATTCTTTGGCATTGTTATGGAAGAGCTAGCTGAATCTCCTTAAATATAAACTGCACTTTCCTTCAATTGTGTGGCTCCATGACAGCCCAGGATAACATGCAGCTTCTTTAAGGACCCTCTTGCCAGCAAAGCATTACTATGCCTGATACAAATCATATTTTTGGTTCTGGATAAAAACACTGCACATATTTTTAAGCACCAACACTGTTGTTTTAGAAGATAATAAGCATAATAGAAACATACAGAAGCAAAGGACATATGAATAATAAAACAATATATATGATTCATGTAGTGACTAAAGGCATAAAAGGTGAAAATTCCAGTGTTTTTGAACTGAACTAATATTAGCTTCAGCCCAGAAAATATGGGAGTAGAGGCTGCAGCAACTAAATCAAATCCATATGTGTAAACTCACTATTGCAGATTTATCTTAGTAACTTTGGCAAAAGTCTACAGTTTTTTTTAGAAAAATAGTATCGTCAATATGACGATAGTGCTACAAATGCAAGCTGCTGCCTTTAAAATGCTCTGCGCCATTGAGGAAGCCAGGCAGCGATGGCTGGGCCATAGGGGGGGCAGCGGAGGCATCAGGGCTGCTCCCCCCCCCTCAGCAAGCCGGGACTGGAGGAGCACGGAGAGTTGCGGGCTGAGTGCCGGATGGTAAGAAGGCACGCTCCCATGTCGCCCCAACACGCATTTCCAGCACGCCCTCCTCTGTCCTGAAGTGGGATTGAGTGGGGGGTAGGGGGAAGGGAGCAGGGGGAAGGGTAGGGGGGATTCTAGGAGGAGAAGCCCGGCTGGCTTTCCTTTTGGCGTGGGGCAGAGGGAAGACAAAATAAAAATCAAATTTCCCCCCAAAAATGGGAAAAATAAAGGCCCAGCAGTCAAGAGTCCAAAAAGGGAGGTGGAGTCTGTTTGTCAGAGGATCAGAGAGGAAATCAATTGAAATCTGGGCAGGAGGCTATTTAGAGAGGGATCTGCCTGGGTCTCTTCTTCCCTCCCCCTTAGATTCCCCCCTCCCGGTTTTCTTCCCTAGCTTCGTTTTAAGGGTAGGGGGAAGCAAGGTGGGACAATAGTAGCTAAAACGCTGCGAGGGGGGTTAGGATTTATTAAAGATGGGGATGGGGAAAAGATGCCATTCCTTTCCCAAGGACCCAGGGAAAGTGGAATAAAAATAGAGGGGGGTGTGTGTGTGTGTGTGTGTGTAAATAACAGCCCGGGATAGCTTCAGCCACAAACAACAGCTGCTGTTATTTTTGCTGAGAGCTTCTAAGCTACACAGCATTCTTTAATAAATACTAACGATAACAAACCACAATATACAGGATTAAAGGAAGGTGAGATCAGAGGAGGGGGAAGGAAGGAAGGAAGGAAGGAAGGAAGGAAGGAAGGAAGGAAGGAAGGAAGGAAGGAAGGAAGGAAGGAAGGAAGGAAGGAGGAAAGGAAAGGAAAGGAAAGGAATAAGGATGTGATGACCCTCCAGAGCACTACACTCCCATCATTCCTGAGTTGTGCTGTTAAAGAAATCCAGTGCCACCAGGGAGAAGTCAAGTTGTGAAAGAGTGATTGAAATTCCTCACAAAATATTATTCAGGTTAAATTGGCACTTTGTAATAAATAAGTGGGTTTTGGGTTGAAGTTTGGGCACTTGGCCCCTAAAAGGCCATCACTGTCCTAGATGAACAAACAGGGACAGGCAATGAAAACAGACTACCTTTCACATTACTCTTAAAACAATGTACCAGGTACACCTGTTAAACACCATTCCTCACATATGTAGTTCCATAGCTTGGCTCAGCACAGGTAAAAAATAAGGAAGTTTCAAGCAAAATTTGAAACATTAAAGAAAAAGAGTATTGTTAAGAGCTTACAAGCACCTGGAAAAGGTCAATCATGGATGAACTCTAATTTTGCAATTAAAATGCATATAATGGGATAACTAATCATACATATACTGACCCACTGAAGCATTTTGAATAATTAAAGTAAGCATTCAGATACAAGCCTTAAGTTAATTTTTTAATGTATTAAAAATTAGTATATATGCCTACCTGTAACGAACATGAAATGAATTATCTTCACACATGTTTAGCAAAACATCTTCTTCCATCAATTCACATTCTGAATGAATTTATTATCAACTAGGCAGCATGTAGGAAAATCACCAAGGAATGAAAAAATATTCTCATAACAATGTCCCAATATGTTATCAAGACTTGGAGTTAATAAAATTCAAATTCTTGTTGCAGTATTCTTCCTTGATAAGAAAAGGAGATTCTTATCAGATATCATATGTCGTATTACAATCTGTGTCGCTCAGTTGTATTTCTGCAAAGAGAATAGAAAATGATGTTTCCAATATCATTTGTATAGTGAGTGTCAAATTATTTTTTTAAAAAAATAAGATGGCAATGCTTAGTGAAGATACAACAAATGAAATTCTTGTATAAACAAAGATTACAAAGCAAACCTTTCTCTAACACATATAGGCAAATTTAATACATACATGCTGAACACTATTTTACGGATTAGTTATAAAGTAATAATTTAAAGAAATTGGTCACAGAACTGTTCTCTTTTGTTCTAGGAAAACTGTTAAAAACTTTATTTGGAAAAATTGTAGCGAAACTGTTTTTTTCTTAATTTTACATATTTAGTTTTAAATTTTATCCTAATAAACTGCAAGGAAACTACAGTAGTAGAAAAATATCAGAATGAGGACTCAATATCATACTCTTTCACAATTGTATTGTGTAAAATGTACACAAAATGGAAAATATGCTTTGTTTCAGCCCAAAAACAAATACTGCGATTTCTGGAAATTCCACTGAACTTCGGCAAAAACAGAACCTGGAATGGTTTTGTTTTTCTATCTTTTGGCCAAAACAAAACCTACAGAGATCTTGGGTATGATTTCACTGATCAAGGCTAGTACAAATGAAACTGGCTGTCATCTGCCATTGCCTTTTCCAAAGGGTCTGGTTCATTTGTTACTCAGTAGAAAAAGAAGTTCCCAGTAGAATATTTCTCTCTAGCCAGCCTGCCCATGAATTTTCCTTCCCTCCCTCCCTCCCTCCCCCTCAGCTGCTATGGATGTCCAAATAGTGAAAGAAGGGAGGGGTACAGGCTCTGGGGCCCACGCAGGACACAGCAGCTCTCCAATATCCCAATAATATAAGAGGCTACACTACTTCTGCTATGATTACTGGAAACATACTCCAAACAGTATCCATTGGTTCTTTACTACTTCTGTTTGGAAGTACCGTATTTTTCGCACTATAAGACGCACCGGACCATAAGACGCACATTAGCTGTAGAGGAGGAAGACAAGGGGAAAAAAAATCTGTCTCTGCCTCCCAGCATCCATCCGGTATTCATCTGGCTAGCATTCTTACAGCAAACAGCATGGACAGCTTCAGCATGTTATCGCAGCACCAGCATATGGCTCGTCAGGGCTCCACTCCGTTGAGCCCACCACTGGTCAACTGACCTGAGCTGCCGTCACCGCTGGATAACACTGGAGCCTTTGCTGCTGAGCAGCTGATTGGTGGTTGGATCGGCCTCCCAGAATACTGCCAATCAGCTGTTCTAGGCCGCTGCCGATCGCTGCTGACTAGAACAGCTGATTAGCGGTATTCTGGGAGGCCGCTCCAACCACTGATCAGCTGCTCGGCAGTAAAGGCTCCAGCGTTCCCTGGTGATGGCGAACGCCGGTGACAGGCAGTGGTGCCGAATGCCGCTCCAACCCCCCTCACCCCGCCATAATATTCACTCTATAAGACGCACAGACATTTCCCTCCACTTTGGGGGTGGGGAAGTGCATCTTATAGTGAGAAAAATATGGTATGTTTTCATTCATCTCTGGACTATACAATAAAACAACTGTGTTTTTATTCTATATCCAAAACAAACAGGAATGTTTTGGTTCAGGCATGAACCACAAGAAAGCACCTGTTCTGAACAGAATAGTCTATGTAAACATATATTTCATTGAAAAAAATGAAATATTGGCAATGTGACTAATAAACACTACACCTTCCTCAACTGAAATTCCATCCAAACTATCGTGAATACCAAACCCTCAAACTATTATTAATCATGTTACTGTCTAAACCAGAACATATTTAGTATCTACACTAAACAAAGTTAAAGAGAGTAAAACACAGTACCCGTATCATTAGTAGACTGACAACACCTCAGAACAGTACTAATATTTTTTATCAAGATTTTCAGTTCCCAGATCCTAACCAGAAGGCATAGCCATATTCAGAGGGACAATAGTTCACACTGTATATCATGACATCATCATGCAAATGATATGAGTTATGCATTTGTATCAGACATCATGATGTGAAAACAGATTACATAAGGATATTGTTGTGGTACCATGATTTTGACATCACTGTGGCATATAACAGATGTCTATGCCAGAAGAGTATCATAGCCAGTAGTATGAAAATTACTGATTACAGGTAGTCCTTGACTTACAATCATTCATTTAGTGACCATTCAAAGTTACAAAGGCATTGAAAAGAGTGACTTATGACCGTTTTTCATACTTACAACCACTGCAGCATCCTCATGGTCACATGATCAAACTTCAGATGCTTGGCACCATAATTATGATGGCTGCAGAGTCCTGGGGTCATTTTGTGACCTTCTAACAAAGTCAATGGGGAAGCCACATTCACTTAACAACCATGTTACTAATTTAACAACTGCACTGGCAAGAAGGGTTGTAAAAATGGGCAAAACCACTTAACAACTGTTCGCTTAGCAACAAAATTTTTGGCCTCGATTGTGGTTGTAAATCAAGGACTACCAGTGGTCCAGGGAACTAAAAACATCAATTCCTACCCCAGCATATTATTTAAACTGTGCATTCTTCAAAAATGATTCAGAAGTACAAGCCTGAGGAAAATGCAGACCACAACTGCATTCCATGAATTTCATTAATGTAGCATTAAGTATTCACTTAAAGCTCATTAACAACTTTTAGTATCCCTTTGAAGGATTGCAAGATGAACAGGTACAAGACAATTCACATAAGAGAAACTGTCAAACAAGCAAAACACAATTGAGAGAACCAATCAAAACATGCTATATAGAACTTAAATACCTGATTCTTAAAACCCATATTATACTGTGAAATACAAATGCAATTTTGCTGATTTTAATTATACCTTTATCAAATTTATCAATTTTCTATGTATTGTGTGATAATATATACATGGAAAATAATATATTGCTGAAATCCCAAAAATTAATTACTACAGCCACTCCTTGTTCACTGACTTGTTACTGACCACTGGCAAATAAGATAGACAACAATGTACACTAGAGACTAATGCTATGGAAATTGTACAAGAGAATTTTATCTGAAAAAGACAGCAATCTTCACAACAACTCAGTCACGTGGTTGCTCAGTAATCATTTCACTTAATGACAAAGTCACTTAAATGGATTGTGGTCACTAAATGAGGAGTGAGTCTAATAGGAAGCAAGAAATAAGAGACCTAGTTTAATCTAGTGATTAAGGCACCGGGCTAGAAACCAGACTGTGGAGACTGAGTTCTAATCCGGCCTTAAGCACGAAACTGGCTTGATATCTTTGGGCTGGTCACTTTCTCTCAGCTCAACTCAACTCACAAGGTGGTATTATCAGGAATATGGGAGAAGGAAGGATTTTAAATATGTTGGCCTCCTTGAGTTATAAAAATAATAAAGGTGGATAAAAAAAATTCAACAGGCAACTCTCTAGAATAAGTATGTAGGGTCTTTGGATCATGGGGCTTTCCTCCTCATCCCGTCTTCCATACAATAAAAATTATTTTTAATCCAACGGAAGTCCTATTTTAAAAAATCAGATTGTTATACACAACAGAATCTCAATCAGGGCAATGAGGGTTATCTTTCCTCTTCTACATGTTACAAACCATTGAAATTCTTTTAAAGTAATTATACATCCACATCAATCTTGGTTAAGTATCACACAACTGTAGATTTCATTAGGATTAATCCTAACCCTAACCCTACAACCAGCAATCTCTCAGTTGAGAAAAGCTGGTCTAATCAGAACAAAGGTCATAAAATGGGGCAAAACTCAGTTAATAACTGTAATAAGTGTTACTTAGCAATGAAATTTTTTGCTCAATTATGGTCCTAAATCAAGGACTACCTGTACAGATGGAACAAAGGAAAACAAGTGCTTGAAAGGATTGCAATTTATACTATGCCACAATCTTAAAATATTTTTTTTAATAAAATGGATATTGGTATATGTCACCAGATAAATTTTCTAGTATAAAGGCACTTCATATTTATGTTGGAAATGTGAACAACAAGAAGGGCCTTTTTATCAACTTTGGTGGAGATGTAAAAAAGAACTGCAGAAAAAACAATTGCTACCAACTTGCCTTCCACTGAGGACCTGTATACTGCACGAGTCAAAAAGAGGGCCGTGAAAATATTTACTGACCCTTCGCATCCTGGACATAAATTGTTTCAACTCCTACCTTCAAAACGACGCTATAGAGCACTGCACACCAAGTCAACTAGTCAACCAGTTTTTTCCCGAACGCCATCACTCTGCTAAACAAATAATTCCCTCACCACTAACTATTCACTATGGCTGCATTACTATTACTATTAGTCTTCTCATTGTTCCTATCACCCATCTCCTCCCACTTATAACTTGTTGCTTGTATCCTTACAATTTATATCAATATTGATTGTTTCCTGGTTGCTTATTTATACCCTATGACAATCATTAAGTGCTGTACCTCATGATTCTTAACAAATGTATCCTTTTTTTATGTACACTGAGAGCATATGCACCAAAGACAAATTCTTTGTGTGTCGAATCACACTTGGCCAATAAAGAATTCTATTCTATTCTATTCTATTCTATTTTATTCTAAGTTAGAATATTTTGGATTCTAATACATACATTGAATTAGAGGCTTTTAAAGATTAATACCCAATTGAGACCATTTTTTTTTTCTTTTGGGATTGGACAAACAGCTGGAAAAAATCAAGGAACTTCATTTTTGTGTATAATTGCAGAGACATTATTGTATTCATAGAGATGGCAAGATTCAGCATTACCCACATCAGAGAAAGAGTTGGTAAAGATGATGGAACTTGCTGAGATAGGTAAGATGACTTCTTGGATAAGAAAAAACAGTAAAAATGACAAATGACTATATTTACTGCTAACTGAAAACCCCTCATAGACTTTTTGCATAAAATAGAAAAAACATACTTTGTTTTGGTTTTGAGGATTTATGATTTTGATTATTGGACAAGATAGATTATAGAAAGAAGAGACTTATGTTGTAACCATAAAGTTCAGAGGTAAATTTGTAGCTGTACTTATAACTGCTGTAAAGAAAGTTGGAAGCTACAGGTAGTCCTTGACTTAAAACAACTGAGACTCAAATCTTCAGTCATTGAAGTCATTCAGTCGTTTCGGTTAGGCAAGACATCATGTGACTACTTGGTTCAACAACCATAATCCCTGCACTTCAGGGTTAAAAACCTGCCTGCTGGACATACTGACTCCTGTGGGAGGGTGGGGGCTAAAACCCTCCAGAAGGCAACCCTTTCACTGTTAAAAAGGCTGGCTGGAAAATGTCTATCCTGAAATCCAAGCAGGATTTTAGCACAGTGTGTTTGCAGGATGGGGTGTTTGCAGCCAGCCCCCAGAGATAAGAGGAGTCCCTCTTGTTTCCTGAGAGGTGGCAGCAAAAAGACCCCACACTGCATCCAACCCAAAATCCAAGCACATTGCAAATGCACTGTGCTGCAAACACTCTATGCCAAAATTCTGCTTGGACTTTTCCAGCCAGCCCCCAGAAATCTGGGGGAGTCCTCTTGGCAGTGCTAGCAACCTTTTCTGCCAATTTCCCTATTGACTTTCTGGGGAAGCTGGCAGGGAAGATAGCAAATGGCAATCACATGATCAGAGTAGTTAGTAACTAGTTGTAAGTGCGAACAGGTTACCAAGCCCCCAGGTCATAATCAATGTAATCATGGAGGTGCTACAACCACCATAACTTCAAGAGAGTTCTAAGTTCCTTTGTTCAGTGTCATAATTTCTGACGCTGAATGAATGGTTTTAAGCAAGGACTACCTGTACTTCTTTGTATTTTTTTTAAATTTCATTATTTGCACTTTGCTTTGTTTAATTTTTTTTCTTAGTTTGTATTCGTTTTTGTTTTTAATAAAAAATATACATTAAAAATTACAAGGTAGTCCAGAGCTTTAAGGATTGGCAGCAAAGCTTCACTAGGTTTAGTTATAACTTCTGAATAGAAAATTCATAATAGAAAATCAGACCTATGTATCATCTGCTGCATTAGTGTTTTCATCTGCTGGCCAAAATGTACTACAAATCGCTAAAAATTAAGCAAGTGCTGAAAATATGGCTTTGGCACAATTCCACCTACACCAACAACTTAACAATGAAAGAAGAATCTAATGCTACACAAGTTTACAATCAAAAAATAAGAACTGTACAGTAAGAGAACGCTATTAAGCAATCCGTGGAAGAGAAATGGTAAAAACTTCTACTGGATCCTAAAACCATCCTGTCATAACATCCATCCAAGCTAGGACATGCCGGCCCCCATATTTTTAAAATACTGATGAGGGGGCCTGCCAACTTTCAGAAGACAACACAATTATAAATCGTTTCCAGAGCAAAGAAAATCAGTCGTGCCAGCATTAATGGGAGAGGATTTTCGGGTGATTTTCACCGAAAACGTACAAGGCACATAGCCTTCGTTTTGTCTCTCCATTTTGGCATTTATATTTTTTTCTTACAGAGATAATGCCTATGTCCCTAAATAAGGGTAAACCGTATTCCCCCCGCCCCCGAGGAGCATCTGACTAATCAAAATGCAGTCCATTCCTAACAAAACTCACACGAATCCATGACTGCCCCCTCCTCCCGATATGGTTCTCTTTCAAAATGGCTCCCCTTTTAACTGTGCGGACTCCCGAACACGGGCAGCCCTCCTCCTCCTCCTCCATCCCACTGTCTTCAGGGGGAGGCTTCTGCCTTTTCCCTCATTTTTCCCCCTCCACGCACACAAACAGGCCGCTGGCACACTCCCCATTTATACCAGGCTCAGCGGTGCCCACGAAGGGGATTCCTTTTCGTTCACTTTCATTCCAAGCTGCCTCAGATAGCAAGCAGACGGCTCTCCCTTCGGTCTCCGGAGCTCACAACACAGGCGTCGCGAAAATACCCCCCGAGAGCCAGAAAGGGAGGGGCTCCCCACTTTTGCTTTTCACCTGCCCAGTCAAGGGCGCTCCCCCTCCGCCCCCTTGCGTGACGAGGAGGGGGAGGAAAAAACGGCCATCCGAGCGCTCGCGCCGCACAGCGCACGCGCCTCGCAGCCATGCCCTTTTCTCTTGTTTTAAGGCGCCGTCTTGTCATTTAATCCGGCGCTTGTTCCGTCCGCCACGCTCCCTTCGGCATCTTTTGCATTGGCCAATCAGAAGAAGAGGGTGAAGTTGATGAGCCCTGTCCTCTCCCCCCTTTTTCCTACGGTTAGATTTATGTTCCAAAGGGAGACGTAGAGAGATTTAAAGCGACAGCATCCCTCGCATCCGTTTCGGGCGATGGGAAGGGTCCGCAGAAAAGGAAAGGATGGTTATTTCTTATGTGTATTGACAGGATCATGCAATAAAGAATAGGTCGCCCTTTCATCACTTTTTTTTTTAAACTATTGATGTGAGCGCTCGGTCGCTCCTGCACAGGGAGAGTAGAGTACAGATAGACTTCGAGTTAACAGTTCATTTAGTGACCGTTCAAAGTTACAACGGCACTGAAAAAAAAGTAAGTTATGACCGTTTTTCACATGACCATTGCAGCACCTCTATGGTCACATTATCAAAATTCAGAGGCTGGCAACTGATTCATATTTATGATGGTTGCAATGTCCCATGGTCGTTTGATCACTTTTTGCAAACTTCTGACAAGCAAAGTCAATGGGGAAGCCAGATTCACTTTAACAACTGCCACTAACCTAACAACTGAAGTGATTCATTTAACAACTGTGGCAAGAAAGGTCATAAAATGGAGAAAAACTCACTTAACAATTGTCTCAACAACAGAAATTTTGGGCTCAGTTATGGTCACAAGTCGAAAACTATATAAAGAAGTCATTCTGGATCATGCGAATGAAGCTGTTGACAGCATCTGTGAAAAACAATCATGCTTTAATCATGCCTCCCGTTTCTGAACTACTTCAAAAGATGAATATACTTGAATATACATTATACTTTTGTTATATCTTTTATGATTATTTCATTATTTATACCCTGTTTCCCCCAAAATAAGATATCCCTTGATAATAAGCCCAATCGGGTGTTTGAGTGCATGGCAATAAGACCAAGCGCTTATTTCAGGGTTCAAAAAAATATAAGACAGGGTCTTATTTTTGGGAAAACACGGGTATGTCTAGGGATTTTTGGTCTGTTGCCCCCACCCAAAGTTATAAGATGGGGCAGTTAATAAGTGCCAAATATATACAGTACAATACACCTATCAAATCCTTTTTGAGGATTCCTTCTAGAAAGTAGATAACCACTTTTCAAGAATTGTATTATAGTCATGCCTTTCCTTGTTCATTCACTAGATATATATCCTGCCTTTTCTTGGAGCCTGACGTGATGTGCATAGTATTGTCCAATTTCTTTCCCTTCAACAGTAACCTTGTGAGGTAGTTTCAGACAATATTGTGTTTGGATAACACTGATCCACCAAACCACTTGCATTTTGGCCTAGTAGTGAGTAACATGGATTCAGTGGGTTGGGTTAATTTTTAAGTACAGGTATGAGCTCAGCAAGCCTAAAAGTAAGAATGGGTTCTTACTTGAATGGGTGAAGCTGTGTAGCTGAGGATGCATTTGGACTTTGGCTCTGTTTTCTTTTAAATCACAGAAGGAACGTTAATGAAATTGGTATGGCTAGAGAAAGGGTGGGGCAATAAAATAATTGCAGTTACTCACCAACAGTTCTTGGCACTATTTCAGAATAAATGTATTCACCCAGGAAAAGGTGGGGTGGAAAATTATCTTTAATACTTGCTTGACAGCCAGAACATGTTCATCCAAAAAACTTGCTGTAGTAGTGCAACTTATCTGTGGCATTGTGTGGTTAACATAAGAGAACCATATTATTAAATGCTTAACAGGCCATACATTCTAGACAATTTGTTATCCCCTTCAGCCATGCAATATACTCTTTTCCTATGATACAAGTACCAGAGATTCATAACCCTTTCTTACAGTGAGTACTGTATGCAATTTCTGCATTCATTCAGAAAATTAGCTGTATTGCTAAAATAAGATACTAGATACCTTTTTAAGTATTTCACTGGGAATTTAATGTTTCTGAAATTTGTTTTTTATCAGTTTACCTGTGACGCCTAATAAACAAATCCTGATTCAGCATGTTTGAACACTCCCTATATTTCAGGTAGGGAAAGATAAAATTTTCTGGTCTCTTGCCAAGTCAGTTTATTTTTGCCCAACTATATATACATACAAATATATTTAAATATTAGGGCTCCTTAAAGTGCATAGCCATCAGTTTCTCACTGTGTATATCAGCTTTGTATCTCAAATATTAATAACAAATTGAAAGGAATTTTAAGTTTTTTCAAATGTAGTGTAGGAAGTTAGCACCCACCCCTCTCCTAGGAAATGAGATATCCTAGGAGATATTAAAATGTAGGAAATATTCTGTGGAACATATCTGGAAACATGCTTTTAAACAAACAAAAGACTCCTCTTGGAAACCCCCACCCCTGCTAAGCTAACATATTCCTCTCACCTGGCTGAAAGTCTTTTGCATGACAAAATCACAATAGGATTTGCCCAAGGCCCTTCCATTTCAGCCAAAGCTGGATTAGACAAAAGCCAAGAGCCACCCCAGCATGCCCCTGGGGGGTCTGAGAGCCAATGGGATACATTTCTATACAGGAAAAGGAAATCTAAGAGGTGGGACCCAACTTACACTATAAAAACCAGGAACTCAATATATCTCTCTCTCTTTTTTCTCTTCAACACACAACCATGTAAGTTACCTTTTCTGTACAGGGGCTCCTGCCATGTGCTCCTGTCCACCATTAAACCTTCCTTCCAAGCAACCTTCATGAATCCAGTGTCTTTTTCCCCACTTGGAACTGAACCTAAAAGGATATTTCCTTATAACAATTGGCGAGCCAGCTGGATTTCCAAGCTAGCCTCTTCAATGATCCAGGCCTAAATAAATTTATTAGGCCTTGGCCATTGGGAAGTAGGTTTTAAAGGGGTTTTGAGTTCAAAATTCAAGGGCTGCTTGGAAAGAAGGTGAGTACCTACCTCTAAATTTTACTTTAAACCATAGAAAACTGGGAAATATGTGTTTGCATGTGTGTATGTGTGTGGGGGTAATTTTTGCTTTTTAATTTTACTTTATGGCATATGTAAATTCCAATTTCAATTGAATAGTGTGTTGTCTGGGTACAAATCATTTTAGGGAAAAAATAATCATGCTTTTTGTTTAACCAAGTTAATGTATCTTCCTAAATCCTTTGATATTTCCTTCCCCCCCCCTTCCCCCCCCCTTCTCCCCCCCCCCCCAGCCCTGTTTTGTCTGCTAGCCATTTCAGGATACTCATTTTATGGTGGTTCTTTTCCACTTCTCCAAATCTGTTTTAATTTGTTGCACCAATTTATAATAGTTATCTATATTTTTGGTTTTCCTTACCTAGGGGTAGGATTTTACTTTTCTTTGCATTAGATAGGGCTCAGTCTAGTTGTGTTTTTTTTTCTCTTTCTTTTTGAAGATGGGAACCACATTAGCTTTTTCCCAGTTTCTCAGGTGGTCCCCGTGTCCCAAGATTTTTTTAAAAGATGTGCAGTGGTTCTGAGATTTCATTTACCAGCTCCTTTAGGACTCTGGGACCTGGTGTTCTCTTACTGTTTTTGCTTATTTTAACTTTAGTTTACAGTCTGTTTTATTTTTCCTTTCCAGTTATATTTCTGGTTAGTTGGGTTGCATTTCTTTTTTTGCAAGAAGACATGCAAAGAATGAGTTAAGCAACTCATGGCTTTCTCTGTGTTGCCTTCTCTCCTTAGTGGTCCAACTGTTTCCTTGATTTTTCTTCTTGTTTTTTTTTATGTATTGGAAGAATCTTTTATATTATCTTTCACTTTGTTGCAAGTCGTTGTTCATTCAAGGCTTTTGTTTCCTGATTTTTCTTTACAGATTCTTGCTATCTGCTGATATTCTGCTTTAGTTATGTGTCCCTGTTTCCATTTTTGTATCTGTCCTTCATTCATTCAATTTGTCAGTGAGGTCTTTGTGCAGCCATGCTGGTTTCTTGGATTTCTGGTTTTTTTTTTCCTGATTGCTTTTGTGCAATTGGCTTTTATAATCAAGTTTTTTCAGAGTTTACAAAGCTTCTTGAGTTGCTTCTTTCCTTTAGGACTTTCATCCAAGGAATCTTTCTCAAGTTTCTCTTGAATTTATTAAGGTCAGCTTTATTTTAAAATCTAAGACTTTAGTGTGTTCAATTGTGTTGAATCGTTTTTGTTATGTTAATGATGCAGTTTCAAATCCTTCTACAACTTCTTCTTTGTTTGTAAGTATTAAGTCAAGTATGGACTTAATTATCTCCTCTAGTTCTCTTCTCTACCTTTTGGACAACAAAATTGTCAGTAAGGTTGGTTATTAACATATTTTATTTCTCACTTGGTGCAAAATTAGTTTTCAAAGTTTCCATGCCTTTAATTTCTGTGTCTGCCATAATATTTATATTTAGCACTTCCAGTATGAAAATGAATAGCATCCTTTTCTTGTGCCTTTTTTTTATGTATTTAAAATCATTCTCATTTTGTTTTTAATCTGTCTCTTAGAAATAGCTTAAGAGAGCTGAATGTATAAATTCATTTAGGAACCTTTTAGTTTGCTGCCATTATTGAAGTATATATTTTATAGTCAGCATTCAGTGAAGAGATGGGCCTATAGTTTTATCTGCATTAAATCTGAATCTTATTTTGGAATCAAAGTAATATTTGCTCCCATTCAGGAATGTGGTACCTTTACATCAATCAATACCTCAGTATGTAAAATCTTTGTAAAATTCTGCCACTGGCCCACCTGGTCCTGGTGTTTGGTTGTTCTTTTGTCTCTTGATCTGCTTCTGATAATTCCATCATTGATATTCATTCATTTAATAGTTTTTGTCCTTTTCTGGTACTTTAGGCAATTCCATTTTTTTCCAAATATTCTTTAATTTTATTTTTCTGAAACTTCTTGCTCATACAGCTTTTCATAATATTGAATTATTTTTGTTTATCCTCATTTGGTAGTATAGAGTTTCTTTCTCATCTACCAGTCTATGTGTCAATGTCTTCTCTTTCTCTGTTTTGATTTGTGTAAGTTCTGTTTAGCGTTTACAGAGCACAGGACCTTCTGTTAGGGAAGGAGGAAGAATGTCTGTGTGTGTGTGTGTGTGTGTGTGTGTGTGATTGAAGGGTGGGAAAGCAAATTTTGTTGTTGTTGTTGTCGTTTTTATGTGCACATCCCAAAAGCAAACCCCAGAATTTTCAGTTCTAAATGTGAAGCCCGTGAGTGTGGAGGTCCTAGTACTAGCTGTACAGGGGTGGCTAGTCCTCGCAGATCCCCTTTTTGGATCTGATAAACCTAGAGAGATTCCCTACAGGAAGGGGGCCTTACTTCTACGAGGGAATCGGAAGTCCTTCCCAGAGTTTTTTTTCTCTGAAACTGTTGAGCGTGCCACTAGCTAAGCCAAAGTGAACCTTACATTTAAAGGATCATGGGAAGCTCTAGTTCGAGGGTGGTGGAAACCCGTGTGTGGGCTTGGAACCTGGGACGCCAGGAATATATCTGTATGACAGGAATGTGCAAAAGTAAAAGCAGGAAACTTGTGTAGAAAATGGGCTTTGCTGAGGGATGACACAGAGAAACAAAACAAAACAAAACAGCCAATTTGGCTAAATAAAGGTACTTAAGAAAACAGAAAAGGAAAAATGTTGAGGTGTTTGTTGTTTCTTCTCTCTCTCTTTTCTTCTCTCTCTCTTATATGTAACCACGTGGTTTGTTTGTTAAGATTTGTGCCTTCCTAATTTAACTGAGATTTATGGCAGGAAGGACTTGTGTGTGTGTCCTGTCATCCTCTTTGTCCATGTTTTTGTGTCTGTGTACGTCTTTGTCTTGTCTTGTGCGCACTCGAGGTAATTGCAACTGTAAAATATCTCTGTTTCCTAGAGATATGAATTTCAAATTGTTAGAAAATTAAAAGCACTGAAAAGAAAGGAAAATGTCTTTGCCCAGTTAGGACTGGCCAACCTGATCTGGGACAAGGAACAGAGTTCAATTTTCCTATTCCTCTCGGTGTTTTTAAGAAAAGCCAAAATTTAAGGGACAATGTTTTAAGTTAATTTACAGGAAAATTTCATTTTTACATTTACTGTATGTACATGCAAACAGTTTTAATATTGCTCTTCTGTGATGTTTAATGGATGCCAATTCTCTGCTAAGATGGAAATGTCTGTTCATTTTTTTCCCCTGGTGATGTCTCCATTTTGTTATAATTGATTTAACTGCGATACTGATGTGTTGATTGTTTTCCTCAAACCCTGCCTGCAAGCTATCTACCCCCCCCAAATCTCTAATCCTTTTACAATGCCTCTCGTGGTAGAATTACCAGCAAAAGGGGGAAGGGACCCTGTTCTTATGTCTTTCAGCCCTGCACACATGATCCTGAAGCCTATGGAAGCAGAGCAAATGGGCTCAGACACTGCCTCCAGTAAAGACATTCCATCCATTTGAGCCAGAAGTGGGTTTGAATCTAGTCCTCTAGTCATCACAGCAACCAGAGTGGAGCAGATCTTTCCAAGCCTGACTGACCAGCCTTACCACCAAAACCTAAGGCCACCCAGCAGACATGAATGAAAGGACCCTGAGATGGACAAATAAAGACCAAACATCTATTTTCAATCCCCAGCAGACAGCTGAAAAGACTAGGGGGGAGGGGAGAAATTCATTGTAAAGTTTTTCTTTCTTTCTTTGCTTCAGTTACAGAAATTCATTGTAAAGTTTTTCTTTCTTTCTTTGCTTCAGTTACAGAAATTCATTGTAAAGTTTTTCTTTCTTTCTTTGCTTCAGTCACAGAAATTCATTGTAAAGTTTTTCTTTCTTTCTTTGCTTCAGTCACAGAAATTCATTGTAAAGTTTTTTTCTTTGTTTTCTTTCTTTCCTTGCTTCATTCACTGAAATTCATTGTAACGTTTCTCTTTCTTGTCTCATCTATACTGTAATCAGTTTAATGTACTCATGTAAGAATTGTATTGGGAGTGGTTGCCACAGTGAGTTCTGTACACTTTAGATTTCTGTCTAGTGGGAGGTAAATTTGTAGCTGCATACACAAACACACAGAGACACGCCATTCAGAATTAGACTGAGGTTATCCCTTTCTCACCTACCTCCACCCAAAGCTGCTTTTAGCTTGCTGGTTTTTTTTGTTGTTGTTGTTTTGACTCCTGTTTTGTGGCATTAAAGCCCAGGCAGTCATATCTCCCTGCTAATTCCATGGGGGAAGGGGACAGGTCCCCTCAGGCAATTTCCCCACTTGAAGAGCTAGCAGAAAGGATCTTCGAAAACCCAAGGCCTGACTGCTGCCCAGTAAAGCAGGGTACTTTGCACTGGTGGTCTCAGGAGTAAGAGTCCCAGGGCTCATTCTAAAAAAAAAAAAAAAAGGAAAAGCCTAGATTGCACACTGGCTAACTTCAATTTGGACTCACAAATCCTAGATGCACTAAAGTAAGAGCTAGGGCAGATTCAAGAACCATCCCTTGGAAATGGGCAGCCTGTGATTTCAAGGTAAATCATGGCTGTGGGAATATTGTGGGGCCTGTGCTTGCTTGAAACCTGTCTGGGAGCTCATCGAAAGTGTTATCACACATCTGAACATAATTGGCATGGAAAATTGGATACTGTAAATTTATTTCCAGAACTTTTGCCCTGGCCATTGACCATCATGGTTGAAAGCTCTCCTTTTGGGAGCCACTGAAGGAATCCTTCTGCTGCCTCTTTCAACTGCCTCTTTCAACGTCTTCCCCTCTGCATCAGAGAAAATTGAAAGCACCCATAAAATCTCCCTGACCAGATCAATTTGAAGTTTGTGTCAAAACATGTGTTGCACTCACATGTTTTGAAAAAAAAAATGAGGGATTGTAGGAAGTTAGCACCCACCCCTCTCCTAGGAAATGAGATATCCTAGGAGATATTAAAATGTAGGAAATATTCTGTGGAACATATCTGGAAACATGCTTTTAAACAAACAAAAGACTCCTCTTGGAAACCCCCACCCCTGCTAAGCTCACATATTCCTCTCACCTGGCTGAAAGTCTTTTGCATGACAAAATCACAATAGGATTTGCCCAAGGCCCTTCCATTTCAGCCAAAGCTGGATTAGACAAAAGCCAAGAGCCACCCCAGCATGCCCCTGGGGGGGTCTGAGAGCCAATGGGATACATTTCTATACAGGAAAAGGAAATCTAAGAGGTGGGACCCAACTTACACTATAAAAACCAGGAACTCAATATATATCTCTCTCTTTTTTCTCTTCAACACACAACCATGTAAGTTACCTTTTCTGTACAGGGGCTCCTGCCATGTGCTCCTGTCCACCATTAAACCTTCCTTCCAAGCAACCTTCATGAATCCAGTGTCTTTTTCCCCACTTGGAACTGAACCTAAAAGGATATTTCCTTATAACAGTAGCTTACAGAAAAACAACTTCATTTGCTCTTTAATTAGAAAAACGTAACTGTTAAGAAATGCAGCTTTTAATTCCTAAAACATTCCTTCAGTTGAAAAGGGCTACCCTATTTGCATGCTGGTGATAGAAAAATTGTGTCTATCATGGGATATGCATTGGATAGGGGCAAATGTAATCAACATATTTTTTCTGCTAAACATTCAAAGGGATAAAATGTATACCCAGGTGCAAGGCATCTTTTTTACTTCAGTCTTCTTTATATGAGACTTTCCTATTGTACCTTGTCAAATAACAGTGTATGCGCAAGCCTTATTTCATACTTTATGGTACAGCAAAACTGCTCTATAAAAGTTGAACATATGCTTGTCAGATTGCTACTTTCCGGTTTGAGAGAAAATTATACTGTACATGGTGTTTAGATATACTACCAAAACAATTGCCAAAAAGGGGTCTGTGTGTCTTATGGTTATATCTTTGGGAATTAGATTACTAAAAAAATATTGTATCATCAGCATCAATACTCACCAATGTTTATTATGTACGATTTTGTTTACCAGTTTATGTTCGACCTTTCTGTTGGCTTACATATTCATAGTTGGTGTTTATTTTGGGAAAGCCTCTCTGAAGAGGCCATTTCTCAAGTTCATGAACTTCTTGTGCTTTTGGTTCAACGCAGCAATAAGGTTCTTTTGTTGAGGCCTCGCGGTTTTTAACGCTACTTGCAATTATGAGCTAATTTTGCAGAAGAGCAAACAACCAGTGATAAATACAGGAAGAGATTTTATAGCTATGCCTAAAATCAGAAAGAACCTGGTAACACCTCTTCAGAATAGCACATTTTAGTGTAAGACAAAAGCTTTTTGTCAGCTGCAGCTCATTACATCAGATGCATGAAGTGTCTTGACTGAGGTAATATTATTAAATACATTGGGTTGAAGAAGTAGAGGGAAGAATGGGAAGACAGGGTACTTATGCAGAAGAAAATTTTATGGGAGACAGATTATAGTGGGAACAGGTGTACTACTTCTTTGTCTATTCTCAGATTACATGTTCTAGCATATCTCTGTTGGTAATAAGTGCTTTTTAGTGTGCAAACTGTTGTTTTATGAGAAGATTATATTTCACTAAAACAGGCAATAAAATAATTAAGAAAACTATCTTTTAAAAGAATTTTCAAATTCTGGCAGGAATGCCCATTGATGTCATCCCTTTACAACGGCTACATTTACATTCCTAGAAATTACCTATCTAGAGATAATTCATGAAGGCTTCATGGTGCAGAGGTCTGCTCATGATCTTAGGAAGCAGTCCCAGATGGTGTCTGGAGTAGTAGTAAATAATTAATTTTCACAAATAAATTATTTAAAGCCCTTACAGTGCAGATAGTCAATGTTTATGAGAGCCTCAAATGTTATGTTTCACTTCTAAACACATCATAATCAGTCCCAGTGAAAATAAACATTAGTTGATAAATAGATTAAGCTGAATTTGATTTTAGGCTTTCAAAATGTTGGCTTGTTTTTCTTTATTCCCTTTATGCTATCACTGAATAATGGCATGATCAAAGAAGCAAGTAACAAAGTGAATGGTTGCATTATTAAAGATACTGTACTTCTCCAGGTCAGCTGTGTTCAGTATAGAGTTACAACTGACGAAATAAAATACACCTAATAAAGAAGAGCCTTATATTTTGGTTACAACTGAACTAGATTACAGAAAGCTATGTAAGGATTCTTATTTTGCTTGCAATAACTATCTTTGTTTTTTTGAAAATTAAACAAATATTTTCCTATAGTATGTAAGTATAAAGGTTCCTTATTTATTTACCATTATGTGATATATACAGTGTATATACCGTAATCTCTATTTTTATTATCTAATGAAATTTCTTATTTTCTGTATATATTGAAGCCATTAGCACAATGCACATATATATATACAGAGTGACTTTTATTTGGATAATATGTGTATTGGAAGAAAGATTAAAGCGTTTTTAAAAAAGCATGCAGATGTAAATGTTAAGTTTGTTTGCACTTTATAATTATGACCTAGATTCAAATTAAAATTTGTCATCCTGGTGTGTTTCAAAATTGGCACATTAATGAGTTGATCTATATAGAAAGTAGGAATGTTGGAGGAAATTTTATATAAAATAACTATTTTGTATGTGTCTAATTTTTAATCACATATGAAGCCGTAATTCAGTTGACATAGATGACATAATTGTTCTGATGTGCATAATTTTCAATAGATAATATGAATCTTCCAATATAACTTCGACCATCTAGTTAAACTGTGTAAAGAATTGTAGGTATATTTGTCTTTCATCCCAAACTAGATCTTTGGGTTATCACATAGACTTTTTTGGAACAAATGCAAATGTCAAATGATGAGTATATGAAAATTTTACAGAAAGGAAATGGAAGATTTACAAGATTTAATTGTCTTCTTGTTCATAACTCAGATTATTAAATTTGTTCTCTCAAATCTTACAGAGCTTGAAATCATGCAGAATAAGATCAAAATATAAGTAATTTCAATATAACAGCATTCACTATATGAAAAGTGAATAGTATATTATTTGATATGCTTTACTCTGAAGACAATACTGACAATGAGCAAGAAGATTTGCCTTATGATGGAGATCTACAACATAAAGGTCAATGTAGTTGTGATTCACAGAATTTGGAAGAATTTATTTCTGTAGAACATGTCTCCCCAACTGTTTCCACATTGACATCTTCTATCAGCAGTCTGTCAAAAGAAAATTCAGACTGCAAAAAGCAATTGTCTCAAAGGAAAGTAAATACGGTGCAATTGACCCAAAAAAATGATGTAGAATTTACCATGACAACAGGAAAGGAAATACAAGTTGGCGGTTTTATCAGTTCAGGAAGAAATGAAGAGTTTTTCAACTCAAAAATGTCAGATGTCCTTTTACGTCATTTTCCAACAGAAGACTTAACATACCAATTAATTGATTCTGAGACTATCCCAGAGATGTCATTTACTGACAGTTTTGATGAAACAGTGCTAATAAAAAATAAGAGTTCAGAAAATACAGGCATATTTTCCCCAGAAGAAGAAATAAAAAATAGTGAAAAGAAAGTAAGTTGTAACTCAGTTGTCAAAAATTGGGATTTGACTCAAGATAAGCTATCTTTAACAGACGAGGGTGCTCTTGTTTGTAACAGCAAATACTGCAACATGGATGAATCACAATTTCTAATTCAGAAGAAACCTGGAAGACTTAATGAAGACTTAAATTATACCTCTACCCACAAAGAGTATCAAAATCAACAATATTTTCTGGATAACACTGAAAATTTTCATAATCCCCAATGCAATGAACACCAGGTTTATTATGGACTTCACGATTCCTCTGAGATTTCTCCAAAAGTCAAAGAATTAAAAAGAAATAATGAAAGCTTTGTATTTAAAAGAACTAAATCTTCCACAAATTTGCATGGTAAAGATGTTCTAGAAGCAATTACATTTTTGGAATCTGATACAATCAGAAATCAAGAAGACGAAAATGGAACTTTTGAACATGATCAACAGCTAGAGGTAGATTAAAAGTGATTTGTCTGCATATAAACTAGGTCTGCTTCTATATGGATAAATTCAATCACTGATTTTTGAGTTAGATCTCCAAATCAATGCTGAAAACCTACTTTAAACATTTGTTAATTTAAATTAAATGCCAGGGGGATTCTTCTGGTTTCTTGATTAGGAGGGGGGGAGATTGCAATCCTAAACCACTTTCATAGTCTTATTAATAGAATGTTTCTTAATAAATATACATACAATTATACTGCAATAAATGCAGTGTGACATACATGTGCTGAAGAATATTTAAATGAACTGAAATTCAATGGAACTTTAACAAATAAAAATCACACATTAAGACTAGTTTCTGATTTTTTGCCAATTCTCCTCCCCCCCCCCCCGTTTATTTTTTTTAGTAGAGTCCATTGCTATCCTGGAATCAGCCTTAGAAATCACTGGTTACTGTGGAAATAATTTTAATTGTTCTTTATCATAATAACATAAATTATCTTTATTTATGCTAACAATTCCTAGTTTCCAAATCATTAATCCATTATCTCCAGTATAAATCTCTAGCAATATTACAGTAGTAGCTAATTTATGACAATATACTGGCTCAGGACTCTCCTTGCATGTGGCATTTTCTTCAAATTAGCCTGCTAGCTTTTCAGCCATATTACGTATTAGAAAGGGCTCGTTTTCCAGTCTTCCTTTCTTTCTACGTTTGTAATGTACTTTCCCATTACATCATTTCATTTTCATATTTTCTGCATTCTGATATATTCTTTTTAGGTTTTAATGTATGCTGCCTTGATCTGTCCAGTTTGTTGGCCATATGGGTTTTAATAAATAATAAAACTACAGTATTGATATATGTTGTTCTCCTGTCTAATGTCATGTGTTTTACTCTGATTTTTTTCTGAACCAAATTCTTTTTTTTCCCTTCACAGTTCTTGCAGTTCTTGTTAGCAGCTTACTGACTATAGAAGTTAGAATGCTTTTGAGTATCCTATGACATAGATCAACAAATCTGCACCTATAGGTCAAGTGTCCAAAATGGTACCTGCAACCAATCAAAATTAATTAAACTATTTGAATTCTACACTTCTTCAAATGTATGAAATCTTTAGACATTGTTTAGGCATTGGTATGCAAAATCCCATGAGATCTAAGAGTAAAATTGCTAAACCCTCATAAGATTTAAGGTGATTTGGGGAACCTGAAATGGTGCTGACTCCTGTCTTACATTATTGTAAAAGTGCAACTAATGTTATGCTGAAAATATTAACCACATTCAAAAATGTTTTACTGCACCTTTTCAAACTACAGGTGCTGACAAGACAAGCTGAGGTTCAAAATCATATTGATCACCTAAGATTTAGTCCTAAGGTAAATCTCTCAGAATAAGAAATCAATTTCATTATTGAGAATAACTTCTTAATAAAAAATAATGTATTTTCTTTTTCTAAAGCCCTATCAACTTGTATGATAGGTACATGGTTCACCAAACTTAAATTCTATTATTGCAGGGTACAATGGGCATTTAAAATTAAACTGAATACAAAAATATTAAAATCTTGTTCAGAAAGAATGTTTTTGCCTGGCAATGAAAATATATTGACATAAATGAAAGTATGTTTTCCTAGGGAGAGTTTTCCATAAATAAGGCACCTCAGTTGAAGAAACTTTTGTGTATTTGATAACCTCACACTTTTGTTTTGGAAGAGGGCTTCTGAAGGTGAGTAAAGAGTCCACACCATGTACTTAAGGAAAGAGAAATTCCTTGAAATATTCATGGCCCAGGTTGTGAGAACCTCGCTATCACTATCGCAAATCTCAGTCCCCATTGCCAAATTATCTTTTGTGGAGAAACTCAGCACTTTTTGATTTCTGTAACTAGGATTGCTGCAGTTTGTGATTAATATATTTATAAATTTTATTTTTCAAAAGTTGGGCAGGAAAAATAAAGAACCAATAACTGTTATCCTCCATTTTCTCTTTTTATTACAACACTGGTGTCTTAAATAATGCCTTAATTTGTTCCCAGCTGTCTACTTTACCTTATTCCCTTAATTCCTCTCCTCCCTCCAATTCTGAAAATCACTCCAATTTTTCTCCTGTTTGTTTGCTTTACTCTTTGCTATTCAACAGCTTTCAGTCTCAAATTTTAATTTATTTCTCTTTCAAAGCATCCCATGATCAAAATTATTCACTGGGAAATCAGGGATAATAGAATTAATTCCCTAATGTATTTTTCCCTCTGACTTATTTTATATTGTTTGTAGAAATATTTTATCTATGTGCTTGCCTTGTCTTTTTTTTAGGACATTGCAGGTTCTGTTAAAGTATGCACATAATTTTTAGAGTTGACAAAGTAGTAATGTTTAGAAGCTTTTAATTTAACATAACATTATTTTGTCTCCTGATTTAGTATCTAGCTACAAGTTATGTTTTCTATGTGCTTACTCTGTAAGCCACACAGAAGATTTTACTGCAGGATGTGTGTATATATATATATATATTTAGAGTAATAAAAATATGGTAATGTTTAGAAATTATTTTTAATTACAAAATTATTGTTTGAGTCTGCTTAAAGGATGGGATGACAGAGAGGCAAGTGAATGATTTCTATTGTTAATGCTGATTTTTTTCAGAGAATGTGTACTGTATATTTTCAGATACCTCCTTGTTCAAATTCACATACAGCAGAACTTAGTATTGAAGCACAAAGTACTGGAATAGCTTCCAAAATGTCTGCCTTTTCTCCTGCAACCATTCCTATGGAGCACATGTTTGATTTTTCCCAAGTCCCTTATCCAGGTACTTTAAATAGGCTTTACAAAAAAGCAGGTTGTTGTCTTGAGAAAATTTTCCAGAGTTTTTGTTTAATCTTTTTAAAATTTTGTTTGGCAGAATCACGGTCTAAAAATATAACTTCTTCATTACCGTTAGTGGATGCAATAAGACAACCATCTGTGAACACTCCTTTTCTGCAAAATATAACAGATGACACGGAACAGATATTAAAGAAACGAACTGAAGAGCTGAAAGCAAATGTAATGCCACATGTTAATTTTTAAATGTTTGGAACTTGACCTATTTTATTAACGTCTCATCTACAAGTTCAAATGCAATGTATTTCTTTCCTTTTTTAAAGGTTGAAATATTTTCTGAGTGTATTAACCAGAATGTATTTTCAGTACAAGAACACCTTCAGGTAAATTCAACTTTATATATACTTTTAAAAGACAGGAGCACCATTTGAAGATTATCCAGTTCCATGATGTAGATCTATAGATCATCATGATGTAGATCATGATGTAGAAGAGGGGATCAATCTATTCTCCAAAGCACCTGAAAGCAGTACAAGAAGCAATGGATGGAAATTAATCGAGAGAACCAACCTAGAACTAAGGAGAAATTTCCTGACAATTATAACAATTAATCAGTGGAACAACTTGCCTCCAGAAGTTGTGCATGCTCCAATACTGGAGGTTTTTAAGAAGCAATTGGACAACCATTTGTCTGAAATGGTATAGGGTTTCCTGCTTGAGCAGGGGGTTAGACTAGAAGACCTTCAAGGTGCCTTTCAACTCTGTTATTCTGTTATCTGTTTTTAATAAGAACCAAGTTTAATTTATTAAGCAACCCTAGGCTGAAAGGAAAGTTACATGGCAGAGACCCATCATTCACACACCCACTGATTTACTCTATGCCTTGACCTATAGCAATTCCTCCTTACTTAAACTGGTGTGTTTTGAATTATTTTTCTCATTGAAACAAACAAGAGGGAAATTTTAGATTTGATAATCTGTGACTATCAGGCAAATAAGGAAGCTCTGAATTCAAATTTTCTCTTTACACACTCTGTTTCAGCTGTTATGGGAACTTGGTTTTCTATGATAGGAAAATGTTTATCAATATAGCAGTCTCTGAAATTATTCACATAACAGCACAATTTCATTCCATTTCAGTCTTCCTACACTGGCCTTTGGCAGAGTTAGAATAGCTGTGGCAGCTTAGATTCAGTCTTTTGCCTATATAAGCAATATTCTGTGATTTTTTTATCATTTCAGAATACTATAATATGTAAAGCTAATTTATTGCATACATTTTGAGATGTAAATGGGTGAACGCAACTATGACTTGAATATCCTGTGTTGGAAGTTAACAAAATAATTTAAATGTGGACTCAGTATAATTTTGTATGACAGAATGGAAACCACTAGTATACAGAGACCCTAGCCCTGTGGTACTGTACCACTATGACCACTTCTAGAGAGCAAACAGATGTATGAAGTTACTGTTTTGTGTGATGCTTCCTCTTCTTCTGTTAAATTGGATTCAGGAGCCTACATGTGCATGGATGCCTCCCGCATGAAAAGGGCATGTAGAATTCTGCATAGAGTAATGTACCATTTAGATAGTTTAACAAGTGCTTATTTTCATAGAAGAGGTACTAAAGCAGCAAAATTATAACAGTGCTCAAGGAATGAGTTTGATGGGCCATGTTTGGCAACATTTAAAGCTGGAGATCAGTTTAGAAAGTTTAATGTCATTCAGATTTAGTAATTCTGTTTATATTGTTTCTTCCAAAATTATTGGTATTATATATCTGAGGAGAATTTGACATTTCAATTTCTGTTAATGGAATAGATTACTTGAATAGATTTATAGTAAAATTAATATGGAATTAAATGATTTTATTATTTTTGTATGAAGTTTTTGCAACTTTTAAAAGAACAACTGGAGCAACTGGAACATAATTATGTAGCTACCAAGGAAAAGCATTATGCTTTGCAACTTCAGAACCATAAGCATTCATCAAGAACTATTGGAAAATTTGATCCTAACAGGTCCAGTATTAATGTTTTAAAATAACATAGCTGTTAATTTTTTTACTATACTACTTTGTTAATATTGCAATCTGATCCTCCGTACGTAGAAATAAAACCTATTGATGCTTGAGTTCAGTTAAAAATACGTTTGAAGCCTTTCCAAATCCAGTATTTATTGTCATAATTGTTTTTGTTGGGTAAATATTTAATACTTTATAATTATAAAGTGATAATTATAACTATGAACAGCCCAAAAACAAAATGTAAAATAACTGAATAGATAGCAACCAACTCACCCCCATTGTCACAGATAAAAGTATAGGAGTAAGAGCAGGTAGTTCTTTTCTACAGGTAACTTTATTGCTATTTTAAAATGTAGGCAACATAGAAAAATATAGCTGGAAGATCAAAACTATGCCATTACTATTTCATGGTATAGGTCAGGACCCATTTTTCTTCTTGGCTCTCTATAGAACTGTCTATCAATTTTCTCCTCTAAAACTAAACTGTTTCTTGCTAATCTAGTATTTTCATCACTGCAGACATTTTGAATTTTCCCATTCAACTTCACTGTTCTCAGCAAATATTAAACATTATCTCTCATAAATGTAGTATCTCAATTTCCAATTTCTCATTTATTTTTCTATTGTTTCATATCTTACATCTGATAATTAAAGAACAGAGCAAAATTAATGTTATATATAATTTTGAGTGGTGGTTGTTTTTTGTTTTTTTTTTTGTATTTAGAAAAGTAGAAGGGGAAATATTTAAACTTGGGATGTTCCTTGAAGATATCAAAGAGAAAATTGAGAAGACATTCGCTTCATATTCCTCAACATATATAACATCACCGTCACTCAGATCCCACCCATCTCCTATTTGTTCAAGCTATTCTGCGGTAATCCATTATCCCGTATTTTGTAAATCTTAAAGACTGATTAGTGAAGAAAGAAGAAAGAAAATAATGTAGTCTCTAATCCAAAGGAATTTTAAAAAAATCATTTTCTGACATTTAGTAGATACTGATCCGTATAAGTGGTTTTTTTGTTTTGTTAATTTAATCAAGAAAATTATTTTCAAAATTACAGCCATCTCTTCAACAAAAATATTTTCTCAATTATCCAGATTTTATGGCAAGCCAGGTTATATACCTATAATCTTAATCAGCATTTTGTAAGCAAAGACAGCACTTTCAATATTTATTTTTGCATGTTTTAAATAGATGTATTGTGCTTCCTATATTTCTCTTACACTTCTTTTAGAGTCCTTTGATTACAAGTACCAATAAATCTCCAAAAAGAAATGGTGCAGGACTAAATATTCCCCAAAATGAGAACTATTGGAAGAATAAAAATCATCCTATAGAAGGAACTCCACAAAAGGCATATAAAAAATCTATACAAGGTGACAGCAACCATCCATTCCAGCAAATGTAAGGTTGAACTTTTACGATAATCACTGAAGTTGATTAAATTTAGTAAGGGTGTCCCTCTGGCTTAGTTGAGATAATATTCCAAGTAAAGGTGTAATAGGCTATTAGTTACTCTCCAAAGATAAATTGAAAAGAAGACTATGTTATATTGTGTTTTGAAAAATAAACACTAACAATGGCTTACCAATTGAGGTAACTCAAACACAAGCTGAAATTTAGACTTGCGTGAAAGAATGGAATGCGTTAAAACTGAAATTATATAAATATATTACTGTAGTTAGGATTCAGAGTGTTCTTTTATGTCTGACCCAGTATAAATTAAGAATTGGTTTTTTTTCTTTAAACACCAGTGGGCATGACATCAGTTTGAGGAAATTTACCGTATTTTTCGGAGTATAAGACACACCTTTTTACCCCCCAAAAGAGGGTGAAAACTTGGGTGCGTCTTATACACCGAATGCAACCCCACCCACCCAGCCACCCCCACACTTTGGCCTCTGTCTTCCAGCAATTTACCTGCTTGCAGGAAAGAGGGAAGAGCCTGTAAAGCCAAGCAAGTCAGTAGGAGTTTCCCGATCAACAGCTGATTAGGTTTGCCATGTGGGAAAATGAAAGTGAAACTAACTACAAAGGCAAATAGCTGGGAGAGACAGGCAGATTTTTATTTTTTGCTGAATTGGATGGAAGGGGGTAAGTGAATAACTATAAATGTCTGTAGAATGTTCAAATTATTAGACTTATTTTTTAAAGACTGCTTTATTATTGTTCTAGAGCCAGGGGCAATTTTAAGACTTGTGGACTTCAACTCCCAGAATTCCACAGCCAGCTTTGTTAGCTTTGCTGGCTGTGGAATTCTGGGAGTTGAAGTCCACAAGTCTTAAAGTTCCCAAGGTTGGAGATCCCTGTAAATCTAGACAACTTAACAAAATAAAGAAGCTTTTTAAAATAAATGCTTGCTCTGAAGAGGCCCAATGCTATTGTATCTTCTTTTAAATAGAGAATAATGTATACTTCCAGAAATTTTAATTAATTTTAACAGCTCTGTACAAGTATAGTATGAAATGTAACAGTGTCCTGTTTAGTATTAGTTTAGTTACCTTGGAGTAGATCTATTTAAATAATTGGGAAGAGTTAGTGTGACTACATTTAAGAAAACTTTCTGGCATAATGTACATTTGCTATTTCTTTGCTATTTCTATGGGTCAGGCACACATGCACAGAAATACACAGCAAACAGTGTATATCATCTGTGCTGTTTGCTGTTTGGCAAATTGCTTGGAGGCAGAGTCCTTTTTCCCTTGTTTTCCTCCCCCAAAATTAAGGTGCGTCTTATAATTCGGTGCGTTTTATACTCCGAAAAATACGGTTAACTATTTTCCAAGGCGTTTTGCTTGTGTCAGCTTTTCATATGACTTGTTATACTGATTATTATTTTTTCTAAATGCCTGTTACATAAAGTAAGTGATTGCTGCTGAAGATTTTAATTATTTTTTTAAAGGATATGATTAAAGATTTGTTATAAAATGACATCCTCTGCAGCTTCCTTTAAATCTGTATCTAGGATTGGGACAAGTATAATAATACTCTTCAAAGTTGAAGAAACTTGCTATCAGGGTTGAAATTAAACAGCATTCTTCATTAGAAAAAAGTACATTAAGGAAGAATTTTTTAAAGATTCGTATTTTGCTTTTTCCATAGTCATCTAGAACTGCAGAAGAAAAATATCCATTTAAAAACAATGGCATCTGTGGACAAAGCAAGACAACAAACAAATAAGCATATTCTTGTAAGTCAAGTTTATATTTAATCTGCTTAATGGTTCAATACATTATAGTTTAATTATGTAATAAGGTACATTGCTATAAATTAAATGAATGTGCTAAGTTGTCTATCATTCTTATTGTTTAATTTATTAACCACTCTATATTTTATTTTTATATTTAAGATTGAAGAATTTGACCAATACAACAGATCCCATAAAACAAAACAGAATTACAACAATGAACAAAAAAATATAGATAGGTAACTTCCCAAAATATATTAAATTTGCTATTTTTTTCCTTTGTCATATTCTTTCATTTTTAGGCATTTTTCTCTTGAACCAAAACCAAATATTGTCCAATATGACAATTTCACTACATAAAGTTCAGCGCTTTTTATAAATAGAATTGTATCTACTGGTGGTAAATGCATTTATTCATGTGTTGCTACATTGGCCAAGTATCAGAATATCCACTCAAGTTCCAATCATCTTGGATAGTAATCTGATATTACACAATGCTAATCTTCTTTTAATTTCCATCAGGAATTTAAATGATCTTCAAATAAGATCTTCAGCTCTAGCAAATTTAATCAGCAAAGAATCTAATGAGGTTGATTTCAGTTTATTGAATGAACAAGGTAGAACAAGATAAAAATAAACATTTGTGTTTTAATAAGTAATTAAATCATTCGAATAAGAAGCATCCACTAATCAGTTTTTTAACCTGTAATACTTTCCATAGGAAGGTCAGCTTCAGATAACTTTAAGAAAGGGAGACATTCTACCGATAAGCCTAAAATTATTATACTTCCTACATTGAAAATACAGTTATCAAGAAATAAAATATACTCCTGTTATTCCAATAGGTTAGTATGTATATTGTGATACATAATACAAATCAAATCAACATCCTTATCAATATAAAATGCCAAAAACCAAGGTAGTTTACCTTACAGACTTACATTGCAAGCCTACACATTTACTTAGAAATGAGGTCAACTGAATCACATATATACTCCCAGATAAGTGATTATTAGATTTCAAGAAAAACTTTTCTAGCAAGAAGATAATTAAGATTAGCAAGATTTATTTCTGTATAACCTAGCATGGGATTGCATCATTACCTGCATGTTTGCTGTTAAATTTCAGTTAAGTCAGTGTTATATTTTCTTTTTAATCTAGGAATAAAACAACAGAATACAGAAAAGCAACTAGAGGACATTCTAATTGTGAAAGATTTCCGATCTTTGAAGAAAAACCAGTGGATATAGATGTAACAGGTATATAAGGTATCATTTATGTAAATTCAGTTGAAGTAAGATTGAAGTTTCTTTAGCCTCTCAAAAAGTTGCTCTCCATCAGAAGAAGAAAGGGTTGGGATTTTCAGATGGCCTTGAATCTAGTGTATATTAAAGAAACTTTGTGGTAATTTCTTCAATCTTCAGGTCAGAAGAAATTTCTTATATCAGAACTGGCACTGCATTTAGGAAATTGTGATACTCACTTCTCTCTTATAAAAACACCAAGCATTTAGGCCTGTGATGGCGAACCTATGGCACACATGCCAGAGGTGGCACGCAGAGCCCTCTCTGTGGGCACGTGCGCCGTTGCTAGCTCTATTTTTCTGGTTTCCAGCATGCGTGTGCATGCCAGCCAGCTGGTCTTTGCGTTCACTGGAGCGCTGGAAACACATGCGTGGGCCAGCCACCTGGCTTTCAGGTTTCCAGTGCTCCAGCATGCACGAAGTTCACATGGCTGGTGTGCATGCACACACCAGAAACCTGAAGACATGTTGGCCGGTGCGCGCATTCTGGTTTGGGCACTTGGTGCTGAAAAGGTTCACCATCACTGATTTAGGCAGAGTAAAGTACCATATTTTTTGCACTATAAGACACACTTCCCCCCCAAAAAAGTGAGTGGAAATGTCTGTGCATCTTATGGAGCGAATATTGCATCACAGACCAGACCACGGCAGTGGGGAGGGAGGGGGTTGGTGCTTCAGCAGCGACAGGCAGTGGTGGCGAATGGACTGTCGCTGCCACCCCCTATCGGTGGTTGGATCGGCCTCCTGGAATACCGCCGATCAGCTGTTCCAGGTGGCAGGGATTGCCGCCTATCATGGCAGATGGTGGCGGCAACAGGCGGCGGCAATCCCCACCTGGAACAGCTTATCGGCGGTATTTCAGAGACCGATCCAACCGATTGTTATTTCTTATTAAACAATATTTCACAGAAACATTAAATAATATTCACAGAAATATTATTTTACAGAAATTGCTTTGATGCATTTGCAATAAAAAAAATCAGTGAGCTTAAACTTGCCAGCTTGAAACAACTGACAGCCATTTAGGCTATTAAAATTATAGTTTTCTAAAGTGAGTTATTGACATTGTTTATCATATTTAACTATTTGGATCTATGCATATGCCTATTCATATCAACATTTTAAAAATAAGCCTATTTGGTTTGTATACATTATTTAAAAATTGTTTTATGACAACAAACAAGCAAGCAAGCAAGCAAGCAAACAAACAAACAAACAAACAAACTGAAAGACACTATGGAACGCTAATTAAAATAATAAAGCAGATAGAAGATGAAGTTATATCTTTTAGCTAGGGAAAGGCCTAAATTAGGCAGTTCAGTTCATGCATCAACTGGAGGTCATTGCCAATAATATGGCAAAAACCAATTTTTGCCATATTATTAATTAATATACTATGGTTAATATTGGGGCTCTTTCAATGACTGTGCCATCAATCATAAATGATAAAAAAGATACAATAATGAAATATATTATACACACTCATACTTTAAGGTTGATATTGATACATTTATAGTGTCTAACATAGCTGTATAACTTTTGTGGGCTAGGTAATGAAATAGAAGACATTTCATTCTGTGACTTACAAGAAAGTTCATCTAGTAAAGTTGACCTGAAACATCAAATTAAACGTCATGAATCATGGATCCATCATGGACACAAAGAACTAAATAAAGGTAAAATACCTAGCATGTCTTCATCCAGGAAAGAGAAGTATACACAAATGTTACAAATCCAGTATAATAAAGCAACGTAAAATCTAAGCATAAAAGAATAGAATTGAGAGACTTATAAATGTATCTCTTCAGGTATACATGTACACCCATGCATTCATTTACTCATACAATATTTTATTTCACGCTTAATAGATTACAGCTTAGAATCCCAAAATTAGAATACCATTGTAGAAAAAAAAATTCTACTTTTGTAGCTGATTTACATGTTTCTTATAGAAGAAACCAGGGAGGCCTTCTAATTCAATCCGATCAGAATAGAGCTGGAAGGGACCTTAGAAGTCCTCTAGTCCAATCCCCTGCTCAAGCAGGAGACCCTATACCCGTGATGGCGAACCTATGGCAAGCATGCCAGAGGTGGCACGCAAAGCCCTCTGTGGGCACGCGTGCCATCGCCAGCTGCTCTTCTGGTTTCCGGCTAGCTGGTCTTTGCGGGTGGCGGAGCACCGGGAAAATGGCCTGAAAACAGCCCCCAAAATGGCCTGAAAATGCCCCCGAAAACAGCCTGAAAAATGGCCAAAACCCAGGCATGGGCGCACCGGCTAGCTGATCTTTGGGTTTCTGATGCTCCGGCGTGCATGAAGACCAGCTGGACAGCACGCATGCATGTACCGGAAACCCGAACACCAGCTGGCACATGCACACCGGCCATGTGTCTTTAGGTTTCTAGCGTTCCGGCGCACGTACATGCACACGTGTTCCGGTTTGGGCACTTGGTGCCAAAAAGGTTCGCCATCACTGCCCTATACCATTTCAGATAGGTGACTGCCCAGTCGTTTCTTAAAAACCTCCAGTGATGAAGCCTCTACAACTTCTGAAGGCATGACCAGATTGATACGAGAGGATGTGCCAATTCATAAGCTTTTAGGAACTCAGTAGTGAATTTAGGGTCATGTACCTGGGTCAAATTTAACACGTTCACTATGGACAAACCAGTTACAATTATGTACCACCTGGAGCTTTTGAATCATTTTGCAAGGGCAATCCCATTCTTAACATATTATGGCTTTGAAGGATTCTAGATTCAAAGGGTGATTTGGAGAGATGCTATCAGAAACTCCTTAAATGAGCTTTTTTTCTGAATTTAGATGCAAACCTAGAAAAAAAGTTCCATTGGATTTAATGTCAAATAGGTATAATATACATGGCTGCAAGGGCCCGAGAACAACTTTTCCCCTTCAAACTTCGATCGCTGCAGTCTTGCAATGTACTATGTAATTCAATTTAGCAGTTATATTAGCTATCTATAACTAAACTATACCTAAAAAGTTAACAACGAACCACAAAGCTGGTGAAAAATTTGGGGTTTAGAATTAATGGAAATTGCCTATTCTGGGTGACACTGCCCTCCCCGTGATGGAGCAGACTCAAATGACTGCTTTGCTTTTACAGAACTAATCTGTGGAAACAGAGTTTGCAGCAAGGTAGCAGCAAAAAAAAAAATCTCATTATACAAATACATTTCAGTTTATATCGGTAGTCCTCAATTTACAACCATAATGGAGCCTCCCCATTACGGACATAAGTTGTGATGTTTACAAAGTGGGTTTTCATGCGAGTGATCTATTACCTTTTCTGATGTCATTAAGTGAATGACTGCGGTCATTTAGTGAATCTGCTGTCTTTAAGCGAACCTATCGTTTGCTGTGGGGCATTTTTGCAGAAAATCACACTCCAGTTTTCAGCAAAACAAAAAAATCACGGTCACTTGAATCCAGGATGCTATAAACCGCTGTAAATGCGGTCACATGACAGAGGGGAACTGTCCATCAGAGCTTCAGAGCTAGGCTGTAAGTACCTTTTGGGAGTCTGTTGTTAACTTGAAACAGTTGCTAAACGATCAGTCATAAGTCAAGGTCTCCATGTGTTGCAACATATTTTGTTTTGCTGTAAAAAAAGTTTGATCACAGTAAAGCAGAATTTGGCCCATAGTACCCCATTTCCCCCAAAATAAGACATCCCCTGATAATAAGCCCAATCGGGCTTTTGAGTGCATGGCAATAAGGCCAAGCGCTTATTTCAGGGTTCAAAAAAATATATGACAGGGTCTTATTTTCAGGGAAACACGGTATGTAATATAGGCCTCCATAGTGTCACACCTTAATCTTTTCATAGCCTTTATAAATTGCTATCTCTTAGCAAAAGATTGTATTACTATCTTCCGAGCCTCCTTTTCTAATAATTAAAAGGCAGCATTATAATAATTCAAAACGTTCTGATATTTAGGGCAGGAACTGCTGATATGTTTATTTAATGAAATATTGATTTAGAATTATTTTCAGGTTCGTTGAGAAAGAATAGCATTGCCCATCAAAGGATTTGTAAAGAAGAACACAGAGAAGATTTTATAGAGAGATTATGTGACAGGTAAGGTCTGTTACAGTTTGAACAAATCAATAGCCAATTGTACAAACTTGTACTTTGGTGAAACGTTAATTATGCAGATATATTTAAGTTAAAAGGGAAAAGTTGTCATTGTTGGATGTCTTTTCTATTGTGCTTAAATGCTTGAAAGCAGTCTGACAAATAGTGCATAATTTACATCTTGATTTAAATTGGATTGCCAGGTTTTTACATTTTGCATATTAAACATGGAATGTGCTGTATGAACATTTTTTTATTTTCTTGTGCTCTGTGTTTTTAGACAGAATCTATATATTCCCCAAACCTGCTATTCAAAGATGCATGATACCATTATCCTTTCACCACAGTACTTCTCTGGTAGTAATATTAATGGAAGGAAGTCAGTCAGTAATAGGAGAAAAAGGCAAAGTAAAGACATAAATAGCATGGTAAGACAAGATCATTATTTACAAAAGCAATATTGTTTAGTAATTGGTGGAAAGTTTGAGAAATTTATATTTCAGATGTTTTTTAAGAATTTTGAATGGTCATGCTCTCAGTCCTGTTGTTTAGGCAATAGGTCTCAGGAGATATGTCTGTTGGAATGAATCCCTGCTTAGATTGGTTGGCCCTGACCTTGCCTTTAAAATCCTGTAACATTAAAATCCTGTTTTCTTCTTTAGGCACTGGATATGGAAGCAGTATGATCTGTTGGATAAGTTTTCCTCCCCAGCACTTTATGTGTTTGTATGTGTCTGTTTTTTTTTTAATGTTTTGGTCTATTAAGTGATTTTTGTTGACTTTATTGTTTATTGGTGAAGTATTCTGCCCTATGTTGTATGCTGACTAGGGGGACTATATATACCAATCAATGAAATGACTAGTTGAAATAAATTGTTTAAACTAGTTAACAAAATATATTTGATGATTATGAAATTTTGTCTTTAACAGATATTAAACTGCACTTTGGATAATGCTATACAGATGGCAAACAATTTGAAGACAACAACAGAGCATATGATGCAAGCTGTCTCAGAAGATTTAGCCAAGGTCAAAATTCAGACATTATCCAGTGGCAGCGCTCATCAGTACTGACAGTGTATTTTGACGACTAATAAACTATATCTAGAATAGAGGTATTTCATCCAAAATTAAGAGAGACTATTGGGAAAAGAAACTTCTCATGTTGGTTTTGATGTAGCTAAATTGTATCCAAATAAATCTAATTATTTTCATGGACCATCTTAGATACACCACATAGTATCTTACTCTGTTTCAGATCACAAAATGTTTTAGTTTCCTTAAAAAGTTAATGGTTCTTTATAATAAAATATTATGCTAACAAGTGATATGTTATCTACATTCATAAATGTAGTCAATACTGCTACTCATATTTATCTCTTAAATGCACTTGCCATATTTCAGAGGTATCGTATTCATTCACATCAGCACCAGGGGTGGATTCTAACTTACCTCGCCGCCGGTTCACTTCCTCCCGTGCTGTGTGGCTGCGCACGCATTGCACTTCACACACGCGCAGTGCCGAAAACCAGCAAAAAATAGCAAAAAAAGAGAGTCAAAAATAAGATGGCGGGATCCACGGACCGGCACCGACAGAACCGGCTCCATGATGTCATCACCGGTTTACTACCGGTTCTATAGAACCGGGAGGAACCCACCTCTGATCAGCACCATCCCACTAACTTCCTGTACAAGCCAGGAAGGACAGGGATCCAAATAAGTAGCAGTGAACAGCCAAGACAGCATTCTATTATTAAGCAATAAACCATAATGCCATCAAACATGGGTTTTAAATTAATAAATTGCCCAGTGATTCTTGTAACAAATTAGGAACTGTATTTCCCAAATGTATGTGCTAGTGAAGGATAGCGTCATTTAAATAAGCAATCATTTTTTAAATTCTAATCCAATTTGTACCATTTTGAACATCTTTAAGCTCCCAATTACCCCTGTATGCCATAACTTTTCACCTACTGCTTCTCCTGCTCCAATCAATATTGAATGCTGTTTGAAAGACTCCAGTGAAGCAATTTTCCAAAGAAAGAAGAGGGGAGGGAAATGACCAACTGGTCTGTACTGCAGTCTTTAAAGGTTCTCTAGAAACACAAGACAACACATTCTCCAATGTTCTTTAATTATGGTAAACTGTTTATTACATACCTGAATTTTATTCAAATACCATAAAAGATCCATGCAATCCCAGACGCATCTATTTTATAATTTATATCAAATGTCTCAGAAAAGACGTTAACTTTATATCTGTAGTTTACTGCAAAGAGTTTTCAGTGAAATTGAAGTTGCATAGAATTTTGTAGCTCTACATCTGTTAATTGTGAAATTGTCTTACACATTTATATTTTAAATTTCTTCCATAGTTTAATTTAATAACATTTTGTAACCATATATTTAGAAACAGACATGTTTCCATGATAGAAAGTGTGCACATTATTATTGAAATTATTAGCATATGTACAAACATGTTTCCCAAGTCTTAATGTAATATGTTGTAGTGATGAACATTCTCTATAGTGAACATTTCACAACAAAAGGCCAGTTACTGTATAACGCAAAACACAATATAAAACACAAGCTGTTGCATGCACTTCATTTTTACCATCTTCCCATTCCCCACCACAATGAAAAGCAGCAATCTCAAATGATAAAAAACAATTCTAAATAACACTTATTTGTAAAATATGTACACAGAATACAGCCCAGTTCAAACTGAGTGCTCTTAAATACCCACTGATTTCAAAAAGAAGTTGCAAAAACGGTAAAACGGTTTTCTTCCAGTGAAACCAAGGGACCTTAAAACGCTTATGTCCAGCTAGATTACATCCATAATACCTATAGCATGATTTTTTTAATCTGTTAAATTAAGCAGAAGTGAATGTTTCACTATGATTTCTACTCATCCTTCAAATACACATTATCCTTTGGTTTTGTTACAGTAAGTGCTTTTACGTCATCCAGAAGTCTTTTAGGTGTCAGAGTGTGAGTGGAGCCTGGTAAAAAAAAAACAATGCATTCATGAACATTTAATTTACCACATTCATCACTGATAGCAGACAAGATTACGATTTTTCTAATGTGAGGAAGAAAAACGAAAAATGAAAAACTTGATATAGTTCCATTAGAGAATAAGGACAAAGCAACTGCAGGGGCATTCATACTGGTAGCAATTTTTTAAATAGATGTTTATATTGTATTATAAGTATATAAGTGTGTGTGTGTGTGTGTGTGTGTGTATGTATGTGTGTGTATATATATATATATATATATATATATATATATATATATATATATATATATATATATATATATATATATATATATATATATATATATATATATATATATACTTATAAGTATATACTTATAAATAATTCAAGGCAACAAATTTACCTACTACTACTACTATTTTCCCCACAACAACAACCCCGTGAGGTAGGTTGAGCTGAGAGAGAGTGATTGGCCCAAAGTCACCGAGCAGCTTTCATGCCAAAGGCAGGACGAAAACTCAAAGAGTCTCCTGGATGCCTTAACCACTTGATCAAACTTGATTTCTAAAGTAAAGAGTCAAGTTTATCAAGCAACATTCAGAAATTTGCACCAGTGACAATTTATCATTTTCCCACTTGAACCAGGAACTTTTCTTTTAACTAATGTTCAGCAGCCTGAAAAAAGTTTGAAAATCCTCAGGCAAGACTGGAAAATGTGGTCTAAATATGGAGCTGAAACATATGTAGTCCAGATCAGGAATGCAGAAATAAGGCAAACATTTGTAACCGCAGCAGTTGAATGTGAACAGGAAAAGTAAGGACTTAGATGTTCAGAAAAACTGGCAGACTGGTTAGACATGCAATTGGCTTCTGTGCACCACTGCTCCTAAATTCCAGCATGGTATATCTGATTTTCCTAGTTTATTTCTTTCCCCATTTCATTTAAGATGCTTCTACCATTGGTGGTGCAGTAGTTAGAATGCAGTATTGCAGGCTAACTGTGCCCACTGCCAGGAGTTCAGTCCTGACCGATTCATGGTAGACTCAGCCTTCCATCCTTCCGAGGTTGGTAAAATGAGGACCCAGATTGTTGGGGGCAAATGGTGACTCTGTAAACTGCTTAGAGAGGGGTGTAAAGCATTATGGAGCAGTATGTAAGTCTAAGTGCTATTGCTATTTGTAAATTGCAATGAAAAACCTGGAAGGTGGAACAGCACAGAGACCATACAAAAGAGAAGGGGAGAGAGAGAAAGAAAGGCAAGATAAACCAGCCTTGTCCTACTCACCCCTTTAGAAAAGGGGTCCCCAACCTCAGGTCTGTGGACCGGCACCGGTCCGTAGCATGCCAGAAACCGATCTGTGCAAACAAGCAAAGCCCCATTTGTGGGATGCAGGCAGCACATGAAACCACTCTCCCTCCGGTCTGCGGAAAAACCTCTCTCCACGGAACCGGTCCCTGGTGCCCAAAAGATTGGGGGCTACCGCTTTAGACCTTTCTAGAATTTACCTTAGCAGAAAAATGGGAAGATTGTAAAGTAAAGAAATGAAAATAGTATGGTCACAAATCACAAGAGCTAATTTTATGTTTTTTTTGTGGAGGCTGTTAAGCAAACGCAGCAATCATGTGCAAATGCCATAATAATTAAGCAAACACAGTGGTCCTAAGTGCAAACTCATTGTTTGTTATGGGCACTGTTTTGCCGAAAACACAAAATGCCAGTTTGGGGCAAACCATTGCAAAACACAGTCATGTGACTGTGGAATGCTGCAAACAACCCTAAACGTGGCTGTGTTGTTAAGTGCCACGGGAAGTGGAGCCTGAGGCATCCTGGGAGTGGGGAAGGCCTTGGGGGCACCAGGGCAAGAGGACCTGTGCCTGTGCTAGGCCTCCAATGCCCCGCCCACCTACCCAGGAGGCATCCTGCACACGTTCATTTAACATTTCATTAGGGAGAGCAGGAATGGGGAGATCATTAAGTGAGATGTTTCACCTAATGACTGCCATGTCATGTGACCATAATGGGCAGGGTCCATTATGATCATATCTCAAGAATTATCTGTATTCAAAAGATAGGCTTTCCCTATAATACATTTGTGTTATTTCATTTTCACTGTTTCTGTCTTTTGTTCTTTGTTCTTTTTTATATATTAAAGCAATAAAGCTGTTCTTAAAAGAAGGCTTACCAATAATAACTTCACAAGACTTGTATGCCTGAGAAACTTCATAAGCACAACGTGTCTCTGAATACGTAATGCCTCCAATGACAAACACAATCAGCTTTGCACCACCCTTACGTTCATCCAAGTAACTAGTTTTGGGTTTATGACGAGCACTGTAAAGGGAAGTACACAGAACTGTTCAAACTAATTATCAGGGAAAACAAGGAGCAATTGTGCCAAGTACATTTAAATTCCTAACCTCACTGCTCCTGAACCATTCCAGGGTGCCGGGCACTGGGAACAATAAGGCCACTCTTTTGAATCTAATTTATTTTCTATAGCATCCTAGAAAACAAAGAAATATGACCCTGTTATACGATTCAAAGATTCACATTATCTGTAACCAGCAACTAGACTTAAAGGCTGTATATAGGCTGTATATAAGAAATGTAGGAAACATTTCTTAGATTAATGGGCAATACGTTAACAAAAGATTGGAACAAAAGTTGCCATTTATGAATCACTTTCACAATGAAGAGACATTTCATAGTTACCAATAATTTATGTTCAACAATCCAAATATTTATCACTTCATGTCTGCAAATACTTATCACTTCATGATCTTATTCCAAGACAAAGCATCTTATTCATATAACTAAATAATTTTCTACTTCTACACTGATATTAGGAGGAAGACAGAGCTTTTAGATATGCAGTCAGTTTAAGGAATTAAAAATGCTGTATATTTCCAGCAATATTTATTAGTGTTCAGTGTCTGCGTGTGCGTGTATGTGTATAGTGTGTGTGTGTGTGTGTGTGTGTGTGTGTGTGTGTGTGTGTGTGTGTGTATAACTTTCTATTCAATCTTTGAAGAAAAGCACTTCTTTTTCAGTATTTTAAATATTTAAATATAGTCTGGGAGTTTTAAACCATTTGGCTTCTTGAAAGTACTTTCTGCATGTTACTCAAATGCTAAGAACTGCAAAAAAAAAGTTTGTGTGTGTATGTGTCCAAATATGCCATTAGTTAAGTTTTGTTAAAAAGAAATGGACATTTGTAGTCTTTCATATTCTGCAGAATAACATTTTTCTGTAACCCAAGGATTCAGCATGGCTAAAAGTGAGGAATTGTTCCATTAAATATGATGTTCGTCCATCGTATTCGCAGAGGACCTTGACATCTATCATCACGTGAATTTGGGAGGATGTCAAGACTTGCGCGTGAATTGGATTAAAGTGAGGGACATATGCGCATAGTCAGCCTCACTCTCTCTTCCCAGATTCCATCTTGCTCCAAATAGCAGGACAAGAGTTGAGACATTAAATATACACATACACACACTCACATGCTTTCTTTAAAATTTCTGCTAAAGCATTCTTCATGAAAAATTTACCTCCATGATATCTTTAACAATGGGTGTCCATCTAGAAAGCTGAAATGTTCCTTCTGAAGGGCGATTCCTTCTTGATGATCTTCGTTGCGTTGCAGGCTAAAAAGTCAAATGTTTATTATCATCTATAGTATCTAAATCAGATATTCAAACAAAAATCCACAATAGGTACTACTCCTAAATTGCAATTTAGCTAATTGTTTGCTTTGTTCTTCATAAATCTAAATTATCTACCATAGCTTGAGATTCCACTAAACGTTTCTCTTTTAATGTTCCATTCCATTCAATAAAAAAATATGTACACTCCAGCTTCAGAGTTAAAAAGTTCGGGCACAATGTAGTAATATGAGACAGGTATAGTTGTAGGTTCAGCTTTCTTATCAACTATGAATAAATTGGTTGCCCTCAGATAAGCATTACATCTGAGGTTTATCTCCATAGCCACTTTAACTTGAGATAATTACGCAAACTTTTTATTAGGTTATTGAGACCATCTTTATAAAACGTTTTGGAATGCTTTCTTATATTATAAGTTCAATATGATCAACATATTTTTGTGCTATTAATCTACATTCTGGGGGGGGAATCTCTCATTGTGTTTCACGCTTTCACTGTCATTGATTTTCATAAATTGTTCTAATTATGACTGCTGACAGAGGAATTTGGAAAATTAAGTGAGACGAGAAAAAATTACAAGGATGAGAAACCGAAACTAGTGTACTATATGAGAACCTTGAAAATAAGTAAAGTAAGATAGTTTTCAGGAAAAAAAAGTTGTATTCCTTACTGTAGTGAGGACAGGCACACCAAGGTACTTCCAATTATTTATCATGTTGCTGTCATTTTCTATCTGTACATTTTGGATCAACTTGTCCAAATTTTCTTGGGTAGTTCCTTTTTTGATAAATGTGATATTTTGAATTAGTAATCAACAACAATTGTGTAGAATAAATTGCAAGTTGCGTTAAGCAATCAATCAAAACTTTATATGCCACAGGAACTTATACCATGCTGAATGTTTCCATCATGCCAGTGTTTATCACCTTTTCCTAATTATACTACTCACAACAATGATTTTGATTTTAATTATTTTAACAGAGGATCATTTACTGTATTTTTTGGACTATAAGATGCTCCGGACTATAAGACGCACCTAGCTTTTGGTGAGGAAAACAAGAAAAAAAAAATCTGCCTCTGCCTCCCAGCAATTCGCCTCCTTGCATCAAACAGTCTGGTCAGCTTCAGCACAGCCTGATTTAGCTCCAGCAGCTGATTGGTGGTTGGATCTGCCTCCCAGAATACCGCCTATCAGCTGTTCCAGGCTGCGGGGATCGCCACCGTTGCCGCTCCCGCCTATCGCCGCCTCCAAGTGCCCCATTTTCGGCCTCCGCACATCCCATTTTCGGCCCATTCCAGGTGGTGGGGATAGGCGGCAACGGCGGTGATGGACGGTGGTGATCCCCATCGCCTGGAACAGCTGACAGGCAGTATTCTGCGAGGCAGATCCAACTGCCAATCAGCTGCTCGTGCTAAATCAGGCTGTGCTGAAGCTGACCAGGCTGTTTGCTGCAAGGAGGCAAATTGCTGGGAGGCAGAGGCCGAAGGGTGGGGGCCGGTGGGTGGGCGGGGCTTCGGCAACATTTGCTGTATAAAACGCACAGCCATTTCCACCCACTTTTTTGGGGGAAGTGTGTCTTATACACCGAAAAATAAGGTAAATAGCATTTATCACGATTTCTCCTCACCCTCCCTGAGCACCTTTTGCAGTTGTGATTTGGAACATTTTGGACTAGGAAATAATAGCCTAATGAGGAAGGGAAGAATTGCACCCAAAATGGTGGTGAAGTCCTTTTTCTAGATAAGCTCAGTGAATCTTATAGAATTGCTTTCTGGAGAAAAACAGGATGGGAAACTTATTTTCCTGTGTATTTCTCTATTTCAGAGAATAGTGCAATCTCATGCTTTCCTGGCAATCTCACCAAATTAAATAGTGTATATTGCCAAATCAATTTCTGTTAAGACTGCAATTAAATCAAATTATCCTAGGATTCAAAAAATGATGTGGCCTGCAGAAGCACTGTCTAGCACAGCCATGTTTTTATTTTTATGCATTCAGAAACATTTTCTCCCAATAACCCAGTTCTACAACAAGCAATGTACAATTAGCAATCATCTTAAGAGGTCCTGACACTAGAAAATAGTAACCATAGTTTTCAGAGGGTTTATATGATCAATGTAATGCTTCACCATATCTATATTTTTATCATATATTTTCAATATCAAATTATAAACTGAAGTGGTTTTGAACTGTATATGAAGCAAACCTTACCATTTGTGCTGAAGATATAGAGAAGAATAGCTCTTATTTTATCATAGCTATCATGGCTTTTATTAAGCAGTACTGGAAGGAGAACCCGCATTGAGTCTTTCACTTTCAGTCCCTCAGCATCTGTTCCAAGAGCCAAATCCTAAATTATAAACAAGAAAAAACAGCAATAATTTTAGCATAATCTTCACTGTAATGTGACAATGGTTTTTAAGCCTTCATTTCAGCTACAGAATTTTGAGGAGTTTCTTGTCACATTTGAACTTTTGGTGAAAGTCCTATTTCCCACACATAAGTATTACTGGATTATTTTGCTAAAGTAGGTTCCAAAAATTCTGAAAATATCAGAAGCAAATAGAACAGAGCTGCATTGAAACAAGTTTTAGTCAACCTTGAAGTACATTATAAGAAATGAATTCACTTTATCTATTTTATAAATAAACCAAACCATTATCTTGCTTGTTCTCTTCCTACCCTTAATTAAAAACTACCGCATTTTTCGGAGTATAAGACGCACCTTTTTCCTCCCTAAAAGAGGCTGAAAATTTGGGTGCGTCTTATACTCCGAATGTAGCTTTTCTGAAGCTTTTTTTCCCAGCCCTAAGGAGGTGCTAACGATCTTCCAGGCTTCCTACTCCTCTTTGCAGGCTTGCTTTCATTCCTATTCCTCTGAAAAAGGTCTTTTCAGCCCTAACAAGGTGCTAACGATCTTACCAGCTTGCAGCATTTTTTTATTCCTACTCCCTTGAAGTAGTTTTTTACCAGCCCTAAGTATTTGCAGGCTTGTTTTCATTTCTACTCCCTCTGAAAAGGTTTTTTCGGTCCTAACCAGGGGATAAAATAATGTGCTGAAGCTGAACAGACTAAGGACGCCAGCCAGATAAATACCTGGTAGGTAGATTTTTCCCCCTATTTTCCTCCCCCAAAACTAAGGTGCGTCTTATACTCCGGCGCATCTTATACTCCGAAAAATACGGTAACAATGGGACACTATGGCAATTTCATTTCCAAAAGTTTAGGATATGATACAATTAAGGCCCTTCCAATTATCCATGAGCTAAAAAGACTGCAACAACAAATTTGTCCTAGAAAAGAGTGCACTGCTCAAGTCACGTCAACATTCGTATATGTTAAGTGCTACTTCATCTTAAGGTAAACTATGAAGCAAAGTTGAGGGCTGAATCTAGACCCCAAACCATTCAGAAGTATCTGAGCCCCATCTCCAACATTATTCAGTTCTCCAGGCATGATGGAACAATCTTCTCACATTTTGTTAGACCAGTGGTTCCCAACGTTCCCAATTGGAACCTTGTTTAAACCAAGTTAATGGCCTTTTAGGCTTCCTCCACGTGAGTAGGAGTTCACTTTTTGAATAGTAAGAATTATATGTCACGGGGGGGGGGAGCATCAGGATATTAGAGATGCTTAGGTAGGGCATGGCCAAAAAAAGGTTGGGAACCACTGTGCTAGACAAAACAGAAAACCAGCACTTCCTATTGTACTTCATCCTATGTAGACTGCCTTAAAAAAGTAGGGAACCCCTTTATAATATTATCAGTTTAGTGGTATCTCTCTGTGAGGTAGATGGGCAGTTTTAAAATTAGATAGATGGATAGTGTCAGGACTGCCATCCTGCTACACCAGTCTGCCATAGATTATGGGGGGAGGGAGCTGTGGGGAGGAAGAGGGTGGAGACTGGGATGAGGGAAATCGAAATTACTCTTGGTGCCTTCGCATGGGAGCTGCTGAGTGTTCTAAGGTCATGGACTGGAATGCAACATCAACTAGCCCACCAAGCCAGGGACTGTTTCCAAAACAATTTGTTTGAATGTAATTGGACAATTTGAGATAATCATGGGGAAGGTGGGGAGAAGGAAAAAGTTAATTAGAGCTTTGAGGCACGAAACTTCAGATCTGACTTTGCTACTGTGTAACCACTTGGCTTTAATAAAGTGTACTTTGGTTAATAATGGATACAAGTCTTTCTTTTTTAACTGACCAAGACAGGACAGCTGATGGATGGATGGATAAAAAAATAAATTTAGGCTAGGATTTGTCTAGTCTAAAAAACCCTGGACATTTGAATGCTTTCACATACCTGTTCTACTTTGCACAGCTTTTCTATATTACTCTTAAATTTATTCATGCAATCTTCAGCTATGTTAAGGTGCACAACTTGCTGCAAAACAGAAAGGGGAAAAGCTATTTTTTTTTGGGAATTATGTCAAATTATGTTTACAATTCAAGAATCATTGACAAACCACTTGTATTTCCTAAAACCGATACGACAGTATTTGGATTAAAGTAAAACGCAATCACATTATTCTAGGCAGAAACTGTTGCAAGTATAATGAACAAGACTTACAGTATAGTCAAACCTGTTTTATTTCTGAGACTATAGTTGTAATAGTCAGGAAGAAAATAAAGCTAACTGAATTTAGAAGGATGTACCTCTAATGAAGATATGCTTAGGATTATCATGACATAATGTAAATTATTGATTTTTTAATGAAATTTAGAATATTGTTAATAGGAATTCATGAGGGTTAATATAAACAACTGCACCAAACTAGAAAGTTCAGAATCACAAAAATTTAAGCATTAAATCCCTGAGACTCATCAACAGTTACACAATCCTTTGAGGTCTGCAGAGGCATTTAAATCATTAAAATCAAGACTAAATGAACTGTGATCTGCTCCAACAATAACCATGTAAATATACAAGATCACTTTAATTCAAATATAAGACTACCTAAAAATCATGGTTTTGATACACAATACATGGTGTACTAATACAGGTATATCTATAGTCATGCTTTTATCTCAGCATAATTTGGGCAGAGTTTTAGGCCATAATCAGGATTTAAAAAGAAAGAAGTCAAAATTTCCAATATGGTATGAATTATTAAAGCTCAATCATTCTGCTGTTAACTATATAGATCTTATAAGTTAAAACTGTTGGCTAGCTCTGAAAATTTGTTTGCATCTTCTCCACCTACTAACAAGGAAATTTCATCAATTTTATAAAATAGACATATTAAATATGACAATTATTATTAATGCATAAGAAACTCTGATAACTACCAGTTTTTTTTACCACAAATTATGGTATTTATGTGTGTAGTGTGTCTGGGTAACAAAAAACAATGAAGAACCTTCAATGAATAAGGGATATATTCAAACCTGGTCATTATTAATATAGCTAACAAGAATTTTTATAATAAATTACCTTCGTATAAATATCATTCTGGATAAAAATACTGAATATAGATGTTTTTAATATTTTGTATTTTTTTCTCTCAGAAGAAGGTATACTTTCAAGTTTCAGTCTCTTCCTTCACTTCCTCCCTCTGCCATTTTTTTTCTTTTCATTGTTGATTTATTTTCCTTTTAACTACATTTTTAAAAACAGTGTTTTCTTCCAGTTTGTCATATAATTTTCTGCTTACCTTAGTAATCTGCTTGCGAAAGTAGGGCATCTTTTTCATAAGTTGGGCCAGATTATTTAATGATATCTGGGAAAAAAGCATTTGTAAAGTCAATTCAAATATTTAATATTTAACATTTCTTTTTGTCCTCTTAATTTTTTCATCCAAAGACCAGGAAATGACATTATCACAGAGTATAAGAAAATTAGTAGGGTTACTGTCTTGTAGCTAAAGTAACAATATTGTCGGGAAATGTTTTATGGACTTTATGCCAACCAAGGATTTTAATCATTTGTCAAAATAGGGCATTTTATACATAACTTTTGTCAAAATAAGGGCATTTTATACATAACTACCAAAGTAATTATAAATGGGGAATACATAGAGAATTTCAATATAAAGAAAGGAACAAGACAAGGATGTCCGTTCTCGCCTTTACTATTTATATTGATAATTATATACTATTTATATAATTACTTTGGAAGTCTTGAACAGGAACATTAGACAAGATCCAGAAATTAAAGGAATGGAGTTAAGAGAGGAAAGATATAAATTACAAGCATTTGCAGACGATTTGGTATTTATTGTAGAAGAATCATTGGAGACAATTCCTAAACTATTAAAAAAGATAGAGGAGTTTGGAGAGGTAGCAGGATTGAAAATAAATAGAGATAAACATAAAAAAATCTTACTTTGCCTTCTGATACTTTCCTTTTTGAAGAAACTTCTTTCATAAGTTTTGGTATTTCTCTGAAAGTTTAAAAGAAATCATATTAAATTAAATATACATAGAACAGTTGTCTGGAGTGTTATTTGCTTAATGACAAACATTGTTTTAGACTAGCTTTTCTCGACCTTTTTATCCAGGAGAAACTTCTGTGTAATTTTGAGATCTCAGGAAACTCTGGGAACTGAGATGTGGCATGTAAAAGACTCCCACTAGTTCAGAAAATGTTTTTTTTTTGTGAGCACTGGTTTAGAAAATGTTTTTTTTTCCCAATCGTGATCTTTCATAGAACCTGTAGTGGTTTCTCATGGAACTCTAGAATTCAGAAGAACCCCAGTTGAAAAAAAATCTGTTTCAGACAAATATACATTTATGTATGTAGACAGGTTGGTGAGAAAAGTATTTTTTAGTTCGACCAAAATAACAAAATGAGAAGACGGGATATTTCACCATCAAATAACTTTGTGAGGTGCTTATATTTTAATATATCTACAGAACACTGTGGGTTCCCAACTCCTGGTAAAAAGTGCATGTGCATAAACACAATTAAGCTTTATGTAACTGTTATTCCATAACTGTGCTTACAATGTTTTTAACAAAGTGACACTTACTCCAACACATCTGCAATATGTCTGTGCCTGATTTTTATCCAAAGATCATCATCTTCCTCCAGAATGGCTTCCCTTTCTTTCCCACTTGCACCATCGGTCTTATACCTACAGTATGTTTAAAAAACAGTTTATTAATTTTAATCTATGAAGCTAAACATACAAAGTATTTTTAGCACAGATATTTCATAATGATGGAAAAGCAATATTGCAAAGCTCTTATTTTGAATACATATCAAGAATCTGATGAAAAAACAAGTTGCACTTTTCATGAAGTGCTGCAGTTTTAAGCGTTGCCTAAGTCCCTAAGTAAAGGTGGAGGTAATATCCCGTATGGAAAGTTTATGCTGAAAGTATAATTATATTAAGTTGCAACAACACATATAAAACAGCCTGAACTGAAATGCAACACAGATTCCCTAAACCCAATTATAAATTTATTTAGAATGCCTAGCTTCTCCTTTAGTACACTGAATTTGACACTACTCAGTTCTTTAATATCCTGTTGTGCACAGAATATTCTATTTTACATAAATAAATAATCCATATATTAACTTCACATGCAATCACAGCAGACTCTGATAAAATAACTATTTAATTCACATATATCTATAACTAACATGCTTAGCATTACATTTCCAACTATTAAGCAGATTACTAAAGACTGAAGGAATACTGCAGAGCGTACTAAAGTTATGCCACGAAACACTTTATATGCGTAGAAACTCACAGAAACTGATTCAACCAGAAAGCAGTAGAAATACAAGAGGGGAAAATGGAAAGTTAGTTTTAACAAGTTATCTCATGGCTATAATACTAAATAAAGTACTGACTATTCTTGAAGCATTTCCTCTAGGTCAGCGGTTCTCAACCTGGGGGTCGCGACCCCTTTGGGGGTCGAACGACCCTTTCACAGGGGCCGGGAGATTTCGCCTGGATGCCGCCATTTGGGTTCTTTTACCCTCTGCGCATGCGCAGAGGGTAAAAGAACCCAAATGGCGGCGGCGGGGGTTGCAGTGGCGGGTGCGGCAGCGGGGTGGGTCGCGGTGGGGGCGCACGGGCGGGGGGACGGCATTAGGAAGATTGAGAGCCACTGCTCTAGTTGAATGCTATAGTTGCTCACTAATTGCTTTATCGCTATAGTTACTCACTAATCACTTTTTTATATTTCATATACAGATATTAGGGTTGGGCAAATTCTTCAAGGTAATTCCTTATGAATGCACAGGATTGTGTAGGAAGCTCCTCTTTTCCCTGAGACGTGTAGTTCCTTCTAAAGCTACTCCTGGCTGCCCCTGCACACGGATGCATGTATTGTCACTTCACCAGCAGGCAGAAAGAACCCAGAGCAAATAATGAATAGCTATGTAAATCTTGGAGAAAAACACTGCTGTTTTACTAATTCAGAAAGAGGTGGTTCATAGCCACTCCCCTGTGTCCCTAAGATCTCTTTGGAAACATTTACATAAGCCATACATACCAACAACTCACTCTTGGATTTCTGCAGTGAGATCTGAGGCCTGTTTAGGTATCATTTTAAGAACATATTTAAATGATTCTAAGCTGCCTTTAGGAACAAAAATGCTATCAATAAAATGCTATCATGTTTGGCTGTTCCAGGAAATAAATTAAAATACATGTGGAAATTCTCAAGAAATCAAGTCTTTGCATTCTAGTAGTTTACAGAGAGATTGAATTAGTACTGTAATTGCATAATGGCTTGTTGATCATTAATTTAAATTATGCCACAGAAGAAAATCTCTCATCAAAGGTATTGCTTCTATTAAAAGTGCCCTCTAGAACAATGTTCCATGATCTATTGCCCTCTAAATACATTGGAATATATTTCTTTGAACTCTAGCCAAATAATGTTGGCTGTTCTGAGAAATAAATTCAAATACATGTGGAAGTTCTCAAGAAATAGATAATCCAGGTTAGTTCAAAACACAAAGCAAGGCATTTCATAAAACATACAAATGTTCGGTTTTTCAGTTGTCTGTTGTAAATGATGTCATTTCGGCAGTGAAATCAGCAGACAGTATTCCCAAGAAATACTTTATAGGCTATTTTTTTTCGCCTCAAATGAAAATATGCACAAAAGTACATAGAGCAACCTATGTTGCTGGGATGCACTAGACATTAAGATACTGAAATGTTGTAGCCTAATCATATGCTATATACATCTTTACTCAGAAATAAATCCCGCCATGCTTTCTAAATATTAATCACTAGCAGCTACTTTTAAAGATTATAGGCTAAATCATTCTTTTCACGATTACGATAAATCAATGGATGGTGATGAGAGAAAATCAACCCTTTAACAGTATCTATAATTAGATTACAATGTAATGATAATACTGTGACCTACAATGTGATCTGAGTTTTGTTTAATTTCAGTAGGTAATGAGATCCTGCTTAAACAAACAAACAACACAACATAGTGTACTTTATTGGACATATTAAGACATATGAACTGTATTTGTTGGAAAAAATCTGTGAAAGTTTGTAGAAATTTGTAGAAAGAAATAGGTACCTCCTGCACCTGATCAATCCCACACATTGACTTGGAAGCAGCTTGGCATACTCCTACAGAACTGCTGCAACTCATTTATATTTGGGAGTTGTCTGGCATGAACTATATGCTTTAGGCCATGCTACAACATTTCAACAGAGTTAAGACCAAAACTCTGACTTAACCATTCCAAAGGGGGGGGACTTCCTCTGCTTTAGCCATTTTTCTAGTTTGATCATTGTTTACACATTGTCATACATGATACACCTTCATTCAAATTTCTGCTTCTGGATGGATAACCTAACATTGCTCTGTAGAGTTCGCTAGCATGATACAGAATGCACTGTATTCTCAATGATTAGGAGCCATCTAGATTCCAAGCCTGCAAAACAGCCTCAAACCAGGATATTCCCATTACCATACTTCATCTTTGTGGTGAAGTTATTTTGTTAGAATACAATGCCTTGCGGTTTTCCTCCCCAAACATAACATTCACTTTAAAGGCCAAAATTCCACTTTGTCTCATCTGCCCATAAAATATAGCCCACTGGATCATCTGCATGGTTTTTGGCAAACTTGAGATGGGTAACAATGGACTTCTAGAGAACAATGTTTTTCCTCTTTGGTATCTTTCCTGGCATACCGCTCTTGTTTTAGCGCTTTCCATGTGACTCAAACTACCTTAGTTAGATGCTCAGATTGTGGCAGATTGTGCTAAAGGGTTCACACAATATTCTCTCACCATGTAGGCAGAAAATTTTCTGTTGCCTCCAGTGCAGAACCTACCATAGGTTTGCTAAGTTTCCATGGGACTGGGGATTTTGTAACCATAAGTAGCATGCCAGAATGTCCCCAGCCCCACTTTGTGAAAGAAAAAAAGTCAGATTGCACCACAAAGCATTTTACTTCTTGGAATATTATTCAGACAATAAAGGATTCTCAGGAAACAACAACTGAATGAAAAACTGCTGGTGACCTTCTACTGCTGCACCATAGAGAGTATTTTAACTTACTGCACCTGTGTATGATTTGCCAATTGCACAGTGGCAGATAGGACAGCACTCCAGAGGGTTAACATCATTGCCCAGAGGATCATTGGTTACCCTCTCCCCTCCTTGGAAGAGCTTTATAGCTCCCGCTGCCTTAAGAAAGTTCAAAACATTCTTAAAGATCTCATCCTGGGCATCTTTTTTTTTAAACTATTACCATCTGGCAGACGGTACAGGACAATAAAAACAAGGACAAATAGGCTGAAAAACAGCTTCTATCCCAGAGCAGTAATTATATTGAATTCTACTGTATAGTGTAATATTAATACAGTATCGGGGGTTTCAATTCAATTGTATAGAATGTAAAGGATGTGTGTTTTTGTTTTATTTTTATAGTTTTCTTATGTATGATGTACACTGAAGATGGCATTTAATTTTGTTGTATGATGTGCAATAATAAAGTAAACTATTGAGCTATTGATACACAAAGAGAATCTGAATATAAAATTTTACTTATGCATCTTTAAGCTATTGCAGTTTGAAGCTACAAATCTGTGATTAGCATATAAAGATCAAAATAAAGTTATACTTGCTTATATGTATCATTTTCAATTGGTAGCAGATCATAAGCCATTGCCTGAAAAGTGAGCTCATGAAGCACAGTAGACACAGAGTCAAAGCCACGATCAATTATTAGCAGCTGGGAATTAGTTTTGCCCTAAAAAAAAACAAAAAGAAAAAAGAAACCCTGACATACCTTTTTGGCAATACAGAAAATAAGAGGAATAGAACGCTGATTAAAATTTAATGTACAATTTTTTTCTAAAACTGTTAAGCCTCTTTCCTACATAGCTGTCCCAAGCAAAGAGAAAGCAGAGTCTAGAAATGAAAGCAATAGAAACTAATGTTAAGAAGCATCAGACAGCAAAACCAAAATGTTCCTTTATCTCCCACAACGGCGCTAATGAAAATAATATTGAGAGAACAGGATTTGATACGCCGTTCCATTCTCTATGAAGAACACTTGTACTTTCACTTTCAGTGAAAGAATGGTGCTATCCCCAAGTCAGTTTTTTATTGAAACTGCAATTATATGCAGAAGTTACGTGGTCTTAACAGTGCAATTATGTTTTCCCCCCCGCTGGTTTTTTGCTTGTTTTTCTTTTTCTTTTTTCTTTTTGCAGCTTCTTAACCATGAGTAAATTTCACATTCCATTGATAGAAGAGCAAAAACTCCTTTCTAAGAGTATATTTCAAAACCATTCAATAAAAACTGCTGCAGTAATAGCTTTCTATTACTTTCAATAATAGTAACTTTTAGTAATAGCACTTATAGCACCAGCTGTACTTCCAAAAGATTGAGAGAAAGAAGCTATTTATTATCGTTTGAGAGAAAACTGAGCTTTCACCTTACCTTTACTTGACCTCGCTCATCAATTTTATAATAGTTTTCAAGCTTTTTTTCAACTAGCTGAGCAAGCTTGCTGGCATTATCCAAAGGTTTACTGAAAAGAAAAGAAAAATGCAAGTATTTCTGTTTAACATCATTAGGTCATTAATAGATCTTTAAAAGAGCATTCACTCAGTAGTTAGAATAATTTGTCCTGCAGAAATTCAAAAAACTATATATTTATGCACTGGAGATTGCTTTAAACCAATGTGGACTGTAGAGATTAGTCCTATTTGAATTTAAATTGTAAATTAGGAAATGTGTAGCACTTTATTTGAAAGGTAACAGTTGGGGAAATCTATAGTGCATACAGGTAGCCCTTGACTTATGAACACAATTGAGCCTGGAATTATTACCGTAAATCATTGTGGTGAGGCACCCGACGGCTGCCTTGTTCAGAAACTGCAAACTGGGCATGCCTAATTGTGATTTGCAAGCTATCTCCTGGGTTGTCAAGTGGAAAAAGTCCCAAGTAAGGAGCACTTCCGCCTATCTCTGCCCCAATTGCTCAGCTGCCCTTGACTGCCTTGAGCTGTTCTCCAAGCCGGCTTTCCTTTCCTTCTGCAAGAAGGTTTATTTACTTTCTGCCAGGAGGCATCCCATTTTATCTGTAAGCCCTCACAATGTGCAGAAGAAATGGGGGAAAGCAATATGGGGAATGAGGCTTTTAAAGCAACAGAAGAACAAGGCTCCTGTTCTCCAAACCACCCGTCCCATTTTTTGCAAGAACTGGGGAAGACCAGAAGGTTTCTAACGGCTTGCAGAAGAAAGGGAGACCTACTTGCAAAAAGTAAGAAAAGCCTGATTGTAAAGGGAAAGGGAAGCCCACTTGCAGAGAGAAAGGGCCACCAGCTTGGAGAATGGATTGAGGCGGTGAAAGTCAGCTGGGCACCAGGGACAAATGCTGCTATTGCTGAGTACCACTGTGCAGGGTGGCCTAGATGGGACAGAAATAAGCATGCAGGAGTTGCAACACCCTTGCAGTCATAAGGGCAGGAACACTGCTAAGTGTCTGCATTTTTATCGCGTGACCATGGAGGTGCTGCAGTGGCTGTAAATTCAGGCTAGGGTCATAACTCCCTTTGTTCATTCATAATTTTGAATGCTCACCGAATGAATGTCACAAGTTGCGAACTACCAGTAAATGTCACCTGCTCTGCTATTTCACTGTAGCTATTTGCTGTTAATCAGATGAGTTGAAAGGATGGAATTAGGCACAGAAGCAATATTCATCAGCCACTTGACTAGGATGACACATTTTTCTAAACTAAACCTCACAACTTGGAAAACAAAAAATGTTAAGAAGTGATAAGATGCCACCAGAAACCTAGGAATCTGAATTAACAATTCCACCCAAAAGTGGAAAAGTCAAAAAAATAAAAGAGGGTGTTGGTCTTACCTGATACGCTCCTTCTCAGGAAGGTGGATATAGCATCCAGGAATGGGTTAACTCCATCTACTCTCTGATTGGACGGAGTCTGTCAAAGTTGTTTATGCCCTTGTTGCTATCCTAGGCAGCTTTTAGACGAAGGAACGAAGCGACAGATTCTTGTGTGCCGCAATTGATGAACCACCAATCCTCCAATAAGTTTGCAAGCAGATAGTCAATCGTCCAAGAAGTCTGCAAGCAGACAGTTAAGAGTCAAATAGAAATAGGGTAGGGCTGGATGCTATATCCACCTTCCTGAGAAGGAGCATATCAGGTAAGACCAACGCCCCTTCTCCATAGAGGTGGATATAGCATCCAGGAATGGGACATACCAAAGCTGGCTTTCCGTCCGGGAGGGAGGGCTGGCTGGCTGCTGAGTCTCTAGTCTCTGACCACCTGCTGTAACACCCTTCTACCGAAGGACGCCTCTGTATACACGTCCACTTTGTAGTGTCGCACGAATGGAGAAGGGGATGACCAGGTGGCCGCCCGGCAAACCTCCTCCAGAGAGGTCTGAATCGCTCACACCGCCGAAGTAGCAGCACTGCGCGTGGAGTGATCCGTGATCCGATCCAGAACCGCTCTGGACTGGAGCTCGTAGGCCTTAGCGATGGAAGAGCGAATCCAGCAGCCCACTGTAGTCGATGACACCTTTCGGCCCAAGGAAGATGGTAGAAAAGACAGGAAAAGCTCTTCTGACTTCCGGAATTGGGCTGTCCAGTCAATGTAGATACGAAGCGCTCTACAAATGTCAAGTGTGTGCCATCTCTTCTCCGAGGGATGGATCGGACGCGGGCAAAAATTTGGGAGGACTAGCTCCTGAGCTCTATGGAACTATGTGTTGACCTTTGGAATAAAGGCCGGTGTCGTAAGCTGACCTGCCGGAGCAGCTCATGAGGGGCCCCCGTGAGCGACTGAAGGACCTATGACAAATCCCAGGTAGGGTATCTGTGAACGAAGGGAGGGCGGAGATTGGACGCCCCACGAAGGAAGCGACGAATTGTGAGATGAAGAGCCAAGGACTCTAGACGTCCACATGAGAGAACGAAAGACAAGGCCGCCAGTTGTCTCTGGAGTGTGTTGGGGCTGAGACCCTTGTCCAACCCATCCTGGAGGAAGTCAATGACCTGACCGATGGTCGCCGCTGTAGACACGATGTTCGCCTGGACGCATCACCCGCAGAAGGCCCTCCAGGTGGCATCATAGATGCGGGTGGTAGAAGGTCTCCTGGAGGCCAGAATGGTAGTGACGGCCCTGGCAGAGATATTGTCCTCCCTCAGAGCGACCCGCTCAAGCACCAGGCAGTCAGTTGGAGCCACTGCGGGTCTGGGTGCACCAACGCCCCTTGGATGAGGGAGACTCTGCTCTGAGGGAACCGCCAAGGAGGAGACACCGAAAGGCTCAGCAGGTTGGCGAACCACGGTCTGCGTGGCCAATGAGGAGCCACCAGTAGGACCTCTGCCCTCTCTCGCAGTATCTTGCAGATGATGCAAGGAATTAACGGGAGCAGAGGGAATGCATACATAAGGCCCAGAGGCCATGACACCCAAAGCACGTCGGTCCCTTTGGCCCCTGGCATCCGGAACCTGGTCAGGAATCTCGGGAGCTGGGCATTGTGGGGGGTGGCAAATAGATCCATTACCAGGAGGCCGAAGATGTCCGTCATCTCCCAGAACAAGTCTGGGTGCAGGCGCCACTCAGCATGGTCCACAGAGGCTCGGCTGAGCCAGTCCACTGCACATTGTCCACCCCTGATATATGTTCCGCCCGAATGGAGAGTAAGTTCCTTTCTTCCCAGATGAAGAGCTGATGCGCCTCCTCCATAAGTACCTTGGACCTGGTGCCGCCCTGATGACTGACGTGGGCCATGGCAGCCACATTGTCCATCATGATCAGCACGTGTTGGCCGGAGACTGCCTGATGAAAATGGCGGAGGGCGAGATGGATTGTCCTGAGCTCCAGCCAATTGATGCTGCGGGTGTTGTCCTGAGCGCTCCAACACCCTTGCACCATCTGTGCTGAGAGATGTGCTCCCCATCCGGTCAGACTGGCGTCCATCGTGAGGACTACACAATCTGGCTCTCAAAAAAGAGTGCCCTTGGCGATGGTTGGAGAGCTCCACCAAGCAAGGGAGTTGATGACCTCTTGATGGAGCTGGACTCTGACCAGCAAAGTGCCCCTGCCAGACTACCCCTGTTTATCCCTGAAACAGCAAAAGAAACCACTGGAGGTCACGGGAGTGCAGGCGGGCCCAAGGTACAATTGAGAAGGTTGAGACCATCTTGCCCAGGAGCTTGGATAAGGTGACCAATGATGCCGATCTGTCCCTCTGAATGGAAGAAACCAGCTCCTGGAGACTGGCTTGGCATTCTGGAGACAAATAGACCACGCCCAGCCTCGAATCTATAATAGCCCCTAAGTGTAGAATTCGGGTCGATGGAATAAGGTGATTCTTCTGACAGGCTCACATAGCTTGAGCCGAAGCTCAGCTGTAGAGGATGGCCAGCGACTGCACAATGGTTGGGAGTCAGCTGGCAGAAACACTCATGATTAGAAGGAAAGCAGATGAATATAGCATCCAGGAATTATAAAACTGTCACGAAGGAGGAATGGAAGGCAAGCCTGTCCTCGCTGAGTGACTGAGTCATAAAGCTGGCTAGGATAGCAACAAAGGTGTGACCTAAACAACTTTGACAGACTCAGTCCAATCAGAGAGTATATGGAGTTAACCCATTCCTGGATGCTATATCCACTTCTATGGAGAAAAGCTTTTAACTCACATCATAACTTGACAATAGAACTCAATCTCCTGCACATTCAGTAGATTTTGATAGCAGTGGTATAGAAGTTTAACAAATGCATAAACAAATTTAAGATCCCTGTTCACATTCCAGAATAATATACTTAACTTCCAGATTGCTTAGGCATGGAATTCCATTTCTATTAAGCTAACATAACCCTCAATAAACCCGCAATGGTATAAAAACAGTGTTTCCAGACTTACTTTTTATATCTGACTCCTGGATTTTCTTCTAGAGTAGCACATAAGGTAACAATTTGCTCAGCAATTTGCTCCATTATATTATCGTTTGTTTTCTCTATGTTGGGACTATAACAGCGGTAGAATGCATTTGGGACATCAAGAGTAAATACCTAAGTCAAGAAACAGTTTTGTTACAGCCTGTTGGTCTATACATTGTCAAAAATATCGGAGAAATATATGTCAAACATGCAGGAGAAATATAGGTGAAATGTATACGAGAAATATAGGTCAAAAGTACAAGAGAAAAAGGCGCCGAGGTGGTGCAGTGGTTAAAAGCAGCACTGCAACCTACTTCAGTGAGTGCTAGTTCAGCAGTTCAGCTGTTCAAATCTCACCAGCCTCAAGGTTGACTCAGCCTTCCATCCTTCTGAGGTCGGTAAAATGAGGACCCAGATTGTTGGGGGCAATATGCTGAACTCTGTAAACCGCTTAGGGAGGGCTGTAAAGCACTATGAAGCGGTATATAAGTCTAAGTGCTATTGCTATTGCTAAACACAAACTAATGTAGTCTCTATTACGGATATTTTTTAAAGAAAAATCTAAGTGGCTGACAAATGGTCCCAAGCAAAGAAGAACTCACAATACCAACATATACATCCTACGCTAATATACTGGTACTAATACCTGAGGGGAAAAGCCAGGTTTTATGGAAGGCCAATAGGATCGGGACCATATAGATTTCATGGAGAAAGGCACTGAGACAAAGGAAGCACATTTCCTGAGGCCCATTAGAAGACTATTTCAGAGAAGGATCCAGAGCATGGCTATCTTTTAAATCTGGCATGACAGGCTAAGACTACTGGAGACAGACAAGTAGCCTGGAACCCATGCTGTGCAGGACTTTAAAGGTGATAACTGGCACCTTGAATTGAATTGAGAAGCATACTGGAAGCCATCACTTCAGCAATGAGGTCACATGGGTGAGCCTTGATGCAACTGAGACTGCATGCACTCCTACATTTTGAATAGGTGGAGTTTCTGAATACCTTTCAAGGACAGCCCTGTGTAGAATGCACCACAGTAATGCAATTAGGAAGTTACTAAAGCTTGAATGAACAAGAGCTGAGCCTTCTCATTCAAGAATGAGTGCAACTGATGCAAAAAGGTGGATTTGTGTCAGGTCTCTCCCAGCCATGTTTGCCATCTGCTCCTCAAACAGGAGCTATGAGTCCAAGATGCCCCTCCTTTAGCAGTCTCAAAGTCCACAACAGCTGTATCTTCTTAAGGTTGAATCATAGTTTGTTCTTCCCAATCCAGACCTTCAGTGCCACTGGGCACTAAAATAAGGCATTCTGACTGATATATTACAGTTGGGTTATTATATTCAAAACATATTTGGTACTCTCAAGTACAACTGAGCTTCTTTAAAAGGCTCTTCAGTTATCATCAGGACTGCTTTACACTTAACTGTATTTTATCTGATTTATAATTACAATGTTGGTAAACTATGTAATGATTTTACTGTAGGGATAATCACAGGCCATATATTTTCAGAAAATATACTATTTTCACTAATGCATTACACCTTACTGTCAAGAGATTTGTGTTTAGTAATTGAAACATATACTAAAACCAAGATTTAAAATTCCATTCACAGGGAAATCTCTCACAAATTAATTGTAGGTCAATCACTCACAAAATTGTTGTGAGAAGAAAATAGGTGGGCAACTATAGTAATATAATACTCTGAGTTCCTTGGAATAAGTATAGACAAATATTAAATTTAAAGAATACATATGCCAAATAAGAACCACTCTTGCAGTTCTAGTTTAAAAAAAACCATAGACATAAAAACTCTGTTAGGTTTTCTGCTAAACAAAATGCATGTTAAGGCCGCAATACAGCTGACATGGAAAATAAGTCCAGTGAAATAACTGCTTCTACCACTATGTAATTACATTTACCAATCCCTAATTATCCTAATTATTAACAGCGTTCCGTGCGCCTTTGGCATTTAGTCATGCTGGCCACATGACCACGGAGACATCTTTGGACAGCGCTGGCTCTTCGGCTTTGAAATGGAGATGAGCACCGCCCCCTAGAGTTGGGAACAACTAGCACATATGTGCGAGGGGAACCTTTACCTTTTAATTATCCATTGTTTTTCAGCTAATGAAAAATTGGGAGAGGGCCAGGGAAGAGAGATGTTGTCTATACAATGCTTCCTCCCTGTGATCTTAAAAAAATTCTAAAAGGAACATAAGGAAACCATTTATTATATTTAGAAATATAATTAGTTTTGTATAATGCTTAAAATGTGTTTTTATGAAAAAAATAGATCTACAGATGTGATTTGAGTAACTTCTTATATTTTTCATAATTTTACATTATTTTGTAGTCTTACAAAAATATACAGTCTCACCTCAAAGCAATTAATTTAGCTACATTTAATGTTTTGCAATGGATGGTATAACATTTAAAAATAAAATAAAGAATTGGAGTATTAACTTTACCTGAGATTCATTAGGAATGAAGTTAATATTAATTTCTTTGCATCTTCTGATAGCTTTTGAACAAGATGACTTCATTTTATTGAAAAGTTTGTCATCACAAACTAAAATGGGAAATATATATATATATATATTACATGTTTTCAGTTTTTCTGCAACAAGTAAAATGCCTCACCCTATCAGTTAAAAATACTGAAATATCTCTTGCAAATATCTTGCATTTTTCCATAGCTACTTTGTGTTTATGCAAAATATTCCATACATAGTTGCAAACTACAGATAGTCTTGACTTACAAAAAGTTGCTTAATGAGTGAAGTTATGATGGACTCGAAAAAAGTTATTTATAACCCATCACTGAAGATACAAGCGCCATACCACCACTGAAAATACGTGATTGTATTTTGGATACTTGGCAACCAGCATTTATGACCAGTTACAGTGTACTGTGGTCACATGATCATGTTTTGCGACATTCTTTGCCATTTTCTTGCAAAAACATCTTTCAATAACCTGAATTTCGACTTATGACAACACGTCAATTGCTTAATGACTATGGTAATTAATACACTTAACAATGGTCTTAAAAACAGTTGTAAAATCAAGTCCGGTCACGTAGTGTCTCGACTTATGACTGCAATGACTATAAAAGTCCGGACTCTATTGTGGTCCTAAGTGAAGGATTACCTGTAGTTTAAATACAAAAGCAAACCAAATTGCAGACTAAAATATTTAATTAATTATTTTCATACTGCAATATTATGGTTTGTCAGACAATTTCATATCCTAATCGTAGCACAATGTAGCCAATACTATCTTTTCATTAGAGCAGTGATGGCGAACCTTTTTTGGCTCGGATGCCAAAAGGGTGCAATAGCGCACGCACACTGCCCACACCCATAATGCAATGCCGCATCTGCGCATACGTACAACCCCCGTGCTGCCTCCTGCACATGTGCACACACCCCCGTGCTGCCCCCTCCCCCCGTGCATGTGCACAGGCCTCACTGAAGCCTCCGGACTTCCGGTAGGCCCGTTGGACCATTTTTTGCCGTCCCCAGGCTTTCCTGAACCCTGGGGATGGCGAAAACGGCCCAACCAGAAGTTCGTTTCTGAACTTCCGGTTGGCCTGTTGGGCCATTTTTGGCCGTCCCCAGGGTTCAGGAGGCTTTCCTGAAGCCTGGGGAGAGTGAAAACGGCCAAAAAGAAGGCCGAAAACCAGCTGGCCAGCATGTGCATGTGCATGTGCACTGGAGCTGACATAGGACAACGCGCGTGCCCTCAGATATGGCTCCACGTGTCACCTGTGGCACACTTGCCATAGGTTCGCCATCACTGCATTAGAGAATTCCATCAAAATAGCTAACCAAGTCAGCAGATATGTGCAGGAAACGAAAGTAAATTCTTCTGCATACGACTATTGTTCCAAGCTAACATGAAAACCCTTATTACTCATGCTAATAACGTTTAGATTTCCCAAAAGAATAATTTCTTCAGTGTCACATGAAACTCCAATAATCTAGTACTACCCTGACAGTCTACAAACAGTTAAATGCTCCTTGTTTTAATCACCCTCACCCAATTTTAACAGTAAATTAAACAGTAGATGGCGTTGTCTCATCTACACCAACAGCTGTAATTGAAGATCAGTTATTTTTTTCAATCTGTAAATACTTACAGTCAGTGAAGTAGACGTAGGCTGCTTTGTACTTGCTGGATGATTTGCTTGCAAAGTCATTTATAAGTCCATCTACAGACTGAATCATGAAGAAAAAAATTATTTTTGTTTGCTTGTTCTTAGAACAAATCTGTAAAAACATTTAATAAATTATGTACTTCTAACCCAACTTTTCTATTAGTTAGTTAGCTAGTTGAGAAACTGTTAAAATAAGTCTGATATGAATACTCAGGTTATTTATTATTCCTTATGCAAGGAGTTTCAAGGTCAGGATGAAGATGGGGAGGAAAAGGAGCACAAAAATTCTGGCAAACAAATAAGCGCATCTGTAAACTTATTATTCATTTATATAGTTTATTTGTATGGAAAAACCAGCATATATTTAATGTTTTGCAATGGATGATATAACATTTAAATGGAAAACCAGCATACATAAAAGGGGGAAAGACAACACATTTACAACTAGCACTTGTACAAACAAGCAGTGATAACACTGTAGCTTAAAATCCTGTGTTAATACAACTCAATGTAAATTAACCATAGGACTACATTTGGATACTGTTAATAACTCTAGTTAATTAAAAATGGAGAAAAGAATGCTTCTAGAACTTTCCTCTAGTTCATGCCATACAAAAAGAAAGAAGTATGTAAACAGCATCCTGCCCACCTAATAGTTCGTAAGCATACAAATACGAATAGTATTTGTAAACAGTATTACTTCAGTGAGAAGGTTAACAGTGTTCAGTGCGCCCCAGCCTATAGTCATGCTGGCCACATGACCACAGAAATGTCTTCGGACAAAGCTGACTCCCTCAGCTAAGAAACAGAGATGAGCATCACCCCCTAGAGCAGGGGTGTCAAACTCGCGGCCTGCGGCCAGGATACACCATGCGCTGGCCACGCCCACTTCCGTTTTAGTGAAGAGGAAAAAGTCACGATACGTCATGTGACCATGCAAATTTGACACCCCTGACCTAGAGTCACAATGACTGAACAGGGGAAACCTTTACCTTTAAACTGAATTTACAGCTGTTTGAAGCATTCTACAGTTATGTGATCGCAATTCACATTGTTTTTTGCCAAAAACTGGTGTTTATTTCTAGCTTCCAACAAAAAATGCCCACTGCAGAAAATGGGTTCGCTTAAATGACCATGGTGTTTGCTTAACTACCATGATGGTTCATTTCATGACCTTTGGGGAAAAAATCATAAACTCAAGTTGGTCACATGATGACTTAACAACCAGCATGATTTACAACCATAATTCCTGGATTAATTACTTTTGTAAATTGAGGGCTTTACTATGTATCGAATTATGTTTTAACATTGGCGAGGGATGAAATCACTGATCCTCCACATGTTACTGAGGAGGGTTTCAATTAGCAGAGACAATGATGAGAGTTGTTGGAAGGCATAGCTGAAAGGCATCTCAAGGGACAATTAAATCTAGCATTATATGTAGGATTTAGCATGGGATTGAAATCAGACATCATTCACAAATAGAACATCAACAGATATAAAAAATGGCCCTAAATTCTAATAGAATTTAGGGCCATTTTTTTATATCTGTTGATGTTATTCTCTCCTTAATTGTAGGTCCTCTACATTATTCTATGTAACCAGCACATGATGGGAATTAAGAAAACTGTATACCTGCTGCAAGGTTAAGGATGTAGGGTCTATGACAAATAAATAATGTATGTAGGGGATGCAAAAAGAAATATCCTATAATAATCTATGTTTACCAACCGCTGAATTTAAACATATTGTCAAGAAAGGACTAGCCTTGAATAGACCTTAAACTGGAACTTAAACCATAGTCAGCAAGTACATAAATATGTAACCATAATGTAATGCCATGACCCCTACATAATGTAAGGAGAAACAGACTTATATGGCAAAGCACTCGTAACATTAGGCATGCTTTTTTAAACTTGTCCATCCAACCTAGACATCCTCCAGTTACTGCTGAGAATTCCCCTCCATAGGAAGTATATGGGACTTGAGTAAAGTGATAGATCTTGGAAATGGCTACCATGCTCTGTGATATGCTTTGACCAGAACTATGTTTAGCACCCTCTCTCCTTGCATTACAAAAAAAAATTCAATTAACTGCCCACAAATTTCTTGCTTGTCTGTGTGGGGTTTTTTTTCTGTCTTGCCTTAAAACAGAATTTTAAAAAACCCCTGAAGAATTATTTTTTCTGGAAACTAACCTTCGTTGTAGGCGTAATAAGATAAATGGCTTTCAGGTGAGGGACTGGCTCACGGTTTTTGTAAACATTCTCCACGGCTGTAAAATAAGATATTAATTATAAGAGTTACCGTAAGTACATTTGCATGTTAAATTTAAAATACTAACATATGTAATAGACTAATATACAAGATGAACTAGGGAAAAAGTTGCTAGATTTTTTTAAAAATTGAGAATTGGAACTGGATGCTGGATCCAGATTGGTGAAACCTCTCTGGAGGAAGGAAAAAATCACTAAATAGTTCATGTGACTCCAGATAGTAATAGACTGCAGGGACTGTTATTTTGCAGCTGGTTTATGAATTGAGTGGCTGGGAGTTGAGGATTCCATCAATCCTATACCGTAACGCACCCTTTTAAGGACATAAAGCGTGACTTAGCTTCATTTCTTTCTTCACTTTTGGATTGTTTTTTTATTGTACTGAAAAGATTAAGGCCTTTCAAACTGGTAAGGTTTTACTATGTTCATCAGGTGAGTTGTCTTCTGGAAGAAATATGGTTTCAATATGATTTTAAAAACTCTAGCTTTTTTTGATTACCAACAAGGAAATTTAGAATATGGACTTTGAAAAGTTAACAACAAATTAATGGTCCATATGGATTTTGAATCCTAGTTTTGACTTTATTAGAAGAATCATTCCTGTGGGAAATGGAGATTGTTTGAGGTTTTTTAAAGAAAAAACATGATAATGGAAAACCTTGAAAGTTTGACATGAGAGATAGACAGTAATAAATTTGTATTGTTTACAAAGAAATTTAAAAAATGGAACAAAAATCTTTAATAGATGTTTTTGAATACTGGCCTGCAAAATTACTTGATATGATAGATAGAACATATACCAATGAAATTACAGAAGAACAAGTTACAACAGTTAATTTTGAAATTAATTTGAAGGTGGACTTAAACCAATGAACAGGATATGGAGAAAGATGTACCAAATACTGAAACAAAGCTAACCAATGTCTTACTCCCTTAAGGGATTACAACTATTAAATTAGAAAAATGATTTGGATAGCTTTTTCTTACTGTATCTACAAGTTAAGATCTTGAAGAATTTTACGAGAAGAGACAAAACAAAAGTGCGGGAGGACAAGCTTTACTTATTGCACGAACAAAGAAGCCTATTCAAATTTTCAAAGATTTTTAGTTTTAAAAAAGGTGAACAAAAAACAAATTCTGAGACTCTTATTAAAGGGGTTAAAATTAAGATTCTTAAAAATTCAGGGAAAGAATAAAATGTTGGCTTATTCAATCAAAGTTAAAAGATCAAATTAGCTATATCTGGTTTCTCTTACTATATTTTTGCTGATAAAGAAGAAATGATAAGATTTTTGGACTTTTGTTGTTAAGAGATGAGTTATGTGATGAAAAGAGCTTATGTTGTATTTAAAGTTATTAACATTGTTTTACTTGTTGGTATAAAGGGGGACATTATTTTTGTTTTTTCCTTTCTTTTTGCTCTTTTTTCTTTTTTTAATACTTGTTTCCTTTCTTTTGTATTTTTATTAGCGTTTATTCTTTCTATATGTAATTCTTAATATAATTATTTAAAATAAATCAATACAGTTTTTACTTTGCAAATGTATTAACTATCAAAAACTATGCCAAGATGATTAATTCTGCTTAGCAGATACTTACAAGTTATCCCTTCCGCAAGTAGGTCTGTCATTTTACCACATGATGAGAGCAGCTTAGTAGTAAAGTCATCTAGAAGAATTATCTTCATAAATAAAAGTAAAAATCAAATCAGTAGTTCAGACAACTGGATACCATCTTAGACTTCAAATTACATTTTGGTAATATACTGTCAGTCCTTTGCGGTTGAGTGGACTTGAACAACAAAGTCGTGAATATTAAAAATACTTTTTATTACAGGATTACAATGCCAGAATGCCAAATCAATTATCTGACCCTTGCCTTGGCTATGGCTCTTTCTCATATTCCTCAAGGATATTATCACCGCTCATTACATCCACTATCAATATTAGAATGAACTTACACTGAAGTAAATTTCAAGTACTAAATCTTTCACTCATGTACCATATGCAGAGACAAAATGTACCCACAAAGCTTTTTATTTCTCCAAGTGTATATAATACAAGTACATAATCTACAGTGTTTAAACAACTGCTTGATAGCAAGATGGGCAACGTATACCGTAAATTTAATAATGCTAGCTCGATTCATACATTCTGCTAAACCATAATATGGATTTAATGTATAGTACAATCCAGACAACAATACTTTATTCAACAAATCATGGATAAATCTTTGCTTTAGCATAATGCGCAAATGAAACCAATGTGTATGCAACAGCAGGATTACATTAAAGAAACACTATAAAAATATAACTTTGTGTCTCACAGGAGCAAGTTAAAGAATACATTTGCTTCAGAGATCCACCAATTCAGGTTCTATTACTAAGAAAAAGTACAAGTAAAAGTAGATTCAAATACAATTGAATCATGTGGGTCTCCCAACTGTGATTTCACAACTGTGGCATTGTGTCAGAATGCTCAGTCCTGTGCCACTTTAATTCATTTTTATGTTGGACAATAATAAAACAGATTTTAGATGCTTGGATCCATGCATGTGTAAGATTAGGTCATATATCAAAATTTCCTGGTCCAATTTTTTTTAAAATAAAAGCAAATGCCATGATTGGGTCCAGAAACAAATCTATTGTTACCATGGAAGGAATAAAATTAAATCTGTATATTCCATGTAGCGAACAAAAACAAAACAAAACCCTGGGTTGACTGAATTTGGCTTACCATGCTATCCAGCTATTTGTTTAAGTAAAAAACGAGCTGTTCTGTTTCAAAAGAGTATACCTCTTAAAGATATACTTCACTTGTTTGGTTAAAATGTTTTAATTTACAAAATCAATACACTGAGTGTTTGCCACACAATAAATTGAATTATGTTGTATTTGTTTGGCATTAGTATCTGTAATAACTACAACATCTTTGTTTACTTCACTTTATATAAAAGAATTGACTCTCTTCCAAATTAAGCATCTGGACTTCCCTTCAGATATCTATGTAGATGTACCTCACTCCAATAATTCAACAGCTGCCCCAAATCTAGGTACATTGTATTTGAATAATCTATTCACATTTAATTTTGCCTTGAATTACAGATAGCCTTCCATTTACAACCACAATTTGGGCACAGAATCTTGGTCTTTGAGCAAAGCGGGGAGAACAATTCTAAGAATGATGGCATTTGCTAGTATTTTCACGAGATCTGAGGTAAATTCCTCTAGCACACCAAGAAAGGAAGGCTAACATTAATGCTGGCCTTCATTAGTGTTTTCCCCTTCAGAGGGGAAGGGAAAAAGTAAACAAATGCCAGCATGCTACCGAAGGCCAACATTTGAAAGGCTCAGAACGTTGGCCTTCCCTAGGATTCAGTGTTTTCACCAGTTCTGAGGTCTGTTCTTTCAGCACACACAGGAAGATTTCACCTCCCTGCAAGAGGAAGGGAGAGGAAATCCCTCAGCACACTGGGAAGAGTGGATCTCAGATCCAATGTCACTCTGCCCGCAACCTTCTCTACCCGTTTTCCAATTGACTCTCTGGAGATGCCAGGAGAGAATATTGCAAATGGCAATTAAATAATCACAGGCATTCAATAACTGGTTGTAAAAGCAAACAGATTGCCAAACACCCCAAATGTGATTTGGGGGGGGGGGAGGCCTGGCATGATATGACAGGTGGAAGTGCTTTACGAGCTGAAAAGCACCTGTTCCGAAGCTGTTCTGACTGGAGTCATTAAATGACTGGTCAAAGTCAAAGATTACCTGTACAGAGAAACATCAGGTAAATACTTGACACAAATATCTAGTCTCTTATGATTCCAAAATGCAGATTTCTGTGACTAACTACAGGTAGTTCTCACTTAACAATGGTAATGTTAACAATGGAGCCGAGGTGGCGCAGTGGTTAAAAGCAGCACTGCAACCTACATCAGCTGATTGCTAGTTCAGCAGTTCAGCTGTTCAAATCCCACCGGCTCAAGGTTGACTCAGCCTTCCATCCTTCTGAGGTCGGTAAAATGAGGACCCAGATTGTTGGGGGCAATATGCTGAACTCTGTAAACCGCTTAGAGAGGGCTGTAAAGCACTATGAAGCGGTATATAAGTCTAAGTCCTATTGCTATTGCTATTGCTAATGGGGACTGGCAACTCTTGTCATTAAGATACAGTTGTAAAGTGTGACTTCATGTAACTATAGCAACTTATGATGGTAGTTGCATCAGTCCCAATTGTTGGGTAAATCCTGTGCAGTCACAGGGTACCCCCAGTCATGTGGTTGCCATTTGTAACTTTCTGCTGCTTTTCCCTATTGACTTTGTTTGTCAGAAAACAGCAGTAAAAGTCACAAATAATAATCACATGATGAAGGGACATTATAATGGCCATAAGTATAAAGACCTGTCATAAGTTCTCATCATTCAGCACCATTGTAACTTTGAATGCTGTTAAACAAGTGGTTCTCCAATAAGAACTGCCTATAATACTAACCAGTTGATTTATTCGTTTATTATAGCATTTATGGGGACACCCAACTCAAACCAAGTGACTCTGGGCAGTGTATAAACAAGATGAGCAAAGCATAACCAGTCAATACATATTTTATTAAAATGGCAATCGGAAATGAAATCTTCCTCAGCTGGAATTCAATTCATCCTGATCTCAGGAGACAGGTCCTAACTACCTCCTTAAAGTCCTGTAGGGTTAAGTCCAGTTGTATATTGGGATAAATACTATTCTGTCAGGAATAATCTCCAATTTTTCCTTATACACGAGGAGACAGAATAGCACAGCTTCAGCCCAACTATGCACTATTCAAGGCATTTTCTGTTGATTGATCAAACATCTTCAGCTCCTCTTGTGAATTGGAACAGATGAAATCACTGCTTCTCCTTTCTGGACCCTGAGATACTGACAAGATACTGGATGATATTTTCACAGGACTACCAGATAACTCCTGATCCCATCACACCAAGGTGCAACAATTCTCAACTGTCAACACAAATGAAGGAACACAGTTCTACCAGGACAGTCCATCTACTCAGCCCATCAGGTGTCACAGGAACAAATCACGTCCATGCTACTATGAAGGATAGGGTCCTCTCTAATGTCACTCTAACAGATGTATCTCCAAACAGCTGAGTGGCAGCCCCTGCCAGAAGCTATTCTACAATTTCAACTGTAGCACTATTCTACCGTTACAGCCAACCTCAGTGTTGCTGTTCCCACTACTGCTCCCTACAGCTCCAGACCCAGGTCCAATAGGAGTTCCAGCAAGCTATCCCAAGCAGAGTAATTCCTATAGACCTTGATGGAGATGCCACAATAAGTGGTCAATAATGCAGATGATTAGCGGTTATAATCATAGGACTTCCTCCAAAGAACTATGGACCCATTATATTCCTACAAAAACTTCCAATTACCACTAACCTTTTCCATTAAACATTGAGATGTACCTTGAATAAATGATTTTTAAAATATACTATACAAGTCATAGATAAACCAGTTCAATAATTTTTCTTACCTTCCATTCTTCTTCTTTTCTACAATCATCAAACACTGATGCTTTTAGTTCTAAAAGAAAAATTATTACTACTATGGTTAAAATGAAATAATAGAGATGATTTAAACTAGAAATGAACTACATTAAAAATAACAGTCCCATTGAAAGTCATATGTAACATTAAGGAATTAAGCTAGTCAGCATTACAAAATGTGTTGTAGTACAGTAGTACAAAGTATTGTAAAAACAATAATTCTTAGTATGTTGGCACCTTATTCTAATAATCTAAATCTGACTTATTTTAACACAGACACAATAGGAAAACATGGCTTTCACATCTTCTGCACATCATTTATTTATTTATTTATTTATTTTATTTTATTTGTCAAACATGTACAAGATAGTAGGTGTTTGTATAAACATAAGTAAGAAAGTAACGATAAAAGAGGACAATAGGACAGTGATGGTAGGCACAGTGGTGCGCTTATGCACACCCTTTACCAGACCTCTTAGAAATGGGGAGAGGTCGACTGTAGACAGTTTAAGGTTAAAGTTTTGGGGGTTTGGGGAAGAAACCACAGAAGGCATTGATCACTTTATTGCTGAAGTCGTATTTTCTGCAGTCGAGTTTGGAGCGGTTTACATTAAGTTTGAATCTATTACGTGAACCTATATAAGAGCTCTGTAACTTGAGGTCTATTGTACTAAGTGAATCTGAAACAGTCCCTATCTTGAATTACAAAGAACAAAACTTAATTTACAACGTTGTATACTCATCCACTGACCTTTACTGCTAGTATGTCATGCAAATGAAGTCAAAACAAAAACAGGTATATTTCCTGCAGATTCATTTATATAATTACTACTGAGTCTAAGTCAAGCCTTAACCTTCTTTATCTCTTTTCACTAGAAAACAAAACAATGGTATAATTCTATCAAGCCAGTTATATTTTCTTGAATGACAGGAAAATCCTAAAATCATTCAGTTGGTCTCATAAAATTGACCTTTACACAATCTTATAAATACAAAAATCATGGAATATATAAAATGAATATAAACATACCCATTTATAAATAGGATAAAGACCTGTCTTTAAAATCATGAATATATGCCTATATGACAAGCATCCTTAAATTCAATAGAGTAATATTTAAAAATTCCCTACACAAACTTGGCAGATGTTACAAGACAACTCATAGCTTATTACTTTAGATCACAAATATGGTTTCTGCAACAACATATCAAAGAATCAGTTCCTTGGTTTTTAATATTATTTTCAAGATGCTTGCATCCAGAATGTTAGGTTATGATTATTGGAAAACAACAACCAAGTCCCAAACATACCAGTATATGTTTTTATCAGCCAGATGGGTTTTGTTCATTTCCCATTTTTACATACTGTTATATTTATGTATTTAAATGCATCATATGGAAACTGTAATTATCATAAAGCATTTTTTTATTCTTCAACTGCAGCTTTCCTGTAATAATTTCTAAATTAAAGTTCTATACTGGGATTTTGCAAGAATTTGAATGGGTTCCATGAAACTAAGGGGAAATAAATGTTTTACTCTCTTGCTTTTTTCCCCCCTCAAGCTCTTTCCTTAGTCACTAAGGGAAAGGGTGACGAGGCTTCTCAGCTAACACTCAGCACACACACAGGTTCTCTGTAACAGGTTCTCTGATATAAAAAAAGGCTTGAAAACCCATGCTCTATACCAGGGGCCCTCAAACCTTTTGAACAGGGGGTCACTTCACGGTCCCTCAGACTGTTGGGGCCCCCGGACTGGCTAGGTGGGCATGGCCGGCCAGCCATGTGACTGGGTGGGCATGGCTTGGTGTCCATGTGACCGGGTGGGCGTGGCTAATTTAGCAGTCTATTAAATAATACACACAAATTAAACTTTGTTTTCCTCCTGGGAGTGTTTTATTTGATTTTGTTTGACTTTTCTTTTTACTAGATCATTTTTTAAGTTGTTCACGAGTCTAGTGGTCCACTTCAGAAAATTCAGTTTTGCAGCAATTCTTCTTAGCCCCAAGGAGGTTACAATCAACATCTCTCGTCTCTCTCCTCTCCCTCCCTCCCTCTCTCTGTGTCTTCTAGAACAGCAAATGGGGGTGGGGAAAAGAAACCTTGCTGAATTCCATTCCATTCCATCCTATTCCCATTCCCATTCCATCCTATTGTTATTGCTATTGCTATTCTGTCCCATCCCATCCCATCCAGGGGCGGGTTGCTTACTTACTGATACCGGTGCGCTGTGTGCGCATCTCCATTTTTTGTACGCGCTCGCTATGCATGCGTGCCCCCTCACGCGACTTCAGCGAGATTTTGCTTCTGCACATGCGCAGAAGCAAAAAAGCCAAAATATTCTTTAAAAAAGATGACAACGCACGCGACTGTCCAGTGAAGACAGCACCGGAGCAGTCGCACGCAAATTGCGTAATCGGTGGGTCCCTACCGGAGCTGCGCACTGGACCGCACCGGTAGGAACCCACCCCTGATCCCATCCCATCCCATTCCTATTCCCATACCATTCTATCCTATTTCCATTCCATTCCATTCTACGTTCAAAGACTTTTAAGTGTTATATATTGAACGAAAGAAAAGTATGCTAGAAGAGCAAATGGGGGTGGGGAAGAGAAGCCAGGACAGGGAATACTTGATGGATACAGAGATGAGACTGGCTCCTGGGGCATCTTCTGCAGGATCCCCTTCAATCCTGGCAGTGCCCTGGGATACCTCGCTGAATTCCGTTCCGTTCCGTTCCGTTCCATTCCATTCCATCGTATTGCTATTCCATCCCATCCCATTCCATCCCATTCCCATTCCTATTCCTATTCCTATTCCTATTCCTATTCCAATTCCATTCTCTCCTATTTCCATTCCATTCCATTCCATTCTCTTCTCATCACAGCGGTCTCAATTCGCTTTTGGAATCTCGAGCAAGGGCTCAGTGCGTCTGGCAGGCAGATTGGAGGAGGCAGGCATCAGAGCAGATCTGGCGAGGAAGCCCCAAGGCGGGAGCTCAGTGATGCTGATCCGCCGGCCAGCCAGCCCTTCCTGCCTCCCTCTCCAGGGGCGGACAGGTCCGTCCTCTTTCAGGGACAGGCAGCTCGCCAGCTACTATCCCGGAACGGCCGAGTGCCGAGCGGGAGGACAGGCAGCCAAGTGGTGGGGGTGGGGAAGAAGTCGACAGGGGCGGCTGTTGTGGTGCCCAGTCCTTAGCTCGCTCGCATCTCACCAGCCCCGCTTCACTAACAGGAGCCCGCCGGCTTGCAGGAGCCTCCTTTGACCCAGGCTAGGAGCTCCAGGGCTACCGCGGCTGCTTTCCCGCTTGGAGCGCTTGTTGATCCCCACCCCGAGTCTGGGGATGAATGAAGCCGAGCTAAGAAGCGGAGGCTGGGGGTGTCATTTTCCCCTCCCGAGGCCTCTGCCCGTCACATTTTTTCCTCCCCGGCCCCCAGAAGCACTTTCCCAGGCAAAAAGGGAAGGCGCGGAGGCCCCTGCACATCACGTTTTGGCCTCCCCGGCCCCAAGAAGCACTTTCCTAGGCAAAAAGAGGAGGCGCGGAGGCCCCCGCACATCATGTTTTTGCCTCCCCAGCCCCCAGAAGCACTTTCCTGGGCAAAAGCTGCCTTACCTTCCAGTTCCAGCCCACGGAGCTTGCCAAGGTAAGCCCTCCACTCAGCCGAAGGGTGGGGGCCAATGGGTGGGTGGGGCAACCTCGTGATCCCATGCGGGCTGGATTAATGGCTTCGGCAGGCCGTATGCGGCCCGTGGGCCGTAGTTTGAGGACCCCTGCTCTATACGATGCTGTATCCTTAATCTTTACACAAAATCATAATTATTCTTCCAGATCTTTTATTTCAAACTTTCCAGAGGTAATGTGATTTGGCTTTACGGTCAGTGAAATTAAATGAATTTATAGCAGGCACTGTTTCTCCTGGCAGTGGTTATTTTTCTAAATTTACTATAAAGTTGCAACCATTTATATTTCACTTTACAATTTATCATAAGAGGGAAAGTGTTATTAGCCTTTATCCGCAAAACATTTGGGCTCATATATTGTAACAAAGCAGAACAGAAAAGGAACAAAATGAGTGAACAAATTGAATGGTCTGAGAGGAAGCAATAGCTTCTTAGTCCATCCCCTTGAGAATTTTTTCAAGTTCATTTCTGAAGGTAGTCATGTGCCTGTTTCCTACTGAGTTAAATAGGGCTGGAAATTCCTGAATTAAGAATTCATACTTCCATTTTTTTAGAGTAAAAGATACATCCAAAAGAAGGTATTGCGATTTTTAATTAAAATCTATGTTAAAGCTCCTCCAAACTTGTGATTAACTTGTGATTAACAGGTAAAGAATTTCTTCCAGTCTAAATTAACAAAAGGCCAATATTTTTTAAAGGAATCTACATCAAATTAATGTATAACTAAGAAAGGAGCAATTCTTGTAAATATGTATGTTGAGATATCTTAATATCTTTGCTATTATGGCACTCATTTAATAAACCACAATTAAATTAAGGTAAGCGTGTTACGTGAACATGGCTGACAAGTCATAATTTTTTTTCCAAAAAAAGGAAACATTAAATCATACCAGAAGTAAAAACAATAAGATCAGAAAAGACAATGCCACAACCATGCTGATCTGTGTGCAACATATTTTCATTACTTTTCCTCAAAACGGAATACTAAGAAATATGTACAAATACCACAAATGCATTCCACAGGGCACAATTAGATAAAAGATCCTTTAATTTAACAATTCTTCAAGTACGACCCCTGTCTTTAGTTTCAAAAGAGATGACTAAATCAGAAGCATACATATAGCACAATCTTGTATGTAGAGCTTTGAAAATAAATCTAAATAAATAAGATCTGAACTTTAAATTGACCATCAGACTTCACCCATTCAGTTATGCATACAATTCAATGGCTTCATCCATTCCAGGATAAGAACTGTCAATTGCAAATAAAAGAACCCGGTATGGATGATGTATTCCACATATGCTTGAACCTTGATCAAGCATATTTCCATGGAATAATGCAACCATTTTTGATAATGTGGTTTAAAAAATACTAAAGGTCCCACAGAATGTTTATTAAAATTAATTTATGCTCCCTGCCTTCAAGGAGCTCAGGATGCAGTAGGTGGATTGATGACATTTTTATCTAGAGCAATCATAGAACATAAACTAGGTCAATTTTCAACCACATTGTACAATTCAGAATGGGGAAGCAAACTGAAATCAGATCTCAAAGGCTATGAGGTGACTGCTTTCAGGTGATGGTAGTGTTTTCATTTATTAATGTCTTCTGCTTCCCTAAAAGCCACATGTAGAGAAATTAAATTCTAAAATGCCAGTTCTAAAATAGCATCATCAATTTCTATCTTGAACTCTTCTCTTTTCCATCCTAAGGCACCCATCTGATTATCATTTTCTCTACCACTGCAGTAGCAACCTGCCCAGAGCTGGATAATACATACTGCACCATGCTCCCTCCATCCCTACCAAGGATTTGAATGAATTTAAAAGACCCTGGGCTTTTTTCATATATATACGTGTGACAGTCAAAGCCATTTCCACAGCTGAACTCAGTATATTATTTTTTAATAACTGGACGACCTTTTAAAATGCAAGCTTAAAAATGCAAGAGAAGATACATCCCAGTATGCCCCTCTGAGGGGCCAGGAAGAATGTGGATAGGAGTGGCTGTGCGAGGAAAGTGTGGGAAACGGACTTTTAAAAGACGGCGACGTGCTTACAGATCTAGCAGGTGAAGTGCTTCCCGAGGCGAAAAAAATAAAGCCGCGGAATAGCTTCGCCTTGACCCTCGAGATGCAGCCGCATCGAGGGCTCCAGACCGCGGAGCCGCGACCCCAAACGAAGGCGTTAACTCCATCCCAGCCACCACCACCCTGTAACTTGTCGCCTCACGAAGACCGATTCCGCATCTGCACGTTTCCCGGTCCCCGCGCTCTCGGCGACCGTGCCAGGCAGAGGACGCCCGCCTAAGGCCGTCGTGCAAACCCGCCTCCGCAGGCTTTGCCAAGCGCGGAAGGAAAGAAGCAGACTCGCTCAGCTGCTGGGGAAGGGAAGTCAGAAAGAGCGGGCTTCGACACTCACTCTGCCACACCAAACTCTTCAGCCCCCGGTCCCCGCTCGCTGCCGCTGCCGGCGCCATCTTGCCTCTGCGCTTCCCAGAGCTGTGACGGGAAAAGAGAAAAAAAAAATTCCGCACTCCCGGACAAGGGGGCCATTCAAGCCCCGGCGCGCAAGCCCCGCCCCTCGCTTCAGCTAGCCCCGCCTCCGGCCTTGCAGGTTTGCGGCCGCCTTTCCTGCTGAACTTACTGGTGACGTAGGTGCCGCAAGAAGAAGCAGGAATCCCCCGCCCAAGCCCTGGGGATTCAGATGGGCGGAAGCCGGCAGCTGAGCGGGCGGTGGTTTTGCTCGCTGGTCTGTCTGTACCCATAGGGAATGTTGGCTAATCGGTCTATAACCATATGAAATGTCGGCTAAACCTGAGCCATGGCTTGCCGAATAAACCTGGGTGATCTGGATGGCACAATATGCTCAACCGTGAACCGCCCACAATGTTTGGGTTCTCACAATCCACGGAACCCCACACCATCCAGCCATACCTTAGCTAAATGTGATGTGCGAATCCAGCATAACTGAAGGGACTTTTTTAAGATTCAGTCTCAGGATTCTTCTGTTCAGGGTACCTTAAGTTATTTCTTAACGTTCGCCTTCCTATTTTGCAATTAAATGGCTACGAATTCTGCAAGGTGTGACCTTTATGGCTCATTCTGTGCAGATTGACGTGTTTTGATGGTGATATACATTTTAGAGCTATTGACATCTAAATGTGAAGACTGGTGACTCGCAGTCACATTTGGATTCCAAAAATATCAAATTTATGGTGGTCTGGGAAGCCTCCCCTCCTAGAGAATGAAATATTTTGGGGAATATTAAAAAAGGCAGAATATTATATTTCCCCAAAATAAAATGGAGAAACATGTTCCTAAAGGCAGTCTTCCTGTCATAGGAAAACAGCCTCAAGCAGAAGAGACTGGTTTTTTGCAATGGATATTTTGTATCCATTGGGAAAGAATGGGCCAATCTATTGGTAAACAAAACACCTTCAGTCACAACCTCTCACAGAAGGCTAGAGCTGATGAAATTTTAAAAAGTAGAAAAACAAAGACTCCTAAAAATCTACATTCCCTCACCCCATTCTAAGGACAGGACCTTTAGGACATAATAGGATTTACCCACCACCATTAGAATAGCAAAAGACACAAGGCTCACTACATTGCACAACCCCCTGGAGCATCTCAATCACCAAACCCCAGAATCCTATAAAAATCTACCCACTCACCCAGCCAATTGGTCAGCCACCCTAGAAACATGCTGCTGGCACTGAAGTTTCTGGAAAACCAAATAACCAAAGATCTTTTCATGTGGCCTGCCTCCATTTTATTATCAACGTCTTTCTCCCAGCTTGGAACCGGATCAAATTTTTCTTCCAACAGTGGGCTAGGGTTCAGTTCTTTGCAGACAGATGTGATCTGCTTCTTTAATAGAGAGATAGGATCTTGAGGGAGATGGGGGTTTAGAAATATGTAATATAAATAAAAATATAATAAATCTGTGGTAGGACAAAAACTGCATATCTGTGTGATTTTATTATTGGTTGTGATGTGCAATTTGATAATATCAGATGGAAGTCATATTTTAAAAAATCATTAACAGTTCTTGGGGATTTGCATAGATCTGACTTTTACTCAGTATTACAGTTTAAGCTTCAGGATTCTTTTGTTGTTGCTGGGATGTGGAAGAAGTATAAGGAATACAGCTCCCTAGAGCCTTTCCTCACATAAGCTCTTTGGTGTACCTTGTAATTACTGTGTAGTGAAATGACGGTTGACCTGAATAGCTAAGGAAGTATATTGTTATAATGAGGGCATTGAAAATGCAGAATTCTGAGTATACTGATTGGCTGATGAATAGCCAATGACATGTTTCTCCTTCCCAGTACAGAATTCCTAAGATTTAATCCTTCCCTGGGTTTAACTAATGGGGTTGGCCTCATCTCATGAATATAACTTCTCCCCAAAGTGGGGGTGTTAGAATGAAGTATACACATCATAGATTTATAACAACCTAAATAGAGAAACTTGATATTTTTTTTCCTGGAATATCAGGATTTGATACAAGATCACCAGTTCTTTTTCAAGCATTAGAAATGCAAACCATTAGCACATGAGCATTCCAGTACAGGTAATCCTTAACTTACATTCACAATTGAGCCCAACATTTTTGTTGCTAAGCAAGACATTTAAGTGAGTTTTGCCCTATTTTGCGACCTTTCTTGCCACATTTGTTAAGTGAATCACTGCAGTAACACAGTTGCTAAATGAACTTGGCTTACCCATTGACTCTGCTTGCAGAAGGTGATCACATGATCCAGGAACACTGCAACTGTCATAAATATGAGTCAGTTGCCAAGGGTCTGAATTTTGATCAGGTGACCATGAGGATGCTGCAATAGTAGTAAGTGTGAAAAACGGTCATAAGCAGGGGTGACATTCAAATTTTTCCCCTACCGGTTCTGTGGGCGTGGCTTGGTGGGCGTGACCAAGCCACTCCCACAGAACCGATAGAAAAATTCGGCCAAGTGTTCTAGCGTTCAACCTGCCTTCTTCTCGCCTTCTTCTCATGTTTGCTCTCTGTGTGTATGAGAGCCGAAGGAGGAGGAGAGAAGGAGTGAGTGGGAGGGGTGGGGGTGGGGCGGGGCCAGTCAGTGGTGCGATTTACCGGTTCTCCGAACTGCGCATAGTCGCCGCCACCAGTTCTATAGAACCTATCCGAACCTGCTGAATTTCACCCCTGGTCGTAAGTCACTTTTTACAGTGCTGTTGTAACTTTGAACGGTTACTACATTAATTGTTGTAAGTCAAGGACTACCAATAAAAGCTTTCCATAATAATATTAAGCAATTGAGAAGCTCTCCTTGATTGGGTCTTGTTTCTCTACTAGCTTCCATTTGGGGCAAGACCTTGTGAGAATTTGCTATAACTATTATTAAGGAGTGTTAAATCAGCCCCCTCCCATGAAAAAAGCTAAAGCAAAATGCATGTCAGGCCAAAGGCATCTATGACAACTTTGGCCTGCCACCTGTTTTGGCTACGTCTCTACAACCCTGTCCAGCACCTGCCTGGAAGCTGAGGGGAGTAGCAGACACGCTGGCAGAAGATGAATGGTCAACGTGATGAACTTGTGGGTGGGGACAAGGGAATGATCTTGAGAATCTAAAAGGAATGTGTTTTGGCTACGTCTCTATAACCCTCATGCAACGGCCCCTCCCAAGTTCCCACAGCAAGACTACATCCTAAGCATAACAGGTGGCAGGCCAAAGTTGTCATAGATGGCTTCGGCCTGACAACGCGCACTTCCGATGCGATGCGAGACAGTAGGGAAGGTAAGTAGAACCCACCCCTGCCAAGAGGACATGTGTTCTCTAGTGCTATTTAAAAATTAGAAAGAAATGGTATATTCAATTCGGTAGACCAGTATTACCAAGTCTCCTGCTGCATTGGATTTTTATGCAAAGTATTGTGTGGGTGTGATGAAACTGATTGTAGTAGCAATTGTAATATATTAAGAACTAAGTGAATTCCTGCATGTTAAGTATTGATCTATTTTTCCTTTCTTTGTATCCCAGGATGAGGCTTATCTCATCTTTTCATGCACCTAGTAATGCATGAAATGCATGGCGCCTAGTATTATAGCCTGTTACTTCCCCAATGCTAGCAATTTCTCATGGATTGTGAAGAATTCTGATGTGAAGATACCCAGGTCTCTTGAAGATTTCTTAAAGGGCATAGCCCAGGAGAGGATTCAATTTAAAATTTTGCATTAAGAACTCTTGAGTCTGCCATTATGGTTCATTATGGCATTTACATATATGACATTCCTGACCTCAAGTTAAAATGCTTTTTATCCACAAGGCCAAAGTAACAATAATTGTCATCTTTGTCAATAATGATCCTGCCTTTGTTCTGAACCACTGCTAAATAGTGAATTGTGAATGTACCATTTGCTATAGGCGAGGGGATATTTCCCTTATTGCTTTTCAGCCTTCCCTGGGAAATCATCCATCAGTCAGGTCACTGCTTCAGAATGGGTGGGATTTTTTTTTGTCAGACCTGCCTGTCTTCTTCAGGCTGATTTGTCTCAGCCTACCCACCCCTTTGCAAAATGCAATGCACTCTCAAATTACCAGATCTGCATAGAATGATATGATTTTCTGCACCAATTAATTTTGTTTTATAATGAAGTCATTATGGAAACAATGCGACACTGAGGATTTTCCATCTGAAGAGATATTTGTTAACCAAGAAATTTTGGATACAAACTCACAGAATGGTGCAAAGGGTCTTAAAGATTAATAATGCTAAAAACAGAATTATTTTTATTGGGATTTATGGACAGTGAATTAAAAAAGACTCATAGTAGCTTGATACGTTAGTTAGATGATAATTGCAGCAAGCTTATCTGATGCACAACAATGAAAGAATAATATTCCCACAGTGGAGGAATAGATTGTGAAAATATCAGAATTAGTAGAAATAGGTTTTGTCAGAGAACATCTTTTTTCAAATGACTGGAAATCAAAAATGGACTTTTTGCTGAAAGAAAAAAAAGCTGGATGATTATGAATTTGAAGATTAATAAAGATGCTGGCTAAAATGGCAACTGAGGGAACTGCAAAAAAATCCAAGAGGGAGAGACAATAAGATTGTGACTTTCTGTTGAAAAGAAGGTCACTTACATATTTCTATGAAATGTTTCAATAAATATAAACAAACTGTGACACTGGTTAATAATAGACCCCCCCTTCTTCCAATTAGTGAGTTAAAATAAGGTTTTACTGTAATGTGACAAATGAAACACCCCCACCCCCAAAAAGGATGACTTGAGAGCAGAAATAGCCCAGAGGGCAGGAAAATGAACCTTGCCATATTTGCAACTATGGTAGTTAGTTTCTATAGAGCTGGACAAATAACATTGTCTAGGGCAGGAATGTCGAACTCAAGGCCTGCAGGCCCAATCCGGCCCAGGGAGTGCTTAGATCTGGCCCGTGGGGCCACCCTGGAAACAGCAAAGGACTAGCCCGTGGTGCCTCTGCCAGCGAAAACAGAGCTCGGGAGGGCCGTCCCCTGAGCTCCATTTTTGCTGGCAGAGGGCTACAGGAGGCCATCACAGCTGAAAATGTGGCCCGGCCCGGGGACACCACATGCGGCCCTCCCAAGCTCCGTTATCACTGGCAGAGGGTTGCAGGAGGCCATCGCTGCTGAAAACGGGGCCCAGGGGGAGGCTGCACGGCCCCCTGTGTTCTGTGTTCGCTGGCAGATGGTTAGCAAAACAAACTAAAAGCAAAAGAAAACAAAAGGAGAAATGTTTCCCTTTTGCATTTGAGCATCCAAGAAGGGACAGGAAAAGAGAAAGGGAAAGAGGAAAGAAAAAGAAAAAAAAGAAAAGATGGGAAGAGAGCAAGGAAGGAAAAATAAGGAATGTGGGGAAGGAAGAAAAAGAGAGAATGAAGAGTGAAGGACAAAGAAGAGAAGAGAAGAGAAGAGAGAAGAGAAGAGAAGAAAGAGAAGAAAGAGAAGGAAGAGAAGAGAAGAGAAGAGAAGAGAAGAGAAGAGAAGAGAAGAGAAGAGAAGAGAAGAGAAGAGAAGAGAAGAAGGAAGGAAATAAATTATAACAAGGAGGGTGAGGGATGGTCTGAGGGAAGTCCTGCCTTAGCACTTGGCCACCATAGGTGCCCCCAACACAAGTTATATTGAGCTGGCCATGCCCACCCTGGCCACGCCTACCCTGGCCCCCCAAGGTCAAACACAACCCTGATGCGGCCCTCAATGAAATTGAGTTTGACACCCCTGGTGTAGGGGCTGGGGAACCATCTCCTTTTACTTTATGGCTAAAAGGAAAAGGAAAAAGGGTGAACAAGCAGGAAAAGCCCAGTTTCAACATTCCTCATTACTTTCTAGATGTAATTTTTCCAACAGTGGAAAAAGCTCTCTTCTTCCCCAGTAGAAATAATAGAAATCTGTATTCTTTTCGGAAATCTAGAAATAAATTTGTGTCCAAACCCGGGATTCTAGGCAGAAGTTTATGTTCTGCGTCTGAGAACAATTAGGAATTTAGTATAAAGTTAAATGACCATGCTCAAGCATTACTACAAGCAGTCCTCAAGTTACCACAACAAGTGGGACTCGAATTTCCATTGCTAAGCAATGCAATCATAAAGGGCAATGTCATTTGATTGCATTGCTCAGCGACATCAATCCTGGCAGTCCCCTTACTATCATTAACCGAATCCCACCAGTCATTAACTAAACCCAAACCAAACCATTCCAGCTTCATCCCTCCCAGCCCCAAACTTTAGTAAGGGTTAGGGTTCGCAACAGAATACCTTATGAAACCAGACTTGAAATTTTGGGACTTAATAGCAATAGCACTTAGCAATAGCACTTAGACTTATATACCGTTTCATAGTGCTTTACAGCCCTCTCTAAGCGGTTTACAGAGTTCAGCATATTGCCCCCAACAATCTAGGTCCTCATTTTACCGACCTCAGAAGGATGGAAGGCTGAGTCAACCTTGAGCCGGTGAGATTTGAACAGCTGAACTGCTGAACTAGCAGTAGCCTGCAGTGCTGCATTTAACCACTGCGCCATCTCGGCTCACAAAATTATCTGCCACAATGTCCTACCTGTTAATGACTATTTCAGCTTCAACCGCAACAATACACGAGCTCACAATAGATACAAACTTAATGTAAACTGCTCCAAACTTGATTTAAAAAAATTCAACTTCAACAACAGAGTGGTCAATGCCTGGAACACATTACCTGACTCAGTAGTTTCTTCCCCAAACCCCAAAAACTTTAACCTTAGACTGTCTACCATCGACCTCACCCCATTCCTAAGAGTGGAGGTGTGGAGTAAGGGGTGTGCATAAGCGCACAATTGTGCCTACCGTTCCTGTCCTAATGTACCCATATATTCATACTTCTTGTACATACATACATACATACATACATACATACATACATACATACATACATACATACATATATATATATATATATATATATATATATATATATATACACACACACACACACACACACACACACACACACACACACACAATCATGTTTATACTTTGCTTGTAATCATATATGCTTGACAAATTAAAATAAATAAATAAAATAAAATAAAATTATGTGTTCTTGTTCAAGTCACGAGAGGCTTTCATGTGAAGTTTTGGAAGGCTTCTGAGGCAGTTATAAGTGCAGGGAAGGTGCCACACACCCAAATTTTGATCACATGACCTCCGAGATGCTGCAATGGCCATAACATCAGGGACTGGACATAGCTACCCATTCGTTCAGCACCACCGTAAACATCCACTGAACAAAGGGTCATAATTCAAGGGCCATTTGTATCTACAGTACTATTTATGTATACACACACACACACACTTATTTTTTTTAATTCTTTTGGGGAATACATCTTACACTTGTCTTTAATAGGTATATAGTTCCCTATTGTATATTTCACACGAGCAGAGTAACTTGTGAACAGACCTGTTTATTCATGTTGGTCTTCAATATATTGTCAGAACTAACTTTTGAGAAAGTAATTTATGGGCTAATATGTTACTATGTAAGATGTTAGTTACTATGTATGCATCCCATAATGTTAAAACAAAGAAATATCTTTACCTGAATAGATGTAGATTTATTCTGTACAATTTTTACAAGCTACTTGTAACTGGAGGAGGAGCCACAAACTTGGATACTGAAGGCAACTGATAACTTTCTTAGAAGGTGAATTCTGTTCTAAGTGGTAATTTCATTCTGTTGGTGAGAAAAATAGGTACGATGTGTGGAGGTGGTAAACTGTTCCTTTCCTCTGGATTGCTTCTGATAAGTTTTAAAATGGTGAGTCTGTCTTGTTTATTTCTTAACCTCTTTCAGGAATTACTTGCTGTTTTTTTAAAAACACTTTCAGTCTTAATATTTTCTACATCTTCTTTTCATTTATGAAACTTTTAAACTTCTGAAACAATGCTGGTTTTTTAAAACTATTTTAGGTTAAGATCAATATTTAGTCTTAATTTATTTAGACTATATGCAACCTCAGATCCAGAAAATATTTTACAATAAATTAACTTTTTCATCTTATCACTCAATTATTTATTTGCTTACCATCATTGGGTGTTTCATTTTTATGTGATAGTGCAGGATGAAAATGCACCTTTCTTATAATTTTTTAACTCAATTCATAATTTAAAAAAATGAAAAACTCACTTTAATTAAACATTTTACTATTTCTTTGCAGCTGTAATATAGTTGTTAGCCCAAAAATGAGTTTTAGTTTTATGATTCCTGTAAACAGTGCTTATTTAAAAGCTTGAGCTCGGTTCAATTTATTCCCTAGTATATTATTTTGGTGTGATCTATTGACACAGCTATTCAGAAATAAATCAGTAATTCAGTCCAATGCATAACTATTTAGCAATTAGATTTGGTGAATTATGCCTGGCTGCCTCAACTGTGTAATATATTTTTGTGTTTGCAAGTGGTCAATTGGTCTAAAGAGCAAGTTTAACTGATCAACGGAGTGGCCTAGAGATCTTAGCGATATGAACATTTTGGCTTGGATCCAGTTATGGCTGGTGGACAACAAGTCATACATAACAAATTATATCCCTTAAAGCACCATAATGCATATGACAATTGTGGCCATAATAGAAACATGGGATAGAATGAATATTTGGAATTCTTTTACTAGATTTGGAGGTTTGCATTCAGATCTTCTAGGAAAAATAGTAGGATTGAGTTTGGGTTTTACATACCTGTGTGTCAGCAACTGGAAACTTTCCCTTCTAGAATAACAGACAGATTTTGAAAGGAAAGATTCATTAATAATATGAACTTCTGAATACTAGCCCATTTCATTCATAGCTTTGTGATTATCATATTATTTAATTAGTAAACATTATTATTATTATCTAGATGTAAAGGGTTTTTATATCTTATATGTAGATATGAAGGCTCTTTTAATAGACTCTTATGTGCATAATATTGAAAACGTAAAATTCATAAGTAGGGAGTAACTCCTATTGAAAACATTCAGATGTACAGTACTTCTGTGAAAATTCCTAAGTATTCTGCCATTATATTTTATTTTTAAGGCAAATATCCCAGTGCTTGTTTCTGTTACTAATTTTCCAAATCTTTCTTTACAGATTATTTCTGCTGGCACAGGTAAAAATAAAAAATAAAATTCTTTTGCCATTGAAAAAAAAAAGATATTTAAAAATCTACGTTTTTGCAAACGCTTTTAGAACATAATAATTGAAGGACTTGCATTGCATTTGAATATTTTCTAAGTTGTAACCAGGAAAGTGGGGAAAACTGAACGTGACTTTTGTATCTGTTTTGCAGGTTTCACAGTATCTGTTTATGATGTGACATCAAGAACTGTTTCTCTTCGTTGGCCTAAATTTCCAGATGCCTCTTTGTACAGAGTTACAGCAACCCCTGCCAACACTTTGGGTCATATTCTGATGGGCCATTTCAATGATGTTACATTTGTAGGTACTTTGTCATCATTGGCCCCCAACACAGTTTACACTGTAATGGTGGATGCCGTTGATAAAAATGGGGTTATACTAGCTGAAACACTGATACAGCAGTTAACAGGTTAGTATCAAGATAGTTTGAAAAATGAGAATTGGGTGACTGGAAATTGTGGGAGTTATATTCCTATTTCCCAGGATATCTGGAGAGTGCCATATTGAAAAAGGTTTGTGCGGTCGATAGTGATATGCACGGATCAGCAGTCTAACTAGTTAAAGAACTCTCTTTGACCTTGACTTAGTCCTCCCTTCAGAAGTCCAAGAATTGGGCTCTACTGTGCTACTATGAATCCATCTTCCTTTCACTATGAACAAATGGAAATAAAATGGACAACTTCTATTGTATAAATTGTATACAAATTGTACGTTTCTATTCCTCCCACAAATTTTCCTTTCAGATCTATCTTCTTAATGCTAATGGGTGTCAGCCTTTCTATGTAAACCAGTCAGGAAACATTACTAGATGAACTAATTCTATTTTATTGTACGGCTACATTAACAGAATCTTGTAAGACTGAAGGGACAAACTTCTCCTCACTATTTTTGTCTATTTGAACAATTAGGCTGGGTCCTTCCTAAATTTCTTTCTCTAACTGCTAAGGTACTTCATGAGGCCCCTGTCTTTTTTGTCTGATTGTTTCCTAGGCAGCATTTCTTCCCTTCATCCTTCAAGGTCATTCACACATTCCATTATAATGGGGGTTGATGAAAAATCGTATCAGCTAATCCTATCAACTGCATTTCCCCTTTCACAAACTAGGTTTATCTCATTCTGAATCACAAACTAGCCAATGAAAATTTAGCCAATTAGGGTCTGTGTGGTTAGTTTACAATTTACTGTAAAGCGCAAAAGTAGCGTTTAGTTAACTTTGGGTTAAGTGTGTCATGGGAGTGTATTTGATTCATCCTTTTCAATCCTTTCTCCTGGGCTTCTTACAATTCATCAGGCAATTAGCTGCTTCAATTTGGAATCCCGATGACAAAGCATCCACTGTATTCTTTGAGCTACATTCATCTCTGTGTTTAATTAGAGAAGTGTACAATAAAACAGTTAAATCCGGAGAGGATTTCTGTAATGAAATAAAATGAAACGCTGTGTTCTGAGTTTTACTTGCCCACAGGTCTTTATTTTGTGAACATAAAATTTAAATGTGGTTTAGAAGTGAAGTGAAGTAGACAGTAAAGACATGTTATTTCCGCTACTATACTTCCTTTTTCTGAATAATTTCTTGCTAGCGAAAACTTTTGTTAAATAAGCATCCTTTGCAACAACAAAAATTGGGTGTGTGTGTATCTGAATAGCTAGTTAGTAAGCACAGAATGAAAGAATGTACTGGCTTAAGGGAAATACAAGGGAAATATTGTTCAAAAAGAATTCACCTTTCTTGCATTAGAACAGCTCCAGGAAAATTGCCAAGGTTTCTGAAACCCCATTTATTGTGAAATTGCTGACTGTTTGAGAATGCAGTTTCTTTTTCTTTTTTCCTGTCATATCCTTCATGAATTCTCTCTTCCCCTGCCTATAATTTTTTTCTCTATTCAGAAATATGTTTTCGTGTACAGGTAGTCCTCGACTTACAACTGTGTACAAGTAATCCTCTGAAAAAAGTAACTTACAACCAATACTCACTCTTACAACCATCACAGCATCCCTATAGTTACATGATCAAAATTTAGGTGCTTGGATGGTTGAATAGAATAGAATAACAGTTGGAAGAGACCTTGGAGGTCTTCTAACCCAACCCCCTGCTTAGGCAGGAAACCCTATACCCGTGATGGCGAACCTATGGCACGCGTGCCAGAGGTGGCACGCAGAGCCCTCTCTGTGGGCACATGCGCTGTTGCCAGCTGCTCTTCTGGTTTCTGGCATGAGTGCACCAGCTGGTGTTCGCGGGTGCCGGAGCACCGGAAAACAGCCTGAAAATGGCCCGAAAAATGGCCCAAAACAGGCCGTTTTGGGGGCTTTTTCAGGCCATTTTTGGAGCCGTTTTCAGGGCCGTTTTCAGGCCATTTTCGGGCCATTTTCAGGTTGTTTTCAGGCCATTTTTCAGGGTGTTTTCAGGCCATTTTCAGGTCATTTTCAGGGTGTTTTCAAGCTTTTTCCCAGGCCATTTTCAGGCCATTTTCAGGGCTGTTTTCAGGCTGTCGTTTGGGCTATTTTCAGGCCGTTTTCAGGCCATTTTTGGGCCATTTTCAGACTGTTTTCAGGTCATTTTTCGGGACATTTTCAGGGCATTTTCAGGCCCAAAAATGGGCTGAAAATGGCCCCAAAACAGCACAAAATAGACATGCGCGCAGCAGCCAGCTGGTCTTCGGGTTTCCAGTGCTCCAGCACAGGTGAAGACCAGCTGGCCGGCATGCATGCGCATACCGGAAACCCGAAGACCAGCTGGCTGGTGCATACATGTGCACCAGCCTGCTGGTCTTTGGGTATCCAGCGCACGTTCTGATTTGGACACTCGGTGCTGAAAAGGTTCGCCATCACTGCCCTATATCATTTCAGACAAATGGTTATCCAATCTCTCCTTAAAAACTTCCAGTGTTGGAGCATTTACAACTTCTGGAGGCAAGTTGGAGTGTCCCAGGGTCATGTGATAACCATTTGTGACTTCCCAGCTTGCTTCTGACAAGCAAAGTCAATGGGGGGGAAGCTGGATTCACTTAATGACCGTGCAATTGACATAACAATGGCATGATTTGCTTAACCACGACAGAAAAGGTTGTAAAATCTGGCACAATTCATTTAACAACCACCTTGCTTAGCAATGGAAATTCTGGTTTCAATTATGATCATAAGTTAACGACTATCTGTATTGTCCCCAGTGTGGTGTTCTATTATGTTTCTGGAATCAGATACTGATAAGAAAACACTTATTATGAACAGAGTAAAGGCATCCAAGCTTTCAGAGTTCCTGTCTTTGAAAGAAACATCCACATTCAGCAACTTTCAGTAGGACGTGTCTTGATTTTGAAATGATTGAGGTTCTCCTCCCTTTGTTGCAGCTCCTGAGATTCCCATAATTGACCAAGCCTATTCAAAGTTGAGTACCAGTATCACAGTGGAATGGGCAGCTGTCACTGGGGCGTCCAATTATCTTCTGACAGCGCAGGATGGAGAGATGTTCATTGAAACAATAGTCACAAATTCACCAGGGACCGTGACAGGATTGAAGGCCGCTACGCTGTATAAAATCACAATCCGATCTGTAAACATAGGAGGAAGAAGTCAGCCTTCCCCTTCAAAGAAAGCAAAGACAGGTACTTTTTGATTTTATTCAGACACTATACAAGTTATTAAATATTAAAGTGATTTCTGCAACCAAAAGTAGGGCTGTGCAAAGGTTTGGATATGGAGACGGACACAGTAAATTCTACAGAATACATTTGGTGGGACCGCGGTTGGTGGGACTGCGGGGGAGGGCCTTCTCTGTGGAAGCCCCGTCTCTCTGGAACCAACTCCCTCCAGAGATCCGGATTATCCCCACCCTACTGGCCTTCCGTAAAGCCGTGAAAACATGGCTCTTCCTGCAGGCGGGGTGAAATTAAGATCAATCCCCCATGTTTGAATTTATTTATTTATTTATTATTTATTTATTTGGTCGTTTTTATATGCCGCCCAACTCCCGTAGGACTCAGGGCGGCGAATGATGGTCTGTTTTTCAATTCTTAAATTTTTGTAATTTTTTAAATCATTGGTATTGTTTTTATAAATTGTTTTTGTATTATGCTGTACGCCACCCTGAGTCCCATGGGAGTTGGGTGGCATATAAAAATGACCAAATAATAATAATAAATAAAATTTATTATTTATTTATTTATTTATTTTTATTTATTTATTTGTCAACAAGTGCAAGAAAACAGGACACATGAAAAAAATGGCACAAATAAATGGATATAAAGAAGCAAAACATAGCCATAAGCACATAAAATGAGTACATACAAATAGGTACAGTAGGACAGGGACTGTAGGCACGCTGGTGCGCTGATGCACGCCCCCTTAAGGACCTCTTAAGAAACGTGTAAGGTCCACGGTAGACAGTTTAGAGTAAAAGGTATGGGGGTTAGAGAAACTAACAACAGGATCAGGTAAAGTGTCCCAGACATTTATTACTCTATTGCAGAAGTCGTATTTTCTGCAATCAAGATTAGATTGACAATCAACATGGGAATGTTTCTCCAATGCTAGTCATCAGAACAAATATATTGTTTCCTGGACTGGTGCTAGAACTTCAGAAGGTGGGCATGTAAAAGGAAATGATACAGTTGCTTTAAAGAGTTGCAGTCAGGTAGCATATGTACTTTTTGTCTTGAATCCAAAGTGCTGCATAGCCTTGCCTCAAACCACTTGTTTAATCTAGCTTCAGAAGGATGTTTGTTATTGCTTTAGAGACTTTTTTGAGTAAAAGGAAAATACCAATGCTATCATTAATTTATATTTATATTTGTTTTTGTATATATGTATTTCCACATATAATGATTGGGTGGTGAAACTGGCAAGCAAAGACTATCTCTCAGGTTATTATTATCATTAATTTGATCTGTATTTCTTGACTTTCATTATTAGAGCTTGCAGATCCTTTGCATTTTTGGCTATCAGATACTGTCAGCATAGCGCAAATTACTGATTTTATTTTATGCTATTATTACTTTATTTTTAATTATTGATTTTTTTTTTGCTCCAATTTTAAAACCACACTCATTTTCTTTCAATTTACCTTACCTTAATATATATCCAGGAAGTAAGTATGGATGGGATAGAGTTTAATTTCTGAAAATCAATGAACCTATTTTAAAGTCCTTTCAGTTACAGGTGGTCCTTGCTTAACAACCACTTGTTCAGTGACCATTTAAACCTATGAATGTGCTGAAGAAATGGTACTTAAAACCAGTTCTTAAAGTTCTGGCCATCACAGCATCCCCATAGTCCTATAATTACGTCCAGTTACTTGGCGCCCAGCTTGCAATTACAGTGGCACAGCTGTATGATTGCCATTTGTATTTTGCCAATTTCTTACAAGCAAAATCAATGGGGAAGCCAGCAGGAGGTAGAAAATGATGACTATGTGTTGGCCTTGCTTAATAACCCATGATGATTCACTTAAGAACAGCAACCCAAAATGCCAGAATTTCCATTGCCAAACTTCATGGTCACATGATGTCATGTTTTGTGACCATGTTATTTAGCAGTGTAAATTTCAGTCCCAATTATCATTGTTAAGAGAGAACTATCTGTATTTAATCAAAGTTATTTTGTTTTTCAAATATCTGTGTTATCCTGTATATTCCCAGTTCCACCCAGTTGTGTTACTTAGAGGCTTAAACAATTTCTGAATCCTCAGAGAGGATTGTGTTGCAGCAGAGAAAAAATAATAAAGCAAGGACAATATGTGTGTTCTGATTCATTGCAGTACATAGATGTATGAGTGTGTGGCCCCAGAACGATTATTACTGCTTTACATTATATATTAATTTTGTAATTATAACTCACAACTGTACACTGTCAGAATCCCTCAGGACTGAGGTGATCAATACATTTTTATAAATAAACCAGTGATAGAATTGATTGTCACCAGCTGTGGTAATGACAATTCATTTGCTTTAAAAAGAGATTAAGTAAATACAGAGATCATAAGGACAGGAAACTCAAGGCCTTTCAGGTGAAATATCACTCTCATTAATTTCAGCCACAATGGCCAGGAGCAAGGGCTACTGAGAATGACAGTTCAGCAACACCTGGGAAACACAGAATCCCTTCATTTACTAAAGTCAGTGAAGTTAGTTATTTGTGGCTACTAGATTTACTCATAGAACAAATCAATCCAGAGTTCTCACTTGAGGCACAAATGAGCAGCCTCAAATCATCATGTTTTGGACACATTACGGGAAAATGATGCTCTCTTGACAAGTCTGTTATATTGGGAAAAGATGGAAAGATAAAAAGAGGCTGATGAACAGCAAAGTAGTTGGACAGTAGCAATGTTGCACTGTTGGAAGATCTGAAGGGCCCAAGTAAGGACAGATCCTCCTAGAACACTGGTTCTCAACCTTTCTAATGCCGCGCCCCATGCCCCGCCCACCACGACCCCACCACGACCCACCCCACCGCCGTGCCCGCCGCCGCGACCCCCGCCCCACTGCCGCCATTTGGGTTCTTTTACCCTCTGCGCATGCGCAAAGCGTTCTGCGCATGCGCAGAGGGTAAAAGAACCCAAATGGTGGCATCCGGGCGAAGTCTCCCGACCCCTGTGAAAGGGTCGTTCGACCCCCAAAGGGGTCTTGACCCCCAGGTTGAGAACCGCTGTCCTAGAAAGATCTATGGCACATAATCACTAGATTTAATGGTTTTATCTAGAATCAGAAGGATGCAATGGAAGCCAAATAAGTATGAGAGGAAACAAAATTTTAGGTTTTTTTTTTTAGTAAATGAAGGTTGATTAAATGTTATTGGTATATTTCCCTGTTGAATATTTCAAAAGTCTTCTTTGTTTGGAGAAGGAGATGTAATTAATTTGCCCAGAGTTTCTGGATCTAAAACAGAGATTATATGGATATAAGGCCCAGCACTATATTCACACTTCAGAAGTTTGAGTGTATTTCACAGTGGTAGTTTTGAATGTGAAAGACATTGTTAAATACATGACTGGATCTATATTTAATTTTAATTAGTTTAAATTGAAATGCCTTTTATTTCATTAGCTTGGTCTTTGTCCTGATCTCCACTACTTGTTAGAGTGTGATTGTATGACACACCATTAAAAAAATCAAGAATGATTCTTGGGCCCCCAAAAGTTGCACAGGACTAAAATGTTGGCATTGAATTTTTGCTTAATTACCTAGTGGCAACATTATGATTTCTGAATGAGTTGTTGAGAATATGGTGACAATGAATGGGTCAGGTGGAGAAAATTGAAAATGATAACATGATAACGATTAAGATGTTTTCATCACAGTAGGAATATCAATGCAGTTTTCTGATTAAGAGGTTAATTTAAGAAATTTACTAGAAGTAAGCCATCATCTGGCTAGGAATATTTTCTATCTGATATGTTCATCTCACGCTGGAAAATTTATACTGTATAAGGTTCTGACCTTCAGTGATGGAATATAGTAATGCACACCATCTAGGACAGTGGTTCTCAACCTTCCTAATGCCGCAACCCTTTAATACAGTTCCTCATGTTGTGGTGATCCCCAACCATAAAATAATAAAATAATTAGGAAACTCAGGGGTGGGTTCTAACTTACCTTGCTGCCAGTTTGCTTCTTCCTGTGCTGCATGGCTGCACCTTGTGGGCACGTGTGCGCTTTGCGCGCGCACACATGCACAGTGCTGAATTTTTTTTTAAAATGCAAAAAAAAAGCTGAAAACAAGATGGCGACGCATGCGCAGTGCTGGAAATTCAGCTTCTGCACATGCTCAGAAGTTCCCATGTGATGGGGTTGGTGCGATGATGTCGTCACGCTGGGTACTCGTATGTGGGTGTATCTGCATGTGGACAGACCCGCCTGGAGACTGATAGAGGAGCGGTTTCTCGGTTCCTAAGACCATCGGAAATATGTGTTTTCCAATGGTCTTAGGCAACCCCTGTGAAAGGGTCATTCGACCCCCAAAGGAATCGCGACCCACAGGTTGAGAACCGCTGATCTAGGACTTCTCTTGAAAAGATTTAGAAATTTCATTTGGTGTAAATGAACAAATGTACTATTGGTATTGTATAGATGTTGTTAAACAATACTATAGACTAGCTTGGGACAACTGTATTGGCTGCCAGTTTATCTGTAGTTAGTATTGACTTATGCACTTTACAGAATATGTTTTCCAGTTTGACAGTTTCCCATCATCTATTATTGTCTGTTAAGCAATTAGGACCCATAAAAATATTGCACCCTTGTGTCCATGAATTGTAGGAGAAATATGAGTTTTATAGATATTTATAACAGATGTATTTTTATGGTGGATAACTGCATATTGCTGTTAGAATATATATGCCAACAGTATATACAAATATTATCTAAGAAACATCACTACCATTACTAACTTAGACTGATATGTTTCCTTATTTCACCTCCATTTGCCCATGTACCAAATTTCACTAAATCTAATCTGTATTTTTGCATTTACAGTGCTCGCTGCCCCTATGCTGATAGCAAATTCTCCGAGTTGTAACAACATTGTGGTTAGCTGGAATGCTGTACATATGGCTGTTGGATTCTCTGTGTCTATCATAAGATCAGATGGTTTGGGTAACATGTTAAAAGAAAATACCACCACCAACTCCCTAACATTTTCCAGTTTAGATCCAGGAACTCTCTATACCATCAAGGTATATGCATGGGATATTAATGGGATACCTGGAGATGATTTTACCTACAATCAAAGAACAAGTAAGAAGCCAGCATCTTTTTGCAAGCAACAATTGAATTTCAATAAATATCATAATGATTAAAGAAAAAGATTTTTGCTTATTGCCCATGGATTTAGTAGGAACAATACTTGAATAAACATTGCGTGGTTAATACCATGGGCTGTTGTAGATGATAAACAAAGAGTGAAAATATAAACAGTTCTTACAACTGATCTTCAAATTAGGCAATTTAAGCAAAATTAACACCAAACATCAGGGAGTTTGTGGTTGCCATTTTGGCTACCTTGGTTTCTGTTGCAAACACCTTTGCTAGAAATGTAAGCATTCATATAGACTGGATTTATACCAGGGGTGAAATGCTCCCGGTTCAGGCAGGCCCGGTCGGTCGTCGTAGAGCCAGTAGTGATCGCAGCGCGAGGCATCGCCCACCCGCCCGGATGCCGCCATTTGGGTTCTTTTACCCTCTGCGCATGTGCAGAACAATTTGTGCATGCGCAGAGGGTAAAAGAACCCAAATGGCGGCGTCCAGGCAGGTGGGCGAAGCCTCGTGCTGCGATCTCTACAGGCTCTACGACGACTGACCGGCCCGCCCGAACCGGGAGCATTTCACCCCTGATTTATACCTCACACAAAGTGAGAATTTACTTAACAATGTTAAGTTAAATAAGCCACCTTTTGATAGCTTCCCATAGTAAGCCAAGCCGTAAACCAAGATTTGACAATTGTTATAAACTAAACCAGAAGAGAACAAACTACCATAACCTTAGTCTGATGGTTGAAGCAGATTATACAGCTCTTTTTGGTTTTGTTTCCATTGAAATGACAGTGGGATGTTGTTGAAACTGTATTCCAGGGCCTCGTGCACCAGGAGACGTTCAAGTGGTCTTTGACAGTGGGTCTTTGGGAGCAATTGTTTCTTATATGCTGACAGAAGGAGCTTCCAGTTACAGCATTGCAGCCTATAGCAACACTTCCAAACGAAACTGTAGTTCAGTTTCCATTTCCTGCACTGTCTCGTCATTGGAGTGTGGGGCTGAGTATTCCCTGGTGGTTGTAGCAAGCAATGAAGCTGGTCCTAGCACTCCCACAGAGGCTGTGATTTTCAAAACTGGTAGGTTGAACATGCACAATCCAAAAATTATAGCACATAGAGGAATTTAAAACAGAAAGACACATGGACTATTTTTATAGAAATAAAATATCCAAAATATTTTGGATATTGAACTGTCTTCTTTATAAGATTGCAAGGCTTGTTTTACGAGCTGCCTCCACTCCTTTTATTTCAGCTAGCTCTTTAGATATTTTATGTTTGTGTGTGTGTGTGTCAGTCTTGAGTACTGGCAATTGACTGGACAAATCTTGGTAGCATTTTCAGAAATGGTTGGCCATCTCCTTCTTCTTAGACCTGAGAGAGAGTAACTGGTACATAGTTACACAACTGGCTTCCTGCCTAAGACAGGACGATAATTCATGGTCTCTCGGTTTCTTGTTTAGTAATGTTAATGTCACCAAACTGTCTTTTAGATCAAGGCTCTCCAACCTTGGCTACTTTTAAGTTTTGATTTCAACTCCCAGAATTTCTCAGTCAGCATGGCTGGCTGAGGAATTCTGGGAATTGAAGTCTACAAATCTTAAAGTTGCCAAGGTTGGAGATCTCCATTTTAGATCATATGCAAGAATAATTTCCTCCAAAATCTACAATAGAGTGCAATACTGACATCTGCTTAATAAAATTATTTTAAAACAAACATTACTTGATGCTATAAAAACATATCGATAACATGTACTTATAGATCTGATTGGTGCTTGTCCATGTGCTTGTGAGTGGAGGTGTTACTGCTGCTAGAAATAGCAGGCACTATGCTCCCTAAAGGAGAGAAGCAACCTGGAATTAAAGAGAAACTTCCTAACAGTGAGAACAATTAACCCGTGAAACAGCTTGCCTTCAGAAATTGTGCATGCTTCATCACTATAGGCTACAACAGTGATTGACATCTTTAGTACAGGTGGACCGATAAAAGCAGAGGTTCTACAAAATTACATCATATCACATGCAACAGATGAACGTTTTTCAAACATCACATTGGTTGGCAATTTTAAAAATTGCTGCAGTTGTTATTGTCCTGAGTTTTGTTTCGTATGAGAAAAGTTGAAGAGAGTTTTGTTAAAATCTTTACAGTCCCTTGTGCTCCGGAATGTATAACCATTGAGGAGAAGGAACCAGGCAGTTTGGCCGTGTCATGGTCAGATGTTGACCTGAGTGATTATTATGTGGCTTTTGTGAAAAGCGATGATGGCTTGGAAGTGCACTGCAACACATCATGTACCCGATGCCTTTTCCAATCAGATTGTGGCTTCACCTATTTCATTAGTGTCTTTGCCTACAACAAGGCCGGGCAGAGCCCTTTAGGTGACATATTTAACTATACTACAGGTAAGGGTCAGTTTATTTCTGTATATTGGACAGACTTTGCACAAAGTTAGCAATTGCTTTAATAAATGATAAGGGCAATAATTACACGAGTGTCATAGCCAGTGACAAGTTTTCATCTGTAATGGTGTTAAGCCGTACAGAAACAATTCCATCTCTGCCTGAGGAATGAATTGTTTTAGAGGAAAGAACCAGGCTGGTGTCAACCTGGTTTTAAGTCAAGGATGAGCAATCATTCTTTCCCTCTTGTTGAGGTTTTTAGTTCTTCAGGAATCATCTCTTGCTTACAATACTCATCGTATGGCATGGGTTAAAAGCAAAAAGTAGACCGGTTCTGAAATGTCTTCAGGAAATCAGGCTAAATGACTCCTGAAATGCCTGCTTCCAGTTATGATTGGATGGCTTTTTATATTAGAAGATCCTTGATGACCCAGCAGTAGGACCACTGCCACTTGCAATAGGGGTGCTGAAGTACAAAAGAGTTGTCCAGCAATTATTTCTTCTATCATAATATTACAACATAAGAACCCATGACTAAATCCTTATTTGGGATGTTTGTGTTGCAATAATTTGATTTATTATTTTTTTACTATTGTCTTAATCCCAACCCTGCCTTCTTTTTTTTCTTCCTTTTAGCACCTTGCTGTCCTAGTAATTTTAGTCCGGTGTTTGTGTCTAGTGACACTGTTCAGATTCTCTGGTCTCCTGTCCGTGGTGCTGAAATGTATGAAACCAAAGCTGTTGCCCTGACCAGTGAGTTACTATGCCATGATACTGCCACAATGTGTACCTTCTCTGCCCTTGAATGCAACACTCAGTACAATATCACGGTCTATTCATTCAGTGAAATCAGAGGCAGCAATATGTCATGTGAACCTAAGCAAGTGACAACAGGTATGACTCTAGCCTTTATTTTAAAGCAAGACATCAGTTATAATAAGATGAAATGAGACTTGAAAATAAACTAATAACTGCTATCCTATGATGTCCATGTTGGAAGTAGCAGAAGAAAACGACCATATGTACATTTATGACATTTCAAAGTACTTTTTTTAATTATTAAAAAGTTTTATTAGTACAAAGTACAAACATTTTTCTCTTTTCTCCCCCCCTTCCCCCCCACCCCTCTTACCCTCCCCTCCGGTCCCCCTCCCACCACCACCCCGACTTCCCAGAAAAAGCAAAAGGTATAATTTTCAGAAAACATAAAACTAAAATATGCTAACAAATTATTGATTCAAAATTTTTTCTAATTCTTTAACTCCTTATTACTCAAAACCTCTTAAACGTAATCTAAAGATTAAACATTTATCATTAATAAACTATTTGGGTCTTCTTAATCTGATACTTTTTTTGAATATAATCAGTCCATCTACTCCATTCCAATATATATCTTTCATTTGAATGATCCTTAAGATATGATGAAATTTTAGCCATTTCAGCCAGATGTACATCTCACTTCAAAGTACTTTTGAGAGGGGGGGAATATCCAAGAGAACAACCAAAATAAAACTGCTTTGCATTTCTTTTGAAAATTTGAGTATTGTTTTTCCCCATGGCAACAGTTTCTTATTGTCTGTTAAGCACAATTACAGCAAAGGAATGTTGGCTGATTATTCTTTGTTTTATTTTGGCTCTAATAATATAATATCAATATAGTTAAGCGCTTGATTACATTATTTTCATTAAGTAAAGTATTCTTCAAGTCAGGCTGGATTCTTAAAATCTCCATAGACATGTCTACATAATATTCTTGGTGACACTATAGAAGTGAATTTGGCCATTGGTCTTTTTTTTTTTTAAAAAAGCATGCCAGTCTAGCCTACAGCCTTGATCTTCTTCACAAGTTTGACCAAATTCTGCTTAGCTTTTGACAATACTTAGTTCATGGCACCAATGATCATTTGGGATTTGTTGTAAACTACTGGAAGTCATTTTTGTTGAATCTAATGAAATACAATAAATAAATATTAGAGAAGATTGTGCCACACAATCTCTCAAAAAATATCGAAAATTATTATTTTGAAATTTCAAATAAAAATTTGAAAGAACATGGTTGCAGAGAGGTGGACATTTTGCAGTATGTGTGTTTCCGCTATTGTATTATTGGACTTTCAGTAAAATTGCAGATGTTATAATGTGTATCTCTTTTAATACAGTGTGTGTCACAAATAAGAAGGCGGTATTTTCTCTGCTCTTTCTATAATCTTTCAGCTCCATGTAGTCCAGAAATATTAAACATCTCAAAGGACACGCTTTCTATAATTAGTGTGCATTGGCATGCCAGTAGTGATGGAGCAATGTATACTGTCACAGTAAAAGGAGAAGCAGGAAACTGGTATTGCACAAGTTCTGGAAATTCATGCTCTATCCATAACCTTCCATGTGGGTCCCTGTTTTTAATCAATGCTGTAGCAAGTACAGAAGCAGGATACAGCTTACCTAGTTACAGTGTCCCATTAGAGACAGGTAAGGAAAGTATTGCAATAATACAATTGAAGTCACCAGTGTGCAGTATGCACCTATTACAAACGTCATCCTCCCCCTTGCTTTAAACAGCAGCACAACTGGTTTGTAGGCCAAAATTATAAAGGGCCCCCATACCATAGATATAATGTGGTTGTCCCGCACCAAACTGGTTGTAGAAGGATTACAGAAACACAAACTTGTTCTTAAACAGAGAATATAGCTCCACCTAACATAGATGTATAATTCTGACATAAAGCCGCCAGCAACAATACATTAATCCTCAATTTATGACCACAATTTAGCCCAAACTTTCTGTTGCTAAGTGAGATGTTAAAGGAATTTTGCTCTATTTTGCGACTTTTCTTGCCCACATTTGTTAAGTAAATCTGGCTTCCCCATTGATTTTGCTTGTCAGACGGTCACAACAGATGATCCCTACAACTGTCATAACTATGAGTCAGTTGCCAAGCATCTGAATTTTAATCACATGACTTTGGAGATGCTGCAACAGTCATAAGTGTAAAAAAAATGGTCATAAGTCACTTTTTTTCAGTGCCATTGTAACTTTGAACGGTCACTAAATGAACTGTGGTAAGTCAAGGACTACCAGTACCATTTTTTTTCTAGTAGCATTGAAATATTTATAGGAAGATATGTTACACAAGACGGATGGATCTGTTATCCATGTTATTGACAATTTATAAGCATAAATAGCAAATTGCCAAAGATGCTAAAATACTTTAGCCACCCCTTAAGAATATGGCTGTCTGTACAGTATTTAAAAGGCTAGTATGAAATGCTAAATATTTTCTTCTTTTCCCCCCAAGATCCTTGCTGCCCAGCTGATCTTTCAGTAACTCAAGTGACACAATCCGTAACCAATATCAGCTGGTCTTCTGGGATTGGTGCAAAGACATACATAACTATTTTGGAATCAGACCAAAGACAAGCCCGGTGTCATACTCTCCAAACCTCTTGTCTCCTGGGGTGCATTACTTGTGGAACTAACTACACTGTAACTGTCAAAGCACTTAGTGAAACAGGTTTGATCTCTGACTGCATATACAAGGGATTTTCTTCTAGTAAGTATGTGAAATCGCTCATTAAAACTGTTGTTGAAATACGAGAATATAGAAGAATGCTTCCATGCAATTACCGTATTTTTCAGAGTATAAGACACACCTTAGTTTTGGGGGAGGAAAATAGGGGAAAAAATCTACCTACCAGGTATTCATCTGGCTAGCGTCCTTAGTCTGGTCAGCTTCAGCACGTTATTTTATCCCCTGGTTAGGGCTGAAAAAAACCTTTTTTGGAGGGAATAGCAATGAAAACAAGTCTGCAAAGACTTAGGGCTGGAAAAACACTTATTCGGAGTAGCAATGAAAAAATCCTGCAAGCTGGGAAGATCGTTAGCACCTCGTTAGGGCTGAAAAAAAAAGCTTCGAAAAAGCTACATTCAGAGTATAAGACGCACCCAAATTTTCAGCCTCTTTTAGGGGGCGAAAGGTGCATCTTATACTCCGAAAAATATGGGTAATAATTCATGGGCTTGAAATCTGAAAATGGTTAGTGAAAAAGAACTAACAGAAAGGGCCTTTCTGGACCCTCTCCTCTCAGCTCCTGTCTTTCTAGAGAATCATTGATACTCCAGAAGAGAGTGATCTTCAGTGTCTAGCCAGGCTGTCATCAAGGCCAGTCCTACTTTGTGTGTGAGTGGTTATAAAGAGGATTGTTCAAACTGAGTAGGGACATCATAGATTCCCTCACAATGTAATCCTTTATGTCCCATTCAAAGTCTTTGGTAACTTTTACGGAAATCCAAGCATGCAGATAATCTTCGGGTAACAATGGCAATTGGGACCAGAATTTCCAATGTTAGTGATGTGCAGTGTTACATGATCACATTGCTTAGCGACACTAGTCCTGGCAGTTCTGGTTGCCATTGTAACCCCAGGACTGGGTGGTCCATTCAGTTGGAAGAGGCAAGAGTCCCAGGCAAGCTGTCAGGGTTCCAAATAGCATCCAAAACTAAATCAGAGTCCGAGGCAAAGCATTCCTCAAAGTTCCAATTTATTAAGAGCGCCATGCTGGCACATCTGTGAGAAACCCGAATCTAAAGCTACAAGGGTTTCTCCACCCAGTTTAAAGTTCATTCCCTTGTTCCCACACCCACAAGTTCATCACATTGACCAGCTGTCTTCTGCCAACGTGTCCGATACTCCCCTCAGCGTCCGGCCAGGTGCTGGACAAAGGATGACCTTGAAAGCCTAAAAGGAATTTGTTATGGCTACATGTCTACATTGCTCATGCAACAGCCCCTCCCAAATTCCGACAGCAAGAATACATTCTAAGCATCATGTATGGCAGGCCAGAGTCTCTAATAAAATATGGCTTCGGCCTGACACAAACAGCATGTGGGGGTGCACAAGTGCCATGGACAGATGTTGTGGAACATGGGTGTGTGTGTGCATGAGTGCCACAGGGTGGTCTACAGGTGCTATGGCAGGTGCTTGGAAGTACGGGTGAACTGATGAGGGCCTCAGATGGGTGCTAGGGAGTGCTGGGGGCCAGTGAGGGCCACGGGTAAGCTGCTGGGTGAGCACTAGAGAACACAGGTGTGCTGGGGGGGGCATCAGTGGGATGATGAGGCTGTGAAGGGGGCATTAGGGAGGATAGGCTGGCAGGTGGAGGCTGCAGGTGGGTACTACAGAGTGCAGACGGAAGAGCTCTAAGGGCAGGCATGCTACAGAACTTAAATGTCCATGGGAATGCTATGGAGTATGAGATTCCTGGGATCTTCTAGTGGGGCTCCTTGGGGTAAAATGTGATGGGAGTGGTTTGCAACCTTCCTTGCCAGCTTCTCCATTGACTTTGCTTGGAAGGGAAAGTTACAAATGGTGATCACGGGACAGCAGGATGCTGCAGCTATTCTAATTGGGAGCCAGTGCCTGAATCACGATCATGTGACCATGGGGATGCTGTGACGGTTGCAACTTTGAGGATTTGTTGCAAGTACCATCATAAATTTGGTGATTGAATTAGTGATTGAAATTATAGGAGTATCTATAAGAGCAAGAAAGCCTTCATGAGTTTTATTTCATTATGACACCCTACTTGTATGTCCCCTCATAATAAATAGGTGCATATCATACATAACTAATTCAATTTTTATATTAGCAGCCTATGTGATGCCTGAAAATCTTTTTCAGTTTGCTGCCCTGGCTTAGTGTATGTGTCTTCAAGTAAGCCTAGTGCCTGCCTGGACTGGTCTCTGCAGATTTCTTAGCAAGATAGTGATTCACCATTGCCTTCTTTGTCATTTGTGAGAGAATAACTAGCCCAAGGTCACTCAGCTGGCTTTGTACCTAGAGTGAGACTAGAATTTACAGGTTTCCCTGTTTCTAGCCTGGTGCCTTAACCGCTACCGCAAACTGGCTTTCTGGAGATGCAAAAGGTTTGATCAAAGAGGGGTGTTATTGCTATGGTGGAGAAAAGGGGCGTTGGTCTTACCTGATACGCTGCTTCTCGTAGGCTTGAGATAGCATCCAGGAATGGGTTGATCTCGTCTGTTCAGTTGATTGGACTGAGTCTGTCAGAGCTGAAATGCCACGCCTCTGTTGCTAGGGCTTCCCAGCTTTTGGCGAAGACAGAGTGACAGACTTGACATATCGTTATCATAGATCTTCCCGCAGTCAAGGACCAGACAGTCTTTGGGTGGGACTGGATGCTATCTCAACCCTACGAGAAGGAGCGTATCAGGTAAGACCAATGCCCCTTCTCCATAGTGGGTTGAGATAGCATCCAGGAATGGGACATACCAAAGCTGGCTGTCCTATGGGTGGGCTACAGTCTGGTCCGAGTGCTCCCCTTCCGTATGGACACGGTGAAGGACCCGGCGGCCGAATGCCGCCTCCGCCGAGGCAAAGATGTCCAATTTGTAGTGCCTAATAAACGGAGACGGAGATGACCAAGTGGCTGCCCTGCAGAACTCCTCTAGTGAAGACTGCGTTGACCACGCCTCCGTCGTAGCCATGCTCCGGGTTGAGTGCGCTATCATCTGCGTGGGTCTAGGAAGGGACTGTAGATCATATGCCTTGGCTATGGTTAATCTCAGCCATCGACCCACAGTAGGTGAGACCCTGTTGCCTAAGGTGGTTGTTTGAAAGGAAATAAACAGGGCCTCTGTTTTCCTCAGATTGGCTGTCCTCTTAATGTAGATTTGAAGGGCCCTCCTCATGTCCAAGGTATGCCACATCTTTTCCAAGGGGTGGATTGGGTTGGGGTAGAATTGGGTAATTGAGTTCCTGTGCCCTGTGAAACCAAGTGTTTACCTTGATGATAAAGGACAGGTCCAATTGCAAGATTACTCTATCTGCGTGGAAGACGCATAGGTCCTTCCTCACTGAGAGGACAGCTACCTCAGAGATCCACCTGGCCGAAGTGATGGCCACCAGGAACGCCCTTACACATAAGATGGTGCAGGCTTACCTTCCTCAAGGGTTTATAGGGGGTGAGGGATCTCAATACTATGGACATCTCCCAGGAGGGGTACCTGTGCAATACTGGGGGACACAGATTAGTCGCTCCCCTGAGGAATCTGCGGACTGTGGGATGCTGAGCAAGTGATTCCAGCGATCCACAAGTCAATACAGAGGACAGGGTCGTCACCTGCCTCCGGATGGTGTTGGGCGATAGCCCTTTATCTAGACCAGGGGTCTGCAACCTTCAATACTCAAAGAGCCATTTGGACCCATTTCCCACAGAAAAGACCGGGAGCCACAAAACCTGGGTGGGCATGGCCAACTCAACGTCACTCCCACCCAGTCACGACCTCCCAGCCATGCAGGTTTTGCGGCTCCCGGTTTTTTCTGTGAGAAATGGGTCTCTCTCGTTCTCCCTCTCTCTCATTTCTGTTTTTCCTCCCCCTCCCTCTTTTCTTCCTTTCTTTCCCTTCTCTCATTCTCTCCCTCCAGCTCTCATTTCTCTCCCTCTTCCCCTTCTGTTTCTTTCTCCTCTCATTCCCTCCATCATTTTCCCATTTCTTTTTCTCCCCTTTTCTCTCATTTCTTTCTTTCTCTCCCTCATTTTTTTCTCCCTTTTACTTTTTCTTCCTTCTCTGTTTGTTTCCCATTTCCCTCTCATTCTCTCCCTCCAGCTCTCTCATTTCTGTATCCCTCTTCCTCTCCCTTCTCTCTCATTTCTCTTTCCTCTCATTCTTTCCCTCCAGCTCTCTCATTTCTGTCCCTTTCCCTCGTCTCTTTCATTTCTCTCCTTTCTCTCCCTCCAGCTCATTTCTCTGTCCCTCTCCTCTTCTCTCTCTCATTTGTTTCTCTCTTTCCTCTCCCTCTTCTCTCTTCACTCCTGCACTCCGGCTATTGCCCCCTGCCCCCCATAGCTCTTTGCCTGAGCGCAGTGGGCACGAGCTCCAGCCCGAACGGGCGGGAGGCGAGGGCTGCCTTGGGCAGAAATGTGGCACTTTGCTCCGACATGAAGAGGACATGTCGCCTCCTACCGCTTCGGGCTGGATCTTGCGCCCGCCACGCTCGGGGGGGGGGGAGACATGGCAAGGCGATGGCCAGAGGCTTAGTGCAGGAGTGAAGCGGCCCTGTACTTGCCTTCGTGCCACATTTGCACTCAAGGCAGCCCTTGTCTCCCGCTGCACAAGGAGAAAGGGGAGAGATGAGAGAGAGAAAAGGGAATTATCAGATCCCCTTTTCTCTCATCTATCTTTCTCGCGCGCACACATACAAGCAGGATACCCTCCTGGGCCGGGATCACGGGGCAACAATGGCAACTCTACCTCCCACTGCTGCCACTGCACACCCAGTTAAATAGCCAGCTGTGCTGCGTTGGAGAGCCAGAGCTCTTCCCTCTGTGCATTCGGCTGCCCCTCCCTTCCTGAGCCGACACGAAGGGGACCGCAGCTGGCGCTGAGCTGTCCACAAAGGATGTGGAATCTCAAAAAGGGGCACTAGGGCGAGAGCTGGAGCATATGGTTCAGAAAATTCAGGATACTCCCCCTGAGGCTGGGGATCCAGGCCATTGGCGGGTTCTAAGGGCAGGCCAGATGCCACTGAGGCTGCCCGCCTGGATTGGTGTGGGCCAGCGGCAATTCCTTGCCTGATGGCGTCAGCGATAATAGATTGCATGTTGGCAGAGGTTATTGACTGTGCCCACATATCAGGTCTAAGACCTGCAGCTGTTGGCATAAAAGTAGCCTCAGGCACGGCTTTGGCTCTAGTTAAGATGCTGGTCGTGACCCGCATCAGGAATCTGCAGTGTTGATAACCCCCAGAGGGCTGCACTGTCAATGGGTAATATAGGATTATCTAAAGAGAGCTGCTCTCCAGTCCCCCCAGGAGAGAGACTCCTGAAACCCTGCCTGCTGTCATGGCGTGGCTCTGCTTGCACATGTGACAAGTGTGAACTTCTCTTGTCTGATTTTACTTACAGCTTTTCTAGAGCCTTGTCTCTCCAGTGCTCATCTCTCTCTGCTGCTTTGGAGCCCTTGTTAGACTTAATACTCTCTCTGTCTGCAAACTCTGCTTAGAATTGCCCGCCGCTGTTTCAGTTGTGGCGGATACAGTTGGTCTTACAGCCTTTTTGCTCACCTTAGAGCTCGCTGTACCGGCGGTTGCTGCTTTTTCCGCCCCCCCCCTTTTGTCTCCACCACGCTTGTTGCTCTTTTTATTAGCCTTAAGCAAGAGCACGGGCAGTTTGAATGCAGAGTTTGTTGGCAGCAAGCTGTCAATTGGAGCGCGAAGCTCCTGAGGCCACAACTGCCCGAATTAGCTGCTAAGAGCGAGCGTGGGCTCTTTGAATGACAGTTTCGTTGACGGCAGCGAATTGGAGCGGGAAGCTCCTGAGACCACCACCGCCTTAATTAGCTGCAAGTGAGAGCGCGAGGCTCGAGAGGCGAGATTGTTGGCGGCTAACTGTCAAATGGAGCGCGAAGCTCCTGAGACCAGAAACCGCAGCGCTAATGGCGCGAAATAAGGGTGCGAAGCTCCTTTCGCTAACTATCTGCCTGCTGCTGGAAACCGGGGAGCGTGATAGTTCCTGTGACAAGATTGTGGTGGCAAGACACCAATGTCACGATAGCCAGCACGGAGTTCAACGGCCGCTTGCAGCTAGAGCTGGAGCTCTTAGCCTAAATCAACCCAGCGACTCTACCAGATGGGAGTGGGAGTCTGCTGAGGAAAAAACTCACAAGAATAAAATCCAGAAATCTCCTTAGTGTTTGGAATCTGCAATCAGGAATGGGGAGAAAGCTTGGACATGTCTGTCCAGGCTGAGGACTGAGTCAAAAGCTGGGAAGCCCTAGCAACAGAGGCTAGGGCATTTCAGCTCTGACAGACTCAGTCCAATCAACTGAACAGACGAGGTCAACCCATTCCTGGATGCTATCTCAACCCACTATGGAGAATTTCAGGCTTTAGTTTTAGGAGACAGGCAGGATTAAGGGGGAAAACAGTCTTTTAAACTCCTTTAAAAATGTTAGCTCATCCACTCTATGGCCTGCAAATAAGGCATGTGTGAACTTTATGCTGGTTGCAAGTTGCTATCACGTCTAACACTTATTTATGATGACTTAATGGTCATAAAACTAACCAATTCCAACATATAATCCAGCTGAGACTGAAAGTGACCTGTTTGACTGAAGACCCAATAGGTAACTGACAGGGTTCACAAAACGAACACTAAAGTTGCAAAACCAAACACACACATCATAGCTTATGAACATCCTACCTCCTTCCTTTTGATAAAATGAGATATGAACATCCTACCTCCTACCTTTTGATAAAATGAGATTTTGATAAAACGAGAACACCATTTAAATTTTTGCTGATAATCTGTATAGAATGCTTTTAAATGCCAGTAAGTGGCAAAAAATGTTAGGTATTCAATGGAGCCTGTAAGTCACTAAAACTGCAATTTATTTCAATTTCTCTTAGGTGCTTGCTGTCCATCTGGAGTTAAACTGTACAGACTGGGAAACAATAGCATAAGAGTACATTGGCGCAATTCGAAAGAGTCAATAAATTACAGCACAGATCTGTATGGCTCAAAAAGAAATTTCACCTGTATATCCACCGGAGCCCTGACATACTGTGACATCACTGAGATACCCTGTGGGGACGTCTATATGGTGGCAGTGTCACCTCTAATTGATCATAATAGAGCAAAGCTTGCATTTTGTCCTAAGAAAATGTATTCAGGTAAAAACCCTAAAAGGGATTGCAGTAGTAAAAAATTTTGGGGGGACAGCATATGCACGGAAATAAAAATACACAAGAAATTATTATTAATGTGGTTTAAGCTGATGGCTGGCTGGGGAATTCTGGCAGTTGAAGTCCACAAGTCTTGAAAGTTGCCAAGGTTGCACACCCGATTTACACAATGACTGGTATGCACGCTATTATCATTGCCAGATTGTCAGCCCATCTTTGTGATGGCTGCTAACAGTATGGCAACTCTCTACATGGTGTAGAGGCAATTATTTTGTAATACATCATTTTCATTCTAGAGACTTGCTTCTCATTAATCTAGTCCAGTGGTGGCGAACCTTTTTCGGCTCGCGTGCCAAAAATACGCGCGCGCACACCCACCAGCGCTCCCACGTGCCACTACCCAAAATGCAATGCATGTCCCCCCTGCGCATGCGCACCCACACCCACATGCACGCGCCCGCACCATGCACGCGCCCGCACTGCGCATGCGCACATCTACTGCGCACACGCAACCGCCCCCTCCTCCTCCTGTTGCCAGCCTTGCACTCCGGGCAGCAGCAGGATTGCGAGGCTGGCAGCAGCAGGAGGGGGCGGTTCCGCGAGCCGCCCAGCCTGCGCAACGGCCCCCCCCTCCTCCTGCTGTCAGCCTCGCACTCCGGGCAGCAGCAGGAACGTGAGGCTGTCAGCAGGAGGAGGGGGCGGTTGCGCGAGCCGCCCAGCCTGCGTAACCGCCCCCTCCTCCTGCTGCTGCTGCCAGCCTCGCACTCCGGGCAGCAGCAGGAACCAGCTCTCAGCCCCCCTTGTATCTCCTTCAAAAGTATCCCCCCCACACGTTCCAATGCCTGAGGAATTTCCCCAGCCAAACCATCTATTTAAATTCCACCAGTTCCACACACACCGCACCTTTCATTCATGAGGCCAGAGCGAGGAGTGGGCGGCAGCACCCAGCACATTTTTCTGCCGGCTCCCAAACTGCACGCCCCGATGCTGCCCTGCACCGGCGGCTCCGCTATGGCCAGTTCCGCCCACCCAGGGCAGCATCGGGGCGCGCAGTTTGGGAGCCGGCAGAAAAACGTGCTGGGTACTGCCACCCACTCCTCGCTCCGGCCTCATGAAAGGTATCACGCCGGGAATTTCCAGCCAGGCTTCCACGTGCAGGTGGGGGATTTCTTTCATCCCCGCCCCCCCTCACCCCCGCCCCCCCCCTCATACCTGCCCCGCACACCAGCCCACTTACATTGAAGCTGGTGAGGAGAGGGAGGGAGCAACAAACAGCAAGAGGATTTGCTTGAGGCTTGAGCTTTGCAAGCCGAAGAGCCGAAGTAAAGGCGAAGTTAACTTTCGGTTTCGGGTAGCTCTGGTAGCTCTGCGCATGCGTGCCAGAAACCCGGAAGTAGGATGCCGGACCCGTGGCGTGCCAGCTGAAATGGCTCCGTGTGCCACCTGTGGCACGCGTGCCATAGGTTCGCCACCACGGATCTAGTCCATGAAAGCTTGTGACATTAGGTTGATGAGAATTTTGAAAAAACTACTAGCATTTTAGAAATGGTTAGTGTTCTATTCAATTAGACTCAAATTTACCAGTGTTTCTGTGTGTGTACGTTTTAAGTCAGGTCAATTCCTGATGACTGTCTGGATAGTTTTCTTGCCAAAATTTTCCCAATGAGATTTGCTTGCTTCCTGGGGAAGTGTGTGACTGGCCCAACATCACCCAGCTGGCTTGGAGACGTAAGGCTTTCAGGACTATCTCCTGTTTTCTAGGCTGATATCTTAACCACTAGACTAAACACTTACCCAGCATTATCCTAGATTAGTTTCAAATATTAATGTAGTTACAAGTTTATAATAATTTCATTGTATAAAACTCATCCAGCAATTTTAAGCTTTTTTAAAAAAATAAGTCAGTATAACATTTTTGAGAAGTGTTTGCTCTCAGTTAAATACTTACCTTTGTTTTTCTTCTAGTGACATGTTCTGGAAACTCAGTAGGAATGGGTAAGTGGATTTTAAATGCCCATTTTGATTAAGTTAGTGTACTTAAGCTAAGCTTCATCTAATTGGATATTTAGATATTTGTATGAGAAACTCTTACTTGATCCAATTTCTCTTTTAACATTGGTATTTTCTACATAGAAATACATGGTCAAGAATGTGTATTGATCTATGTTCAGAACTACATGAAATTTCGTATGCAGTATACTACAAACTTTAAGTTACTATAATCTTAACACTTGAAACTGCTAAACGTAGCTGAAGGGAATGAACTAAATGTGACAAGAAAGCCCCAGCCACTCTGCTTAAGCCAACCTCAAGTCAGGTTACTTAACCCTGAAGGAAGCAAAAACTATTACCAATGCCAGAGGCTTGTTTGTATTTGATTGATTGCAAAAAGCTTAGGCCTAATTAATACACAGCAGAGACTAGGACTGTCGAAAAAGCATTTCAGAAAGATGCAAACAATTTCCATATTGTAAAAATAAAAAAGGAGTGTGTCCATGAAGCTACCATTTTAGCTTCACCTGAAGATAATTTCACCTTTAATTTCACCTCAAATTTTCAAATGAATTTTCTGAATTACCTTCCTTCTTTAGGACTAATCCTTACCGGAAATGAGCAAAGTATTTTAAATCTGAAACATTTTGTGCTCATAAGAGATCTATCCAACATTACTAGAACAACTGTGTTGTCTAAATATTGTTTTGCACTCAGAACCAGTCAAGTTTAAACAGTGTGTTGGATAGCATCTGGGACATTAGAAAAGAAGACTGAACTTGGACTGTTTCAAAGAATAAACATTACACAGTATATAAATTATCCCTATGTATCTTGAATAGGGAAAAACCCATTGCCCTGAAGGAGACTAAGATCTTAGCATTTCTATTATAAAGTAAAGCAGTGTTTCCCAACCTTGGCAACTTGAAGATATCTGGACTTCAACTCCCAGAATTCCACAGCCAGCAAATGCTGGCTGGGGAATTCTGGGAGTTGAAGTCCAGATATCTTCAAGTTGCCAAGGTTGGGAAACACTGAAGTAAAGCACTGGATAAACAGCTCATAAAGGGTCAAATTGAGGTAAGAGTATAAAAAAACTTAGTATCTTAATTATTGGATTTAAATGTATATTTTTAATACAATTTTCAGTGATTTACAGAGGAAGAAGTGCAGATCAGCATCAGGTGCGGAGTGAAAAAACTGAAACAATCCCGTAAGAATATTTAAAACTGCCTTTGAACAGGAATGTAATGCTCTTTATGCCTTTTCATTCTATATCCACCTTACCATTGTACTTTTTTGGGTCACTTGTTTTATACCATATATTTTACCACTTGTACCATATATTTTAGTCAGAAAAAATGCTATTAGAATTCTTATAAAATTCCATCATGTAATTATTATTGCATATTTATATCCCTTCCCCAATGTGTACCATTATGGAGAATTTAACACTATAAAATATGTTTTTAGGGTGACATGCAGGTTATTTTCACTATAGAAAGATTACTATTAATAACCTAATAGGCATTATAAATGTACCAAATTCTCCATTCTGTTATAAAACCACTGAGCCAATTGGCTTGTTCAGTAGTTTTGCTCATAGACTAGAGGTCTACTCTTTACACAATGAACTGCAATTTCTATTGTTTATGCAAGCCCAGGCTGACTTGTTTTTCACAATGAACTGGTGATAACCAACAAATAAATTAATCCAGTCTTTATTCCAGATATTTCTTATACAGGCCACTAGAACAAATCTACCAAACAGATATGAACTTTTGTGATATGATTTATCTTTCAGTTCGGCATTTTGACATTATCTCACAGGTAATAAAATGTTTTAAAATTTAGTTCCTGTTGTTAGAGAGAAGTTCTTCAGCTCAAGCAATGATCACAAATCTTTGATTAAAAAAACATTATGCATTACGAAAGGAACACTATGAAGATGTTTTATTTTAAATGTCTCATTTATAAAAAAAAGTTCTGACAGTCTGAAATTTAAAGTCTGGTATTTGACCTTATTTTGCCATCCTGCCTCCCTCAATACATATTTGTTAGCCTAAGGTTGCTTCATGAATAACAGGGCAAGGGCATAACACAACAAATGAAAAACATAAGGTAATTTGTATTGAAAGAATCTTTACATGAACAATAAACACTAGCCATAAAATATATGTAGATATGGTACATAGGTTTATCAATCTTAAATGTCCCTGTGAGGTAGCATTGACTACTACATAAAACTCAGCCAAATCTATATCCCTGCCTTAAATTGCTACCTCCTTTGAAAAGTCTAGTCTAATTATAACACATTCTTGAGTTTCACGGTTAAAATGTGTTTTAAATGTGTTCCCAAGACAACAGTTCTAGAACTGCAACCTTCATGGATGCTGAATGCACATAAATATTTTAGATATAATACATGTTCAAGACCCATCCTTAAAAGCTTCTGCCATACTATTATGCAAAGCACAGCCATGCTAATGCAAAGATAGAAACCATAATTCCACATCTATAAAACAAAGTAGAATTAGTGGCAGTTTTATTGCCGTATACAAATGTAACCAACATGGCAACCATGCCAAAGGAATTACAACAGTTTCAGGACATATGTACAGATTGTACATTTCAGAAACAGTTGAACATTTTTTATAAAAAAAAATGCACAAACAGATTTGCATCATGAAATTAACTAAACAAATGGACTGGAATAGCCAACACTTTTAATGGGATTACAAAGGCAGTTCCCTACTCAAAATAGGAAATGACAATCTGCAGCCTAGAGGGAGGTTGAAGAAGAGTGCTCATCAACTACTGCACAATCTCAATTTTAAGAAAAAATAAGCAAGATTTCAAAACATTTATAGGATTCAATGTGATCCATTTCTGAATATTTATACAGTCTCATCTTTGTTTTTAGATTGTTTTTCTTGATTCTCTTGTTCTGTACTTTGGCTCCTCTGTTGATCGTGTTTATCTGAGTGGTCCTTATCACTGTGGTCAGATCTGTGGGAACGTTCTTTGCTTTTGCTACGTTTTCGTGATCTTTCTTTACTAGGACTACGGTCTCGTTTTCGAGACTTTTCACTGCTATCAGTTCTTCCTCTGCTTCGGCTTCTGCTCTGCTTGTTTGATTTCTCTTTACTTCCACTTTTATGTTTACTTGACTTGTCTTTACTCCTGCTTCTACTATGCTTGCTAGCATTTCTACTTGTACTTCTACTCCTATGCTTACGATCCCTACTTCGGCTTCGGCTATGCCTCCTCTCTTTTTTGGCATCTCTTTTTTCATCTTTATGCTTCCTTTCATCTTTTTCATCTTTGTGCCTCCTTTCATCTTCACTTTTACCTTTTCTGTCTTTTGATTTTTCTTGAGAATGATCTCTTTCTCTAGATCGATCTCGTTCTCTTTCAACACCTCTCTCTTTGTCATGGTCACGCTCCTTCCTTTTATTTCTTTCGTTTTCTTTCTCTTTCTCTCTCCTATCTCCTTTTCGATCGCGGCTTCGACTTCTATGCCTTTCCCGGCTTCGCCTACGTTCCAATGCGCGATCAGAACTTCGAGACCGTCGCCTTTCTCTCTCTCTCTCCTTAGCTTCACGCTCTAATCTTTGTCGCTCCCGTTCCCTTTCCAATTCTCTGTCAAAACTGGATGAACCCCGTCCTTCCCGATGATGACTTCTGCTTCTTGATCTTCTAGGTGACCTCCTAGGACTCAAGGATCTTCTTGGAGACCTATATTAAAATGATAAAATGCTTTAGAAACAGTGTTTTCACAACAAGAATTTAACTGTAGAACATCTAATCTTTTTCATCTGTTGGGTTAATTGTCAACTTCAAGAATCAAATTTTTGCATTATTAATTTATTATACCTGATGTAATGTATACGAAAATGCACAGAGGTAGGATGCAATCATTTGATCAACTTCTGGTGTCTACTTAGCATAATTAATTTAGTTGTATTTGTATATGGCCCAATCCTCAACAAAACTGGGTGATTATTTAATTTACATTAAATAGTTTATATAAATAAAGAACCTATAAATAAATAAATACCTTATATAAATAAAAGAACCCAGAACCATAAAATCACAAAACTGTTATTTTAGAAATAAAGATTAATAAACAAACTGAGATGTAATAGCAGCTAACATATAAATTACAACAGGAAAAAATGTTGAAAAATGATTGCTTTTACTTCTTTCATCAGAGTTAACTCAAAGATGGGTTTAGCTTGAAGTGATGAAGAAGTGATGAACCATAAGACCAGGCAGCCACACAAAAGGCAACTTTTCTGGTTCCCATCTCTTTAGCTTCATGAATAGTGGGTATCTACCACAGGCCTTCATGACTTGAACATGTGGGATGAACAGATTCTATTTGGATCACACGGTCCCAAAGACAGCCAGGATCCAAGCTATGAAAAGCTTTAGAGGTAACTAACAACTAGCACTTTGAACTGGATCAGGAAATCTACAGGTGGCCACTATAGTAATCAAAGAAGTTGTGTTACCCTGTTGAACTGGATTTCATCTGTCAGGATATGGGCTCTCACATTCATTGTTAGTTGAAATTTCTGAATAATAAACAACTTGAAATGGAGCATGTTGCAATAGTCTAATATGGGTGATGAGGCTAGTTATACACTCAAAGAATGACTCTATTTGTTCCTCTAGGAGGAGCACAGATTCAAGAGAATCTACACTTCACAGACATGCTCCTTCATCAGTGAAACTCCATCCAAAGTCTAAGTCAGAGCTACTAAAAATCTTTCCGAATCATTACACATTCAACTTGAACCTTCTTGACCTATTCAGTCCCTGATAACCTCTAAACACAAGGTATGATAAACTCTGCATCTCTAAGGAGAGGTTTAATAAAATCCAAAGGATTGTAATTCCCATTATACAGGTTTTATAATTATATTCCCATTATAATCATTTTACAATAGAGACAAATGCAGTTTTTGGTCTAGATTGGTAAGGATCTAGATGACCTATTTCTTCTCCGATATTTTGCAACTAAGTTCCAACCCCCTTCACCCAAACTTTCCCTAAACAAGTGGGTTGGAGATCAAACAGCGTCACACAAATCCTATGTAAACTTGAAAGACTAATCAGACTGAGCAAAGGGCACCAAGCTACTAGTAAATACAAGCAATTTAACCTCATATAATAGGTGCATGGAGGGTCAGCAGCTGCCTCAGCTGGGCATGTCATATCAGCAACAGAAGAAAGAAGATGGTGAAGATCAGGTTGGGGGAGCAGGGGTAGAGTGTTAGAAGAATACAGGGCAGACAAAAGGCAGAGTTAAGGGGGAGGGCATTGAAGTGCACATTGCAATTATAAATGGCAGACTGCCAAGTACCCAAATGTTGATCACATGACTGTAGGGCGCAAGAACAACCATAATTTCAAGGACCAGCTGTAGCTACCATTCATTCAGCATATCCTAACTTTGAATGGTCATTGAACAAATGGTCATTGAGGACTACCTCTACCTGAGCAGGTGTTCAAATTAAATTTTACTTCAACCATGAACACCTAATAGCTAAGTCCATTTATCACAACTTAGCTACCATATGGGAATATGTACCAATCTTACAGAGGAGCTGAGAAAATAACATGAAGCACTTTGTTAGTTCAAAATGATATATTATTTATGTAATAGCAATAGACAAATAATATTTACAATAGCAAAATAACGCAATGATTATGCCAAATTACTAGAGAATGATTAAACAATTATTTGATAAAGTTAAAATATAACCTTGAACGTCTACGCTCTGTATGCCTGTCTGCTTCTTCTACTCCCTCTTTGCCATCCTTCTTGATTTTTCTAGGTCTGGCTTTAATTTGTTGATCAATGTTCTTTTGCACCGGTACAGGAATTCTCGGAAATAATGTAGAAAACCATTCAAGCTTAGTAAGAAAAGAGCGCAGCATTTCTCCAATGGTCATCATGCAGCCACCACCTGCTTTCACATCAAGGTCCTTCAAAAAAGAAACACAAAACACAAAACACATTCTGATTGTGAGAAGCGATCTAAAATTTATCTAGAAACAAATGCTACTTATACTGATTGCCATATTTCAAATACGATGGCTTAGCTGTTTTTGCTGATAATTAAGCTGTTATATGAAGTTCATTCTCTTGCATCTTTGCATTTTGCTATTTTAAAGGCTGGAAGTTTGATTTAATACCCAAGCATGCAGGTATAGACTATTCCTGCAGCCAGGCAGTAAAGGATCCATTTCTTAGTAAATCAGGTTGAAATATTAGCATAACTGAGTTGTATTCTATTATCACATATCACATATTCCATAAAGGAAAAGTAATTTGTTGTACATTATCTGGTATTTTGAGGACTATTGCCACAAATCAGAACTACCATTTATCCATACTTAGGATGACCATTCCTGTCTAAAAATGATAAGAAAAGTCTGTAGTATAAAATGGACTCTACCTAAATAGGAAGCAATAGCAAACCAACTGCCATGAAGCAGTGAGTTTTCTAATTTAGAGTTATGCAACAAATAAATAAAGTAACAAATAATTGGAAACGCATAATCCATGATGACCATTGTCTCGGAAAAGGGTCATTACCGCATGAAGGCCTTCTTGCTATGCCCTCTCACAGCTCAGGACATGTTAGTCAGCTATTGTCAGGCCCAAACCTATAGTGCAAGCACACAAGGAAAGTGAGATTTGTTATCTAAAACAGGAACAGAAAATCTGTATGTAAAACTGCTTGCACTCACACACATTTAAGTGTTCAGAAATACAGTTTTTCCAAACAAAATCGTTGCAAAGATTTTCTTTTCTAAAGAAGAAAACAACACATTAGCTTAAATGTAGTTCCTGAAAAATATAAATAGAGTATCAATGAATTCATAAAAACATTTGTATTTAGGCAAATATATATTTATATATATAGATGCTTTCACACCTTCAACACTGGCAAACTGGAAAAAATGTTAACATATGAAAGTGATTCCTTTGTATTCCTGCAGTTTTAGTTAGTTGGTTGAAAAACTGAGCCATGAATTAGTTATGGATAAGAACTGAGAATGTGATAATAAATAAATAAATAAATGTGCCAGTGTTGTGTATGTATATGTGTAATGAATGAAAAAAATCCATCTAAATCTCACTTTAAGAGACTGCATCACTTGATTTCAATAACCACTGTTATTGTATAATATTGTATAGTACATGGGTATTATAACTGAAACATGTTCATGATAAAACCTAAAAATTCACATCAGATCAGTGTTGGGGAGGTAAAAAAAGAATTCAGATAAACTAATGTATGGGGACTAGAGGAATTTAACATTTAAGCAAGATAGATATGGAGTTCCTAATTACTATAGAAATTTGTTCTTTTGGATTATTATTTTTTTGAAAATGTAAGTTCAGTGGACAATTCTGGAAGTGAAAACATTGAAGAACAGAATGTAACAGTCTGTTTATTGTTTAAAAAAGTGGCAATTCAAAACTACCAACATACTGCTTCCTAACAAAAAACACCTTTCTCTTGAGTTCTGAGAAATGATTTAACTTCTAATAAAGTTAGAAAGCTAATCCAAGTTTGCACATCATTAAGGATGAAAGTTTTTACTAAGATTTATAGTTAAAGATAATTTTTGCATTTTATAAAATATCAGAAAGAAAAGAAAAAAGAAAACAAAGTATTACCCTTGTTGACATACCTCCTCATCATCGAGAAAGGATTCAAACCAGTCCCATAAATCTTTTGGAGGCTGTGTGTACCTAAAATACAAAGTAATTGTGTAAATGTAACATTTTTTTTCTGTGGATAAAACTTAAGTTTGTAATTAAATACAAAACTACTTACCTAATATACATGAATCCAAGGGCCCTAATGTATGGGGAATCTGTATGAGTTATTAGTCCCATCACTTGCTTACGGGTAAGCTTCAAAGTAAATAACTTGTACAAGAGGCAAAAGGCTGTAGACACTATACCTCCAGTTCCAACTCCTCGCACCTTTCAAAATGAGAAAAGAAAAAAAACCCCATAATTGATTCAACAGAGGAACAATTACAGGTGAGTTTTTTTTAAATAAATTATTTTCTGTGCTCAAATTTTTAGGGGAAGGAAGAACGGAATCAGGTGTATTATGTAGTACAAGAAGCTACATCTTCTCCCAATGAAATGACATTATTGCCAATCATTCAACTGGGACTTGCCTTACATTGCTTAGGGAAGAAATATTTTATTTCCTTATTTAGACTTACATGATAATCCATTTTGCCAGAGTGAATCTGGATGGCTAACATTAAAAATAAATAAAAATAATAATTAAAAAAAACAGTCAACACATGAAACCTGTTTTCTCCTTCACACATTTGAAAAGCTTGAAGAGACAACATGTACTTGTCTGCATGTTTATTCCCCTTAGAATAAGGGATAAATATGTATGTATGGTGTTTGCTAAATTGGAAATTAATATTCTAAAATGAAAATGTCTCTCTCACTAAAATATTATTGATATTTTTAAAAATTAAATTTTAACTTATTGACTTATTTACCTAAAGCTTCATTATGTGTTCCTTCTTTAAAAAACTGAGAACCCAGGAGGGGCGTGGCCAACATCCCAGCGGCATGGAGTTCCCCGTGCTCTGCGGGAAATTCCAAATCCCAGCTGCTTGGAGACCTGGAACCAATCTGTACCAGGTCAGAACCACCCTGTAGGGGTGGTAGAAAAGAGGCACCTGTCGGTGGGTGGGGGGAGCCCTGGCAAACCCCCCAGGGAGCTGGCACCAGCCTCTTGGCCAGCATCTGAGGAAGACGACCCTGTCGTCATCAGCTGGGACGGTCAGAAACGAATGGATTGATTGAAGAGACCGTGGTTTGCCTGGGTGACAAGATTTAAGCATCTATGCTGGAGAGAGGTGAAGAAGTATTGAAGCTGGTGAGTGTTTGACCGATATAACGATTAAAAAAAGAAAATTAAAACTTAAAGGAGAACAAAAGAGGTTTCAAAATGGAGGGAGCGGCTATCTAGCAATTTGAAAGACCATAGAGAGATTTAAAGGAACAGGATTAAAAGCCCAAATTTGAGGACGTTTTTATAACAGACTTGGTGGAATTTAAAGTGCTGGAAAAACAAGAATTTGAAGAACGTATTTTATAATTGCTAAGTAGATTTAAAATAAAGACTCTTTTTTTTAAAAAAAGAGCTGCCTTGCTTTATTGGGAATTGACAATGCCATCTGCTGGTTAAAAGAAAATACTACAATAGGCTGTGGAAGCATGTTTATGCTAATAGCTGAGACTGACCTTGACTAAAAGAAGACACCTAAGAGTCTGAAAGAACTTAAAAGCAGTGTGTAACTTGTTATTGTGTCTGATGGTATAATGTTTTGGGGATAGAAGAGGACTTTGAATTTATTTATTTAATTTATTTATATTTCTATGCCGCCCAACTCCCAGAGGAATTGGACTGGATTGGAGTGGACTGTAATATAAAGAGACTATATGGACTTGAGATTTAATTTAAAAAAATTATGAACTTTGTGAATTATGAACTTGACAATATGGAGGCGTCTGATTATGAGGAATTGGTTGGGATATTAAAATACTTCTATGAAGATTTTAAAAATTACTTTTTGGAAGTTAGAGGTGAAAAGAGAACAGAAAAGAAGCTGGATTATAAAGAACACTTAGAAATAACAATGGTAGGAAACGAAAATGAAGAACAAGAAGACTACAAAGATAAAAAGAGAACAGAAGAGAAAACGCAGATTGATGATTACACTGGGATTTACAATGACAAGAAAAATAAAAAGGAAACTGAAAATTAAAGACAGACTGATGATTATACTGGGACTTACAATGATTACACTGGGATTTACAGTGATAAGAAAAAAGCAAGAGGGGAATATTGGTATCAGAAGAAACAATATAAAAATGAGGGGGGTAACAGAAAGAAGAGATTAAGAGAAATTGAGATTAGACCTACACTAATGACATATTCAAAAGGAAGAAAAGGAGTTTGGGGAAAAAGAAGCCATTGGTATACAAATAAAAGAAAGAAAAAGAAAAAGCTAAGAGAATGGGGGTGGAAGGGAAATATTTATAAGAATGAAATATTTGAGAGATAAAAAGAGAATGGATGATTGATGGTGGAATATCATAGAATTTTGTTTAGAATTACTTTATTATACTTTAACAGTATTAGTTGTGTATAGGTTTGGTATATAATTAATCAGTATAATTATTTAGTTAAAAAGTTTCTTTTAAGGTTAATAATTTTACATTAGCTTGGTACATGATGGATTGAATTAAATTTAGAATTAATTGAGTTAAACATTGATGCTGATAGGGGGAAAAGAATAAAAGAAAGAAGGGAAATAAATTAGACTATAGTAGGTCAATTGTCGGAAGAATATATAATTTGAACATTTATTACCCTTTTCTATAAGATTTGTTTTATGTAAAATGTGTACAACGTATAAATCTGATTTAATATTGAAAGGATTTAGATGATTATTGATGTTGTTGGAATAATATAAGATTTATATAATTAATACTTTTAAAGGTCTTTATATAAGATTATATAATTAATAAATTGGATTTTTTATTATGGGGAACTTAGAATGTTTAACCAATGGATGGAATGGTAATGATAAAGATTGCATTTGTTTAAATATAGAGAATGAGTTAAAATAAAAGAAAATTGAGTAAGAAAGTTGGAAGGGAGATATGAAAGGGGAAAATAAATTAAAAATTTAGGGCATTCAGAAATGATGGGGAAAAATTATGAGTAAAGATACTAATTGAGGAGAGGGAGGAAAACGGCCTAAAATCAAGAGGTATAGGAGATAACGAACGCTCTTGGAAGTTAAGCTATAGCGATTAATTTGGAAGAAAGCAGAAAATTAGAAGTGGTAGACCCAGGCGACAAAAAAATAGGAGGAAGGAGGCAGCAGTAGAACAATAGTAGATATACCTGGTAGAAATATATAAGTATAGAAAAGGGAAAGATACAAGTTTAATAAATAGCTCCGATGTTGGAATGAAGTTAGGGTTTTTGAATTACTAGTCTGCTAACCATAGAATGGATTATGATTATGTACTCAGGGAAGGATAATATGATAATATGGTATATGGTATATGTATGGATATTTGTGTAATTTAGTTAAAAAAATTATAAAAAATAAAAAACAAAAAACTGAGAACCTAGAATTTAATAAAAACTAGCATTTGATTAAATATAAAATATAAAAATTAGCACTGCATTTATCATTTGGAAATATTATCTTTAATCCTCTTAATCTCCATTATAACAATAAACAGGCTGTTGGTTTGTTATGAAATGTGTTTGAATATTAGTTGCTCGGGTTGGTAGTTAGGCTGTTGGTTTGAGCTCCAAGCTTGGCAATTTGATTGCAAACATTTAGTCACCATTTGAGGAGATATCATCAGAGCGTTTTGAATTGTGCTCATCTCTCAGAACACAGGTCTTTAAATACCTAAGGTATCGAAACGTTGTAACTTTTAATGGTCGCTAAATGAATGGTTGTAAATTGAGGATTACCTGTAGTTTGGTCCATTAAAAGTTTTGTTCATAACTCATGCAACATATTTTTATTTCAGAGTGAGATTTTTGTTATATTTACTGTTATGAAATTGTGTGGATATTTGTAGCTTGGGTTGGTAATTAGGCCAACCCAAGCTAAATACCTAATGTAGCTAAATACATAATGTACCTAAAGACCTGTGTTCTGACAGACAAGCACAACTCGAAGCACACAGACGATGTCTCCTCGAATGGTGACGAAACGTCTGCAACCAAATTGCCAAGCTCCGAGCTCAAACCAACAGCCTAACTAGCAACCCAAACTACTAATATTCAAACACATTTCATAACAATAAATATAAGGAGAATCTCTCTGAAATAAAAATGTTCCATGAGTTATGAACAAAACTTTTAATGGACCGAACTACAAGTAACCCTTGACTTACAACCATGCATTTAGCGACCATTCAAAGTTGCAATGGCAGTGAAAAAGTTGACTTATGACAGTTTTTCATATTTACAACTGTTGCAACATCCCCATGGTCATGTGATTAAAATTTCAGCAATTGGCATATATTTATGGCAATTGCATTATCCTGGGGTCATGTGACCACCATTTGTAACCTTCCCAGCCAGCTTCCGACATATCAAGTCAATGGGGGAAGCCAGATTCGCTCAATAACTACATGATTCACTTAACTGTGGCAAAAGGTCATAAAATGAAGCACAGCGTACTTAATAACAGCCTTTGCTTAGCAATAGAAATGTTGGGCTCATAAGTCGATGACTAATTGTACTAATGAACTGGGCGAAAGCTTGCAAACTAAAGTTTTTTATAGGTCATTTTGAAAAGATTAACTTTTTTTTAAAAGCTCCAAAATGCAGAAATCACGTACTTCTACTTACCCCTCCGCACATCCCTGTTTGACCTGCAGTTTTTCTGCTTCCCTTCTCCCAAGGCTCAACATGGGTAACCTGTAAACAAGTAACAAATTAATTAAATCTACCATTACTTTATATTTATATTTGATCTTCTCATTAAGCATATTGTTTCTGTACATTCCAAACTATAAGAAATTTGGACATGCCCCAATTACTATAAATTCCATGAAAAAGTGATGAAAAAGAACATCACCAAAATCATAACATGTTATGCAACTCACTACCACATGATGCAATAGTGATTATCAATTATTACAGCATCCCTTGTTTGAGCAAACATATCAAGTCTTCATAAGTAAAGTGATGGTAATTGCGAAATACTGATAAGAGATTGGAAGACTCTTAAAATGTTATAGAAAGGTTTAGGCATTGTTTAAAATAAAAACAAACCAAATAAATATATCAATAGCAACTTCAAGCTAATATTTTGTTAAAGTGTTTGTTAACAGTATAGAAATCAGCGCTAAATCCTAATCCTATTCTGCAGACCGTGTGTAGAACAGAATACATCAGAGCCAGCTTGGCTTATTGGTAAAAACACCATGCTAAAAACCAGGAGACCCATGACTTTTAGTCCTGCCCTAGGCATGAAAGCTGGCTGAGTGACATTGAGTCACTCACTCACTCACTCACTCACTCACTCACTCACTCACTCACTCACTCACTCACACACTCTCTCTCTCTCTCTCTCTCTCTCTCTCTCTCTCTCTCTCTCTCTCTCTCTCCCCCCCCCAACCCATTTCACAGGATTACTGTTGTGGAGAAAACATGAGGAAGAAGTAGTATTAGGTACGTTCACTGCCTTGAGTTGTTCATAAACATAAAAGTGGGATTAAATCAATACAATACAGAAGCTATTACGCCACTTTTTAAAAGTGCAAAGAAAAAGAAAAAAGACAATAGGATTTACAGCAGCAGACCTAAGCAAAGAGATATGTGTATAGTTCAAAGAATGAGAAGAAAATGAAAGAAAAAAAAGTACACATTCCTTTACTCCCCCAAAAAACTATTCTTAGAGAATTCTTAGAGAATTCTCTGCATTCTCCATTGAGTGCAGAATGTAACAGGTGATAAACTACGTTTCATGAACACACACATACAACTTATAGGTGGCTTTTATTATTTTTAAAATATCTAAATTTGGAGCATACTTAAGTATGTAAACAAAATGTAACTATTTCTTTTGAATAATTCATTTTAAATCAAGAATTGATTTGTAAATTGCAAAAATAAGGAAATGTTCATAGCTTGAAACTGAATGAAAAACTATATATCCATGGTTGAAATAAATTTTAAAGTTAATTGCAGAAAAATTAACCAAATAAACAAATCAGTAGTACAACTTTGTCTGATAATGGTGATGTTTGTTCTCTTCCCATATTATCCAAATATCCACATTTAATTAACTAGAAGCTGATTCTCTCTAACAATGTCATGTTTGTATTTGTTTTGGCATTGAATATAATGACCCAAATCATTTTCCAATTCTCCAAAAGCTCTTATACATAACCACTTTCACTGATTTTGACAAATATACATTCCTCACAGAAAAACATATACTACTTGCTATTTTCTATAAGCAGATAGCACATCTTAAAAATTCTCAACCCATTTCTGCATCTTTAGCAAACATTCTACCAAATATATATAAATTCATATTCTAGTTTTCCTACATTTATTGATAAATGGTGGAAACTGTTCATTCCATTTTCTTTACCAAAGGTTTCTCTTTGATGCATGAATTTTGACATTCATATTTACATATTGGATGCATTATACCAGTGATGGCGAACCTTTTTTTCCTCAGGTGCCGAAAGCGAGTGCTTGTGTGCTATCACACACGTATGTGCAAGTGCCCACACCCATAATTCAATGTCTGGGGAGGGTGAAAACAGCTTCCTCGCCTCCCCCCAGAGGCCCTCTGGAGGCCGGAAATGGCCTGTTTCCTGACTTCCGGTAGGCCCAGTAGGCCCGTTTTACGCCCTCCCCAAGCTGCAGAGACTTCCTTAGAGCATGGGGAGAGCGAAAATGCCCTCCCCTGCACCCCCGGAGGCCCTCTGGAAGCCAAAAACGCCCTCCCAGAGCCTCCGTGTGAGCCGAAAGTTAGCTGACCGGCACTACGCACATGCGCGCTGGAGCTAAGCCAGGGCAACAGCTCGCATGCCCCCAGATATGGCTCCGTGTGCCACCTGTGCCATAGGTTCGCCATCACTGCATTATCCTATACTTGACACATTTACATTTAGTGCTCAACTTCCGACTGGTTGTTTAGTGGCTGCTTGAAGCTACAAAGACCCCCCCCCCACTTCCCAAAGGTACCGGTACTTATGATTTGGCTCTGGCAGTCACCTCCTTGCATGCGATTACATTTTGGGTGCTTGGCAAATGGCCTGCAATTATGGCCGCTTGCAGTATCCCATGGTCAGGTGGTTGTGATTTACATTTTTGCTGAAAATTGGTATTTACTTCTGGTTTGGGGCAAAAATACCCCAGAGCAAACAAGGGGTTTGCTTAACGATCACAGCAAAATAATTGTAAAAACAGATCTGGTAATGTGACCTGCTTTATAACCATATTGGGCAAGCTCCTTTACAGATGTAAGCTGAGGACTATCTACACTGCAAATCAGACTTTCAGTCAGCAACACATCAGCTGCACATAAAACTACCGTTGCATTCACATTTCTAACCAATACCCCTCTGCCATCACAAGAATTTCTCAGATTTAATGATAAACATATTAAACAACCAAAAGGTTATCACATATAGAGGTATGTTGCTGAATGTTGAACCATTTGCTATGTAATCCATTTATTTTTAACCATGCATCAGACTTACTGTATTCAACACCCAACTCCACATTTGTCTAGAACATTCCATAATTCATACTTATTTTATTTATCATACACATTTCTAAATCAACACATATATAATATACTCTTGAGTTCATGTACTTCTCAATGACCTGTTGAAAAGCAGCATCCACATTTCTGAATTTTTTCTTATTGTCACCTTAAGAATCTTTCAATTAGAATTCTGTTAGGCACCTTCCCAGTGATATACAACAAAATCTCCCTGTAGTTTTTGTATTCACTTTTGTTATACTTCCCATTGTATACAGGATGATAAATTCTTCTGCCTAGAGCAGTGATGGCGAACCTATGGCACGGGTGCCACAGGTGGCACGCGGAGCCATATCTGCCGGCACAAGAGCCATTGCTTAGCTTAGCTCCTGCGCGCATGTGCGCGCCGGCCAGCTGATTTTTGGCTCGCACGGAGGCTCTGGGAGGGCATTTTCGGCTTCCGGAGGGCCTCCGGGGGGACTGGGAAGGGTGTTTTTGCCCTCCCTAGGCTCCAGGGAAGCCTCTGGAGCCTGGGGAGGATGAAAAATGGGCCTACCAGGCCCACCAGAAGTTGGGAAACAGGCCATTTCCGGCCTCCAGAGGCCCTCCGGGGGAGCGGGGGAGGCCGTTTTCGCCCTCCCCAGGCATTGAATTATGGGTGTGGGCACTCGCACATGCACGATAGCACGCGCGCATGCACTTTCGGCACCCGAGGGAAAAAAGGTTCGCCATCACTGGCCTAGAGCTTCTTTTGAAGGCGAGATGGGTAGCCTATAAATTTAATCAATAAATTCTTCCAATTGTCAAGGTCAGAGACAGTACTCTTCAAGCACACTTTAAGGAAATCATACAAACAAATGATCAGTAAAATACACCTGTGTTTTAACATTTCTCCAACTATGTCATCTAAGACTACAGCCTTACCATTTTTCAATATTTCACATTCTCCTTTTCATCATGTTGGACATTAAAATTTATTGTATTTGTTTCAATCCTATTCTTTAATATATTATTATCACTGCAATACAAATCTATAAATTCTTCTTCCAGCACTCCACTTTTGCTTCAGCTCAATTTTGCAGCATTTTTGTATGATTTTTTTCTGTATCCACAGCATCTTTCACTTCATCTTTCTACCAAGTTTCCTTTTTCCTATTAAAATAACTCTACATGCTTCTGTGACACACTACAATGCAATTATTTTCATTATATTCAAAACTGCTTCCATATTCTGTTTTCTTACACTGATTTTCCATTTATCCTGTGGGATGACTAATTTATTTTCTGTCATAAAGGACTTGTATTTTTCTTCATCCAGTTATTCTTTCATTTGCCATTTTTATGTTCATTTTCCCAAAAGCAACCCGACACTACCTAAAAATGGCATATCCCACAAACAGAATCTTTCATCACGCTTCTTCCCTTCACTGATTCCCTCAAACTTTTTATCATAAACAATAAAATAATACGTGTTTTTAGATTTATTGGTAGTCTTCCAACAAACCATTATTTACATTTTTGCCAGAAACTGGTTTCTGGCAAAAACTGCTTATAGCGAACAATGGGTTCACTTTACAAGCTATTGCAAAAAAGGTAAATAAAATCAACTCAGTTATGTAATGACCTGTTTTACTTATCAAGAATCATGATCATAAATGCTAGGCTCAATTTTGATCATACATCAAGGATTATCTATATATGGATTACTTTACCATAAAAAGTCCCTTTCTATGACCCTGTAATCCGTTAATTCAAGGTAGAATCGGGGCGACATATATGTATAAAGAAACCTATATACATATGAAACAAACATTTTTCAATACAAATACTTACCAAAGACTAATTACAATATTGGGGCTTTCAAATGGTTGAGTTTTGTATTCATTTTTGTTCTCACATATTCATTCATGACACTTCATGACATTTTTTTCCTGATTTGCATTCATTCAGAATGTCACATATTTTTTCTCTAAACTCATTCCTGGTGCTTTCATTTCTACTATCAATGAAATATAATGTATACTTTTATATATACCCATACAAACTGAATGATACTAACTTCATCCTTTCTGAAATACCATATTTTTCGGAGTATAAGACACACCTTTTTACCCCCCAAAAGAGGGCGAAAACCTGGATACGTCTTATACACCGAATGTAGCCCCACCCACCCCCACCCTTTGGCCTCTGTCTTCCAGCAATTTACCTGTTTGCAGCAAACAGGGAACAGCCTGTTAAGACAAGCAAGTCCTGAGCAGCTTCCCGATCCCCAGCTGATTTGCCACATGCTAAAATGAAAGTGAAACTAGCTGCAAAGAGGCAAATAGCTGGGAGAAACACGCAGATTTTTATTTTCTGCTGAACTGGGTGCAAGGGGGTAAGTAAATAACTATAAATGTCTGTAGAATGTTCAAATTATTAGACTTATTTTTTAAAGACTGCTTTATTATTGTTCTAGACCAGGGGTCTCCAACCTTGGCAATTTTAAGACTTGTGGACTTCAATTCCCAGAATTCCACAGCCAGCTTTGTTAGCTTTGCTGGCTGTGGAATTCTGGGAGTTGAAGTCCACAAGTCTTAAAGTTGCCAAGGTTGGAGACCCGTTAGACAACTTAACAAAATAAAGAAGCTTTTTAAAATAAATGCTTGTTCTGAAGAGGCCCAGTGCTATTGTATCTTCTTTTAAATAATAGAGAATAATGTATACTTCCAGAAATTTTAATTAATTTTAACAGCTCTGTACAAGTATAGTTTGAAATGTAACAGTGTCCTGTTTAGTATTAGAGTTAAATCCTGACTTACCTTGGAGTAAATCTATTTAAATAATTGGGAGGAGTTAGTGTGACTACATTTAAGAAAACTTTCTGGCATAATGTACATTTCTCCAATTCTTTGCTATTTCTATGGGTCAGGCACACATGCACAGAAATACACAGCAAACAGTGTATATCATCTGTGCTGTTTGCCAAATTGCTGAGAGGCAGAGGCCTTTTTTCCTTCTTTTCCTCCCCCAAAACTAAGGTGTATCTTATACGCCGGTGCGTCTTATACTCTGAAAAATACGGTAGTTCTTACCCCTTAATTTCGTATTTAAACTATATCTTCACTTCCATGCATGCATTTATTCATCAACTCCACTCCACAAGCTCACCTTGAAAACCTTCCCCCTTTCTTACTGAAAAACACTACTTTTCTTTCTTTCATCTCATTCATTCATACTCTTTAGCATCCCAAGTTGCAATCAAAAACATGGGTCTCAGTCTCTGTCACCCATAAGGGCTTTGATCCATCAAGGCTTTCACATAATGCTTGTCAATAACATAAAGGAGGTGTCATCTAAGTTATCAACCTTAGTTATCACATCTAGCATTTTCTGGTGAGACTAGGACACATGAATTTTGATTGATTCTGACCAATATAGTGCCTCAAACACATCCACAAATCCAGATTTATGGAGTAGGTTTAGATAATTCTACAGAAGCTAGGATTTTCAATATAGAGATTACCTTACAATCCCTTATGTTGCCTGCAACTTAAAAATATAAATGGGGTGTTCTGACACACATTCAGGATATTCAATTAAAAGAACTGAAATTTAATAGAAAATTTTAAGAAGCAATTCCTCCTATGTAATGCTAATACAGTAGTTCTGACTCTTCATGTTCTGAAGGTATGGATAAGCATTCAGAAAATAGAAAATGAAAAGGCTTATCTAACTCACAGTTCAGAATACTTTTTGCACCCGATCAGATTTTTCAGATTAGATTACAGGGAGGAAAAATTAGCAAATCAATCTTTGAATGCATTCTCAAGGGTGAAAACTTAATTTAGCATTGTACAGGTAGTCCTTGATTTACAACTGTTCATTTAGTAACTATTGAAAATTACGGCACTGAAAAAAGTGACTTATGATCATTGTTCAGTTGCGACCTTTGCAGCATCTCCATGATGTGATCCAAATTTTATCGTTTAGTATTGTTTATGTTTCCTAGTAACTATTTATCTAAATTTTAATCATGTCTGTATTTTGCTTTTCAAGGCTGTAAAAAGTCAGGCAGATGCAGTGTCCAGCTAGCCATTATAACATAGAATGATAGTATCTATGCTAAAATTACTAGAGTAATCTTATTCATAAGTAAATAAAACCAAGTCTCATAAAGTTCATTAGCGCTTCCCCACCCCCAGAGAAGCAGTTACAAAAACGAAAGAATAAATAATAGTCAATCACAATGATGTACTGGGACATCTGGTAAACTTAGAATTTTAGACCAGAAACTCATTCATCCATTAAACTCATCATGCAGTGTGATGTGGTCATACTCCTCAGGGCAACTACTTCTCACAACTGTTATAAAATTAGATTCTAATATACGCTACCCTGCGTTTCTGGGAGAAAAAAAACAAACAAAGTAAAATTCACTCTCACTTTTAGAAGTGTGGAAAGCAGCATGGAACGAAAACGGCATTTAACCTTACTTTCATTCCATTCCTTTTCCAAACGTTTCAACACAAAATCAGGGATCATTTTTTTCCGAGCCACACACTCCCAAATAATACAAACATAATTGGGGTCAGGAATTGGGTCGAGAGGTTTACATCTACGTCTTGTAGGTTTGGCTGCCCCTTTTGCACAAACACACCGGTGTTAAGGCCCCCTCCACTGATTTCGAGATAGGAAGGGGAGGAAGAGCAATCCCTTTCTAGCCTCTTTCTGGAAGTGGGAAGGGAGGCCCACCCAACTCGAAGGCCGGAGGCCAAAACGTTCGGACTCAAGAGAGAGGCTCGTTTCGAGGATCCCTCTTAGCTTCGCCCCGTTCCCAAGCGGCCTATTTCCTACCCCGCGTCGCCCGCTCACCTTGAAAAAGATCTCGTCGACCACCTCGTGATAGGTCTTCAGCTCGTAAAGCTGCACCTTGAAATAAGGGGACGAGAGGATGTTGGTGAGGATCATGGGGTTTAGGTTCATAGTCTTTTCATTCCCCCACAGAGGCAGAGCGTTGCCTTGCTTGCCCGAGGCGGCCGGTTTGGGGCCCGCGCTCTGGAGCGCTAACGGGGGCGACAAAACGGCGCCGGCCTGCGGATTCTGCTGCTGCTGTAGGATCCCTTGGTGCTGGTGCTGCTGCTGCTGTTGCGGCGACTGGTAAGGCGGCAGCGGATGGCAGTTGCCGGGCCCCACGAAGGGGAAGTTATTGGCCATAGCGGCCCCAGCGAAAAACAAGTCGCTGGCGCCAAAGGAGCGGGCGACTAGGCCGCGCGAGTAAGGCGGGCTGAAGCCTTCCAGCTTGAACGCAGAGCGACTTCCCCCAACCGCCGACAAGATGGCGGCTCCCGCGGAAATGACAAAAAAAAATTCCTTCCGGGACTGAGACGGCCAATCGCAGCCCGTGGGGGGGCTGGGAAGAGGAGCTGATTGGGCCGACTCCGAGGACGGCTCGGAAAGCCTTCGGAAGAGGAGGAGGAGGACGAGGAGGAGGAGGAAGCAGTGCGCGCGGCGTCCCTTCGGTTGGGCTCGGAGAGCACGCGAGGCCGAAGTGTGCTTAGCTGCTTGGTTGGGCGAGGGTGAGGAAGGCCCAACCAACCACATATTGCAAAGCCTGGCGTTTCACGTAGTAATAATAGAATGCCGTTGGATTAATTGAGAAGAAGGCTACGTCTCCTGTGGCTGTGCTTGAGGACACGCGCAATTGCAATGAGGCTGACCGTATGGTAGCCGAGGGCGATGTTATAAACTCGGCTCGGACTGTTGATGTTCTGCTGTCTTGTCAAGCACGTCCAGCACCGTAATTGTGAACTCTTAAATTGTAGTGCAAGGATTAGGTGGTGTGTGCAAACTCGGGCATTTATTTGAGCGTTTTAGTAAGGTCTTAAACGCACTTGACTGAGAGGCTTTTTAAAAAAATGATATAAAATATCCTTTAAAAAAAAAAGCATACAGGTTTTGAAAATCAGAATGATAAAAGTCTATGGAGATTCTCAGTCATTCAGATCATGGTTGTCCCAAAGGTGCTTTTTCAAGAGGCTTCTCTCCTTGATTAGTTTCTAGCCATAGAAATAATTGACAAGTTTGGTGGATTTGCTCCCCTTGACCACACAGTTGACCGGTGTTTATTGGGAGAGAGTGATATAAAATGGACCCAGTTGCCTTGGGCTTCAAATGTAAATGGTTTGTATTTAAGAGTTCAGATTAGAAAAAGATAGTCACATTAACTTCTTGCTTGTGATTACAGATAAAATCCCAGTGGATGAGAAAGAGGGAATGGTTACACAATTTGGATGAATTCATTTATCTGATATGGGGGGGGGGGGGGAGTAGGGGATCTAAAGTAGAAAAAAGAGGAGACCCAAGTGGCAAGTAGATGAGATTAGCCTACAGAGATGAAAGAGGATAAATCTATTTTAACCATGCCACTTTTTAGACTGGAGTTACTTATAGAGAATGATGAAATAAAAAGATATTTAAAAATATAACACTCCCAATTGTTAACTCCAAACCTGCTATTCTATTAAGAATTCTATTCTATTAAGCAGAAGGTGTCCCAGTTAAGAAATGCAGGGATGCGTTGGGGGTGGCAGAAGCCACACACAGGTTGTATGTAAGTCAGTTGCGGGTTGTGTTGTACGGGACACCATTCCTGCCTCTGTGATCAAAAATCCAAAATCTTTAGGTTTAGTGCTTTCACATTACAATTCAATCAACCTAAACCACTGAAAATTCCATGAGGAATTTTGTTCAATTTTATTGGCTATTACCGTACTATGTGGCATTTCATCTTTAAACTCAGTCACTTTGGATTTATCATAATTATCTGCTATCTGAGCTTAAGTAAACAAAACCATATCATCTGCATAAGGCTAAAGTGAAATCTTCTTGCTTATATAGAGGAAGGAAAGAAATATAGTTCATTTAGTTCATATAACAGATCATTAATAAAGTAATTAAAAAAGGAAAAAGATCCTAAACTCAGGCTTGCTTTGTCTTTATTTTGATTCACAATTGTTTTAAAGAGGGTACCATGAAGAGAAAGGCTTACTTTTATTCTGTGTTAAAATAAAAGGCCTAGCTAAATACAGAAAATGAAAATCAACGATCCCATCTTGTCAAAAAACTCCAAAGAAGTTCAGTGTCAATTGAACTACTTAATGACATGTATAAATAAGATCAAACCTGATTCATATCAAGAGTTGCAGATTAATTCTATAGGAAAAAGGAATGTGAAAGAAATTTTGATAACCATAATGACAATCAAAAGAAAGCAGATTCCGATATTTGTATATATGTGTGTAATTTATAGAGCCATGAAATATACTCTGATCTCAATTTGCACAAGAGTTTATGAGACTACAGAAACTTCTTGACTTGTGACCAAAATTGAACCCAACATTTCTGTTACTAAGTTAAGACATTTGTTAGGTGAATTTTGCCCCATTTTATGACCTTTCTTGCCACAATTGTTAAGTGAATTCCTGCAGTTAAGTTAGTAACACGATTGTTAAGTGAATCTGGCTTCCCCAATGTCTTTGCTTATCAGAAGGTCACAAAAGATGATCACAATACCCTGGGTTGCTGCAACCGTCATAAATATGAGTCAGTTGCCAAGCATTTGAATTTTGATCACATGACCATGGGAATGCTACATTGGCCGTATGTGTGAAAAACAGTCAAGTCACTTTTCAAGGCTGCTGTTAACTCACTAAACAAATTGTTACAAGTCAAAGACTACCTGTATAGCATTTAAATAATGCTATTTTTTGTTCTTAGTTTTGAATATGGATGTAACAATGAAAAAAGATGACCTTGTGAGGATTATTACATTTACACCACCATTGTATAAGCAACGTTACCATTTTATTAGGCAGTTGGTGGATAAGCATAAACCTAAAAAGGTTAGTATGTGTTTCCTAGTACAATTTTTTCCCAGTATGGCTGACTGCATTAGAACTGTAATCCTTAAAGTTATTACTTTGTTGTGATAAAACACAGTTAAAAATTGAATTAGGAATTGTAATACTGTAGGAAGACTCCAAACAACTAATATATGGAGGATTTATGTATTTGTCATGAATAGTATAAATTGTATTTTTTTTTAGTGTTTAGTATTTTTTACACTAGGGTAAAGATTCCCAAACTTTCTTATTCCATGGAACCTCTAGTAGTTCCCAAACTGCATTGCAAGAACCCCAGAATAGTTAAACAGTTTTGTTTAGTAAAATATCCTGTTTCTCCAAGGCATCGCAGTGCACAGATTGGGAACCACAGCACTGAGGGCTGTACATTTTAAATATTATGGTTATTATTCAAGTAGATGCTGTGAAAAAGCATTTCAATAAAACAGTAGATCCTTACTCAGATCAGAAAAATAAAGGGTAGTGGTTAAGTGATATAATCTGAAGTCACAAGTAAGCTTTTGTTGGCCTGATCATAGTTTATTGAAAAGCCACAGTTTAGTGAGCTGTTTGAAGACCATTAACAAGAAACATCCTTGAAATTGAATATTTAACTTTGTGGACTAAAGACATGGGGGAAATTTGGTGGGCCAATCTGGATTATTAAGATCATCTGATAGAACATTCTACGAGGCGAAAGAAGAAAAATTGAATAAGACTTAAAAATTTAGAAAATTTAGAGGGTGCAAATTGGAAAATTTTAAGGACTATAAATTTAGGAGATTTTGAGGAACAGTTCCAGGACTGTAAATTTTATTAATACTGGTGTTTTTGGTGTTTCTGGACAATTTGGATATTGAAATTTTGGTGGAATATTGAGCAGTGATTAGTGTAGTAAACCAGCACAAAATGTCTCAGAGGGGGGAAACAAATGCAGTTTATAAAGAAATATTATTGATGTTTCAATGTATTAAGGAAGATATAACAAGGAATCATAGGGAGATGATTGATACTGGGAGATTAGGAAAACCCCAGCAAATTACTATAAAAAATGAACAAAAAATTCAGAAAATAGAGGAGAATCCAGAAAGAGCTGAGGAAGGAATAGAGGAGATTATTATACAAGCAGACAAAGAGATGGGGGGAGAGCAATAATTTCTAACATGGAACAAATAGAATATCTTTTAAGAATTCAAAATACAAGAGAGAATAAAGAGAAAGATCCCCTAAAAATAATGGGGGAACTGTGGATGGGTGCACTAGAGATTCAACAGCAAGAGAGAGATGCTGTGGCAGGGGAAATATTTAAATCAAATAAACATGATAAAAGGAGTTACAAGCTACCAGAGGAGAAGCAGGAAAGAGTCACCAAAAAGTTAATAAGACTTAAAATTCAAAAAAGGGCAAGAAATGATGGATAGATATAGAATATTTTTAACATGGTGGTTATTTTATTAAGTGTTAGAAAAAAGAAGTAGAAAGTAGAAATTGGGAAAATAAAAAAGAGGGTGAAAATCTGGGTGTGTCTTATACTCCGAATGTAACCCCGGCCAGCCTCTCAAACGGAGGTTTTGGAGGCTGAAAAAAGCCTCTGAAACGGAGCTTCAGAAAAAAGGCCTCTGAAACTCAGCTTCAAGCCTCTGAAACGAAGCTTCAGAAAAAAGGCCTCTGAAACTGAGCTTCAAGCCTCTGAAATGAAGCTTCAGAAAAAAAGCCTCTGAAATGGAGGTTTCAGAGGCAGAAAAAAAGCAATGAACCTGTTGCTAAAATTCACCTCTGGGAACAGCTGATTGGGGGTATTCCGGGAGGCCGATCCACCCGCCAATCAGCTTTTTTCTTATTTTCCTTCCCAAAAACTAAGGTGCGGCTTATACTCCGGTGTGGCTTATAGTCCAAAAAATACGGTGTGTGTATGGATATATATTGGATATATATTCATATATATATGGATATATATGGATATATATGGATATATATATGAATATATATTGGATATATATATACAGCATATATATATATGTGTGTATGTGTGTATGTATGTATGTATGTATGTATGTATGTATATGAAAAGCCACAGTTAAATCCATTCATACATAACTTGCAAAGCCATAAACTATGGATTTAAAATTCACAGAAAAGCTACAGTTGCACAGCTTGTTAAATTAAAAACAAACCACATTATAGTATGGTTCATGGCATAGTATGTCTTACTTCGTTAATTGGATTAAAATAATAATTGCTTAGTGGGATGTGTGAACTTATCAAAGTAGAGATATTTGATCTAATTTTAGGTAAGCAAGGTTCATTTTTAGGAGTCATATACTTGTGCAATTTTTTTCAATGGGTTTTGCTAATATATGCATGGTGATTTTTGCATACGATTGCTGTATGCATACAAGTAGTAGTGAGGATATTGTCCCCTTAAAAATGTTACAGCAAATTTTTTTCCAGTGCTGTAAATCACAGTCCACTGTCACCATATAATAAATTCTAATCAAGCCTAGGATTAAATCAGCATTCATTTTCATTACCTAAGAAAACGGTGTCAAACAAGTCTTATGTGTGTTATTAGGAATTGTATTAATTTCAAATTAACAGGTAGCAGATTTGGGATGTGCTGATTGTAGACTACTCTGGATGCTGAAATTCTGCAGTTGTATTGAAGAACTTGTTGGGCTAGATATCAGTGAAGAGGCGATGAAAGATAACATGTAAGTCGAATATTTTAGTTAATTTTGGGAAAACAATGTTTTGTGCCCCAAACCTACCTACCTAATCTCCCTCCCTCCCTCCCTCCCTCCTTCCTTCCTTCCTTCCCTGTCTCTCTCTCTCCTAAGAGAGAGCTATTTTCCATTTCTGAAATATTCTTTAAAAATATTGATATGATAGGTCAGTGCCTAATTGAGAGTTGATTACAACATTTTGGAGTTGAGGGAACAAAGAATGTGGTTCTTTCTTTCTTTCTTTCTCACATACCCAATCTGCTATGCATTTCATTGCTGTAAAGCTCTCTAGCACAATTAATAAAAAAGTAATACATAAACATTTTTGCTTTCCTGATAGTACCATTTTTGCACTTTGGTTATGTTGCAATTTTTAATGAGTGAGGAAAACTTACTAGCATTTGCATTCAGGAAAATAATTAAGTGGACAGTAGTTCCAAAAATAATGCTGTATGAAATCTATTCAGTGTCCACAAATTAAGAATATTTTATTTATTATATTAGTAGTCCAACATATGTCACAAAAATATGGCGATAGACCAAGGAGATCTGTTGGTATCCAAAGAAACAGTATCCATGTCATTCATAAATCAGCCAGACTTTATTCAGATTGTACCAACAATGTACTGGATGGAGGAGAATATTAAAACTCAAGTATTTTTTACTTACACAGTTTTCTTTCATGTTGAATGACTGAAGCTGAATTATACATTCATGATTTACAGCACACCCGAGGTGAAAAGGGGAGATGTATAAACAAAACAATGCTTTCATTCTGTGTAATTTATTTGCTTCCAGGTATATGTTGACTCCCCTTCCTAGTGACTATCTTCAGCCAAGTGAAAGACAGCTGATAGTCACCCTTCTTCAGGGTTCGGTTGCTCACAAAGATCCTTGTATGCTTGGCTTTGATATGGTAACCTGCATTGAACTGTGGGTATTCCTTTGATATTTCATATTTAGTTGATGAATGTTTAAAAAGCAAACTCAGATGACTAAAAACACAATTTTCTTTAGATATACTACTAAAATTCTTGTTCTTATAACCTTTGATCCAAGGTACCTCAGATGGGCTAACTTACAGAATGCATCCAAAATCCGGGACCCATGGCTCTTGTGGAAGAAATTTTATAAAACTTTTTATGACATCAAAATTATAATAATAAGTTTACGATCTAATGCAAAATGTCATAAACCATTTCCAGTGCTGATATTTGACTCTGCTATGCAATTCAATATGGGCTGTATCCTGCCTTTTCCAGTGAAGGCAGAACATTAGAAGTTCTATCATTGTTGAAGGCATTAAGGGAATTGGTGAGAAAATATCTCTGAAAGAATGACTCAAAGGATCATGGGTTATCTAGGATATGTATACATTTCTATTTCATGGTTCTTAGCAAAGTTTCATAAATAAGTAATGTCTTCTCTTAGTTTTCCAATGTCTTAGACTAGAGAACAATGCAAATATGATCTGGAAGTAAAGAAGTATAAAAGCCCAATTTTTATACTGGCAGTGCAATATATTAAAGTTAATTTGTGATTCAGGGCAAGCAGAACAGTGATCCTATCTCTCCTACTCTGGTTTCGCTCCTTCATCTGTGTCCAAAATTTGAATATTGGTCATCAATTCTGTTCTCTGCATCATTTCATTGTAACAATTGCATTGAAGTCCTGGGATATTGTTAAAGTAAATATATTCACTTGATCTGAGAAGTAAAAATATCTTTTTCACAATTTTGTACTTACAGAATAGAACACCTAGAGGCAAAAGAGCTTGAGAAATTTCCAGAAGTAGTATTTGGTTTCATGTCTCCAGCCATGATTGTAATTAGCACACCAAACTCAGAATTCAATTGTTTACTTCCAACTGTATCGTTATTTAGACATCCAGATCATAAGTTTGAATGGAATCGAACACAATTTCAGAACTGGTAAGTTCCTTCAATCTTGTACCTTGTTTCCCCGATAATAGGACATGTCCTGAAAATAAGGCCAAGGCTAATTTTTGGGGTGGGCGTAAATATACGCCCTCCCCCGAAAATAAGCCCTATGAAGGGAGGGCGTGGCCAGCACAGGAGGCAGCCCTTCCCTTCTCTGGTCACCTCAGGGCTTCTCGGCCCCTTAATTGGATCAGCTGAGTCGATCTGCCCCCATTCACAAAACAGCTGATTCGTGGGTGCCGCTTAGGCCACCACCTCCAGCAAGCGCAGCTGCTTTTGCAGCCAATTGCGGCTGCAAAAGAAGCCGGAGGCCAAGCGATGCACCCCACACGCCTCACACCCTCCTTTACTAATGGTGAGAGTCACCGTACAAGGAACAGGAAAGGAAGGCATGGAAATTCATACACCTGGGACATTGGAAGATGCCCTGTGAGGAGATGCTGCTGCCGATGTGCAGGAAATCACCCCCACCCTCTTACAGATCGTCCTTTCAAAGAGGAGTTTCACCAGGACGAAGAGGTGGCTGGAAGCAGCGTTTGCATTGGGTTGGGCTTGAACGGCTTGAAAATGGGGAGGGGGGAATTTTCCTGCCTCTCACCCTGTTCTGAAGCTCAGCACAAACTTAGAACAGGGTGAAAGGCAGGAAATCTCCCCTCCCGATTTTCAAGCCAGTGCAAAAACATCCCATTCCGAGCCTTCAATATGCTGAAGGCTCGGAATGGGACGTTTTTGCAGTGGCTTGAAAGTGGGGAGGGGGGAATTTTCCTGCCTTTCACTGTGTTCTGAAGCTCAGCACAGACTTAGAACAGGGTGAGAGGCAGGAAATCTCTTCTCCCCATTTTCAAGCCATTCTCAAAAATATGTGTGAGAGTGAGATCCCTAACCCCCCAACCCTCCCAAGGAAGCCACATCCCTCCACTAACCTGCTTTCCTGCTCCATTCTCCACTGCAAGAAAAGTAGTCTGCGGGACTACTTCCAACTTCGCAAGATTTTTTTTTTTTGCGAGAAGTTGGAAGGTCTGAATTTCTGGCGTATTTTTTTTACCATAGTCGCACAGACTACTTTTCTTGTCCTGCACGTGCAGCAGAGAATGGAGCTGGAAAGCAAGTAAGTGAAGGGATATAGCTGCCTTGGAAGGAGGGAAGGTGTGTGGGTGTGGGTATGAGAAAGAGAGAGATCCGATCCAACCTCGGAGAGTTACCGTATACCAGGGCTAGTGGCAGTGTGCTCTCTCTGTCTCTCTCACACACACAAACACACACACACACAGGTTCGCAGAAGCTCTTCGCCCTCTTGGCAGTGCTGCTCTCGGCCACCCTGCTGGGCTGCTCCTGCCTGGTGCGGGATGAGTCGGCCGAGATCTGTGACCTCCAGAGTGGACACCCCCCCCTCCACTGCCGGCCTGCCATGGCCCTTTGCCAGTGGCCACTGGTGGAGCCAAGCCGCTTCACCTGCTGCCGCCTTCGGGCTGCTGATCACCTTCCTGAAGGTCTACTCAGTGCTGCAGGCTCCAGGTTACGAGCTGAGCCCGACGCTCTTCAGGCCCTTGCCATGGTGGACACTAGCTCTCATGCTGGCGGTTCGGGCGGCGCAGCTCCACCGGCAGCAGGGAGGTGCTCCGGAGGGTATAGATTTGGGACAACTCACCCTGCACCAGGCAGTAGCAGCCCAGTAGGACGGCCAAAAGCAGCGCTGCCAGAGGCCGAAGAGCCCCCGCGAGGCCAGAGCAGTACAGTCAGCTGTTTGGCGGCCAGCCAGCAGCAAGCCCAGCAAGCAGGGCAGGTGGAAGCCAGGGCATGCAGAGAATTTGGGTCATTGCCGCCACAGGCAAGCAGGTGGTGGGATGGAGAGGATGGGGCCGGTGGGCTTGCTGCCTCCTGCACCTCAAAAATAATAAGACCTCCCTGAAAATAAGGCCACGCCCTTATTTGGGGGGGTGTCAAAAGAAAATAAGACCCTGTCTTTTTTTCGGGGAAACATGGTAGATGTTTTGTGGTGAAATAATAAAGAACAAATATGGATATTTTAATATAAAACTAAAATGCAATGAAACAAACGATTGCTTTTAATAGCCGCTATAATTCTGAATGTATGGAGGTTATCTTTTCTTCTTGCTCTTATGTTATTTTGAAAATGCTACCTTTAACTAGGTTTTCCCAGGCTTGCACTACTTTAAATCAGATATGAAAACGGACATTAAAACACTACTACTAAAAATACAAACCATAAAAGTCTAACAGCAACCAAAATTTTTAAACGGTATTTTGCAATACATTAATTTTAAATATTGAACTATTATAGTAAAAGGCTCGGGAGAAATAGAAAGTCATTGCCTAGTGCTAGAGAGAGAAATAGTAGATACTTAGCGGTGTTTTACTACAGTTGGGAAGTGCTGTCTTCCTTAAAGATGACAGTGTATGAGTAGGCATGTGTGGGAATAAAAAACTTCAATTTAGTCCCACAGGATAATGTAGTTTGTACATGAACACCAGTACTTTAAATTGAAACTAGAAATGAAGCAGGAAATAATGAAAATCAGACCAATCATATTTTACTGTCACTAGTTTTGAAATGATGACAGTAAAAGAAAACAAAAACCACAGGGGTGATAGTGTTTTGTATTTTGTATTTAGGGTTGTCATATCTAGTTGATTTAACAATAACCCCAATGATTGAAAAGTAAGTGGAAAATGATATAACAGGTCAGTCACATCCATTCTACATATTTGTGGGAACCCAGATTTTAAAAGATATGTACTAAAGTGAAATTTATCATCTTAACCTTCCTCATAGAAATAAATTACCTTGATAAGGGTTTGTCTAGTGATATTCAGAAATACTGTCTGATGGCTCTTGAATTACTTTTGCTTCATCATAGCTCCTAGATCAGTGTTTCTCAACCTTGGCAGTTTGAAGATGTGTGGACTTCAACTCCCAGAATTCCCCAGCCAGCGTTGCTGGCTGGGGAATTCTGGGAGTTGAAGTCCACACATCTTCAAACTGCCAAGGTTGAGAAACACTGTCCTAGATTCAACATACCAAAATTCTCTCTTATCTGTGAAAGCCCATTAGTGAGTGGTTTGAGCCATTTGCTGCATGTTTAATAGTATGAAGAAGAGACGTCCACTTTCTGGAAGTTGCTGCCTTTCTCTTTTTGAGGTTACAGAATTAAGAGGAGTTAGCGTCAGCCTTATTTGCTTCCAAATATGTTGTAAAAAACAAACCCAAAAAGAGGCACTGCAAAACCGGGGAGACAATTCTTTGATTACATTTGCATGTAGAAAGCATGGTAAAATGGTAGCTTTATTTCCAGTTGTCCACATCATTGCTCTATCAGGTACATTCCCATTGCAGTGATAACGGAAAAGGAGAAATAGAGTGTCCTTCCTACCAGAAAGCCTTAACTCTTCCTTCCTTCTTTCTTTCTTGACCTGTTTTTATAAGCATGACCATGTATTGTTGTGACACTCTAAGTGAATAAAATTATTTCTTATATTGGGCTTTTTGCTCTTTTGTTGCAGTTAAGATATTTCCATACTGTAAGCATGTAAGAGTAGACAGAAGATTGGAATGTGTGATGTGCTTGTTTGTTAGAATAAACCCCTTCAAACAATTCCGGGTACAATTCAAGGTGTTGATCATCATCTTTAAAGCCCTACATGGCTTAGGACCAGGTTACCTCCGGGACCGCATTCTGCCTCATACTTCCCTCCAACCGGTTAGGGCCCACAGAGTGGGTCTCCTCTAGGTCCCGTCAGCCAAACAATGCCGGCTGGCGGGCCCTAGGGGGAGGGCCTTCTCTGTGGGGGGCCCCGTGCTCTGGAACCAACTTCCCCCAGAGATCCGAATTATCCCCACCCTGCTGGCCTTCCGGAAAGCCGTCAAGACATGGCTCTTCCTGCAGGCAGGGGTTTGATACTAGTTTTTATCCGAGATCTCCCGCAGTATGTATGTTGTTGAACGTCTTTTAACTTTTTTAATGTTTTAAAATTGTTTTTAAATGAATGTTTAGTGTTTAGTGTTCTTTTAAAACGTTGTACGCCGCCCTGAGTCCTTAGGGAGTAGGGCGGCATAGAAGAACCTAATAATAAATAATAATAAACTTCTTAATTTTTCTTTCCTCATAAATTTAGGGCTGTAGATGTTGCTGCTCGTTATGATTACACAGTAGAGTTTACTGGAGTAGGAGAACCACCTCATGGGAAGGATGTTGGATTTTGTACACAAATTGGAGTGTTTGTAAGAAAAAAACTAAGAAATGTCGAGCCTGAGAGATTTGAAGAATATCAGAGAAGAGTTTATAAAACGGTAGGTAGATATTTTTCTTCTGTAAGATCGGACAATTTTCATTTAAAGGAACTATTTTGGAAAGATATAATACTGGGCTAGGTCAGGATAGCTGTAAATGTTAAAATATCTACTGGAAAAGAAGTTCCATTGATTTCAGGTTGTCTTCAAAATAAATATGTCAAGCAAGGAAGCAAGAGTATGGAAAGTCTTTCAGATATGTCAAGTGGAGTTTAAGAACTACTGTTCTTAGATAATTTAAACCAAAACATTTGGATGTAATGAGATTACTACCAATACAGATAGTCCTCGAATTATGACCAAAATTGGATTGAAAAATTAATTAGCAGAGTCATTAAGTGAGCCATCATATGATGCACCTGATTTTACAACCATTTCTTGCCAAGGCTGTTAAGGAGTTACACAGCGAAATGTGTTGTAGTAATGGTGTTGCAGTTTGATATGAATGCTATTCAGTCAATAAACAGAATATCTTTTATATGTACAAAATAGTTTTTACTTGAATAGTAGCAAAGTTAAATAGGAAGTCCAAGTCATATACAGTTATTCAGTCAATGTGAAGTTTCTTCTTCTTGCCTATCTTTGTTTTAACTCACAAACAAAGATTACAGCTATCACTTAACTCTATACTACCACAGATAGTAACTCTTCTCTTCACAGCAATTCCACACAGTCATAAAGTAATCTACTCATCAGTAAATCAGCAGAGAGTCTTCAATCTGGAACACACTGTCAAACACAACCACCAACCATAAACCATCAACCACACTGAGCATGCTCTCTTGCTTGCTTATATAGTAATCATCCACAATGCATTTAAAGCAATATACACATAACAATGATTTGTGGCTTAATCCTATATTAACACACCCAATCGTTTGAACAGGGTTCTAACATAGGCCATTAAGCAAATCACCTTGGTGGTTCAGTAAATCATGCGGTTGTTAAGCGAATCTGGCTTCCCCCATTGATTTTGCATGTCTGAAGCTGACTCGGAAAGTCAAAAATCACAATCACGTGACTGCAGGACATTGTAATAATTGTAAAAGTGAGCTGGCTCCCAAGACCCAAATTGTAGGTAAAATATGTAAAAAATGAGATGAAATCTACTCAATGAAACAATTATATCTTGCATATTTATAATTCTACATATATACTTGCTTAGAAATAAGTTTCATGTTTAAGGAGATTTACTTTCTATCAGCATGTAAACAGTCGACTGTAATAACCTTGTAATTTGTGCAAAATTTCAGGTAAGATATGCTGCTTTATGTATTTTTTACTTGTTCTGAGCATATTCATCTGGGCCCTATGCTTGTTGTTCAAGTTTCCCATGTTCAAATTTTACGATTTTTCCACGCTTCTGTTATTTATCATGATTTTGCCTTGTGCAATGGATTGCATTTGATGTTTCATCATCAGATTCAGAGACCATTCTATGCAAGAGGTGCAATCAGCTGTTGATGCGCACATAGGGAATACTACAGTTACTGGAAAGTGCACTGCCCTAGCAAAACCAAAGAATGGTTACTGGAACTAGAACACATATAGCAAATTACTGGAATCAACATAATCCTACTGAATTGCATTTATTATTTCTGTTCAAAGACGTAATTTCTTCTAGCATAGATCAGTTTGATCTGAATGCCCTTATGTGAGGTTTTGATACAGAACCCCATGTTGTGAGCCCCTCAAACAGCATTGAAGACCTCCTGTCAGATCAGGTAGTTTCCCATTTGTCATCACAAGTAATTTGTCACTAAGTCCAATCTACAGTATATGTCATTTTTTAAGAAAATAGTTCAGTCACCAAATGGCAATTAGAATAAGGATTCAAGAGTAAGGAAACACAGGAACAAGAGTCATGACCTGAAATTCTGAACTATTGATCCCAATGAAGGCTGAAGGCAAACTGGCTACATAAATCTATCTGCAGGCAATTGTCAGCAATTATTTTGACCTGGCCCTTTGCCTAGTGAAGAGCCTCATTGAGTAGCATTGATGTGTAAGTGTTGTGTGGCTGAGGATTGGGGGTTGTAGCCATCATCTGACTGCTCCAACTGATCAAGAGATGCCTGTTGTTGATCAGCCTCAGATGAATCATGGCTTGATGATTCCTGAGGCTGACAATCCTCAGGCTCAAATGGAACAACGTTGTTGAGTGAAGTTCTGAATCTAAATTGTGGCCCATGACAAGTAGACACTAAAAAAGAAAGACTCCGTGCACTCTTTGACGTTTTCCCATCCATTGAAGAACTCTCAGGAAGGATCTGTACCTATTGTGCATTTAAAGTGGGAAGGGCATCTACACAGAAAACTATAAAGAAATAGTTTATAACTTAATTCTGATGTATTGTAAACTTGCCATAAAATTTAAAGTTGAGTATAGTTTATAATGCTAAAAAGCTAAATATGTAAAGGCTTTAAACAATTGATGTCCTATATAAATGTTTTGAATTTTGTTTTTTCTTGAGAAAGGTTTTCAAAGTCATATATCCAAGCCTTAAAGATGAAAAGTATTTGCAGAATGCAGTGGTCAATGAAGTTTTTCGAGCAGCAGAGATAATTGCAAGGAAACAACTGGACTATAGAAAATCTGAATGTAAAAAGCACTGCGACACTCTTATTGGAACAGAATCCCAATTTCAGAAATCTTGTTTCCAGATGTATTTGGATGATTTTCCTTTCTCTGAAGCTGATAGTAAAATTATGCAACCAATGGCTAGGGAAAATGTTATCTATGTACCTCTTGCAAAAATCTTTTCTTTTTCCAAAGTGAATCAACTTTGTGGTACTTTTGAAAAACTCTGCAAGCTCATAACTGGCAAAATTACACTAAGCCATGATGGTTCTGCAGTGATGATTGAGATGGAATATGAAGATGAACAACAGGATGATCAGAATTAAAAAGAACCGTTCCTGTCATGAACAGAACAGTCTAGTAATTGCAATACTAGTAATTGCTGGTTTAAAATTGGACTTAAATACTATAATCAGATGTGACATTTTCGCATTAAATTGGATTATAGATGGTTGAGTAACTTCTTAGTGTCCAAGAGTGGCACTTGGTTTTTTTTTTTCCACCTGAGGAAGATAGCTTGTTCCCAAGAGGCTGTTGCCCACAAAGTGGATGAGATAATGTTATACTAGATAGTACTTAAGGGGAAGGGGGGAATCCTCCCTTAAAAGTGTAACAAAAAAAAATTCAAACCCAAATAAGCAATACAACTTTTCAAATAATTGGAAGTAGAGCGAGAGTACAGTTTACTACAACTCTGAATAAGTTCGAATGCATGTGAAAAGATGTCAATCTAATCACAGAACAAAAAAAAAGTTTTTGAAAAAGTTTAAAAAATGATTTTCCTAATTTTAATCCTGGAAAAAGTAAAGTTTAAGGAGTTTTGTACTAAAATATAGAGATTGCTGTACAAAAGATCATTAGTATATACTAGATAAAGTGAAGTATTTGCTAGTAATACTAAAATAAGTACTTAATAAACCCTCTGTAATCATGTATTATGCTTTTGAACTTTTTCTCCAAATGTCTTAATGTTTCTGTGCTACAAAATAACAACTTGCCAATTACATGTTGCGTGTTTCTGAAAATGACAAGCATGCATAGTGATTGATTTGCAGCTGGGAATAACAATACAGATGGTTTGAGGGGATAACTATACAGATAGTTTTGATCTTGCTTTCAAATTCTATCATTGCAGGAATGACAGAAACTGATCCTGCCACAATTCTTTTTTGTGATGGACATTCTAAATCTAAAACATTGTTAGTGGTAAGATGCAATCCTCACTTTGGTGTCATTAAACTGGTTATCAAATATTTTCCCTCAATTACAATAAAATATCTTCATCCCCATCTCTTCATATTTAGAAATATAAAGGCTTTGTACATTCTGTTGACAAGTATGATTTTTCTATAATTACAGTTTTGAAATATTGCTGAGATTCCCAGCAACGGTGAAGCGCATGAACGTTTATGCTATTTTTCCAATGTGGCAGTGAACAGTTCTGTTACCTTCATCCACAAGTAGCACTGGCATGCTTTCCTAAATACTACTACTGTTTCTCACCTTACACAACTTTAAGTTGTTTTGAGTTTCACTCCCAGAATTCCCCATGCTGGCTGCAGAATTTTGGCACTTGAAGTGTGCATATATTAAAATTGCTAAGGGTGTGACACTATATTAGATAATGCTAATTTTATCCAATCTTTCTCCCTCCCCCATATTCCTGAGAAGAGTGGAGACTAGCATGGTTTCAAGAAAAACTTCCTATAACAGTTTATTTAGTATTTTTACAGGTAAAACACACAGGGTTTTATTTACGAGGGTGAGTCAAAAAGTAATGCCATTTTCTTTAGGACAGGTATAATTACCAACACAGGAACATGTAGCATACATCAAAATGAAGCTGGTCCTCTGTGGATCACATCCCTACTTCTCAACATAGTCACCGTTTCTCTCAATAGCAATGTTCCACCTTCGAATGAGAGCATGTATCCCTGCCTCGTAAAATTTTGTTGACTGTTCTTTGAGCAACTTCTTCACTGCAGTTTTCACTTCGTCACTGGGATAATAATCCTCCATACTCACCAGATTTAGCGCCTTCAGGATATCATCTCTTCGGCCCCATGAAAGAGGGTTTGAGAGGCAAACATTATTCCAGTGACGAAGTGAAAACTGCAGTGAAGAAGTGGCTCGAACAGTCAACAAAATTTTACGAGGCAGGGATACATGTTCTCATTCGAAGGTGGAACATTGCTATTGAGAGAAACGGTGACTATGTTGAGAAGTAGGGATGTGATCCACAGAGGACCAGCTTCATTTTGATGTATGCTACATGTTCCTGTGTTGGTAATACCTGTCCTAAAGAAAATGGCATTACCTTTTGACTCACCCTCGTATCATATTTGTATAGCTGGTCATCTCTCACGAAAGTCATTCTGGGCAGCATACAATATTTTAAAATATTATAGAATAAAAATGCTCAAATTAAATGTAAATAGCATGCAAAAAATATGTGACTCATAATTAGCTGTGTCAAGAATCTCTGTTGGCATATGACACACAAATGTGGCAAACAAATCTAGTAGAAAGCCAGATTCAGTAAACATGAAGTTCCTTTCTGTATAAAATGCACATATTAGAACATCAGAGTCTCTGGAATCAGTACCATCAAATCCTTAATTCTGTGCTGCGGAGCACCCAGAAGTAATCAGGAAAGTAAAAGCGGCAGACAGATCAAGGAGAACCAAGAAGATTGCCTTTCCCAGACTCCTCTTATAAAGGACATAAATTAGGACAATTAATGGTTCTTCAGTCCAATGACCAAGAGTGGAAAGTGGAGTGGAACACATCCAGATCATTAACAGCACTTTAACCACCTTCAGGTGAGTCTTACCTAAAAAGGAGTCAGTAGGAAGTAGGGTGGTTTTCCCCAAGTGTGCGTAGCATCAAATATTTACTGCATTTATATTACATTCCATAGTCAAGTGAAATCAGCCATGATAAATATGATCAAGAGGCCCTGCAAAGCTACAAATAACCACATCCTCAGACCTTAACACTCTAAAATGGTTCTATAATACAAAACTGGGCCAGATGGTATGTGACAGGTATTTGTGTTTGTATTGACTGACATCAATATAAGCACTGGGAGGAGCTATTTTACCTCCAAAATTCCTTTTGAGTTGTGTATCCTGCACTATATACATTTCACATAGTATTTGGCTTTGTGGTTTTTTTAAACTGGTTAAACAGGTTATTTAATATATTAAGAGAAATACATTTCTTGGCATCTTTTATTGCTAAGCTCTACTTGATTCTCTTTAATTCTTCTTTACTAAAATACTTCATTGTTGAGCTGAAATATTTCATTAGCTGAGGGTGTCTCAGAGGTGTCTATGGAAGCTTAAGATTTGTCAGTATATGTGATATAATGCAAGTTCCATCTTATGTGCATGCATGGAACATTGCAATGTAGGTACTAAAAGGCATGGAGTTTGCTTTGTTTTGCCTTGATACTTTGCCACTTTCTCCCCCCCCCCCCCCCCAAAAAAATGCATAGGCTCTCTTGTTTAAGGAATTTTCAACTCTGGTTTTTAATTTAAGCCAGTACATTAGAGAAACTAATATTCACGAGAAAACAGAAGGCAATGTGACCAGGTAAGCCAACTTACCTTTAACTTATCTATTTTATAGGAAAAAGTAAAATAAAACCATTGATTGCACTCAAAATCCATTTTATACCAATTCTTACTATACTTAGCAAATAAGTGAATTATTAATATATGATCAATATCTTTAGCACTAGGGATTTAACAAAAGGATTTAAGAGTTTCAACAAGGGAATGGAACACCTTGAATAGAATTTATCTTCTATGGAGAATTATTGGCTCAAATAAGCCAGTTATTGAGCGGGTGAGGAGGGTAGGTGGTGATGGCGGTGGCTTGTGGCCTTTAAAAAACAAAAAAACAAAAAGGGGTGCAAATAATTTAAAAATCCTTTCACTTTCTGCATGTTATTTTCAGGAAAGATAACCTGCTTTCTTTGGAATTCTTATTGTAGGGGGGAAAAGTAATGCAGGAAAAATAATTAAATCTCTGTGATGATTATTTTAAAAAAGAACACCAATAAAAGTTGAGGACAAATTTTATTGAATTTGTAAGTTCACTTTACAATGAAGTATTTTATGATAAAAATGTTGATTTTAATAAAAAAACATTAGCATGTCAGTATACAGTTTACGCAAGTTTAATGCCATATAAATATGAAGATCATTTCCCATGTCTCAGATTGTACTGGAATCACTTCATTAAAACAATACAATTAATAAAAGTGCATGATATTTGTTCAAACTTTACACAGAAGAATTAATACATACAATGAGCATATGGAATAAGAGCTACCACCAACATGTTGAATGCCAAGAGAGAAATTCCCTCTGTACTAGTTCTAAAAGGAACAAAATTAGATATCTCTATATGGACTAATATTGCATTTGATCGTACTAATTATATTCACCGTAGAATATTTAGTTGAAAGTGATAATTTCTCATTATGGGTATTGTAAGTGAGCCTGTCATTTATTTTAACCTGTGCATTCTCATAATAATTTGCTATTTCGCTAAATCAGTTATTTTCCAGGACTAAGATCATTCCTCAATAAATTCAAGCACTATCTTAGGTTCGTTTTACTTAACCACATTACTAGAAAGTTCAAAGTAAATTAAAGTGTAATAAACCATGTGCATTCCCTTCCCATTATTTTAATAGCAGCTTAAAACCCCCCACTTAAAGTCAAGTTAGAATAAGTTGAAACATAATAGAACACTGTTGGGTACCATAGTAAAGAAATATTATTTTAAGAGTTCACACGTGATTTCAGCAAAAAAAGCTATGATATTTATAAAAAACAGTATTTCAAACATTAAAAATCCTTCATTTAACTAAAAATAACTCGTACTCTTTTCAAAAAGAATCAGTGATACCATGAAAACAGTAAAAATAGGACACTAAATAAGATACCTATAATTAGCTTATTAAAAGTTATTTTTAAAGGTGTATCAATTTCTATTTTTTAAAGATATGAGACCAGCTACTAAACAACTATTGATATAGTTCAAGATTGGTAGTTTTCATATCATTAGCAAAAAAATAATAATGATGTTTCTGCTGTCAGATAATGCTTTGTTTAAATTGTTGCATAGGCAAATTATATTGTTTTGTTTATACAAATGTTCATGCATCATAGTTCTGCCAGGAGATTTCTTCTGTGTAAGTCTAATTGAAATAAATTCTATTTAAGAAGACATGGAAAAAAAGCAATTTAATACTGGACAGCACTAGGCGCAAGGCATTCATCCATGTAAGTGTTTGCACAGGTGACGCTGCAAGTATTGACAAGTATTTCCTTCATATATGGACCATGACTGGCAAACATAATGCAACAAAAACCAAGAAAATTGTTATTTGCTCAATTTACGTCAGGCTTAAGTTGGAACTTCAACTAAAATAATGGATTTCACATGGACCGAAGTAACCTTTATAAAGTGCTTATCTTTATAGCGGTTTACTATTTAATATTAAAGCTTCATAAAATAGTTTGTATTTCCTTTTCCCTTAGAAACAAGGCACTCTCAAATGATATTTTCCAAGCTTTCTCTGCAAATCATCTTGTGAGCTCAAAGTTCTCATTCAATCCTGTGATAATGATTTAGGTACAGACTAAATGTCAGTCAATAGAACCTTATACTTTTTCATAGTTTTAAGAATACATACAGCACCTGCGTGGCTCTGAGTATATTCAACAGTAATAAAATATGCATATCAATCCTATTTAGGGCTAGTCACTCATTTTCAAGTGATAACAAAAATACATTACTGAAATGCATGTCACGTTTTAAAACTACACGTTTATAAAAGTACTACTTTCTCAAAACACTTCCTTGAATGAGTACTTCCCATTTCCTATTCTGATTTGCCTATAGAAAACATTACTGAAGGTCTTCCACTTACAGACAACTGATTTCAATATAGGTTCAATTATATAGATTTTTTTCCTCTTTCCAAAAAAATAAAACCCCACCCCAATTTGATCTACATATGGAACAATGCAACAACTCCATCAACAAATCTGCCAACAAATTAGCAGCATGCTAAAAGATGGGAAATTGCCCTTCTAAATGGTTTCAAAAGAAAGTGTTTTCAATATAAAGTATCTAAACAGGCATACCAGTGTATGCCAACTTTCAGAAGATCTCATCCTTCATAATATTGAGAAATAAATTCTGGAAATCCATCAGCTTAATCCAGTTCTTCTAGCGTTTTATAACTACTTGTTCATATGCTCCAGACCCCGCTCTGAAAGATTAGAGGAGAAATTAGAAACAAAAGGAAAGCTTGAACTTGTACAGGTAGTCCTCACTTAATGTACACTCATTGAGTGACCATTAAAAGTTACAGTCGCACTGAAGAAGGGATAATGAAAATGGGTCCTAATGGTTGTAATGTCTCTGTAGCCATGTGATTGTAATTCAGGCATTCAGTGATCTCATAGTATCAATCACCATTTGCAATCTTCACTGCTGGCTTTCAATGATCGAAGACAGTGGGAAAGCTGGCAGGTCACAAATGGTAATCATGATTATCAGATGCTATGACTCTTAGGATTCGCCTAACAGCTGCAACTGCAGGAACCACAATCATAAGTCAGTGTGATCATGTAATATTGCACTTTACAAATGCATTGCTTAGCAAAGGAGTTCTCATTGGTAAATAGGGACTACCTGTAGAGCAATTTATGCTTTTGCATACAGTAGAAATTGAATATTTCAAGACATCTGTTTTCATTTTAAAAACATCAGTGCATGTATAAGTACCAGGACATAATGTTAGCACATTCTGTGCTCAGATGATAGAATGGAAACATTTTCAGAAAGATTTTTCATACCAGAGAGGCACACTGGGCAGTATGGATGCAATAGCAAGGTAAACATTTGAAGTCACATTTTGTTGTGGACCCTTTTTGTCCAGCAAATAATGGCTAATAATTTCACTTCATGTTGGCATAAATCCATATGAAAATTGAAAATATCACCACTTGTATATTTAGCTTTTTTTTTTTTACAAGGTGTGCTTTAAAAAAACGAAACCCATCAAAGTTACATTAAGTAGAATCTAAACTCAAATGGTTCTTTGGAACTATTTTGATTTAACCATAACATGAAGGCCATAGTCTTAGAAACAAGAAAAGGGGGAAAGCAACAAAGCTCATATGGGAGGCTGACAGGAAATCTCAGGTCTGTAGGCTAGACTGGAACTTAAATTAGCTTGCCATTGTGTGGGGAAAAAACTATACAAATTATTTCTATTTCATTGCCAATTGAGTTAACTTTTTAACCATATATTTGATGAGAAAAAATAGGTAAGATTGTTTTGGGAGTAGGTTTTTATGTTAACACTTGTGTTTCAGAAGAAGCCAGAATGTTAAAGAATTAGGGGGTTCTGTAATCCACCCACCAATTTACAACTAAGTTTAACCAATGCTTAAAATGCAACATAAATAAATGCATTCAAAGAATGAAGAAGGTCTGTCTTTTATACTTGCAAGTTGGACAACTGTTGTAATTTCTTCCTTTTTATATATAATTTTCTTGTTTTCCTGTTTGTTCCATGTTCCCCTATCCTTTTCTCTATCTTCAATATTAGAGTGTAACACAAAGACTGTGTTATACTCTTTCATGCTATATAAGATGAAAGTTTTTGATGCTTTACAGTAATGATTTAAATCAATGTTTCTCAACCGTGGCAAGTTTAAGATGTACGGACTTCATTTCCCAGAATTCCCCAGCCAGTATGTCTGGCTGAGGAATTCTGGAAGTAGAAGTCCATTCTTCATAAAAATGTCAAACTTGAGAAATACTGATTTGAAGTGTTGGAATATGGTTTCCACTGCTGATTATGTCACAGATAAAAGGATGCATTACATTAACAACATACCTATTAGGTAAGTGATGACTTCCAAAGGCAGTGCTCCCTCCAGGACCTACAAAAAGTCTTAGCCCTTCTTCTGCAAAAATAGATATTAAAAAATATGCAATATTACTATGTTTGACAAGCTGTTTTGTGGCAGAACTATGATACAATCAATGTTTCCCATCTCTTTCTTCCAGCCATAAGTATGGCTAGGAACCTTTGAGAGCAGAAAGGGATATGATTTTATTTTAATTATTTATTTTTGTCAAGTACGTGTTGGTAATATACATAGATATAACATTGTTTATATACATAAGATGGGTACTGATAAGAGGGAACATTAGGACAGGGACGGTAGGCACGCTGGTGCACTTATGCACGCCCCTTACTGACCTCTTAGGAATCGGGTCAACAGTGGACAGTCTAAGGGTAAAGTTTTGGGGGCTTGGTGACTAAACCACAATGTCAGGTAGTGAGTTCCAGGCATTTACCACTCTGTTGCTAAAGTCGTGATGGGAGAAATTTCAAACTGGAATTGTGGAAACTGCAAACCCCCTACTTTAAATTACTATATATAGATTCTCTATAGTTATCAAATTATAGATATTTAATAAATAAAATAAAAATACAGTTGTCAAGAGTATTAATCCTATAAATACATTTCGAATTTGAACAGTTGTTTTCTCCTAAGAGTGTCAAAGGATTTAATGCTTTTATCAAAATGATCAAAGCCGCATTGGGCTGCAAGGTTGGCCCTTGTATGCATGCATATATCATGATCACATCCAAAAGGGGTGGAACATATCCTTGTCTCACTGGTGCGACGCTCTTTGCATAATTTGCCCCTCTGTGTGGCTGCTGCTATGTTTCTTCAGTGGGTGCTATTTTTAATACCTTTAACAATTACTACATCATTAGTGATTTTCCTCTGAATAACCTAAGAGTTGGAATGATACATACGCCAACAATTTATTCTCAAGTTTTCATTCTTGTTTTACAAACCTTCTGCACTTGAGTCCAAACTGAAGTCTTGAGTCTGCAGTATTTTTTCAACAATATCATCTGCATCAACTCTTGTTGCATCAACCCTCTTCAGCTGTGATTCCACAGAATCTTGTTTTACTGGTAGCCTATGAAAAATATGAAATATCTAGAAATGCTATGCTCCAGAAATAATAATCAACAACTACCATATTATTAAACCTTCCATTGTATTTACCTGTTTGAATTTTCTGAGTGTGCATCTTTCATAGTTGCTTTCAGATTATCCTCAGTGCTTCTGGATTCAGCCTCTTCACATGGCTCTAGAATACTACTTATACCAGTTGATGTGCTTCCGACAGAGGTATTTCTTTTATGACAGAGATCAGAGAAACTGGATGATCTGGAATGTGCAGTACTGTATCCTAAAATATATAATTATTAATTTGGAGCCATTAGTCTGATGCCATGTCAAAAATTCCAGCTTCTTCTTCTAACCTGAATATGCCATTTTTAATGTCAATCATAATATAGCTATTTGTGATTTATTTGATTATCAGCAACTAGTAAGTACTTGTACCTAGCAAAGGTATGGACCCTGTGTTTTATGATTTATCAGGAAGCCTAGGTCAGAACAGGGGGCCTGTTCAATCGCTGACAACCCCCATGGCCTTCCCACCCTGAGATACCACGTGTACTGAACGAACCATGCATTTGCCCACACATTAAATTAGCGAATGCGTGGGAGAAAGCAGGGAGTGATCTCATTCAAGGTCAGAGATTCACTCCCACGAATCCTCGAGGTATGAATGGAATGGGCAAGCTCGAGGACTACCTGTACATACACTTTTTGGTAGCACGAAGATGAGGTAAAAACTATCATTGGTGCTCATGTTTAGACTACTTTTTAATGCATTGGAACTGGGCCTGTAAAAAAGTACTAACCCTTACATGTTTCATAGTTTTGTAAATATTTCATAAATATTTCTTAAAATTCTCTATTCACTTAGTAAGATAATTTCAATTTAAGAGCATAATTTGTGAATCCATAAAACTTTTTTTCAAACAAAACAGAAAATTTGTTATTTATAAGCCCTGAAAGTATATTGCAAAGAATAATAGTTTTACCTGATACTTTTGATTGTTGGCTTGCATAACTAGAAGTCCTAGAATGTCCACATGCTCCAAGATCATCTGGGGTCGAGATGCTCTTGCTTGTAAAATCTGTTGGAAAAAAAAGTAGTGCTGGATTATTTCCTCAGATAACTGGGCTATTTGTAATAAAGACTTGATTAAAATTTATCAGTAGTTTGCTGAGTTGATCTCTAATATTATACCTTTGCATTATATATAAGGAATTATTAGCATGCAGATAACATTAGGAAATAATTGTAGGTAACTATGTTAACTCATTTACTTCTCTAATAATGATTTGTCTTGCTACAAGGAACTTGATTCCTGTATTTAAAATCCTCTATTCTGTCTTCATTTAGCTTTGATCATTTAAAAATTTATATTGAAAATTAACTCCATCACATCTGTTATCACTACAGAAGACTAAAAACAATTGTAATTTGTAATCTACTAAGGATGGATATTAGTAAATCATGTTGGTCACCTATGTACCTCCACATTCCTTTTTTAAAAGCCATCCCAACACTTGAATCAATGCTGGTAATTAAGAAATGAGTTACACATTCCAGCAACAAAAATTGCTTGAAGTTTAAACAAATTTGAAATGTAAGATACTACATATCAGAATGTTTGTCCCTATTTAAAACAGTCTGTAAGTAAATAATTGTAATGCAAGAAGGCGTTCTTCAAAATAACATCCTAGCTTTTTTAAAACAGTAATTTTTCACAAAACAGATAATCCTAAAATTTTATGCCCCTTTATGCTATCATGTACATTGAAATACCATAGGTGTCTGGGAAACTGTATCATACACCGTGGCATATAAACGCTGGGCGATTTCCACAATGATGTTATATATGACATTGTTGCTTATTCTAGATACCTATAGGCAGTACTTTTAAATAGACATATCATGCATGTTTCTTAGATATACCTGATTAGTTGATTTGTCATAGAGAAATATTTGAAAGAGAGCTATGCTGAAGTACAATTAATTATCTTAAGAAGCCTTATACTGAGTTAACTGAATAATTATTCATTTTCCTGTGGCTGATTGCCTTCCACAGTTTCCTACCTGATACAGTCAAATGTGACCCTTTAGTGTTCTCTGCACCTTTTCTGTCTTCATGCAGGGATTCTGATTCTCCAGCAATTGGTATAGACATTGCTGTAGATGGAGGTCTGCAATCAAAGAAGTGTGAGATGGAAGGTTGTGTGTATACTTGTGTATGCCTACCTAAGGGCAACAGACTTTATGCTATAGTTCATCAATAATTTTCAGCTCTAATCTCTTACTCGGGATTTGGCTTGACTCAGCAGAAAAGTCAGCTAGATAATACTGCAAAAATGAATGAAAATTTACACAGCAGCCGATTGCCTATTCTGGAGCAAAGAATGTATAGAGCTTTTATATATTTGTGCTGAAGAGTTAAACTGGCTTTTCCCTCCTATTTTTAAAATTAATGGCTAGTTGGTGATTTGATTGATGGTCTTGGGTAGCTGAGAATTGTTTATATAACAGTTCCTTGTCGTCTGAGAACTGCTGGTTGATGCTTCATCATTTTAAGCCATTAGAAGGGGGAACATGCATGCGTTCTAACACTACTGCAAAGAAGGATAATTTATAAATAATAATTCTGGGTGATGCTAGGACTGAGGAAAAACAATTGCAAAAAATTACAAACTATTGGGACTTGAAGATTGAAGGCGAATGCTTATGAGAAAAGAAATCCATTATTATACCAATCATGATTTGAGCCCTGGAACGATACCTAAAGAACTTCCTCGGTAACGGGAAATACTGAATTTATCAGACCTAAACACCCTAATTTTACAAAAAAAACCCACTCTACTTGGAACTGTCTATATTCTTTTAATTCTTAGTAATTCTTAGGTCCATGGTTAAGCCTTGAGTTATTAAGTTTCCACCAGTCTTAGACTGTGAATCTAAACTATAGAATACTTCATTTATTTTATTTTTATTTTATTTAGGATTCCTATATGCCGCCCTACTCCCTGGGGACTCAGGGAGGCGTACAACATTTGAAGAACCACTAAACAATACAGTTTAAAACAGTTTAAAATAGATTTAAAAGGTATACACAATCTTACATACATAGGGGAGACCAAGATGAAATTGTCTCAAAACCCTGCCTGCCGGAAGAGTCATGTCTTCACGGCTTTTCGGAAGGCCAGCAATTCGTATCTCTGGGGGGAGTTGGTTCCAGAGAGTAGGCCCCCCCACAGAGAAGGCCCTCCCCCTAGGCCCCACCAGCCGACATTGTTTGGTTGACGGGACCTGGAGGAGACCCACTCTGTGGGACCTAACCGGTCGAAGGGAAGTATGAGGTAGAATGCGGTCCTGGAGGTAACCTGGTCCTAAGCCATGTAGGGCTTTAAACACATAGTTCTCACACATAGTTATAAAAAAACCCTCTCTGTCAACAAGTCAGCATCTGACAAGAAGTGGGCAAGAGACTCAGGAGCTCTGGTTGGGCTGCTGAAGGAAGTGGGAAGATAAACCACCACCATATATAAGACAAAAAAAAATGTGTTGGAAAGTCATACCATTACGATCTGCTATTATAAATCAGAACCAACAGTGCGGGGCTTCTTAAAACAAAAATTTAAACATAAGAAAATAATTTATCTGGATTCAAATATCACTGAACAACAACTAGCAAATCAAAGGAGATTCACTACCAGAAATAAAATATTTAGGGAAGCTGAATGGAAAAGATTAGGAAAAATTGTGAATATGAAAGACCCAAAACCAACAGCAGAAGAAACTCAAATAATAACAATTGCGAATAGAAAAGAAGTGAGCTGAGTGAACTAGAGATAACTTAGAAGAAGTAATAACAACAGAACCAGTACAGGCCAGCACTGAAGCAACCTATGAACTGCCTCCCTGACCAGAAGAATTAAAACAGAAAATTATGGAAGATGTAGAATTACCAGCAGAAGGACAAAGACTGCCAGCATTGAAATTAGTGCCCAAAAAAGATCAGATACCTATAATGAAGGATATGAATAAGGTGCTTACGTGGATTAAAATAACATCTATTGAACAGATGCTTAACAGTCAGAGAAAGAAAAGGAAGAACTTGCCCTAATTGGTCAGGCTATAGAAATAGACAACAGGAAATTTGTACTTTCAGATTTGCAAGATGCCGTTACTGTAGCCTTACAGTAAAGTAAAATTGGTTCATCTGGTTGGGTTTCCTGTCTGGCTTATCAGGAAGGGCTGTGAAAAACATACTGAACCACTCCAGTGAACAATGAATTAGCATATCACCTTTTTCTCCCAGATCCTTGATGGGGTACAATACATGGCTTGTAGACTTCATGGCTTTATCCACAATTTTTGCAAGCCAATTCTACTTTATTCTGGTTATTTTTTTCACTTAGAGGGGAAAGCCGATATTAGTCCATCCGGCTTTTATAATTGGTTGAAATACCATCTGGAGCAAGCTTCCTCAATGTTTCTACCATTATTTGACAGGCAAAGTTTTTTTTTAAAAAAAATCTTGGAGCAAAGATACACTGACATCTTGAAAAATACAAGTCTTCCTGGTATACAACTGCCAGGTAAAGCTGAAATTTCTACTCTGCAACTCGTCTTGCATGCTACACCGAAATCCAGCTCCACTGAAAAAAATTGGAGCTACAGTATGTTAATAAAATTAAACATGAAATTCCGGAATGTAACATTAAGTATCTAATGCAAACATGAGTGATTTTTTTAACATTATGAAGAAATGAAGATGTTCTATCCTGCTGGAAAATAACAGTTCAGTTCATTATACTATATGTGAATAACACATCAAAGTAACATTATTTCTAAATAATCAGAAAGCCTCAAAATAAATTTTCAGAAGGAAATACAAGTAGTACTCAATACAAATGACATTTATAGATGACTCAGATTAAATACAGAACCAAACAAGCCTGATTACTATAGTTGTTTACTCTGGGCACTCTGGGCAAGAAGGAAAATCTGCTATTAATGGCATTATAAAGACTAACAAACTTGTATCAATTGCCTCATATCTGAATTTTACACTGCTATTTAGATCTATGCAGTTTAAAATAATTAACTCCAAATTAAGAATGTATGCTGTTTTATAGTACTGTACATTTCTTTTTGCGCTGCCTACAAATAAATTACAACACGGCTAATGGGAAAGAAAATCTCCCAGCTGCACTGCCACAATTAGCTCACTCACTGAGCTACAGTACATGACTCATCGCAAAAGTCTAGAAATTCATCCCAATACTACTTTTTTTCTTTCTGGTACAATCCATGTATACAGCTTTCTGGAATAGCACATATACAAACTGTCTCTTCTGGATGAGAAGCCAAACCACAGAAGAAAAAGAACATCTTTAATATCCAACATACAGGTATTCATCTGTATTACTAATTGAGTATATTATTGTTAACAAAGTTAAAATATATAATCTTAGGAAATAAAGACAAGGTTGTGACTAAGAGGAAAGGGTCCTTCAACATTGCTCAATAACTTCAGACAAGAATATTGCTGATACGATAAAAGCCCACATGCAATTTATGCAGACTAACGTAAGCCAATTATCATAGTTTTTGAGACAGACTAAGCAGCAGCACATACCATCACTACAGAAGATAGGAACTGAAGGGCCAGAGAGACTAATTTTCCTTTGGAGTGGACTCACATAATTTAAGACAAACAGTTGCAATTCTAGCACTAAATTACAGATCTGATACACCGGGTAGATGAGAAACTCATCAAAATAACCAATGAGATACATAAATATCTTTTTGTTCTATCACATAAAAGCAGCCAAATAGTAAGTCAAGAATACCGTTTCCCCCAGATCAAGGTGGTAATGTGCTATTGAGAGGTACAGGTAATCCTCAAGTTACGACAGTTCACTTAGTGACCGTTCAAAGTTACGACACCCCCAAGTAACTATGACACAATCCCGAAGTTATGAATATTGCAGCACCACGGCAGTCGGTCACACTTATGAACTAAGTGCATTCGCCCTTCCTATTCCCCCACCCCCCGGCCAGGGTTCCACAGTCCCAGTGCCTGTGGAGACTCACTTACCTTGTGACAATCTAGGGAGCTGTCAGTTCCTTTGCCTGCTTCGGTACATTTACAGAGAATAGAGGCCTAAAGTAGTGCGAGATCACGTGAGATCAGTAGTGCGAGATCTTGCCTGTTGATCTCACAGTACAGTACTTTAGGCCTCTATTCTTGGCGAACCGAGGCCTGCACCAGATCTGGCCAAACAGCGTTAGCAAGCCGACAAGACTTTGGGGCAGCGAAATCACATTGCTTCAAGCCTCCCATCGGCTGGGAAGCGTTTTTTGCGCCAAGATTGGAACGGCACGAAAAACATTTGCAAGCCAATGGGAAACTTGAAGCAATGCGATTTTGCTGCCCCAAAGTCTTGTCGGCTTGCAAACACTTTTTGCACTGAGACTGCAAGTAGGCAAAAAAACCACAGCAGAGAGGCTGGAGAGGAGACAACTCACTAGACCTTCAAAAGGTAAGTGACCTGGTGCAGCATGATGGGGGGAGCAATTGTGGGGATCCCAGGGGAGAGAGCATGAGGTATCTCAGTGGGTCAGGGGAGGGCTTGGGTGGTTTGAAGCAGGTGGCCTATTCCATCGCTAGACCCCCCCCATGGCCTCCCCCACCCAGAGATACTGCATGTGTACTTAATGACCTGCATATTTGATTAGTGATTACATGGGCGAAAGCAGGGAGTGATCACATTCCTTTGATGTGATTCACTGCAATGAATCCTTGGGTTACGAATGTAATTGGCAGGCTCCATTACATTCATAACTCAAGGACTACCTGTATACTGTGTTTAAGGATGCACTCCAAAAAGTAATAGTGCAGAAACAAACAATGTTTCATTTTATTTGCTTATACATTTAGTTAAAACATTTACCCTGCAGTATACATAATTCCTACAAATAAGAAAGAATATGAAAAAAGGAAGGAAATGATCGTTGCCTTTGGTGACTGAAACCTGGCTTTAAGCAGAATCCAGTTTTCATAGAATGACAACAGACAGTACAAATAAAGATCAAAGCAAATCCTTCGCTCACGTTGGATAGAATATGGAATTAGGTCACTAAAGCTAGTATATTATAGTCTTAAACATTATAGATAGGCAGCAAGATACATATACATGCCAATGCATGCAGACATTCATAAATATTTATAACTAGCATGATGTAAAGGTCAAGGAGCTGGCTTGGGGCCTAGAAGCAGGGAGAACCAGATTCTACTCTCTCTTAGGCATGTAAGGGAGTTGGGTGATCGTGGGCCAGTCAATGCCTTTCAACCTTAATCAGCATCAGCTCAGCAAACAGCTAGCTAGAAAGTAAAAATCCACATTTCATCATGCTTTGATAGTGATTTGCTGTAAGGACTATAGGAAAAGCAGCACATAACAAGCAGACAACCAAGAGGGACAAATGCTAAGAAAAATATGTATATACATTTAAACTTACGTTTTAAAGCAAGGGTCTCCAGACATTAGCTGCATGCTGATTAAGATCTATAAATCAATAAGAATGAAATTTTAAAAAATGAAATCAAACTGCAATTCCAAAAATATGACAAGAAAAAAAATAAATTATATTATATCAAGTGAACTACCAGAGTTATTACAAAAATGGATTATAGTTATGGCATATAGATTAAAACCTCTTACGAAAATCAATTACAAAGGCCTAATTGAATACCAATTTTAAAACCAAATTCATTAACAAAGATTGTGTTATTAAAACCATCTCAGAGGAAAAAAGCAAATTGTATAACTTCACCAAGTATTTTACTTTTTCTGTGTTCATTATATTATCAGATATAACTAATGAGAAAACAAAAAAAGTTGTATTTGGGCAAACTAAGGTGCTATTTATACAATATCCCTAAAATACCCTTAATAATTTAAACACTTACTTCTGATGGATTTTTGCTTATTTACAATTTTTCATCAGATAGCTTATTAAAATAAACTAATTCTTTTACGTCCCATTTACTGTACTGTGATCACGAATGGGGATGGAGGGGAAAGAGGAAGAGAAGTATGAAATAATGGATGGTTACTGTGCTTTGTTTTCTAATAAGCAATTAGCAAAAAGCTACTTCTAAAAAACCAAAGTGAAATAGCAAAAAATTCCCACAAAATTACTTTGAGAATTGAATTGTCCTGCCTTGTGTTTTTGGTATCATAACCTTCCAGTAAGCAGCGGCGAGTGGTATTTCCTGATCCAGCAAACTCTGCCAGGTTAAGATCTGCAAAACCCAACTATTGACAAAAGAATGAAGTTAGTAATCACAGAACAAAAAAGAAATAAAACACATTTAGGCTTCGTAGCATGCCTTATCATTTTTGTGCTACATAACTAAGTTTTATAATGCCTGATATCATTCATAACAATAAAAAGCCTATACTGCAATATATCTCTAAACTAATATTACAGACAGATATGAAAAGGAAACAAAAAGAGGCATTGTATTACAAGTGTTATCTTTTTACCTTTGCGTAAGTCTTCCCTCCTTTTAATTCCTGCAACAAATAAATAGTTGTAGTCAAACAACCAAATCAAATGAAGTTATATGGATTCTTTATAAGGAAACAACTTCATATAGCAAGCAACTTCATACAATTGGCTGGATTCTCTGTCAATTTTGGATGTTAAAATTGTTATCAAATCGTATAATCGTGTTTATTCTTCTAGGTCTGGATCAGGGGTGGGTTCCGGTTTTCTTTGCTGCCGGTTTGCTCAGTGGCGCGGTGCACGCATGCGCAGTGCTTAAAACACAGCTTCTGTGCATGCGCAGAAGCAAAAAACAAGATGGCGCCGCTGAGAGAGCTGGCTCGGGGGCATGGCAGGCCTGGGTCGCTGTCGGTTCTAGCGACCCTGGCCAAGTTACTACCGGTTCTATAGAACCGGTGTGAACTGGGAGGAACCCACCTCTGGTCTGGATGAGGCAGAGTAAAAATAAGGAAAAGAAACAACAGACTACCAACTCTTTCCATTTCCCTTATTTATTTCGAATCTGAATCTCACAGACCTATTGAATCTGTAATGTTAGAATGCAGTATTGGAGGCTAACTCTACCCACAGCAAGAGTTTGATCCTGACCAGGTCGAAGTTGACTCAGCCTTCCATCCTTTCCAGGTTGGTAAAATGAGGACCCAGATTAAACTGCTTAGAGCAGGGTGCAAACTCAATGTGGTTATGGGCCACATCGGGAGTGTTTGCCCTTGGAGGCCTGGGCAGGGGTGGGCTCCTGGGGGTTCAGGTGATCCTCTAGCCAAGGATCGCCGGGGTTCAGCGAACCCCCCCAAATGCCACCCTGGCTGTCCACGCCCACCCTACACCTTCCCCTCTCACCCCACCCCTCCCAGGAGTCTCCACGCGGTCCGTTCATCATTCCAGGTAAGTGCAGGGGCCGTGCGGAGGGTCTGGGAGGGCAAAAAAAGGGCCTACCGGAGCTTCCGGAAGTCTGGAAACGGGCCTGTTTTCGGCATCTGGAGGGCCTCCAGAGCCTGGGGGAAGCGGTTTTTGCCCTCCCGGAGGCTCCAGGAAAGCCACTGGAGCCTGGAGAGGGTGCAAAATGCCCCCCCTGCTGGGGTGCAGGTGGCCAACTAGGCCACGCCCACCATGGCCATGCCCACCCAGCAACGGGACAGCGAACCTGTTGCTAAAGGATCTGAAGCCCACCCCTGGTGGGTGTGACCTGAGTGGCGTGGCCAGGGCAGCAGGAGCCAGCCCCATAGGTCAACACTGCGGCCTATTGCAGGTCGGATCTGACCCACGGGTCGCGTGTTTGATACATCTGGTTTAGAGAGTGCTGTAAAGCATTATGAAGCAGTATATAAGTCTAAGTGCTATTATTATTGCTATTGCTATCTTAAAGGATCTTTCTCACTTTTGAGATAATAAAGAAAATAATATGGATAAGTATGTGGGTGTATTTATGGGTGTATGTGTGTATAATCACAAATCTACCGGTAGATTTAACTGCACTATCTTAATCCAACCTTCTTCAATTTAGGGCCTTCTACATATGCTGGATTTCAAGAATATTGAGCCAGCATGCATAGTTTAAATTACTATACATGGAGTATGTGCTGCAATCCATTCAAAGCTCCAACATTTCAAGATACAGCAATCTTAAATTCTTATGTTATGAATACTGTCCTAGCTATCAACTTGTAAAATACCTTTTATACATCAGTAAGGGATTAGGCAATAGCTAGAGCAGAATATGCTTAAACAATCTAATTTGAAATAACAAAATGAATAAATATATAACTTATAACTTAAATGGAAAGAGATACTAAATTTATCTGTAATTTACAGGGACACAACTACAATACAAATGTAAGTGTGGCACCCATTTATACCTTTCGTACAGAGACTCTGCAGATGCAGGGATCCAGAATCCCTGTCGTGGCACTTGCGCTTATTTTACATATAAATGAAAACCTCTTCTTCCAATGAACAGAGTTTGCTTGAACCACTTCCCTGTAAATAGAAAAAATTATAAGATAATTAGACACTGACAACAGAAGATTTGTTATTTTTAGAAAATAAGCCCTATAAAACTTAAGACACCATAGGTCAATTCCCTCCTACAATGATCAGAATCTTCATTTTAACCTTAATAGCCATGTGGGGTTATTTACTACTGGTAAAATGTATCCAATACTGCTTTTTAAATATTTTTAATATTAAATATTAATTTTTAAATATTTTAATATTTTAAATATTTTTATTTAAAGAGATTAGGGTGATGCCTGCAGTATTTGCAAAATTATGTGTAAATAGGTAAGGTGGGTTCTTCCTTCATATGGAAAGATAATTTACTAACCATAAGGAAATTAATCATGGACTTCCTACTTTCCTTGCACATAATAATTTATGAGACTGATTTTCAGCAGATATGACTTTGGAACTATATCTAAATAGAAACTAATGCACTTGCTAGTACTGCATTTGGTATATCTAATATCTAAGATGCTCTGATATTAAAAAGCAAAGACAAAGAATAAATTGGAGGGCTTAGATGAAAGGAAAGGATTGCCAGAACAAATAATTTCTTTCATCAATCTACTACCTTATTCTAACATAACACATTGCTGACCTCTAACTACACAGCTGTAATTAGATAAAACAAGTAATAATATTGAAAGTTGAGATTGTATACCTCTGGCATTTGCTTCTGCACAAAAAACAGTTGCCAATGCATTAACTTTGATCTTATCAAATGCTTTCAATTAAAGTAAAGTAAAGTAAAGTAAAGTAAAGTAAAGTAAAGTAAAGTAAAGTAAAGTAAAGTAAAGTAAAGTAAAGTAAAGTAAAGTAAAGTAAAGTAAAGTAAAGTAAAGTAAAGTAAAGTAAAGTAAAACCTAACATGTCTGTGTACAATCTCTTGATATCTTTAAAAATATTTTACTAATGTTGAAGACCAGAAATCTGACTGGAGAGATGGAATGAAGTGCTTAATCTCTCCCATGTCATTTTTCTGATCAAAATTGACCACCTTATCTGGTTTTTATTCATTACAGGTAGTTCTTGAATTACGACCACAATTGAGCCCAAAATTTGTTTTGCTAAGTGAGACAGTTGTTAAGTGAATTTTGCCCCATTTTACAATCTTTCTTGCCATAGTTGTTATAGAATGATCATATGAACCTGGGCCACTGCAACAGTCATAAATATGAGTCAGTTGCCAAGCATCTGAATTTTGATCACGACCATGGGGATGCAGCAATGGTCATAAGTATGAAAAATGTTCATAAGTCATTTTTTCAGTGTGAGTTGTAACTCCGAATGGTCACTAAAGGAACTGTTGTAAGTTGAGGACTACCTGTATTTCTCTGTGATGAATAGTTATACCAGGGGTCTGCAACCTGTGGCTCCGGAGCTGCATGCGCCTCTTTGGGCCCTCTGCTAAGGCTCCCTGTCGGGTGATCCCATCACTGACTGGCCCTGCCCCTCGCCCTGCCCGCTCAGTCACTCCTTGCCTAGACTGAGAAGGTAAGGGCAACGGCGGGGGATGGAGAAGCGACTGGGGCTGATTCTCTGGCGCCTCATTCTTGCTGGAGCTTTTTCCAGCCCTTGTTGGTGCTGGGCGTGCCTGAGTTGTTTGGGGAGATGCACAACCTGCTCTCTGCCCCGAGACACTGGCCTGACCTAGCCGCAACTGATGCCAGCCTTGCTATTGCGAGGGCTGGCGGGGTGGGAATGAGATCTGGGAGGAGGGGCTGACAGAAAGGGGGATGGGACCGCAGCGCACAGCTGCGGCTTTAAAACGTGCATGGGGAACTTTTGCCGCCTGGAGGATGCTTTTCAATTAAAGCCGTGTGTGTGTGTGTGTGTGTGTGTGTGTGTGTGTGTGTGTGTGTGTGTATCTCTGTCTCTGTGTCTCTTCTCTCTCGGAAACCCGGTGAGAGCGACCCTCCTCCTCCCCCCTCCTTCTCCTCTCATGATCCCCTGGCCAGCTGTGGTGGGGCCAGGAGGGTGCACACAAATGGGGAGACTCTTGTCAAGCGAGTGCCCACCCACCCTGTGTGCACCTTTTCTGTGCTTTCACTGAGCCGGATGCTCGCTTGTGGAGGGTCTTCCCACTCGTACACACCCTCTCAGCCTCACCACAGCTAGCAAGGGGGTCATGAGAGGAGGAGGAGGGTCGCCGGAGCCTTAGTACAGGAGCTAAGTGGCCCTGTAAATTCCTTCGTGCAACATTTGTGCTCAAGGCAGCCTTTGCCTCCTGCCGCTTGGGGCTGGAGCTCGTGCTCGCCGTGCTCGGCCGAAGAGCTGCTGGGGGGGAGGGGACATGGCAAGGCGATGGCCAGAGCCTTAGTGCAGGAGTGAAGCGGCCCTATATTTGCCTTCGGAACACATTTGGCCCAAGGCAGCCCTTGCCTCCCGCTGCTTTGGACTCGGAGCTGTAAGCCGCATCCTGTTGCTAGGGGCGAGTGGGACAGGGTCGCATTGTGGCTCCATGTCATAATGGGCTCCAGGAGGAGGAGGGAACACCATCTCCCCCAATGTGAAGCACGCTAAAGTTCACTATGCTGTGCAAGGCACTGCGAGAGTGCCTCATGGCTTGCTTGACACCTCATATCAGAATCAGAGAGGGGGGGAGAGAGAGGGGGAGACATACAGAGAGAGAGACAGAGAGAGGGGGGAGAGACAGACACACACAGAGAGGGGGGAGATGGGAGAGAGATACATAGAGAGCGGGGAGATAGAGAGGGAGAGAGATACACACACAGAGATACAGAGAGGGGGGAGAGAGACAAAGATGCACAGAGAGAGAGGGGAGAGGGGGTGTCAAAGGGTTTTGTGGCTCCTGGTGTTTTTTAACAACCAGTTGGCTGCCCTAATGACCGGCTGGGTAGGCGTGGCTAGGGGGTCATGTGACTGGGTGGGAGTGAGTGACATTGAGTTGGCCACGCCCACCCAGGTTTTGTGGCTCCCGATGTTTTCTTTTCTGTGGGAAATGGGTCCAAATGGCTCTTTGAGTGTTTAAGGTTGCAGACCCCTGAATTATACCATTCAGTTCACATGCAAATGTTTTTAAAATGAGAAGTAGGAAAATATTCTACTGGAAAATAAATGCACCTTCGTTTCAAATAACTAAAAGTATCAAGCATTATTCTGAGCAATGTTATCACACCCTTTTATCAGTTTGTCTAAAATTTGATGGATATGGAATATGAAATATTATTTACAATATTAAAAAGCTTCCCAGAATTTCACTCAAGCACAAAACATTCAGAGCATCTTTTCCATTTCTGTAATGGAGGAGAGAGTTGTTAATTAGGTTCTGAATATCCAGATTATGAATAATTTATTCTATCTTGAATTTCCTAGTGACCGCTCAAGTGCATTAATTTGTGTAGAAAATACATCCACCCACGAACCAAAACCTTTTTCTGAGAGAGAAGAAAACAACATCTGTGGAAAGCCAACTGAGATTTTTAAAATGGCAACAACAACAATAATAACAGTACTGCCACCCCCCCTACCTGGCTTTTTGGCAGCCAGTTATTAACAATCTGATGTAATGTGGATCCTGAAGTATAGATTATATAGCAAGCCACAGTTTCTACAGTAACAAATGTGACAATCAATTCTGAGATCGAGGGAAAAGCTTTCCGAGCACAAATAATACTTTGGTAAATCAGGAAACAGTGCAGTGGAAAAACTAACTTGATTCCACTTAACAAAATAATGACAACAATTGAACTATAGTTTTATTTTTATTTTATTTTTTTAGGGGAGAAGAAAGTACATTTTCACCCAGAGAACACATTAACCGAGGAACAAGCTAGATTTAGAAGTAGCTGCTCTATTTTTGACTGTGCTCTTATTCCACAACATCTGACAGAAAAATACACTTCCAAATCATGTGCGAAGCTATACACAGCTTTTATAGATTTCTCTCTCACACACAGAATGGCTATTGTGAATATTTTACTTTTGATTAGCCCATCACTGTATGCCACCTATTCTCATGGCTTTAAGTAGCTTATAATTTTTTTATCTGCATATTCTACTAGAAGAATAGGGTTTAGTTCTTGAACCTTTAGTTCAAGTATCAGTAATTTGAGGAACAGGTTGTGCTATGCACATAATGAATTAAATAAAGTGTATTGTACACCTGCATGTAGAAGGTTTAAAACAGGGGTGTCAAACTCGATTTCATTGAAGGCCGCATCAGGGTTATATTTGACCTCAGGGTGTCTGGGTGGGTGTGACCAGGGTTGGCATGGACAGCTTGACATCACTCATGTCAGGGGCGCCTGTAGTGGCCCGAGAACTCTGCCAGCGAAAACGGGCTCCCGATTGAGCTCTGTTTTTGGCTGGGACTGCCTCCTGCAACCTTCTGCCAGCGAAAACGGAGCTTGGGAGGGCTCCGTTTTCGCTGGCAGAGGCACCTCGGGTTGGTCCTTTGCTGTTTCTAGGGCAGCCCCACGGGCCAGATCTAAACACCCCACGGGTGGATCCAGCCCGCGGGCCTTGAATTTGACACCCCTGATTTAAAAAAAATAAAAACTAAAATGTTTTAATTCAATGGGCAAAAGTCCCAGAAAACAAAGACTGAGCTAACAGCAGAATAGAGCCATAAAATATCTACAGTAAAAGCCCAAAAAAGAACTAAATTTGGGCTTATGTGACCAATTAGCTGAGAACTGATTAGAAATTAAATAAAATAGAAATATATATAAAGCAGCAACTAAGGAAGGAAGGAAGGAGAGTAGCCTAAAGGAACCAAAACAACACTTGATGTTAAGAGATCACTGAAAAGCAACGTGATCTGGCAACTGGGTAGGTCTAGTAGTCTAACAAACCAGGGATAACATGACAGCAGTCTTCCAATATTTGAGGGGCTGTCACAGAAAAGAGGAGTTGACCTATTCTCCAAAGCACCTGAGGGCAGGACAAGAGAAAATGGATGGAAGCTTACCAAAGAGGAATCCAACCTAGAATTAAGGAAAAATTTCCTGAAAGTGAGAACAATTAATCAGTGGAATGGTTTGCTTCCAGAAGTTGTGGGTGCTCCATTACTGGAGATTTTTAAAAAGAGATTGGGCAGCGATTTGTCTAGAATGGTGTAGGGTTGGACTAGAAGAACTCCAAGTCCCTTCCAACTCTGTTATTCTGTATAATAGATAAAGTCCCACAACAATAAATGTGTCAAAGTTGTGAATATACAGAATACAGAGGAATCTTTGGTGAGGTAAGAAGCAGCAGCAGAAGAAGCAATTTACCGTATTTTTCAGAGTATAAGACACACAATTTTCCTCCCTAAAAGAGGCTAAAAATTTGGGTGTGTCTTATACTCTGAATGTAGCTTTTTCGAAGCTTTTTTTTCGAGCCCTAAAGATGTGCTAACGATCTTTCCGGCTTCCTACTCCGTCCGAAGAATTTTTTTTCCAGCTCTAAGTCTTTGCAGGCTTGTTTTCATTCCTACTCCCTCTGAAAAAGGTTTTTCAGCCCTAAAGTGCTAACGATCTTCCCGGCTTGCAGCATTTTTTTATTCCTACTCCCTCTAAGTAGTTTTTTACCAGCCCTAAGTCTTTGCAGGCTTGCTTTCATTCCTACTCCCTTCGAAGAATATTTTTTTCAGCCCTAACTAGGGGATAAAATAACGTGCTGAAGCTGACCAGACTAAGGACGCTAGCCAGATAAATACCTGGTAGGTAGATTTTTTCCCCTATTTTCCTCACCCAAAACTAAGGTGCGTCTTATACTCCGGTGTGTCTTATACTCCGAAAAATACGGTATATATTCTTGCATCATAATCCCTGAGAAAAAGTTGTTGTGTCTTTTCCCAACTTTGGACATATAGTTCACATCTTACAACCATTTGTTTAGTGATCATTCAAAGTTACAACAGGACTGAAAAAAGTAACTTATGACTGATCCTTGTGCTTATGGCTGTCAGAGCATCCCCACAGCTACGTGATCGAAATTTGGGTGATAGGCAATTGGCATGTATTTACAATGACATATCCCAGAGTCATGTGATCACCATTTGTTTCCTTCCCAAATGGCTTCTGACAACCAAAGTCAATTGGGAAAGCTGGATTTGCTTAACAATTACATGATTCATTTAAAACCTTCAATCATTTGCTTAACAACAGTGGCAAAAAGATTGTAAAATAGGGCATGTCTCACTTAACAATCTCCTTGCTTATCAGTGGAAATTTTGGTCCCAATTATGGTCATAAGTCGAGGACTACCTGTATTTAAAAACCCACTTGTTTTTTTTATGCATGCATATGTAAAATGTACATGCATACAACCCCACTGGGATTTAATGAGCACCACTTCCCCCATTACTGTAGTTTGTAAAATCAAGGACTATATTAATTGAAAAATGTAAAATAACTACGACATCAATTCCCCCCACACACAAATATATCCCCAAAGTTTATATGTATCTGGCCATTAAAATATAATGTTCAAAGCCAAAACCTTTAGAGACAAGATTTAATGACTGCAAAAAAAAAACTTTGAAAGAATACTCACTACATTTAGCTAAAATATTCCACTCTCAGGCTAATTAAAAACATATTTTGAGTACAAACTTCACTTCTTTGAGCATTCATTCATATTTAAAAGTATCTTACAAGTTCTTGTTTTATGTTTGGTACATTCTAAAACTGTCCTCTAAATCTGTTTTTACATTCATATTGATTGGTTACCCTAGCAATGAACTATAATGACAGTGTCAGTGGCAACTGCCCTAAAGAGCATGTTGATGAAAACATTCCACGGTGAGTCAACTTCCTATGTACTAGAAATGCAATGTTTAAACCAGCACACACATCAGATAAACAGATTCCAATTTACATGATGATGTTGTAGTTTCACGATCATTCTTCAAATTCATTTGAGGGTTTTTCGTCCGCCCATGAGTTATTGGGAGGAAAAAAAATGAATCATCAGAATGCACTGGAACTTCCAAAGACGCCCAAAACTCAAAATGCATTTTTGCTTATTTCCAGCAGCAACTTTTTAACTTTAAGGAGAACACACATACTTGTACATGGCTTGGACAGCTACCCTCCCCAACCCAGAAAAAAAAGGTCCTCTGCATGATTGCCTACAATCTGAAACTCATTTTCCTCTTTGAATCTGAAATGCTGCACAGACCTACTAGATATATATACATGTAAGTCCTCACTTATTAACCAAAATTGGGTCTGTCAACTCCATTGTTAAGCAAAGCAGTCATTAACTGAGACATCACATGATTGTGACTTGCTGGCTTCTCCATTGACTCTACTTGTTGGAAGCTGGCTGTGAAGTATGCAAGCGGTGATCATGTGACCATGGGACGCTGGTAGGACTGCAAAGGTCTGCTGGTTGCAAAATGCACAAATATTTATTGTGTGACCTTGGAGACGCTGCAACAGTTGTTAAATATGAGAATTGGTCATAAAGTTATTTTTTTCAGCATCTTTGTAACTTTATATGGTCGCTAAGTGACGACTACCTGTAGTTTTGTGTCTTCCCAAGCAATTGTTTTTGCAGTCTAGAGCAGGGAAGGTTTATTAAGCTTCTGGTGGACAACAATATTTAATTAGTGAATTGTATTTTGCTTGGAAATAACCTTTCTTTTTTATTTTCAGTAGGCATTTGGCAATGACAGAGGAAAATCTATATTAGAAAGTGCTTACACTATTTAATTTTTTTCAGTATTTATGCTATCTTGAAACTTCATATTTAATGTTACAAATAGCTTTACTTTCTACACTTTGGTTTGGTATCTCATTAAAGTAATTAGATGAGTCACCTTTTTACTGTTAGTTCATAGAGCAGGATTGGCATACCATTTCTATTACCTTTATTTTTTTGCCTTTTTAAAAATATTGCCCGTTAACTTTTCAGATTCGATTGTTGTGACTGGGGATATTTAATGAAAAGATGTGAATAAATGCATGAAAATTTTACTTGGAGGTTGAATCCTACTGTATTTAGGAAATACACATCATATATCTTCCCTTAAAGAAATGAATGCAATGGGTTTGAGAACATAAGAACTTATCTGAATCAGAATAAAAGTCATTTAGTCCATTCTATGTCAACAGTCCATTCTGTGGCCAGCTGAATGTGGCCAATTGAACTACATTTGATTGCAATGATACTCTCCAGCTTGCGTTCCCTAGCAATTGGTTATGTCCGTGTAAGACTGAAAGTTTACTTTTTAAAATATTTTTGATTAAAGATTATTTTGTATTGATAAAACTAATAAAATTACCTAATCACGACTTCTGCTCAATGAATAGGTAGGGCTAGGAGGGCCTTTGCATGGCTTTGTCTTGTGTTCCAGGTACACCCATTCCTGGATTGGCAGGTGCGACTTACAGTCACTCATTTTATTTATTTATTTTATTTATTTAATCGTTCTTATATGCCGCCCAACTCCCGCAGGACTCAGGTCGGCGTACAACATAAGGAAAGAACAGCTAATTAAAAACAATAACAACAAGTAAAATGAGTACAAAAATGAAAACAAACCATCATTCGTACATGGGGGAATTGATCTCTATTTCACCCTGCCTGCAGGAAGAGCCATGTTTTGACGGCTTTACGGAAGGCCAGCAGGGTGGGGATAGTCCGGATCTCCGGGGGAAGTTGGTTCCAGAGAGATGGAGCTCCCACAGAGAAAGCTCTCCACCGCGGTCCCGCCAATCGGCATTGCTTGGTTGATGGGACCTGGAGGAGACCAACTCTGTCGGACTTAACCGGTCGTAGGGAGGTATGCAGTAGGATGCGGTCCCGGAGGTAACTCATGCCCTGGTCACTTCCAGATTGGATTACTGCAATCCATTCCACATAGGGCTGCCCTTAGAAGAATATTCAGAAGCTGTAGCTGGCACAAGAATACCAGGGCATGGGCAGTTATGTGTAATTCTAGAACAACCATTGTAACACTTCTGCTCTGTGAGGTGCATTGGTTGCCAGTTTGCTTCCCACTCCAATTCAACTTATCCTTTAAACTCCTTCACGGCATGGGACGGGGCATCTGAGGGACAGCCTCTCCCCATTTGCATCAATCTGTCCCATTACATCTGGTAGAGTAGGTGTGTTACAGGTACCTTCATTTAGTGGGTCCCAGGAGGCATGCCTTTTCTGTCTTGGCATCTGCCTTATGGAATATTCTTCTCCCCAGAACAGATCTGTTTCATTTCTTTGATATTCTAAAAAATCCTCAAGACCAAGCTATTTTTTCAAGTCCTGGGGTTCCCAGGCAACCAGAGATTTGCTCAGATGGCTCCATTGTTGAGGTGGCCAATTTTATCCATCCTCTCCTTTGGTTTTATATTTTGTTTTTATAGGTTGTTTTTTATCTGATTATTGTGCACCGCCCAGAGTTTCCTTCAATCCCTTACCCCATTCTCTATAAGACCATCTATAAAACCTCATCTCTCCATGTTAATTAGCAAAAGTCCAATAAGGATTACTAGAAATAACTTAAGTATTATAAACATGTTGCCTACTATACCCAATAAACAATTTCCCCTTTTCTTCAAATAATCAGTCTTCCCCACAATAACTCCACAATTAAACATTACCAGAAATAGAACCCATTATTTTAACCTTGACTTTGTATTCTTTTTTCTTTTTCCCAACTATCTTTAAGTTCCTCAAAGAAAACTCTAATGGCTGCTTTCTTGTATTTTCTTTGTCTCTTCTCTTAAAGGTCTTATCTTTGTCTGGCCCCTTTTATAATTCCAGAGTGATAACTCCAGCAAATGCATTATAATAAAATCATCCACATTGCTCTTTGGATTTATTATTTGTATATCTTTCTAAGTTTTTAAATCTTCTTCAAATTTAATTTGAAATCCATTATTTCCATCACTTTCTTATAGGTTATGATTTTTATATCCACCTGTAAGTCAATTTCAGCTTTATTCAATGGGGGTTGTTCCTCTTCAAGAACACCTTCTGATTTTACTAAGGAGTTAAATTCCAAAACTTCCAGCACCCATTCATCAAACATTTATTTTAAGATAGCCATCTGGTGCCTTCTAGTGTCCAACTTTCCAAGTCATCTTATCTGTTTCAAAGGATAAACAATAGGATTTTTCCTTAAGAAAGTATCCTTTCAATCAGCTTCAAAGTACATTTAAGCCCTTAATCAATTTAAAACTCAATTTAAAATCAATATGGTAATCATCCTTTTGCTGTGTATTCTGAAAAAAAAAATCTTACAGAAATTTAAAGTTATAATTTTTTCCTTAATGGAAAGCAGTAAAAGGGTGTGTGTGTGTGTGTGTGTGTGTAAACTCCAGAGTGATTCAAAAGATAAGGTTTGGTTGAACATTAAGTCCATAAAAGTTTATATTTATATTTCTGAGTTTGGTTGAATCCAAGTTGTTTGCAACTGACCTCAAAAGGGTTAGCTTCTGCCATCTATTCTCACACAAAAAGCCAGCTGTCCAGAATATGTATGGGAGATATCAAGATTTCTCCTTGCTCTGGAGAATTTTTGGCAGTCTGGGTCCAGCATCTGTTTTTAACTGAAAATACTCTATTCCGAAAAGACCAGCTTGCAGTAACACTGCAAATCTGCAGTTGATGCAAGGCTGACATAATTCATCAAGATAAAAATCTGAAACATGATGTAGTTAGAGAAACACTTCCATTGATTGATTATCATATTTGGAGACTGCCCATCTCAGTCACAGAATGAATTGATATTGATTAAGAGATAAACATATACTTAAATCTGTAGTTTGGCTGGCATATTACAACAGAACATTTTTAAAAGCAATATTTAAGGTGATAAACTAATTTGTCTCTATTCTAGAAACCTATTTATCAGAGTCTGTAAAACAACAATATTTCATGGCATTTTAAGAGACTAGCAATACATTTGTGACATTGTGAGGACTACAACTAAAAGCATGAAATATTTAAAATGGTTATAATTAATAGTTTAAATTAAATTAACAATAAATATTAAAATGCTGGTATTAGATCAAGATTTGAATCTAAACCTTCAACCAATTGGGGGCCTACTATTAAACACGATAAATCTTCTGAACCTACTATTTCTTTTTGTTATTCTCTAACTGAGTAAGTAGTGAAAAGGGGAAAAGGAATATAAAATTGCTTTTATTTCTGGAAACAAATTTGACTGAGACCAGCAAAATAAATAAATAAAATTAGCAGGCGAGGAATTAAATGTAGAACCATTCAGAGAAAAGGCCCACCAGAGCATCTTAGCCAAATACTATCCACAATTAGAAATTAATATTGACACTGAAATATGTAATGTAGAATAAAATAAACATAAATATTGGGACAAACTTTTATAAGGAATGGTATCAGTGTTGCTACATAAAGAAAAGCCACATTAACATAAGTTAACCGTTAAATACTTGTTAAGGATATACTTGTTAAATATATCAATGTAAGATATTAGATTGGTTCGCTTTCTATAGTTGGAAACAGTTCCAATTTCCATTGAGTTAGATTTTATCTTTAATTTATAAAAGCCTTCCTATGCACTGGAATTATACAAGAATATATCAATATGCAAGAGTCTTACTGGATCAGATCAACAGCCCATACAGTCCATCATCTTATGTCACCTAGTGGCCAACCAACTCCATTCAGGAAGATTGCAAGCTTGTATACTGTATGTGGATGACACTCCTCTTCTACCACGGTATTGTAGAGGAAGAGGAATGGCCTTGAGGAACCAAGGAGATGATCAGATAAAAGGACATGGGCCAAGAATGTAAGGTAAGTAACTGTTTCAGACAAATCCATCCTTAATTCACATGAAGATGAAGGGAAGGGGAGGAAGTGCATTCAAACCTGCAAGATTCTGTTACTAAAGCTTTACAATGAAAGTAGTAGTGACTTAGATGGCATTGGTTTTATAGTCTGGTCTACTTTGAAGGGCTGATAATTATTGCTATCTAGCAACTAGTGAGGTATATTGCCTTAAGGCCGGAGGCAGTAAATATCACCAAGAACCAAGCCAGTGTTGTTCTTTCATGAGAACAGAATTACTATATGCATTTATTAATTCACACCTGGAAACAATAAATAAGCAATCCAATAACACATTTAATAACATTTTCTAAAATAATAGTAATTTTGCCTCCTATATGAATTTTCTCTGGCCAAGTTACCCTATACTCCAAGATCTCACAGTATGTTGACTTTAAAAAAAGAATTACAATATAAAAATACTGGTTTTCTGTTCAAAATGCTATACAAATATTTAGTTTTTCTCCCCTCAGGTGCTTAACCAAGTAAGGAGCTGAATCCAGATTATTTATTTCTACCCAGCAATAAAATAAAATTAAAAAAAACATAGTAACTGAAAATTCTGTTATGTGACATATGCTATATTTTACAGACATAGGTTACAATTTTCAACTTCTTCTGTGATGCTCTCCCTAACAGAAATAACTAATCCTGATTGCAAGGCAAGATGATCTCTTTGTTGATCACAGGATAATGTTCATACCATTGTTGATACCATTGCAATAAATGTCAATTCAATGGCATCCTATCCACCAACAGGGAAATTGCATTTTTAAACAGGAATGTCAAGCAATGTGTGCTATTACTTGGTTTGTGTCATCTCTTCAGTTCTTGTGATTTCGCTGTAGATGTGTGATTGTGTAAAACAGGGGTCCCCAACCTCCGGGCCATGGCCCACTACCGGGCCATGGTCTGTTTGGAACTGGGCAGTGCGAGCAGCTGGGCAGCGCGCAGTCAGCTTGACTTATGTGAGTGGTGGGCTGGCGCGCATGCATGCAGCTCAACTTGCACAAATGGTGGGCTGGTTCCCCTCTTCTCCCCCCCCCGGCTGGGCCCCCAAGACGTAAAGCTTGGGGACCACTGTTATAAAATATAGCTATTGTGTCAGTCTAAGGAACTTAGAAGGCAAAGAAGGTAAGGCCACAGCAACATTGGCCAGCAACATTAGTATTTTATTCTTTGTTATTTTTCTTCATTGGGGAAAATTGGGGAAGGGAGTGGTTATATATACTGGCACTCCATTTTTCATTCCACTTTATGAATGCAAAGAAATGACAGTTCTGATATATGTATGTATGTATGTATGTATGTATGTATGTATGTATGTATGTATGTCAAGGGACAATTAAAAACTTTCTGTTACATATATCACAGCTACTGGCTAGTAAGATGTAACCCTGGCTCAGGAAACAGTTTGCATTTTCATATATTGCAACAAGAAAACGCCACGTAATTGACACTCATGCCCATACTAATGAAACAAAAAGTATTTATGCATATAAAATATAATAGAACCCTCTCTTTTACAAACATAAACCAGTGAGCACATATTACAGTACCTACATAGTTAGCAACACTTTGCCAAATTCAAAAACTAAGCAAAACTGGATGGAGATTCCAGGAAATAGCTGAATAGCATGCTAACTGGGGAAGTTGAAAAAAATATTCAGGAAAAATGAAATGTCAAACCACTTCTGTTTTGCTGCCAATACAATTAGATGAAGGAGTTATTGAAATTATTAGGAGTCAAGTTCCTAAACCAAGCATATTATGAGTTCCCTAACCATTACTTTATTAATTAAAAGTGAAAGGGTGAAGATGAGCTCAACTCCTGGTGATTTTATGGACCACCATCTAGGCACCTATTTTGGATATATTTGTGTTAGTATTAGAAATTGTAGAAATCAAATTAGAAATATTGGAAATCAGAAGTCTGTTATTATTAGTTTCAAAACTCCAAACCATCATTTATATGCCACCTAAATATCTAATAATGTACACCTTACATTGATATTCAGAGAGATTTCAGAATCCGAGTTGTATATAGCAGTGATGGCGAACCTATGGCACGGGTGCCACAGGTGGCACGCGGAGCCATATCTGCCGGCACACGAGCCATTGCCTAGCTCAGCTCCAGCGCGCATGTGCGCACCGGCCAGCTGATTTTTGGCTCACACGGAGGCTCTGGGAGGGCGTTTTCGGCTTCCGGAGGGCCTCTGGGGGGACTGGGAAGGGTGTTTTTGCCCTCCCTAGGTTCCAGGGAAGCCTCTGGAGCCTGGGGAGGATGAAAAATGGGCCTACCAGGCCCACCAGAAGTTGGGAAACAGGCCATTTCTGGCCTCCAGAGGCCCTCCGGGGGAGCGGGGGAGGCCGTTTTCGCCCTCCCCAGGCATTGAATTATGGGTGTGGGCACTCGCACATGCGCGATAGCACGCACGCATGCACTTTTGGCACCCGAGGGAAAAAAGGTTCGCCATCACTGGTATATAGTATATTGAAGTCAATTAACGTTAATAACTATTTTGTTGACTTCTTGGCGTGATAACTGCTCTTCTCTACATAAAACAAGGCAAAAGACTTTCCCTTATTCTGATTTAATAAAGAAATAAGGTGGATAAAAAGATCAGCGTTGAGTAATGAACCTCACTATTTCCAGCAGGAGAAATTCTACTGTATTTCATGTCTTACATCTACCAGAGGACTTATTCTGAGAGTTAATGCAATTATTTTTAGGTTTGTGCTGTTTGGAGAAAGGTATAGAATTGTTTGCAATTATGCTAAAGAAATACAGGTGTGGTCATAGCTTCCGTAAGCTAGAGCTTCATTTGTCAAGAAACCACACAACCACTTCTCTAAGGAAACCCCACGGTGAAGTTTAACCCTTTGGAGGAAGGCGATTTCTCTATCCAAACGTGGAGGGGGGAAAAAAAGATGCCCTGTGCAACGTCAGGGCCACTCACTTCATTTACAGACGATGCTTTCCCGTGAACTCAGCCTCGGGGCTGTAAACAGATCCGGGAAATGAAGATTTGAAGGGTTTGACTCAAGATAGCGGGTTTGTTCTACCCAGCCAACCCCGAATTTGCATTCCTCGTAGCTGGCGAAGCCTAACAGGTGTCTGAGGCTCCGCCAGACTCTAGACAGCTTCTCTCCCCCCCCCCCCTCCTGGCCAGGCTAACGGAGTCGGAGCGGTTCTCCTACCTGGAGGACTCTCCGCTGAAGCTCCCGCCGTCCAGCAGCCGCACCTTGCAGAAGAGGATCCCGTTGACGAAGGGCACCGAGGAGAGCTCGTCCAGTTCCAGCTCCACGCGGAATTTGAACTTCTTTTTCTTCATCATCATGAAAGCCATGCGAGTCAGGGGCGGGCAAAGAAAGGAGGCGCGCGATAAAGCAGCCCTCGCCGCCAAGGGGCGAAGGGGAGCGCCCCTCCGGGCGTCCTCTTGTCTCTGCTTAACCCGCCGCCGCCGCTTCCTCCATTGCTACACAGCCGTCGTTTCTTCGGCCCTTGTGACCAGGCAACGCAGGGGAGGAGCGGGAGGAAAAGCAGCAGGAGGCGGGTGGGCGAAGAGAGAGAGAGAGAGGGAAGAAAAACACGCCCGCCCGCGCGCTGTCTTCATCCAGGCAGGCGGCGCGGGCGCTGCTACGACATGCGCCTTGCTGCGCCCTCCCCAACGAGCGAAGGAAACGCCGGCCACAAACCGCCCGCCCGCCCGCGTGCGTTCAAACCAGTCCGCCTCCTCTCTCCCCGCACGGGCTCTCTGGAGGGGGAGGGACAGTCTCCCCCAAGACCGGCTTCTTTCCTGCCCTCCTGCGGCGTCCGTCCGTTGAGTCACGAGGAGCCTGCCGACTGACGGGAGAGCTCTCTCTCCCCCCCTTTCTCGGGGTGGGCGCCCCTGCCGGCTCCAGCCGGCACCGAAGGTTCCCGGGGGTGAGAAGGTGACGTGGTCGGTCGGTCCGTCCGGCGCGCGCCAGGCAGAGAATCCCCGGGCGCTGATGATCTTTAGCAGTGTTTATCCCCCCCCCGCCACCCCCGTCGCCAGCTGCACTAGGACCCCGTAAGGCAAGGCGGCGGGGTTTTAGGCGTGAAGAAATGGTGAGGCTTTTGGGAACAGGCCCGCAACCAGGTGTTGCAATGATGTTGCTTATTTCCTGACCGAACGGTGATCTCACCGATTAAAGGGGTACCGAGAGAAACAAGATTTCAGTTTTCAGTCATCTCTCCCAACCAAGCGACAAGGGCACCTCGCGCTTTGGCTGCAATCCTGCACTCTTTCTTCCCGGAATGATACAAATTCCCTTGAGTGTAGTGACCCCTTCAGTGTTTAGGATGGATGCTTTTCCTCCATTCGTTAATCATTTTTAATTATTAGTCACAATGCATCTAGATTCTAGAATAATAATTTCGGGTTCCATGTCCAGAGACGATTGTGCAACTTAGAATGAGTATTCACTTAAAAATGCTAATTAAAACTCCTTTTAGCAAAGCTGATGATGAGTATAAAAAACGAACCTCCCTGTAAAATAATGTGTCCTCAGTATATCATCCTCTTTGCAAGTGAGATGCATTTGTGCTACTGTATATGATTCACAATTTGTAGAAGGGTTTTTAGCATGGTTTTATGACTCTTCCACTCTAAGACCTTGGCAGAAGTACTGAGTTGTTAATGCCTTAAGGACTTTCAATTAAGGAGAAGTGCCTTAAAATAGCTGGATGTTTAATACCTTAAGCAAAATACACTCAGCAAAAATTAGGACACATATCATAATTAACTTTAAAGCATCTACCGGTAAGTGGAGACAAGTGGAAGAATGTTGTGTTTTGCACAGTTACCTTTACAGAATTTTGCTACTTACCTTTACAGAATTAGAATATTTCATTTTTTTTCTAAAACACTCAAGGCAGTATTTTTATTCCCACGCCCTGCCATAATATCTTTGTGCTAACCTTAACAAAGTAGATTGCTGGGAGAGAATGACTGGCAGTGAATGGATCTGAACATTGCAAAAGTTTGAACTAAAAACACGAAGGAATGTGAAATTAGATCTCTCGCATAATAGCTCTGCTTATTACAGTAATGCCAAATTTAGTAATTCCTGGTGTGCATATTTCCAAGCATGTGGTTATTGTATTAGCAACGCTTCATGTTAAAAGAGATAAGATTATCTGTTGCCAGGTTGCATACCTCTGAGTGGATATTTCTTCCTCATGCCTGTTACCAGTAATTTACTCAGGAAATTATAACAGAATAGGTTTGGACACACACACACATACACACACTCTCACACACTTTCTCTTTCTCATCACTTCCCTTTGGAAGGCTCTGATGAGGAAGCAAAATCAGAGGCAGATGCCTCAGAGGCAGAGGCCCCCATCTGGGGGCATCTGTCTGCCCCCAGATGGAGAGGCAGCTGTCTTCAGAGCCTGAGCTAAATGAGGGGGAGGAACAGATGGGGCCCATCCCAGCACGTATGCGTAGAGAGGAAAGGAGAGGAGAGCAAAGGAAAGCAATAAGCCGGCTCTCAGGGAAAAGAAGACATAGACGCTAGCCAGCCCCTCCCTGACTGGGAAATAAATAGGGGTTTGGGGTGGCCTGTTGTCGCAGACAAACATTTGTTTTCCAGTGTACATCAGTCAAGTTGGATTCCTTTGCCAGAACCAGGTTTGTCAGGACGAATTGCTCTGTATTTGAGGTGCCAACTGAGTCTCCCTGTTGGGAAATAATAGGTAGTGAATTTGCCTCAGCCAGTGTGAACAGGGAATGTTTCTGCTTGGCTTAATAATTGAAGGACTTTTTATCTTGAGTTCTCATGTGAACAGAGACTGTTTGTGCCCTGTTTCAGAAGAGGAAAAGACTTTCATTTGTGACTAATTTCGGTTTGGTCTATCCAACGTGAATAGACTGTTCCTGCCCTATTTTTAAAAGGGGGTTGTTTTACTTGTGAGTAAGTGGTTTCTCATTGCTTGTGAAGGCTGGGTCAGAACACCCATTGACTGGACACTATAAAGCAGAGCAGTAGTGAGTTCTAAATCCCGTTGTTACCGGTTCATGCGCAGAAGCGTCCCGAGGGGGCGGGCGGAGCCTCCCACCGCCGCCGCTACCTGTTCGCCAAACCAGGAGCAACCCACCGCTGAAGCAGAGGTCCCCAACCCCCGGTCTGTGGCCCAGTGCCTGCCCACAGCCTATTCCGAACTGGATCATGGAAGTGGCAGGAGAGTGTGGGCTTGCACGCGAACCTGCATTTATAAAAGCGGCACGTGCACAAAACCATCTGCTCTCTCCCCCCACCCTCTGCCGTCATCACTGTCTCCCTCGGTCCATCGAGTTGGAAAGGTTGGGGGACTGTTGCTGTAAAAGATGACATTGGGAAGATCATGGCAGATTTAAAGGAGGCAGTGCGAGACAGAGGGGCATGGAGAGGGTTGGACATGACTGAATGGCTGATGATGAAGAACTTGGAATGCTAACACCTTGGTCAAGTTTTCCTTGCTACCTCTGGTCTGTCCTTTCCAGCATATGACAGAGGAAATAGAAACAAGCAAAAAAAAGGCATGAAACCTGTACAGGTAGTCCTCGACTTACGACCATAGTGGAGCCCAAAATTTAGGTTGCTAAGTGAGAAATTTAAGTGAGTTTTGCTCCATTTAACGACTTTTCTTGCCACTTTTCTTGTTAAGTGAATCACTGCAGTTCTTAAATTAGTAACACGGGTTGTTAAGTGAATCTGGCTTAAACAAAAGTCAAATTGACTTTGTTTCTCTGGGGACATGACCCCAGGACTCTGCAACTGTCATAAATGTGAGTCAGTTGCCAAGCATCCAAATGTAAAACATATGACCATGGAGATGCTGCAATGGTCATAAGTACGAAAAATGATAATCACTTTTTTCAGTGCCGTTGTAACTAAGTGAACTGTTGTAAGTCAAGGATTACCTGTATTTACAGCATTTATGACTTATGACCAGTCATTAGCAACCTTTCAAAATTACGATGGACCCCAAAAGCTACATACAACCTAGTTCTGATAGCTAGCTCCTCCCATGGTCACGTGATCACATTTTGGCCACTTAGTAACAGGCCTGCGTTTATGTCTGTCTGCAGCATCTCGTGGTCTTATGGCTGTGATTTACAGAATTTACTGGGTTTTGCTGAAAACTGGTGTTTACTTCCGGTTTCTGTTAAAAATGCCCCATAGGAAATAATGGGTTCACTTAATGTGTAGGTTGTTGTCAATTATTATCAATGATACAGAACACCGATCTTGACTATCTTGACTAAACACTCTGTTCTATTTAAGGTAAAGGTTACTCAGCTCTTTCTATTGTTCTATTTAAGAGTAAAGGTTAAACTAACGCAATATAATCACACACTCATCTATACGCTTGACATGATCTGTCTGTATATTAACCAATTATTGCATTGTTACTAATTAGCTATCTTGGGTAAACCAATCATTGTAATTGTGTGCACAAGAAGATTACTATAAGAATGAACACAGCTGACCGAGGAGAGAGACTTCTTAGCTCGGGAAGCTTTGCTCAAGAATCATGTCTACGTGTCCTTGATTACTACATTAATGACCACCACGTTTGTTTCATGACCAGTGTTTGCTTAATGACCATGACATTCACTTAATGACTGTTGCAAGACAAGGTCATAAAAATCAGATCACTTGGATGACCCACTTTACAACTGTCACAACTTATGACTGTAATTGGCAGGCTCAATTACAGTCGTAAGCCGAGAACTACCCTTTAGTGCTAGTTGAATCTGCAATATATGCCTACCAGATCTCTCTCAATACCCTCCAAGCTAAGTTTCACTACCTGCTGTTATTTTTGTGGATTTCTTTTAATTTAACAAAAACTTAAACTTTCATCTTTAGTACAGGCCAGTGTTTTGTTTAGAAGTGTGTCTACTTTTTCAGAAAAAACAACAAAAGACAAAGATTGTAGACAGCATATTGGCTGGCTAGAATGGATCATAGTTAACAACTACTGTATATCAATTTACCTTCAATGCTATTTTCCACAAACTCCATATAACATTTTTTAAAAAGTGAAAATATCTTAACATGCCAAAGCAAAAACAGTATAATTTAGAATGGAGAGTGGTAATTATGCATTTATTTTTAAACAAATTATAAATTTATTTATTAATTTATTATAATTTTATTTATAAAGGTATTATTTGTTCCCTTTTCATCCTAAATTATTATTGTCGTGCAGTTATCAAATAATTGGAAGTTAGAAAGATTATTGATCATTCATGTTTTAAAATACAACTTCTTAAGTATAACCCAATACAATATTTAGAATAATTTTATTCAGCAGCAGATAAGAGTTTCCTTATAATTATACAGTAGGCTTTTTTTATAGTCCAATGTTTTAACTCCCTCTGCTGGATTCATGGTGTAATTATTCAGAAGTTGATAGCATTAAAAAGATAAAATGCATGAATTTGCTCAAACCTTTGAATTCCTGGGGCTCTAAATATTTTTTAATTTGTAATTAATATCTGATTTGTGGAGTCCTTGGTTCTTTCTGAATTTGTTTGCTTGCATACATTTCATTACTCATATGAGCAAGTGGAGGACTACCTGAATATAAACATTTGCACTGTAGTTAGGTTAGTAACATGTTTGTTAAATGAATCTGGCTTCCCCATTGACTCTGCTTGTCAGAAGGTTCAAAAGACAATCATGCGATCCCGAGACATCGCAACCATCATCAATATATTCCTGTTGCCAAGCATCCAAATTTTGATGAGTTCATGGGGATGCTACCCATGTTTTCCCGAAAATAAGACCCTGTCTTATATTTTTTTGAACCCTGAAATAAGCGCTTGGCCTTATTGCCATGCACTCAAAAGCCCGATTGGGCTTATTATCAGGGGATGTCTTATTTTGGGGGAAACAGGGTACTATGATCGCAAGTGTGAAGAGCAGTCATAAGTCACCTTTTTCAGTGCCATTGTAACTTCAAACGGTCACTAAACAAATGGTTGCAAGTCAATGACCATCTGTACTTACGAAGTAATAAAGATAGGATAAAAATCAAACCAATAAATAAAAATGTATATCCCGTGTTGCCAGTAAGCAAAGTAGTAAGCCACTTCGTTAACTGTTTACTACATTCAAATGACAGTTCTCATTAGTGTAAAATTGAAATTCAGGAGAATTATGCATATATGAACATATTGCATGATATACCAATATTGTTCCTACATTTATCAATAGTGCAGAAAAAGCACATATAGGATAACTGACTAACCCTAACCCTTAAAACATCCTAGTTTGGTCTTCCGTACTTTTTCTTGTCCTTCAAGTGTATTGGAATAGAGCTCCTATCATCTCTAGCCAGCACTATCATTAAAGAAATGCAATGAGTAATTTTGGGCCATTCACTACAGTACCTTTTTACTTGATAGGATTGTGGTTGTGGGGAAAATAGAGGAAGGAATGCTATGCACATTCCCTTCAGCTCTTAGTGGAAAAGTAGGACATAAATCTAACAAGTTAAAGGAAACTTCAGTTTTGTAATTATAGTTATGCTTAACTTGTTTTTATTGTCTGTCATCTACAACTTAAGTTGTGTTGCCTGAAATTATATGTTTTGTGTGGGAACGACATGTAACTCTACTGTACAGCAAGCTTTTTATGAAAAGAATATGTCACCTGTGGTGTGAATGGTGGAACTATAGGAATTTATATCATTGTTAGTAAGCTGCTTCATGCAATAAGATAAGATATCTGCAGTGCAGATATTTCTTTTTGGAGTTATAGATAACCATTTCTCCCCCCCACCCCAGGAATTTTCATTCTATTCCACCTCCTTTGGTTTCCATCTTCCTTTTATCAGTCAGCCAATATTCCATCTCAAATGAGGATCCCCTTCTTTGATTTTCTCTGCTTTCCTTTAGAGCAGAGCTGGGCAACTTTTGTGTGTGTGGCTGAGGGTCACTCTTGAATCTTGACAATCTTTAAACCACTCTGTTAAGGCATGATACAAAACAAACAGATCCATAGGAGTAATAGATCCAGGTAGAGGTGACATTCAAATCCCCCCTACCGGTTCTGTGGGTGTGGCTTGGTGGGTGTGGCCAACAAAGTTCAGCCAACAAACCCACTTGGTGGGTGTGGCCAACAAACCCACTTGGTGGGTGTGGCCAACAAAGTTTGGCCAAGTGTTCTAGCGTTCAACTTGGCTGCTTCTCGCCGCCTTCTCATGTTTGCTCTGTGTGTATCAGGGGTGGGTTCTAATTTTCCTCGCTGCTGGTTCGCTTCCTGATGCGTGGACGCACCATGCGGACGCATGCACAGTGCTAAAAATACAGCTTCTGCGCATGCGAAGCAGCAAAAAATAGCTTCTGTGCGTGCACAGAAGCAAAAAACAAGATGGTGGCACCAAAGGCGCCGAGAGAGCCAGTTCAGGGGTGTGGCAGGCCTGGGTCGCTGCCGGTTCCAGTGACCCAGGCCGCTAAGTTACTATTGGTTCCAAAGAACCGGTCTGAACCAGGAGGAACCTACCTCTGGTGTGTATGAGCCCAAGGAGGAGGAGAGAAGGAGTGAGTGGGAGGGGCGGGGTGGGGCCAGTCAGTGGTGCGATTTACCGGTTCTCCGAACTGTGCATAATCACCGCCACCGGTTCTATAGAACCTGTCCGAACCTGCTGAATTTCACCCCTGGATCATCCAGGGGTTTCTCGGAGGTTCCTGGTTTTTAAATACAGGTGTTCTGCTTGCTGGTTTTTCACCCAGATTACACAGTTGAAAAAAAAGAATGCCAAGGATAGGAAAAAGGAAAAGCAACTGAATAATATAATCATTATTATAATTCAATATATAATTAAAATAAATTGTATAAATAAGATACATATGATAAAAATAAATATCAAACAGGGAATTTGAGCTAGTCACATTCTTGGCCCAACCCCCCTCACAGGGTGGTTGTGGGGAAAATAAGAGGCAAAAGAATTAGAGATGTTTCCTGCCTTGAGTTGGCCAATATATGCCAATAAAAATGAAAGGTAGCATAAAAGGCTAATCATCATCGTTGTCTCCTAGGAAACTCTAGGTTGTTAACAGATTCAGAGAGGAAAAAGAGCAATAAGAGATGAACTTTTATCTTGATGAATGTATCTTGTCTTTTTATGTACACTGAGAGCATATGCACCAAAGACAAATTCCTTGTGTCCAATCACACTTGGCCAATAAAGAATTCTATTCTATTCTATTCTATTCTATTCTATTCTATTCTATTCTATTCTATTCTATTCTATTCTATTCTATTCTGAAAAATAAATTTATATAAATTTATGTCTAATTTTCCTGTGGGACGTAAGGGTGTCAGCGTCTCCTTACCTTTCTATATGACCATGTATAGTATGAATATTTTATAAATATTAATACAATCCTTGGTTAGCAATTTGTTTAGAGCTATGAACTGCTTTAGTTCTGCTATAAGAAAACAAGCTAAACTTAAATCCTTACAAAGCAGAGTTGCTGTTGGTATGTAGGAAGCTTGGGTTCAGGGTGTGCTGGATGGGGTCTCACTCCTCTTGAATGAGCAGATGCTCCTTGATCCTTAGTTGTCACTGGGTTTGCGGTGATAGCTGTGATAAGGAGTGCACTTACACAACTTACAACCCCTTCACCATTTGCAGCCTTTTCTGAGCCAGTCAAATTGGGCAAATTGTGGAAGCCATTTAACTATTAATGTTAATCTTTTCTTAATATTAACTACATCTCTTTGAATCGGTTTATTAACCATAGTTTATCATTTTGGGGTTGGACAGTTTGTCATTATCTTCCCCCCTCAAGTTTTCCTAGGTCCTAGGAATTTCTTCAGAGTTTGGTTGCAATCTTCATAGTAGCCAAGGGTATAGGACAGTGATGGCAAACCTATGGCACGCGTGCCACAGGTGGCACGCGGAGCAATATCTGCCGGCACGCCAGCCGTTGCCCTAGCTCAGCTCCAGCATTCATGTGCACGCCGGCAAGCTGATTTTTGGCTCGCACGGAGGCTCTGGGAGGGTGTTTTCGGCTTCTGGAGGGCCTCTGGGGGGCGGGGGAGGCCGTTTTCGCCCTCCCCAGGCTCCAGGAAAGCCTCTGTAGCCTGGCGAGAGCGAAAAATGGGCCTACCAGGCCCACCAGCAGTTGGGAAATGGGCCATTTCCAACCTCCAGAAGGCCTCTGGGGGGGCAGGGGAGCCCGTTTCTGTCCTCCCCAGGGATTGAATTATGGTGTGGACACTCACGCATGCGCGATAGCGCACGTGGACGCGCTTTCGGCACCCGAGGAAAAAAAGGTTCGCCATCACTGGTATAGGAAATAGATTTTCTTAGTAAATACACATTATCACAAAGCTGCTCCTGCTGTAAATGTATGCCAGACCCATTCATTTTGCAAGGAATCTACTACTACTGGAGCCCCAGAACATGTGTTCTGCTCAATCCCTTTTTCAGCAGTCCCCCCCCCCAAATGTAGGTAAGGAGATAGCTATGATACTTTTATGTAACACACATGTGAAGATATTTATGGAATGATTGATAAAACTTTGTGCATTTTTGGACTCTCCCTGTACCCTCCGGTCACTTTACTATCAGACCACTTTTAATCATAGTTAAAGAACCTCTTCTGTTAAAGATTCCAATAGGATTACTCCTTCTACTATTGAAAATAGCCGTTCACAACAAATAACATTAAACGGGACTAGTTTCAGCATGTTACATATCCTGCCTGCCACGCAGCCTTTCTTAATCTCGGATCTCCAGATGTTCTGGGCTACGCAATAGTGTCCGCAGGGTATGGCCAAAAAAAAGAGAGACATAAACAACAGGCGGAGCTTCGTTCGCTTCGGTCACTATTTTGACTTGTTTGACCATGCCCTGCGGATACCTAGGCAGCTTCTGCTGTCCTCGATAAGCAAGCTCGCTCGCCATCCAACAAATGCGGGGACAAGGAAGGCTCATAAATAAATTCTACAGCGATCCAGCCAACGTCGTCTTAAGACCTACTAAAGCGCGCAAATGTTCCAAATCCCAGACCTCAAAACTCAGCAGAAGCCAAACGTCAAAAAGATCCAGCCTTTGCATTACGGCGAAGCAAGCTCTGTTTAATTATAAGCCACTCTGTCTTTAAAGAGATTGTTTCCATGTGAATCAGCGCGACTCTAATTGGACCCGCATCTCCCTGGCGAGCCCCTTTTAAGATGCCGCTGTTGTGGCATCTCGCCTCGGAGATCCCCTGGGATTTACCTCTGCGCGATCGCGCCACAGGTTCGGTTATTAAAAAAAAAAAAGACACAAAGTGGCGCGCCCTGTTTTGTCTACAGTTGTAAATACTACAGTAAAGATTGTAGCGCTACCCCCGACTGCGTAATTTGCTTTCCTGCAGACTCTGCTTATGTACGTAGGGTGGAGGCCAAAGGAACCAAGCCCCTCCTATGCCGTGAGTGAGCAAACCCGGAGAATCCAGTGAGCAGAAACCAGCTCTTCCCCTTCCTGCTCCCTCTTGGGGTGTTGCCTCTCAAGCCCGTCGTCTTTGTTAAACGTTGGGTGGCTCCTCCCAAGAGCTGCAAAAAGCCAACGGTATTTTTTTAAAAAAGACTTGCCTTTTGGTTTTTTTTACGACCGGCCCTTGCGTGGCTCGTGTTTTGGCTCTGTTCCTGCTTATTTATCCCCCTTTTGTTGTTTAGCCCTCCTGACTAAAGATTCTTAAGACAGCACAATGCTCCGTATTCTGGGGGGCTTTGTGTTCCCGGAGGCTGCCTGCGAAGCGCCCGAAAGTAAGACGAGGTACGAAAACCTCTTCAAGAAACTAGATCGCAACCAGGATGGCCGAGTGGACATTGCTGAGCTACATGGTGGCCTTAAGGAGTTGGGCATCCCTCTGGGAGACGACGCGGAGAAGGTGGGTGCAAGGCATGAGGCTTGTTTGAGAGGAGGAGGGAAAAGAAGCACAGGAGTAACTCATATTTCTGGATCCGGACCCCTCCTAAAGGAGAGTCTTGGAAACCCGAAGGCTGGGTGTAAACTTATCTCAATACAAGATTAAAACAACAACAACAATGGTTTTGGCTTCTATAAGAAAAGAGCACGCCAGCCTTCCTTCCACTCGTCCCCATTCATTCCACCTGGAGATTTTAAAGAGTTGTATTATTCATTGAGGGAGGCCATGCTTTTCCTTTAGATTTATTTCCTTATACAGTATTTTATGCGCCCCGTCAAGTGGCTCTTTGCTGTAAAAGTTACAGGCAATTCCCATTCACAGGGAACGTGAGGAGAAAGGTCCATTCATGTTGTGAGGACAGCTGATTTGTACCCGTGGTCTGTAAAGTGAAATGTGAACAGTCCCTCACTCTTGAAAAGAGGGAACTGGAAAAATAAGACAACTGCAAGAAAAGTGGGATGTGCGAACGTCAGGGAAGCATAGATGGCCAAGAAAAAGAAAATAACCAGTATTTATAAATTTTTAAAAAGAAATTTGATGGTAGACTTCGTGTGACAACCTCAACAATTATTCTGAATTTATTACAAATGGAATGGCTCTTGAAGGAATTTTCTAGATGTGTTTCTTTAAGAAGAAGCAATTTACCATATCCGAAACAATCTATTCTTTGAGTATAGCTGTAAAGCAGAGGTCTTCAAACTTGGCACCTTTAAGACTTGTGGACTTCAACTCCCAGAATTCTCCAGCCAGCATAGTCTTAAAGTTGCCAAGTTTGGGGACCCCTGCTGTAAAGGGAGGCAACTTATCATAACTGTACCATCTGTTCATAGATTATAATTCAATAACATTTTATTTGATCAGTGTCCTTACAGTAAATGAGAGATGAGATATAATAACCATACACTGAAGATTAGCCACAGCATCTCTAACCAAGTGCTATGTTGCCAGCTGTGGAACTGCTACAGTAGAAATGAGATAAACTTCATTATAGACAACTTATCATTTGGGGGTATGGTACCAAACGTATCTATCTGCACAACCGTGGAAGAAATAATATCACTTAGTCCAAAGAGATGGGGCTTTCATCACACGTGATAGCTGAGCAATGATAGATGGATTCCAGAAAGAAGAATAAGCCTGAAGATTGGATGGGTTTGTACATCATGACACAAAAATTGTGACTTCCATACGGGATTCCCTCACTTCATGCTAAGAATACATTTCCTGAAAACCTGACATAAAGTGAATTTGCATAAATAAAGCAAGACACTGAATTACCGTAGTGGAAAACAGGTTGCAGGGTATGTAACCCAAATACATTGACAAACAGGCTCATACAGGTAATCCTCACTTAGTGACCACAATTGGGACCGGCAGCTTGGTCATTAAGCAAAGTAATTGCTAAGTGAAACTGCAGTTGTGTTTACAATCTTACTTCAGCTTTATAGAACTGGAAATGTAAATGTGAGGATTGGTTACTTTTTTATTACCATCATAACTGCAAAGGATCTTTAGATGAGACAATTGCTATACAAGGACTGCCTGTACATTTGTAGAGCCTTATAGTCTTAAGCAAAATGTTACCGTTTTTCTTGTCTTGCCTCATGTCCTCTGTACAGTGAAAGCATTATCTGTCTGTCTCAATCTTGTCTACAGCTGGATTTCTAGGATGCAGAGATGGCAGAGAAGGAGGTAGAATACATTGTGGTCCCATGAACTTTATTATTCTTGTGCTGTATAGATTTGCCCACATTAAAAGTTTGTCCTAGGACTGTTGATTTTGCAACAGCTTAACCTAATTTGTTCAACTTTATTTCTTTTTGTTTTGAACAAGATGATGATTCCCTTTTGATCTCTTAGTAAGAGTACGGTAGTACCGTGTTTCTCCTAAAACACGACCCACCCCAAAAAGAACTCCCAGCACTGTTTTGTGCGCATGCGTTAAAATTGAGCCCTACCCCCAAAATCTAGCCCTATTTAAGCGCATGCGTGGCCAGGCTTGCCGGAGTGGACGATGGCAGGCTTTTTTGGGTGGACGGCTACCAGTAGCTGGAGTGACCGTTAGAGGTAGGCAAGGGTGCGTGAGGTGCGTGGGTCATGTCACTCGCTCTTTTCGTCCGTGAAAGAAGCGGCCCGGTGGTGAGACGTGTTGGGCGAGTGGGTTGCTCCTTTCGGCCGTGAAAGAAGTGGCCCGGTGGCCAGGCGAGGCGCGTTGGGCGAGTGAGTCACTCCTTTCGGCCGCGAAAGAAGCGGCCTGGTGGCCAGGTGAGGTGTGTGGGTCATGTCACTCGCTCTTTTCGGCCAGGAAAGAAGCGGCCCAGTGACCAGGTGAGGTGCGTGGGGGGGAAATTAAAACACCCCTGGAAAAGAAGGCCTAGCCGTTTTTTTCGGGGTTTAAAAGAAAATAAGACCCGGTCGTATTTTTGAATTTTTGGTAGCTATTGCTGGTATGGAGACAAGACATACAATTAGAACAGCTGCATGACCCAAAGGTAAATGTCTGAGTGAGGGAAGAAACTCTATTTAGCGTGAAAATGTTCAAGCAGTTTTAGCAGGATGATGTCTTGGCATGTTCTCAGATTTCTAAAGCAAATTGACTATGCTGGCCCAAATAACACAATACTTTTGTCACATGAAGTGAATTCTTGCATAAAAATGATCATTTACACAATAGCAAATCCACATAAAGCAAAGGAAACTTGCCCTTTTGTCAGATTTAGCGTGACACAAGCAAGTACAGGCAAAGTTTGCATTGTGACATTGTCATGTGAGTATTATTATTTTGATGTGGGTTCAGTTTGCTGAATAGAAAGGAGAGAAATGAGAGACTTCTGATTACTTAAAATTGTGAGGAAGAAAATGCTTTGAAATATGACAGAGAAAACTAGAAACAACAGAGGAGGTACATGCAGTTAGAAGATATTTATTCAGAAAAAGGAAGGACAAAATGAAAAACAAAAAAGGCTGTAAGATTGAGCACAATGTGCAAAGAGCATAGGAATATGAGGAACAGAATTTCCAGGAAGTTGCTATGAGACTGATTCTTTTTTAAAAAAACACAAAACAAATATTTTAGTCAAATAAAAATATTTATGATGAAAGACCAGCTGTACGTTGGGACCTGGGCAATTTAGCAGGTTTGATCATGAAACCAGTTGACCTTGTCACTGAACATAGGAAAGAGTCCCCACATAGAGGTGGCAATATAAGGTCTTTGTATAGAACAACAACAGAATTTCCAAGATCACAATTTACTCAAGTTGGAGTCCTTATGCTAAAGCTGGCACAGTACCCTCGCCCATGGCCCTAAGTCATTCAATTAACCCAGTTTTCTGGGTTTCCATAACCTGAACTATAAAAGAGTGCATGGGCTGGATATGTATAATGCTGATCCACAATTCCTGAAATCCTTTTTGTCTACCACAGGATGTCCATCCAGCCTGTATGATTCATTGCTCAGTAAACCTTAGGAAGGGAAGGGAATGATAGATAGCTCAGTTAATCATAGATAAGTGCTTCATGCTAGAATAGTCAATGTATCTAAGTATGCTTAAGAAAATTTGAAAACAAGATGGGCGGACTTCAGGTTTGAACCATGTTTTTTTTTAAACTAGATCCAAGAGATCTACCCACCCATATTTGGTGCCAAAAGCTTATATAGGTAGTTCTCAACTGATGGCCACACTTCATCCCAAAATTTCTGTTGCTAAGCAAGGCAGTTGTTCAGTGAGCTTTTCCTCATTTTATGAGCTTTTTTTGCCAAAATTGTTAAGAACTGCAGTTGTTAAGTGAATCACGCTGTTGTTAAGTGAATCTCTTCCCCCCCATTGACTTTGCTTGTCGGAAGTTGGCTGGGAAGGTTACAAATGGTGATCACATGACCCCCGGACATTGCAACTGTCATAAGTACATGCCAGTTTCCAAGCGCCCAAATTTTGATCCCATGACCACGGGGATGCTGCAATGATTGTAAGTGTGAAAACTGGTCATAAGTCACGTTTCAGCGCTGTTGTAACTTCGAATGGTCACTAAACAAATGGCTAGAAGTTGAAGAGCACCTATATGTAGGTAGAATTCAATTTGTTCTGAGTAGTACATATAAAGAGCACGTACAGTATCTTTTCTGTTCCCTTGGGGAACAGTTAGTCCTCAACTTATGATCACAATTGGAACAATGAGTTTTGTTGCTAAGGGATGCGGTTGTTAAGTGAGTCACATCTGGTTTTATACCTTTTTGCCATGGTTATTAAGCAAACCACATATTAAGCCAGTGGTTCCCAACCTAGGGGTCGGGACCCCTTTGGGGGTCGAACGACCATTTCCCAGGGGTTGCCCCGACATCCTCAGCTCCCCCCCCCACTGCCACAAGCCTGGCCATATCGACTCAACTCGCCCAAGCCCTCTGATTGGTCGGGAGAGGTGCCATTCGGTGAGAGGCGTTTATGACGCCTGGCGGCTGAGCTTTGATGGCATCAGCTAAGGGGCCAGCTTTGCTTTGAATTCTGGGAGTTGAAGTCCAGGCACCTTAAAAGTTGCTGAGATTGAGAAATATTGCTGTACACTTGTTGGTTATCAAGTCTAAATACAAAAGTAGACTTGTTGTGGAAGATGATATTCCTTGTGCTCTTGCAAAGACTGGCCCGAGAATTTCTGATCTGGCATAATTACATATTGTTTTTGTGATTAATCGCTATGCTTTAGTTATGTTCAATTTGTAACAATGAAAATACATCCTGCATATTAGATATTTACATTACGATTCATAACAGTAGCAAAATTACAGTTATGAAGTAGCAACGAAAATAATTTTATGGTTGGGGGTCACCGCAACATGAGGAACTATATTAAGGGGTCGCGGCATTAGAAAGGTTGGGAACCACTGTATTAAGCAATTCCAACTTTCTGCATTGGCTTGCTTGTTATAAGCCCCTGGGAAGATCACAAATGCCAGGTGTTGCGCCCCTCAGGATGCCGGTTTACCTCAGGACTGTTCCTGATTGGCCAGAGCGGGCACTGTTTGGAAGCGGGAGTTTACAGGCTTCCTATTGGCTGGCGCGTCTGACAGCCGGCTATAAAAGAGCTGTCAGACGTGGCTGAGGCGCGGGTTGCTTCCTACTGGGTTGTTGCTGGTTGTTTTTAGTTGCTGTTCTGTTAGCCTTAATAAAGGCTTGTTGGCTTTGATTCATCTCGCCTCAGTTCTTATGCTCACACCCCGAGCGGACATTTTACCAGTCATGGATGACTTCAGGATGCTGCAATGGTCATTACATGCTGGTTGCCAAGTGCTCGAATTTTGCTCTTCTGACTCTGTGGGAAAATTGCAACTGTTGTAAGTGCAAGAACTGGTCGTAGGTTATATTTTTCAGTGCCATTGTTACTTTGAACAGTTACCAAATAAATTATTGTAAGTTGAGGACTACCTATATTAGATCAGCCAGTGGTGGGATTCAAATTTTTTTTACTGCCGGTTCTGTGGGTGTGGCTTGGTGGATGTGGCAGGGGAAGGTTACTGCAAAATCCCCATTTCCTCCAGATTAGCTGGGACTCAGGAGGCAGAGAATAGATGGGGGCGGGGCCAGTCAGAGGTGGTATTTACCGGTTCTCAGAGCTACTCAAAATTTCCGCTACCGGTTCTCCAGAACTGGTCAGAACCTGCTGAAACCCACCTCTGAGATCAGCCTATCATAATCTATTTATAATCCCAAATGGATTGGGGCAGAAAGTACAAAATAAAAATATTTCAATTTATATTGCTCCCTATACATTTTTATCATTATAAGCTATTTTATAAACAGGGATTGGGCGGCATAGAAATCCACCAAAATAAATAAAAATAAATAAACAGAAGAAGCATGGTAAAAAAATTTAAACCTAAGCTATTGCAGGAAATATAAATCTCTGTGAAAAATATTCCACCAGCCATCACCCTTTCCTTTTTTTCTCCTGGCAACTTGTAGGAAAAAATGCACATACAGTACAATTTTATTATACTCTCAAGTTTATTTATTGTTTTGGAGCAGAATACATTTTATCAGTTTTGCTCTTTTCCTCTTTCTTTTCCTCTTTCATAATGCCCTTGGTCTTGTTTCTGAAATCATAAGAGCGAAGTGAACTTTAACAGTTTCATGAGGTCTTCTAGATGCCTGTTATAAGAGTTTTAACACATTACATAGAGACAGATCTGTTCAATCAGTGATGAGTTTCAATACAAAGTTCAGTCTAAAGACAGTTTAATGAATCATCGCTTGCTCATAAATAGATTGGCATGATGTGATGAATGCATTTGGAAACTTATTTGTGATATGTGTACTTTACATGTCTAATCTAAAGTACACTGAAACAATGAGATATATGAAGTGGTATATAGTTTGAGTGGATTACGAACACATGAAAAAGGAACATTTTGTGTTAGAAAGTTTCCAGGAGAAAATATGAATTCATAATTTTTAGTAGCCTACGTACAGAAATAACAGAATCGGTAATGGTCCTACCTGGGGATTTTGCCACTTGGGGCATAAATCCAAGTGATGTCTAATAAAAATATAATAAAGAAGCAAATATATGTTTCTTTTTACCATTGATGATTTGTTTATACAGTTGTCCCTGGATACTAGGGACAGCTTAGTAGAATATTTGCTTAATGTGACTTACAGCATTGTATGCAGCACTTTAAATATTGTCTGTGGTTTTTCTAAGGCTAAACATGTCATCAAAGAACAAGAAATCCAAGAAGGATGACAGTGGCATTTGGCGGGACCTAGAAAGCATGTCTTCTCTATCTCGGCTACTGCCCAATGGAAGCGTTTATGCCCTGAGATTAGGATTGCCCTAACTCTACTGGCTTTGAAGAAGGGACTTTTCCGATGGGCACTGGGCTGGGGTGTGAGTCAGTCTGAAATGCCTTGATATGAAATGTTTATGGGTTGGCCTCAGTTGTGTCATGGCATTATTCAGTATATTGTTTTGGCATTCATTTTAATCCATCGGTAGCTGCCCAGAATTGCAGCTTGCTGTATAAATGAATAAATAAAGCAAAGAACCATCACTATGTACATTTAGTGTGAACCAGAATTTGAAACCCAACTGGGTGGTTCCATCTGCTTTTGTGCTATCTGGAAATGACAACTGCCTCAGATTCATACAATATGCTTGGTTTAACCAAACCCACAGAATGCAGTTCAAAGAACCATATATAGGACAATGATAAGATGGTGGAATACTTATTTACATATTCTGGTAGAGTTGGTATGTGAACTAGCATCAACCAGAATATGTTCGATATCCACAGCAATCTGATCTTTCTGAACTTTCTGTAGTAATGTAACCAAACCTGTTGTGTTCCGCAATCCTTCACCAAGCTATCTCTGCAATTCATACATAGATAAGTTGCAAGAATTATTTTCTTGCAGAATTTTGCAATGCTTCCCTATCAGGAATAGCAAAGGACTTCCAAGTCAGTTAATAAGATGAATGTGGTGGAAGTAGATGGTGATTTAGACAGCTGAACTAGAATTTGGAGTTCACAACTGGTTATAATGGAATTTGAATCAGTAGCTTTCTAATGAACGTTTTGTTTGTTTCAGTCTCAAGCTGTTTCTGGTATTTCGTTCATTACAGTTATTTGAAAAATAGAAACTAGAATAGAATGAAATACTTATTTTGTGTGCAGAAATTGGCACATTTATTTGATGGGAGCAAAGACATACAGAAGACTGTAAATTTGGCTCCCATCTGGGATTTGACAGACTTTTGCAGTCCAGATATAGTGCAACTAACACATCAGTGGCACATATTCCATTAATATTAGTATTAACATTTATTAGGGTAATTAGCATTGTCATTTGAACTGATCAGATAAATAAAAAATTGCTGGGTTTGATTTGTTAACATAAGTAAACTCTCACATTTTTAAAGACGGAAATTCAGTTCATGCTATTTTAGGCTGTTTACAGTATATAATATTAAATAAATTTAGTTTTTATCAATCACCCTTTATGTGTTACTGATACAGTAATAATGTACTGGATGAGCTATTTAAGCCACTGCAATTGGCACACTTAATATTTTACTATATATATATATTACTTAGTTTAATTCAATTATATTTAAGAATACCATCCTGGTAGCAGCAAAGCCGAATGTTCAGAAACATTTTAATTAATAAACACAGGTGCTACTATATTTTATTATTTTTCTTTTTATTTCTTTTATATTGTGTTTTTATGTCATCGTAAGTCACCTTGAGTCGCCATGTGCGAGTAGGCAGAAATATAAATTTTCTAAATAAATAAAAAAAATGTTTACCACATTTTGTACAAATCTAATATATTCAGTGCTTTTCTTTTGTATCTGAGCTTGTTGTCAGATAAATTTTGAATTCCTTGATACTTAATTTTAAAAGGGTTTTTTGTTGCTGTTAGTTTACATACTGGTTTGCATAAGGCTAAACTTTGATAAATATCTATCCTGCCCTTTTAAGAATAAAAGTTGGAACTTTCATTAGATTTTGTAGGCATTGCCTTTTGAAAGTACCAGCTGCTCCCATGCCTGCTTATATGGCAGATAGGCTCAGGACCTATTGGATCACAATCTTACACTGTTCGACTTAGAATAGTTCATTTAGTGACCCTTTAAAGTTACAACAGCACTGAAAAAAAGGACTTACGACCGTTTTTCACATTTACAACCGTTGCAGCATCCTTAAGGTACACATGATCAAAATTCAGATGCTTGGCAACTGACTCATATTTATGAAGGTTGCATTGCCCTGGGGTCACGCCATCCCCTTTTGTGACCTTCTGACAAGCAAAGTCAGTGGGGAAGCCAGATTCACTTAACAACCATGTTACTAACTTAAGAACTGCAGTGATTCACTTAACAGATGTGGCAAGAAAGGTCGTAAAATGGGGCAAAGTTCATGCAACACATTTTTCACTTAGCAACATACATTTGGGGCTCAATTGTGGTCGTATGTCGAGGACTACCTATACTGGCTGGGTATTGTGGAGATATTCTCCACCTCATCTGGAGAATAGCAGATTGGGCAAAAGCTGGTTTGGCAAGCTTTGAAGAGAGATAATGTGCCAGATAGCCAGAGGTGAAGAATGTTCAGATGCTGTTAAGACAGGCCATTTCAACTTTGTGTTGCTTTTTGACTGCTTTTTTTGTCTTGTATGTGAAGACACAACTCCTTGCTTATTGCTCCTCTAAAAATGTAACGACAGTGTTGCTGATAGATAGAAAGCTGTGGGACAAAAATACCAGACAACAGTTAAATATTGCATCCCTCAACATAGCTAGAACCATTGAAATATTATTGGAATTATACTTGTGTAGGACTACATCTTGAAAATGTTACACCAAGATGTTGTTCCTGATGTATTTAAGTGCATGTAAAATAATGTCTTAGCCAAAATAGTTAAATAGAAGACATATCTACAAGGAGAGTGTAACTCTTAAGTAGTGAATGAGAGGGTAATCAGAGAAGCTTGAGGCTATTTAATTTATTTTATGGAAATATATGTCATCATTCAAATTTCTGGACTGATGGATAATATTAAAGCAAAAGCACATAAAAATGCATCTTATTCACCTCTGAGTAAATTTAGACCAAGTCCCAATTCTCAGCCTGCATGGCAAATGGTTGAGTGTTTTAGGAGTCACCAAAATTTGGAGGGCATTAGGTTGTGGAAGAAAGAATAATAGATTAAAAGTATGTTTCAAAATCATGGGGGGGGGGGAGAGAGAGAAACATGTTTATAGAAATAAAAGCATCTCTTACTGGTGCTGAAATGACAGCAACTCTGCATGCCTCCCCAAAGAAGTAACTGAGAGGAGCATTCAACAACAGCGAAGCCCATTGTTTATTAGGAGTGGGCAATCCTCCTCTGATCATGAATCTTGAAAAATGATGGCATGGTTTCTTACAACTTTAAGATAAACATCTTAAGATAAGTTATAAGGTAAAGGTAAAGGTTCCCCTCGCACATATGTGCTAGTCGTTCCCGACTCTAGGGGGCGGTGCTCATCTCCATTTCAAAGCCGAAGCGCTGTTCGAAGACGTCTCTCTGGTCATGTGGCCAGCATGACTAAACGCCAAAGGCACACGGAACGCTGTTACCTTCCCACCAAAGGTGGTCCCTATTTTTCTACTTGCATTTTTTATGTGCTTTCGAACTGCTAGGTTGGCAGAAGCTGGGACAAGTAATGGGAGTGTCAGGCTGAAGCCATTTTCTTTGGGATCTTAGGCCTGCCACACTTTATACTATTCTTCTATGCATTTTCTATTGTAGGAAAATGGGAGGGGGGATGGTTTGAAGTTGCTGGCATGTAGTCATAACAAATTCTTTCTAGAAAGCCAAGGTCATCCTTTGTCTCTGCACCTCTGCACCTGCATGGAAAGAGATGGGTGGATTCTGCCAGCATGGCAATAGAAGATTGGACAATGTGATGGGCTTGTGGGTGTGGGGGCAAGGACTTGAACTTTCAACTGGGTGGTGAAACCTGGGAAGATTCAGATTCGGGTTTCACCCAGATGTGCCAACATGGCTCTATTAATAAATTGGAACTTTGAGGAATACTTTGCCTTGGACTCTGATTTAATTTTGGAAGCTATTTGGAACCTTGATAGGGAGCTCACCCCTTTACGCGGCACTAGGGATTCGAACTGCTCAACTGCCGACCTTTTGATCCACAAGCTCAGCGTCTTAGCCACGGAGCCACCGTGTCCCTATAAATAAGTTATATCATGTAAAAAACCAAGAAGCTCTCTAAATACCTTGAGAATACTAAGTCCTACTCATCTCTGTTACATGGTCCCATATTGTGACCCTCAGCTGCCCAGTCATCAAACTGAGCATAAAAAAGAGCCGAGGTGGCACAGCGGTTAGAGTGCAGTACTGCAGGTCACTTTAGCTGACTGTGATCCGCAGGACAGCAGTTCAACTCTCACTGGCTCAAGGTTGACTCCTTCCATCCTTCCGAGATAGGTAAAATGAGGACCCAGATTGTTGGGGGCAATATAAATATACATTGCTTACTGGTGTAAACTGCTTAGAGAGTGCTTGCACTGTGAGGCGGTATATAAATCTCATGAATGAATGAATGAATGAATGAATGGAATGAATGAATGAATGAATGAATGAATGAATGATAAATAATAAATAAATAAATAAATAAATAAATAAATAAATAAATAAATAAATAAATGGTTGCCCTCCCCTTGAGCCAAGATCACTAGTGAAACATGAACAGTGAAACATGAACACATGGTTCTTCATGTAATCTAAGCAATGAAAGGCTTTAAAAAGGAAAATCTGAGTAGAGGCAGTATCAGCCTCACCAGATAGAACAAGAAATCAATTCCATAGTAAAACTACTTTTACTGAGAATTACCATAATAGCAGAACCTTGCAAGTCTGATTGTGATGTACCTTCTTCTTTTTTTTTTTCTTATATTCCTATGAAGTACGGAGTTGTCTTTATGAACTGCTTCTGCATATTTTCGGTCCATAAGATATATTTCATCTCTCTTTGCTTTAGTAACATATCTCTATCAAAGTCATATTCTTTACTTTACAGTGGAATCCTGTGCAATTGACTGATCATCACTGTTAAAAAGATTACAGTATCTAATTGTGCTCATACTCTCCTTGTGTGTTCCCAAAGGAATATACCTGCCTGGCCATTTTTAGGAAATAACAAGTTAGAAAAACCATAAAGAATGTTATTGATTGCATTTCTTTATCATCAGTGACTTAGGAGGTGCATTTTCTTCTGTGAAATGAAGTAATGGGATTCTTCTCTTCTGTATGTTTATGTACATATGAGTGTCTGTGTTTATGCTTTCCTCTCAATATTATACCTCAATATGTTTGTGCATCTATGTATTTGGAAAATATAACAGGCTATCTGAATAACCTTGGGAGACAGGAAGAAGAGCTGAACCTTAGATAATGATTTGATAAGAGACACCTGCGTCCACAAGAAGGATGAGCATAGAGAAGGTGCATTAGAAGGGACTCTCCCTAGTTTTCTGGAAAGTAAAGGTAGGGGAAAGAACATGCTTTCAGACATTCAAGATTCTGCAGTATTTCTGTAACTTTGTAGTAAAAGTAATATTAGTATTCATGGTTTTGGTTCCCTGCCTACACTACCTTGAAGGACTAACAGAATCACAGGTGGGCTGTGTATGCTCCACTCTAGGTCATGTGATTAGGAGATTGGCTTAGAATGGAGGAGTCAATAGCATTATGGGAAGCTGCCCAATTCCGTATCAGAATAACAAACTAAATTCCTTTAGATACATTTCTTTTCAGCATCCTGCTCAGTTGGAAAGAATAAAAGTGGATGTAGCTTAGAGGAAATATGGCTCTTCAGATTTTATTGGAGTCTGATTTCTGTCATTACATAACCCAACATTTTAAGGGACACAAGTGAACATTTGCAGGACTATAGATTCTCCAGTTCTATTCTAAAGAAATGTTTAATCTGATCCAATATATCAGTTAATGCTTTAATATCCCCATGCGTCTTGGTGTATGGGAATTACATTGAAACCATATCTACTGAAAAAAAGTGACATCAGAGTAAATCCTTTGATAATATTTGACAATCAGAGTATTTTATAGCATTAATATCTATATCTAATTCCTGGTGGGCTGCAATGGAAACAATCCATCCTACAACTTTTAACTATTTCAATTATAAGAATTTATAGTCTTCATCTAATATTGTTTTGCTAAAATATTTGTTTTGTTTCTCATTCCTTCACCTTTCCTGGATATTTTGTATGTCTTTAGTTACTGATAGTCTACAGAAATAACTATAAAGTGAGAACCCACTTGAAATCATATACAATGTTAATAATGTATCTTCTATATATTTTTCTTAACAGAAAATTTTCAGGGCTGGTGACACTAATCAGGATGGAAGACTGGACTTTGAAGAATTTACACATTATCTTAAAGACCATGAGAAGAAAATGAAACTTGCATTTAAAAGTCTGGACAAAAATAATGATGGTAGGATACAATTTGCTGCATTAGTTGTCCCTGTTAAGAGTGCAAATTTAAATATAAGTAAATAATAAAGAATTGCCACTATGAGTTGACAATGTATTTGTGCAATATTAAATAATTTCAAAAAATGTAGGTATTCATTAATATCTTCTCATTTATTAAGGAAAACATTATGTAACTCACTAAAGAGTTCTTTAAATCCTCTAAAAGTGCCAGGAAAAGTAAAGAATACAAATTAAAGCAGTACAGGAACCAGATATTGCTAAACTTCCAGTAGCCCCAGCCAGCTACTGGATGATAAGGGATGCTGGGAGTTGAAGTTCAGCAGCATCTGGAGAACAACAGATTTCTTTGTTTACTTTAATGTATTGGACCCAGATTCTTAACCCTACTAAAGTTGCAGCAGAATTTGTAATTGAGAAGAACTCTGTTCCAAGCATTAGTCCTGAATTATTCTTGGCCGCATCACAGTTGTAGAAAGAAGGACCGGTGAGACTTTATTACTGAAAACTATTGTCTACAAAAAGAATTTACCACAGCCTTCATTGTACAGCAGAACTTAACAGCCAGGAAGGGTTTTGTGAAAGTCCTCCTTATTTGTTAAGTATTGGGTAAGATGCTGTTACCCAGATACTGTGCTGAATATTTCTGAAGAAATTTATTCTATTTTGATGAGAGCACCTGTGCTATTGTTTAGAAGCAGCTGGTGAAGGAAACCATGGTTCTTCTTTAGCATTTGAGCAGCATGTAGTGGGGCAGAGTTGATAAAGTGGGATTTAACACACACACTCACATATCACTTGTATTGTTCAACTGATGAAAAAGGATAAACATCAGGGAAAAGAAATTCTGATTCCCCCTTTCCTTACTTTTTAGTTTGTTTGTTTTTAATTAGGAATGAAGAGATTCTGGCTGAAATCCTCACATGAAAAAGAATACACGAGTATATTTGTAAGGCTAAATAGGGGTGGGAGAGGGCCATCTGTGTTGATTTAAAATTTAAAATCCTTGGAGGAAAAGCAATACAATAAGGCCAGAAAATGGAGATTGTTTTTTTCATTTATAAATGAAATAAAGTCACTATTATTGGCTGTGCTTGGGAAATGTTATAAATAGTAACAATTGAAAAGGTGTTCAAATCTTCCTTATGTTCCACATCTAACCATACATTGTGCCAGGTTTGCCTTAAATTTCACAATACCATGGCTTGTTGGACCAACAGTTTTAAGCACTTGTGATGCTTCAAGGTTTAAATACAGAATATATTTCTTTTAAAATATTTTTACAATGTATTACTGTATTTTTCGGAGTATAAGACGCACCGGAATATAAGACACACCTTAGTTTTGGGAGAGGAAAACAAGGAAAAAAATGTTTTCTATGCAAAGCCCATTAAAAGTCATCTACTTACAGTGGGCAGAAGTAAAACAAGCCCAAAAGTGATAAGCAAAAGGAATTTCAGCAGGTATATCCTGCTTATCATCTGGTCATTCCACATAAAAGTCATTCAAACAAGCAAAAGATTTATTTAGGATATCTTTTTCAATAAATTATGCCCAGATATAACAAGTATGACAGGGACCTTGACAGACAAGGAAAGGAGAACTTTCCTATGGTACTTTTTTTTCACTAAAAGGAACTTCATTCTGATTAAAACTGCCATAAACATGTTGCTATTTAGATATTTAGTTGTCTAGATCTTAAAATTATCAGACACTGCAGTGGCTGCTAAAAGAAAATACTGTAAGTAGATTTGCAAATGTTGGAGAGAAGAGTTATAAACATCCATACTATGTTTTCTTCTTTAAAAAAAGAGAAATACTTCTGAGGAATATTTCTGCTTCTTTCCAGTACACTAAAGCAGATATAGGAATAATAAGAATCAATAAATAAGATTGAGAAGTAGTACTCTGCTATTTAAAAGAAGATACAAAAGCACTGGGCCTCTTCAGATCAAGCATTTATTTTAAAAAGCTTCTTCATTTTGTTGTCTAGAACAATAATAAAGCAGTCTTTAAAAATAAGTCTAATAATTTAAACATTCTACAGACATTTATAGTTATTCACTTACCCCTTTGCCTCCAGTTCAGCAGAAAATAGAAATCTGCCTGTCTCTCCCACCTATCTGCCTCTTTGCAGCCTAGTTTCAGTTTCACTTTAGCTAGCACACGGCCATGCAGCTGTGTGTCGGGAGGCTGATAATGACCAGTTTATGCTAATCAGGCTCTGGCTGTTTGCTACAAAGGTAAATTGATGGGAAGCAGAGGCCAAAGGGTGGGGGTGGCTGGGTTAGTGGGGCTACATTCGATGTATAAGACGCACCCAAGTTTTCACCCTCTTTTTGGGGGTAAAAAGGTGCGTCTTATACTCCGAAAAATACGGTATATCAGTATTCAGAATTCTTAAATCTGGATCAGTTGACCTGAAGTGGTGGAAGTTGAATAGCTATTTTCACTGTTCTCTTTTTTTAAAGGTGTAATTGAAGCCTCAGAGATTGTTCAGTCCCTGAAGATATTGGGCATCGACATTTCTGAAAAGCAGGCAGGCAAGATTCTGCAAAGGTCAGCAGCTATTATTATGTCTGGTTATTGGAGTGACTCATGAGAAGGCATGTCTCTTGAAAAATAAAATCACAACTTTGGATGTATTCAGTACAGGACTCCATTGTAGTAGGCTGGCTTTGAATTATTATATTAGTAATGACATTGGTTTGAGGAAGAAGCCAAGGATAGACCAGGATTTCTTGAGAGAACTTAAGGGACAGGTTGACAAGCTTGAAACAATTTTGGAGGTATTCCTGATATCTGAGACACAACCTCCTTCTTTAGATCTGTGAGAGACAACCCTCTTCCTTAGCTTAAGGTAAAAGGAAGGATGGGTCAGAGGTAATATTTACAGAATTATCCCATGATTGCGGATAATTCTGTAAATTAACTCTTGGTCTGACTGGGAGGCTCTTTTAGCCTGTTTCCAAGGAAATGGATGGATGTATCCATTCATACATCCATGAATTCCAGGTGTGAAATTCAAAGATGACTTAAACATCCTATATATGCTGGGTTTGGAGAAGATTTATTTGAATCATGATAAACCAAGAGCCGAGGTGGCGCAGCGATTAGAGGCAGGTACTGCAGGCCACTTTAGCTGACACTGATCCGCAGGTCAGCGGTTCAAATCTCACCGGCTCAAGGTTTACTCAGCCTTCCATCCTTCCGAGGTAGGTAAAATGAGGACCCAGATTGTTGGGGGCAATATAAATATACATTGCTTACTGATGTAAACCGCTTACATTGTACATAAATATACATTGCTTACTGATGTAAACCGCTTGCACTGTGAGGCGGTATATAAATGTCACAAAATAAATAAATAAATAAATATAAATAAATAAATAAATAAATAAACCAGATAAATCACTATCTGGCTATTTTCACAGAAGATATTAAGTACAGTATAAAACATAGTTACAAGCAACAATGGCTATTTCATACCGCATAATCATCATTATATGAATAAAATCTAAGTGAGATTTTAATGCTTAACTCAGCCTCTCTATCCTACCTATTAAACGTTTATGGAACATTCATAGTTGATACTTGCTAACGTGGCAATAACAATATATTAGGATTTTAGCATACAATTCAACAAAAATTCTCCTCTTCAGAGTCTTATTTAGACTGAACAGGAACATGATATCATTGTTCAGAGCTCTCCAGAAACAAGTTTTCATATTAATGAGAAGCAAAAAGAAATGTTTCTTTTCTATCTTTCTCCCCCCATCTTCTTGAAACATTCTTTAGCTCTAATAAATTGTTAACCTTCATATTTGTACACCGCAAGAACAGAGGTGGGATCCTACCTCTGATTGCCGGTGCGGTTAATTGCTGACTTCGCGGCAGAGCCGAAGATTCTGTTCGAGCCTGCTCCCGTTCGCGGAGCAGGAGCCTTTCCCGGGCGCTTTCCCCGCCCGCATGGATGCCGCTGGCTCTTGCTTATGGAATCTTTTACATGTTTACAGGAAACATCCCTTAGAGCAGGGGTGTCAAACTTGATTTCATTGAGGGCCACATCAGAGTTGTGTTTGACCTTGGGGGCTGGAGTGGGCGTGGCCAGGCTGGGAATAGCCAGCTTGACGTCACTCGTGTCGGGGGGCATCTGGTGGCTCGAGCACTCTGTCAGTGAAAACGGGCTCCCAAGCTCCGTTTTCGGCCGTAACAGCCTCCTGCAGCCTTTTGCCAGCAAAAACAGAGCTGTGCATGTGCGCCCCCCCCAAGCTGTTTTTGCTGGCAGAGGGCCACAAGAGGCCGTCACGGCCAAAAATAGAATGCAGCCCTCCCAAGCTCCGTTTTCACTGGCAGAGGCACCGTGGGCCGGTCCTTCACTGTTTCCAGGGCATTCCCATGGTCTATAGATCTAAGCACTCTGCGGGCTGGATGCGGCCCACAGGCCTTGAGTTTGACATCCCTGCCTTAGAGCAATAAGGATTAAAAAATATAATAATGATTTGCTCTGTAAAAGCTTTGAAAGCCAAATAAAATATCACATTGAAGTATTTTGCACATTAACCTAACATCAAAGATTGGCAAATAGAACAAGAGTTTAGAATGTGAATGCATGTGTAATGTACTTTGAACACGATTAAGTAAAAAACTTAGCAGAATCCACCGTGAAATTATTTCATGTTGAATTTTTAGCATGGACGCCGATGGGACAATGTCAGTGGACTGGAATGAATGGCGGGATCATTTTCTCTTTAATCCTGCTACAGACATTCAAGGAATCATCCGTTATTGGAAACATTCCACAGTGAGTATGGTTTCCATTTTTATCTCAGTCCTGATCTGGACTGTATCTAAATACCTTGTGCATTAGCTTATTCAATGATTATCCTTGGCAGCTTTTTTTTTTTTAATTAAAACTGAAATTCTTAATAATCTTTAGCTAGCTAAACAAACTGTTGCTCCAAAATTGATGGAAAACCTTGCTCTTTGCCTCTTTTTAAAAATAAAATACCCTACTTTAAATGTTTATTTAAATGGAAAGCCAGTTTGGAATAGTGGTTTGGCCTGTCTTAATAATGAAGCCAGCTGGATAAATTTGGGTCAATCACTCTTTCTTAGACCTAGGAAGATGGCAATGGCAAACAGTTTACAAAAATGTTGCCAAGAAAACTGCAGAGACTTTTCAAGATAGTCACCGGGATAATGACTTGAATCCCCTCCCCAGTTTAAAAAGAAAATGTTGACAAACACACTATTCTTGCAGATCATGTGTAGATCTCTTTCATTTTATCTTTTAGCAGACCCCATGCTTGAAAAAGACTACAATTCTTGAAGTCGTGATAAATTGAAAATGCTACTTAAAAATCTGTGGTTATGATAATCGCTAAATATAAACAGTTCAGACGGCATAATTGAATAATTTGGAGTTAGACAAAATAGATGAGACAGTGGAGTCATTCTGCTTCTTGATGGTTGTTCAGCTGGGCACTTTGTTGAACAGCTGATGGCCATGCAAGGGTGCAGGTGTAATCATAAGCAACAGATTTTGTAGTAGATATTTTGAACTAAACCTGTTTCTGCTCTGCGGCCTGCAGGAATGATACATATTTGTAAGAGATTCCCGAAAAGTAAATATACCTCTCCATTCTTGGATGTAAGAGTTGGTGATTTCTTGATTTCCAGAGTAAAATTCACAAGTGGAAAAAAAATTCTATTCAGCTTTATTTCATTCAGAGCAAAGTGCTATTGATTTTCTTTCTTTCTTTCTTTCTTTCTTTCTTTCTTTCTTTCTTTCTTTCTTTCTTTCTTTCTTTCTTTCTTTCTTTCTTTCTTTCTTTCTTTCTTTCTTTCTTTCTTTCTTTCTTTCTTTCTTTCTTTCTTTCTTTCTTTCAGTTAGAATGATTGCTTTGACATCCATTTGCACCTTGACTGGGAAAGGCATCTAAAATGTGGATGAAATCTGAAGCAGGGAGAGGATTGATAACAGGGGCGGGTTGCACTTACCTCGCTACCGGTGTGCTGCTATGTTGCACGCGGGCACTACGTGCGTGTGCCCCCTTGCATGATTTTGCTTCCTGCGCATGCGCGGAAGCAAAATCTCGCCAAAATTTCGCAAGGGGACGCATGCGCGCATGCAATTTCAGCGATTTTTTGCTTCCACACATGTGCGGAAGCAAAATCTCGCCAAAATCTCACGTGCGAATGTGTCCCCTCGCAAGATTTTGCTTCCACACATGCGTGGAAGCAAAAAATTGCCAAAAAAATCCGGGAAAAAGATGGTGGCGCACAACAGACTGGCGAAGACGGCACCGGAGCAGTCACGCACAAATTAGGCAATCGGCGGGTCCCTACCGGAGCAGCGCACTGGACCGCACCGGTAGGAACCCACCTCTGATTGACAATTAAAATTGATAGACACAGTCATTTATTCAGCAAAGTATTCGAAGTTACAACAGTGCTGAACGACTCATGGTTATGGCTGGTCCTTAGAATTCTGGCTGTCCCAGCACCCCTACAGTCACGTGATTGTGATCTACATGCTTGGCATCTGGTTCACTCTTATGACCAGTTGCAGCATCTCACAATTACGTGATCATCATTGGCCACCTTTCTGACAGCTTCCCCAGAAGCTCAGTGGGAAAGCTGGGAGGGAAGATCACTGGGGTAAGTTTCCCCTACCCATGCAATCTACCTCATTTAGCAACAGAACTTCTGGTCCCAATTGTCGCTTTGTCCCAATTGTAATTTGAGGACTGCCTATATTTAAATTAAATGGTTCAGATAGTTAAACACAGTTTATATACATCTGCTTAAGTATATTTTTAAATGATACATTGTCAGTCATTATTGCTTCAGTTTACTTTTCGCGCAGACCTGCTGAATGAAATATCCCAAAGGCGTTTTTTTTTTAAGAGGCAACTCGACTTTCTGGTCCAGGCTTTCCAGAAAGTCCAGTTGCCTCTTGAAAAAGCACCTTTGGGACAACCATGACCTGGATAACTGAGAATCTCCATAGACATTCAGAAATCATGAAAAGGACTCTTGCAAGCAACCCCGGAGAGTGAGATGGGCTGCGTATAAGTTTAATAAATAAATAAATAAGTAAACCCCTTGCCTTAATGGACTAATGGGAAAAGGCCTGCCTGCTAAAGCCAAATGTCTGCTTAATTAAGGGTTTATTGGTTAGTCCTAAACCAGTAACAATAGTTAAAAGAAGCCCAGCAAATATTGCTCCTTGTTTATATCCAGCTTCCAACTTTCCAATTTCTTTCTAGCCCACATACCTCCCATTCTGTCCGGTGGGTTATTTCTATCACTTGCTGGGAAATTTTGTTTTGGGGTACTGGGAGTTGGCATGATGTTGGTTTTATGATTATTTTGTTTTATTGTATTCTTTGAGTTGCCCAGAATCATTGCATATAAATAAGATAGGTGGTCATATAATTCTAAATAAATAAATAAGAGATTGTGGATTCACAGTACTTCTTGCTTTGGTAACTTGAAGTTATATATGAAAAATACATAATATTGACTGGAGTTTTTTTTTAAAAAAAGCTAGGATGAAGTAATAAATCATTGGCTTAATAATACTTTAAAAAGCTTTAAAAAGCTTAATCTTAGTCCTTTTTAAAATATCGGTGCAAAGACATTCTTTGTAATCATACAGTAAGATTTTCAGCCTTACCCAGGGATGTAAAATGCTTTCTAGATCGGGGTACCCTACCCCCAGTCCATGGACTAGCACCGATTTGCAGCATGCCAGAAACTGGGCCACGCAAACAAGCGAAGCCCCATCCATGGGATGCAGGCAGCACACGAAACCACGCCCCTCCTGTCCGCGGAAAAACCTTTCTCCATGGAACTGGTCTCTGGTGCCCAAACGTTTGGGGGCCACTATCTGTTCTAGATGATGTCTTTATTACAGCCATAGTCAAGTCAAAACTTTTATATTATTTGTATATACGATAGTTTTTGAAATGGTGGGTTTTTAGAATGTATTGGGTATGCTTCTTTTCAATTTTAAATTGAATATAATTGTGTGTTATCACCATCTCTTTGTTGAAATAAAGGCAGGTTGAATTTAAACCATTCTCTTGCTTGCTCTTTCTCTCTTTTGCATTTTAACAGGTATTAGATATTGGAGATAGTTTAACAATTCCTGATGAATTCACTGAAGAAGAGAAGAAGACCGGGCAGTGGTGGAAACAGCTTTCGTCAGGTGCAGTTGCTGGTGCTGTGTCCCGAACAGGCACCGCACCCCTGGATCGTCTCAAAGTTATGATGCAGGTGGGCCTCTTAAAGCAAAGCATCCGAGGTCCAACAAGCTTCTTTGGACAGGCTAAAAGGTTTGGATGCAGGCAATGGCCTTGCAGCATTTACAAGAGGGGTGTTTGGTGATCTCTGAGCTTGCTTGTTTTCTCGCAGACGTTTCATTACCCAAACTAGGTAACACCATCAGTTCTAGTGAAACGTCTGCAAGAAAACAAGCAAGCTCAGAGACCCCCAAGGACCCCTTGTGTCAACCCTGAGCTACAAATATTCTCCTTTATTAGAATTTACAAGAGTTGGTTGTCATATTTTATCAGAAATAGTTTGCTGTACAGATGGATAGACTTAGAATTGATCTACGATTTGTCTGGCATACTCAGAATTAGGGAATCAGAACCAATGGCATTGTTTTTAGTGTCAGGACTGAATGTAGCTCCTAGAATTATGGTACAAACATCCATTCCATTTGCTCACCCAAGCTTTCTTAATTTCAACAATAATATTTAAGACTAGTGGTGGGGGAAGGAAAATTATTTTGTGGCTGCTATCGTTGGTCAGAAACCCTCGTTAATAGTTCACTTAGACCAGTGGTTCTCAACCTTCCTAATGCCGCGACCCTTTAATACAGTTCCTCATGTAGTGGTGACCCCCAACCATAAAATAATAAAATTATTAGGAAACTCAGGGGTGGGTTCTAACTTACCTCGCTGCCGGTTCGCTTCCTCCTGCGCTGCGTGGGCGTGCCTCATGAGAGCGTGTGCGCTTTGCGCGTGCATGTATGCGCAATGCCGAATTTTTTTTATAGCAAAAAAAAGCTGAAAACAAGATGGCGACGCATGCGCAGTGCCAGAAATTCGGTTTCTGCGCATGCTCAGAAATTCCCATGGTACAGATATATTTTTTTTGCAGTAGTCTGTTTGCATGTGGGTGGACCCGCCTGGAGACGGCTAGAGGAGCGGTGTCTCGGTTCCTAAGACCATCGGAAATATGTGTTTTCTGATGGTCTTAGGCGACCCCTGTGAAAGGGTCGTTCGACCCCCAAAGGGGTTGCGACCCACAGGTTGAGAACTGCTGACTTAGACATTCTTAATAGATCAAGGTTTTCTTTCAGCAACAAATGGCCATATGGCAGAAGGAGTGGTAGATTAAAAAGGTTTCTTAGTCAAATAAGACCAAGCAGTGCAGTTTGAACCATATAGAAAAACTGAGGTCCTAGTCCTCGGCTTATTTCTCTCCAGTAACCAAGCCTACTTTGGGTATTGAATTTTGGCTGCCTAAATAGTTGCCTGAAAGAGAAGATGTAGAGAATTATGTGATACAGGTAGTCCTTGACTTACAACAGTTCATTTAGAGCCCGTTCGACGTTACAGTGGCACTGAAAAAAAATGACTTAAGACTGTTTTTCATACTTACGACCACTGCAGCATCCCCATGGTTACATGATCAAAATTCAGACGCTTGGCAACTGACTCATATTTACGACGGTTGCTAAGTCCCGGGGTCATGTGATCCCCTTTTGCCACCTTCTGACAAGCAAAATCGATGGGGAAGCCAGAGTCACAGAGTGTTGCTAACTTGGCAGCTGAAGTGATTCACTTAATGACTGTGGCAAAAAAGATCATAAAATGAGGCAAAATTTATTTCACTGTGTCTCACTTAGCAACAGAAATTTTTGGGCTCTGTTGTGGTTGTAAGTCATCGATTACCTATACAGAAGTTCCAAGCTTAAGCACTTGGAGTTGCCATATTTACCCATATTTATGTTCAGTTTAACCCAGCAGGGAAATTGGTATGGGAAGAGAGAGTTGAATAAAAATAAGAGGGTTAGATGTCAGTTCAGCTTTTGCTTTCCCCCCCAATTTCGCCTAAAGAAGGAAGGAGAATCACACCATACTTCTGCATGTTTAATGGCTGAGGGGAGCCTTGACAAACAGGTTTTGTGTATCTGAATCTTCAGTGGTGTGGATCAGATGTCATGAGAACAGGCACTATCTAGTCCATAATCTGGAATGGTCCCAATTACTTTCTTGAAGGATTTGCTTACTTTATGCCTCTGTTGAAGCATAAAAGAGAGTTATGACTCACCAGCTTTTCTATATATGTCAGTTAATTATGTTTCCTTTTCCTTGTAGGTTCATGGCTCAAAGGGGAAAATGAACATAGCTGGCGGCTTGAAACAAATGGTGAAAGAAGGAGGGGTCCGTTCCCTTTGGAGGGGAAATGGTGTGAATGTTGTCAAAATCGCACCTGAAACAGCTATCAAGTTCTGGGCCTATGAACGGGTGAGATGTTAAAAAAAATTGGAAACTGTGATAAGATAAGCTCATTTAAAGTCGAATTATAGCTCATGTTTGCCTCAAGTGATCGAGGATACATATAAGATAAGCTCATTTGATTCTTCCGGTAGTCTTAGGAAACTGAGAGTTTGGTGTATAGTAGCTGTTAAGCCATCAGACTAGAAACCAGGAGACTAAGTTCTAGTCTCACCAGCTTGGTGACCTTAGGACAGTCACTCTCTCTCTCACCCTAGGAAGCAGGCAAGGGAAAACCACTTCTGAAAAACCTTGCCAAGAAAACTGCAGAGAGTTGTCCAGGTAATCTCCAGGAGTCAACATTGACTCAAAGGCACACACACAAACAGAGTCTCCGGAAAGAGAGAGAGAGAGGAGAGAGAGAGAGAGAGAGAGAGACAGAGAGAGGAGGAGAGATGAGAGACACAGAGAGAGACAGAGACAGAGACAGAGAGGAGAGACAGAGAGAGAGAGGAGAGGGAGAGAGAGGAGAGATGAGAGAGAGGAGAGGAGAGAGGGAGGAGAGACAGAGAGGAGAGGAAAGAGAGAGGAGAGAGAGAGAGACAGAGAGACAGAGAGAGAGAGACAGAGAGACAGAGAGAGAGTGGGCAAGCATTTCAGTCTTTGTAACAGTTGAAATATATGCTGCTGAACTAGGCATATCACAACACCTTGGAAAAGATTTACCGCATTATAGTTGGACATTTGCAATCCTTTGTTTGATCCATCGTTAATGTCATCATGGGAATTACACTTATTCAATTTTGACCATGAAACCCTAACCCCACCATGAGTATTTATATCAATATTGGATCAGAGGTGGGTTTCAGCAGGTTCTGACCAGTTCTGGAGAACTGGTAGTGGAAATTTTGAGTAGTTCGGAGAACCGGTAAATACCACCACTGACTGGCCCCACCCCATCTATTCTCTGCTTCCCGAGTCCCAGCTGATCAGGAGGAAATGGGGATTTTGCAGTAACCTTTCCCTGGAGTGGGGAGGGAATGGAGATTTTGCAGTATCCTTCTCCTGCCATGCCCACCAAGCCACGCCACGCCACACCCACCAAGCCATGCCCACAGAACCGGCAGTAAAAAATTTTTTTTGAAACCCACCACTGTATTGGATGTGTGAATAGAGTAACTATATTAGGTAGCCCGATTACACGGTGCAAGAACCTACTGACTAAATAATTTGCTTCAACATGCACACATAGAGAGTTTGTGTCCTACCAGGGCAGAATCATTATTAGTAGTTTTGGGGGTCTAGAATTAATGTGCTTTTTTTGGTATCTTGTTACTACTTAGTATAAGAAAATGTTTGTTAACGAAGAAGGAAAAGTAGGAACTATTGAACGATTTATATCTGGTTCTATGGCTGGAGCAACCGCACAGACTTCTATTTATCCCATGGAGGTAGGTATTGGATAATATAATCTTTTTTAAATAATGTCCTATTTTATCCTCCCTCCCTCCCTCCCTCGTCTGTCTGTCAATATTGTAATCTGATATTAAACTATGTTTACTCCAAAATAATTTAAGTTAAGGAGAGTTCCATTTTAAAGCTGCTTTGAGAAGATAATAAATCAAGCACATATTGTGCATGTGCAGAGGACCAAGTTAAAATCTCTCTTCTAGTTCCATTTAAAACAGGGGTTCCCAACCTTTTCTATATCCCGCACCCCTAGAATGCTTCTGATATATTCTCGTACCCCTTACAAAAATAAATAATTATATGCATATAATTTGCATAATTTGCAACTATGCATAAGCTATTTCTACAGATTAATATACATTTTTAATTTAAAAATTTACAGTGATAGGGATATCAGCCAGAATGAACTGATATGAAAGGAAACGATCTAGCTTTAGACTGATCTGTATATCCTTAATATTGCTTGGTCCATATATTTGTTCTTAAATGCCTTTTTTAATATCTTAACTCTCACATCTGTAAATATGACTAATACCCTGGGTCTATGTTAAAGACTATGTTGTGATATAATATTTAATTGTATTCTTTTCTGAACTACTTCTGCTCAATGTTTTTAGGTATTAAAAACAAGACTGGCAGTGGGTAAAACAGGACAATATTCTGGGATGTTTGACTGTGCTAAGAAGATTTTAAAAACGGAAGGGGTGAAAGCCTTTTACAAAGGTTATATTCCTAATATTTTGGGAATAATTCCATATGCTGGCATCGATCTGGCTATTTATGAGGTGAGTTGGTGTGTTCCATCATAATGCAATGAAAAAAATAAGTGTTTTGTGGATAAAGAATTTGATTCAACTTGGAACGGAGACTCAACATCTCTGTTCTTTTGATGCCACTGGTCACAAATTATGCCAATTTATATGGGCAGATCAGTTTTTATGACTTTCCCTTAAAACATTAAGGTAGGTCAGAGGTCTTCAAACTTGGCAACTTTAAGACTTGTGGACTTCAACTCCCAGAATTCTCCAGCCAGCATAGCTGGCTGGAGAATTCTGGAAGTTGAAGTCCACAAGTCTTAAAGTTGCCAAGTTTGGGGACCCCTGAGGTAGGTAATATATTTAGGGAAACTGTAAGCTTATATGATAATTCTGAAGCTTTCTTACTTATTTGTGAAGATGCTGTTAAATCTTGATAGTTTAGTCAAATCTTATCTTCCATTACTAAAACTAGTATAGAACACAATTTTAGGAGCCACCTCTGGAGCATGTGTGACACAGTTGTTACACAAGCTGTACGGGCTGTTAGTTTGCTTCTGGGTCTCATTCAAGGTGTTTGGCCATTATCTTTGAAGCCCTTTATGGCATGGGTCCAGAGTATCTGAGGAACCATCTCATTCCAATGGGACTAATCTGCTCTACTTGTTCCACTGGAAAGTATCTACTCTGGATCCCATCAACAAAGAATTTCAACTGTGAGGTCCAGAAGAATAGCTTTTTCTGCTTTGGCTCTCGCCTTTTAGAATATTCTTCCATCAAAGGTGTGGTCACACTCCTGGCTTTCCAGAATAGCCTAAAAATGTGGCTCTGCCACTTGGCCTTGGACACCGACAGGGACCCACTATATTGGGGGGTGGCTGACAGGTTAGAGAAGATTCTAACCCCCAAGCCACTCATCATCTTAGTTTTTAACGTTTAACTTCTCTATTTAATTTTAATTGGGTTTTTTTTAGTACTTTTAAACTTTTTATTATATTCTAAGTTGCTCAGAGTTTCTGCATTTGTGAGGTGGACGACACAGACATTTAATAAATAGTCATTTTATGCTAGAATGGCTACTCCTAAGTTGTTAAGGTTTCATTAGTGTGGGTACTACTTATCTTTTTAAATTCTCATATTCTGCTAAGCCACTTTTAACCATGATTTGTTGCTCAAAGCATAATTGGCTTTACATATTGGGCTAAAACAAAATGTAGCTTAGGACACTAAACCAAATCATTGAGCTGTATTATAACTTGCACTGCTCTCTGAGGAAATTGGAGGAAAGGAGATATATTCAGGAAATAATGATGAATGGTAATAGGAACATGGTTTCTTCCCCACATAATTTACTCTGTAGCAGCTTAATGAGTACTTAACAAACCAATCACAAAATGAATCCTTGTATGCTGCAGTTAAGCATGACCATCTATGAGACCATTCAATTTTGGGTTTACAGGAATACAGATAGTCCTCGACTTATGGCCACAATCGAGACTGACATTTTCATCATAAGTTGGTGCGGTCGTAAAGTGAGATGTTACATGACTGCACCAATGTATGATGACAATCCCAGTTCTACCTATTGCAGGCGTTAACTGAGAATCATGTGTTAATCAAGTACTCACCCCAAGCCAAGCCATTCTGGATTTGGTCCCTCCCAGCCCTCAGCCTCAGTAAGTAAGGAACTCCATCCACTCCTCTCCACCCACTTGCCTGCCCACCCATCTCTGTTCTTTGGGACACCTTGCCCCCTGCCTTGCATGGTATTGTGGCTGCTGGCCACCCCCTGGGAAACCTCAGTAAGCATCAGCAAGTATTCAATTGTTAATCTGACATTTCTCCTGAGCTCCATGCGGCTCCCCAGCCCACCCCAGCAAGCAAACCAGCAAAAATCCCTTCGCTCTCCAACAAGCACCAGTAAGCATCCATTCACCCAGTGTGGTGGAATCAACAGCTGAAAGGAAGAGCTCCCTGGTGTGGGGGAGTTAAGAGACATGCCAGTCTGGACTCTAGATTCCCATATGAGGGAATTGACTTCGATCGATATCTGACTTTCCCGGGGGAAAGCAGGAAATTTGGTCAGTTTCTAGTGTAGGGGCCCCAACCTCCGGACAGCAGCCCACTATCAGGCCGTGGCCTATTTGGAATTGGCCTGCGTGAGTGGCCGGCCAGAGTGCGCATGTGCAGTTCAACTTGTGCGAGTGGCAGGCTGGCAGGCACTTGAGCATGCGCGCCAGCCCGTCACTCGCAATGGCCCATCACTCATGCAAGGGCACGCATGCACACCAGCCCGCCGCTTATGCAACCCAGTCCCCCCCTCCAGCTGGGCCACCAAGCCACAAAGTTTGGGGACTGCTGTTCTAGTGTACAATGGAATCAACAATAAAGGAATCTCTTGACCTGAGTTCTTGTGCCGCTTAGATTGGTTTTCACCTGACACAGCTGCCTACTTCTTTCCTACTTCCTTGCACCAAGCTTTCACCTTTTGCACCCAGCTCCTTGCTGCCTTTGCTGTCTCCTTTTCAGATCCAGCTTCTCTGGCACATGTTCCTTACACATGGCTAAAGCTGCGGTTTTCTGAAGATAGCGCATCTTTAGACACTTTGAAAATGGCTCCCCCTCCCCCATTCCCTAAAAGGCTAAAGTTGCATTGACTTTGGAAAGTAATCTGTCGACTGCCAGCAGTTCGATCCTGACTGGCTCAAGGTTGATTCAGCCTTCCATCCTTCTGAGGTCAGTAAAATGAGGACCCAGATTTTTGGGGTCAATATGCTCACTCTGTAAACCACTTAGAGATAGCTGTAAAGCACTGTGAAGTGGTATATACTGTAAGTCTAAGTGCTGTTGCTATTGCTAATCCATTGTATTATTATTATTTTAAATCCTTGTTTGATATAAAAGAGCAAAGCACTATAATTAAAATAAATCCTTCTGAATTCAGGGCATGAGAAAAATATTTGTGTGAATAGAAGAGAGAAGTTCAGAAAAGTGTTGAATGTTTAACGTAACTCAGAATAACAGTTTATTACATTTGAACAGTTAACACAGCTGTCTTTCTGAATTTCATGCTTTTTACCTAGCTTCACAGCTGCTATAGTTTACAGTCATTTCTGCTAATGGCTGCAGGTTATTAATCTTCATGTAGTTAAGCATGTTTCATGCTGAAATAATTTTCCACCTCTACTATGCAGCATATGCTACCTGTCAGCCATTTACTGTGTTCCTTGAAATTAGCTGAGGTCAGGGGTGGGTTCCGCCCGGTTCGGACCGGTTCGGGCGAACCGGTAGCGACCTGCTGGTGACATCACGATGAAGTCACTGACCCGGTTCGGTCGGTGCCAGTCCGTGGGCGCCGCCATCTTTTTTTTTGAATTTTTTTTTAAAAAAATTCTTCTGAGCATGCGCGGAAGCCGAGTTTCTGGCACTGTGCATGTGGTCGCCATCTTGTTTTTGGCTTTTTTATTTTTTATTTTTATTTTTTTCCGGATTTTTTGGCACTGTGCAGGCCCACGGTGTGGGAGGAAGCGAACTGGCAGTGAGGTAAGTAGGAACCCACCCCTGGCTGAGGTGATGTTTCTGGTTCTGTAATGCCCAACTTAAACATAATTTGTTTCCATTCTATATGAACAGTTTTTTTTTACAAATGATAGTTATCATGTGCTTTAACTTTGTAACGCATATCAATTTCTTAACAAGCTTCATTTTTACACCAGCCAACACTTGGCATTTGCATAGGTTATATCCAAGACTTTTATTCAGAGATGACAGTTTGAAGGAGGACTCACTGGTAGTCATGATTATGCAAAGCCCACTTTTATTTTGGGGCAAATAGATTCTGTAAACAACAACAGCTTTCTGACATTTAATTAGACCCAGCCATGGAGGGGCTGGAAGGGCTTAAACTTGTTTATGAAAGAGGAAGACAGATGAGCGTGAAGTGCGAACTTGTAGTGAAGTGCTAGTCAAGAGGCACACTTAAAACCCCTTCCATTCCTATTTGCAGGTTTTTGTAATATATTGATTTAAAGTGCTCGAACACTTCAGAACCCTGTGGGAAAAATAAATATGTAAGTAATATGAATGTAAATCATTTGAAGTGAACTTTTTCAAATTACTTTCTGTTCTCTCCTAAGACCGTCATCTCCCCATCAGTCCTGGAGTATGACAGAAGCCAGGGGGGTGGGGGGAGATAAATAAATCCAGTCCTTATTACAACATAGCTAGTTCCACTGTAGCCAAGGGAAAGTTGTTTATCTCTCCCAAGTAGAGTCTCCTGTCCATCCAAGCCACTTAGAGCAGAAGTGAAAAGAAGAATGTATTCAGTAAGACCTTGGCTTACGAGGCATATGGGCCTGGCTTTCTTTCCCCCCCCTCCCTTAACCTTCCTCAACTTGGCATACTCCAAAACTGAAAGTAGAGAATGTCTATGTAATATACCGGGAAGCTGCCAGGGGGGGCCGTTCTAGGAACGAGGTTAAATAGAAGCATGTGATTGGCTGAGCTGTAGTGGACAGTGGAATGTTTAAGGAGCTGTCAACTGCACTGGCAGTTATTGTTCGTTATTATTCGTTATAAGTCATTCAGAGTTGTTCTGTTAGCATTATCTGCTGTGAATTAAAGTATGTTGAAGGCAACGACTGATTTATCTTAATCATTACACCCACCAACTAAGGTATTTATCAGTCTACAATGGCTGGGTTCTGGAACCTGCAGTATCAAAATAGCTGAAGAATGCAGTTTCTCTAAGTATGTTTCACTGAGCATCATTATATTCTATGAACAACTTGCAGATGAGTTGTGAGATTTTGTAAAGTAGTTCAATCTTGCATTCAGTTCTCCAGACAACCCGATCAGCCATGTGGCCTTTTCACAATATCAGTTACTAGACATACCCATCTCAGGGTACCATCTTGGACTGTTCGGTTCCTCAACAAAGATCTCCTGGCCCCTGCTGCTGTTGTTGAGTTGTGTTCTCAGCTGGTGGCTAGCAGTGGAAGCTGAAATCCTGAGCTTCCTCCGGTTCTCCTGCTTCAAGCCAACCTGAGGTGGTGTCCTCCAGTTATAAATCCAACAGACATGTCACACTACCAGAGAGACTGTGACAATGGGGGGAAGAAGATAAGAACTCTGCTTGTAGAATTAAATAGAATAGAATAGAATTCTTTATTGGCCAAGTGTGATTGGACACACAAGGAATTTGTCTTTGGTGCATATGCTCTCAGTGTACATAAAAGAAAAGATACTGTACATTTGTCAAGAATCATGAGGTACAACACTTAATGATTGTCATAGGGTACAAATAAGCAATCAGGAAACAATCAATATTAATATAAATCGTAAGGATACAAGCAACAAGTTACAGTCATAAGTGGGAGGAGATGGGTGATAGGAACGATGAGAAGACTAATAGTAATAGTAATGCAGCCTTAGTGAATAGTTTGACAGTGGTGAGGGAATTATTTGTTTAGCAGAGTGATGGCGTTCGGGAAAAAACTGTTCTTGTGTCCAGTTGTCTTGGTGTGCAGTGCTCTACAGCGTCATTTTGAGGATAGGAGTTGAAACAGTTTATGTCCAGGATGCGAGGGGTCAGTAAATATTTTCACGGCCCTCTTTTTGACTCGTGCAGTATACAGGTCCTCAATGAAGGCAGGTTGGTAGCAATTGTTTTTTCTGCAGTTCTGATTATCCTCTGAAGTCTGTATCTGTCTTGTTGGGTTGCAGAACTGAACCAGACAGTTATAGAGGTGCAGATGACAGACTCAATGATTCCTCTGTAGAACTGTATCAGTTCTACAGAGGTTTCTGCACTGCAGCCCAGACCCAAATCATCCATATGAAACGACATTACGATATGGTGGCCGTATTGCCAGTCAGTTGTTTTCTATATTGCACGGGCAATCGGTTGTGAGGAAACAATACAAGCTCAAATATAGAACATCTATGGAGATTCTGAGTCATCCAGGGCAGGACTGAAACTTCTGGAATGAAGAAGTGAAGAAGCTTCCAGGATGTGAAGTGAAACATCTTCAAGGAAAAAACAAAGTCCAATTGCCTTTTGAAAAAGCATCTTTGGGACAAGAAAGTAGAGATTTCTTTTAATAAGCCTCATCCCAGACACTGATGAAATATACCATGCAGGTAGTCCTACACTTACAACAGTTCATTTAGTAACTCTTCAAAGTTACAGCGTAATTGAAAAAAAGGGACTTACGACAATTTTTCATATTTACAACCGTTGCAGCATCCCCATGGTCATGTGATCAAAATTCAGATGCTTGGCAACTGACTCATATTTATGATGGTTGCAGTCTCCCAGGATTATGGGATCACCTTTTGTGACCTTCTGATAAGCACAATCAACAGGGAAGCCAGATTCACTTAGCAACCATGTTACTAACTTAACAACTGCAGTGATTCACTTAACAATTGTGGCACAAAAAGGACATAAAATGGGGCAAAACTCACTTAACAAACATCTCACTTTGTAACAAATGTTGGGCTGAATTGAGGTCATAAGTCGAGGACTACCTCATAAATTCCACTCAGGTGCCATTATGATTTTAAATGTATTAAAATGTATGTAAAGATAACATATTCAGTTTAAGGGTAAATGAAATGTATTACTAAATATGTTTTTTCTGTATTTTCTATTATTTTCAGAGAAATTGTCATTGGTTCTGCAGTATTGAAGAGTCTGAAACACTTCTCTAATTTTAGCATTTTTTCAAGTCATCACAGTTATTTTTCTAAGACTTGGGCAGATAATTGAAAACTGAGGATAAAAATCCTAATTACAAGCTGGCACTTTTCATACCAATTATGTTTGTGGAGAAAAATGGAGAATTAGTATAATGAACTATCACAAAGACAGTTGTCAGCTGGAAGCTGCTATTTCATTTCCATCGTAACCTCCTTAGGCAGCCCTTGAGCTGCAATGCAATATAGATGAAGTGGTTAGCATAATACATATGTGAACCAGCTGATGAATGTCACTCAGCGTCCATGTTTATAAAGGTACTTGGGAGATGAAGGGGAAACAAGCATTTGTCTCAAATGGAAAAAAAAAGGAAGAAATCACTTTCAAAGTATGTGATCAGTATTTTAGCTTGTTCAATATGTTTTCAATGGCTACAACTCTTATCCCATTTTCACAAGGCCATAAAAATGTAGCCGCATCCTTTAATAGTTTAAAATTATATACAGTATGAACTAATAAGATCAATATGTTCCTGACAGGCATTGAAGAAGATGTGGTTAGAAAAATATGCCACAGATTCTGCCAACCCTGGTATATTAGTATTACTTGGATGTGGTACTTTATCCAGTACTTGTGGCCAGTTGGCCAGTTATCCACTTGCCCTTATCCGAACTCGAATGCAAGCTCAAGGTAAGTACTGAGGTTATGTTACTGTGCCTATGTGGAAGAGATAACTTGACGATGAATATTTAAGGCTACCATTGATTGTTAAAAATTTGGCTACCTTTCCCTTTTTTTCTTCCGGAATTTATGTATCTAGTCTCCAGCCATCAGTGATCACCTTCTTTGTTAAAATTGCATTAGCCTTTAAAATCTGCCCAATATCTTGATTCCCATCAGTGAAAATGAGGTAGCAAACCTTTGTACCGTGTTTCCCTGAAAATAAGCCCTCCCCCCAAAATAAGCCCTCCCTGAAAATATTTAAACGCATGCGCAGCCGGTCCCCGCCATTTCCTCTGGCTAGGGTTAGGGAGACAGAGCTGGAAATCAGGTAAGATGGCAAGATGAGCCCTGTCTTGCTCCACGTGCCCCAAAATAATAAGACCTCCCCAAAAATAAGGCCAAGCACTTATTTTGGGGTTCAAAAAAATAGAAAATATAAAATAAAAATATATTTTCGGGGAAACATGGTAGGAAGTGAACCTCTTGGGATTAACAGTGGTAGACTAAGATCTACCCCTGAGAACAGGTAACCTTTGTAGAAAAATAAAATTTTGGGAGAATACCAAAGGTGCTTTTTCAAAAGGCAACGAGACTTCCTTTGTTTTGCTTGAAGACGTTTCGCTTCTCATCCAAGAAGCTTCTTCAGTTCTCAGAAGCGAAACATCTTCAAGGAAAACAAAATCTAGTTGCTTTTTGAAAAAGCATCTTTGGAACAACCATGACCTGGATGACTGAGAATCTCCATAGACATTTTGGGAGAACACACGTTACTCCTAATGCTCTCTAATACATAGATTTCATTCAACAAACACTTTATTTACATGGAGACAGATCTGATAATGGGAGAATTCATCTAAAGTGATGGAGTTGAAGAGACACAGGTTTTTGTACTTCCGTCAAAATTAGATCTTTGCCAAATTGTATCAGTAATGATGAAAAACTTTGCTGACTTGTAGAAGCCTGGTCAGGATAAAAGACTCTTCTGGGACAAGACTTTGTTTTACCCTTTTTTAACCCATAGGACCCACTTTTGCTTTGTATCTTTTGGGGGGAACAAATAATATGTGGCTATTACAGGAGATAAGACATTTTTGAACCTATTCTTTTCTATTTTGGAGGAGGCAAAGGGGACACCATTTTAAATGTTACAGAAGCTTAAGATATCCACTTCATCACATTCCCTCACGCAAAACAAATGGGTCTGAATATTCTAGTCTCAGCCATTCTGCAGGAACTTTGGGATTATAAATCACGTTCACAAAAGGTCCTGCATGGAGACTAAAGGGCTGAATAGAACACAAATACAGGAGAAACACATTTGTGGGTATGCATGCAAAAATGACTGTTTTGTAGACATAATACCGAGGGAAAAAATGTATTTCCTGAAAGGGAAGCACAACTAAGTATGTATGTCAAGATTTCTTCTATTTATTAAGATGGCTGAATAATATGTCTTTTTTTTCCTTTTTAATTTTCTGTAGCAATGGTAGAAAGTGGCCCTCAGCTAAACATGGTTGGCCTTTTCCAAAAAATTATTGCCAAAGAAGGACTCCTTGGACTATACAGCGGCATAGCCCCAAACTTCATGAAGGTCCTTCCTGCTGTCAGCATCAGTTACGTGGTATATGAAAAGATGAAGGAAAACTTGGGAATATAGCATAAAAGAAAGAGATGCCACATGAGAGACTCTCAAAGAATATTAACTCAGATGAAATCCTCTTGGAGGCTAAATTCATGTTTACAGTTAGCTACAGTTCCTCTATGCAAAAATTCTGCAAGTCTTAACTTTATGAAGTTCTGATGGAGTAAAAAAGAATGTCTTTTCTGAAAACAGCTAGGTAATGAGAAAATTGTCAAGAAATATTTCATTGCTCATGTAGCTGCTTGTTGGAAAAGTTTGAGGATGTCATAATTAATTCCCCAACTTATATATTATTGGGTTAAAACTGTACAAGCACTCAGTTATGACAATTTGCATTTGATTGTCTAGTGGGCAATTTATGAGTATTCTGAACATCCAATATTTTACAGGCATCTTTTGTAATATGGTAATAATTCTATTCTTTTTTGTTAAGCTTCTTTTATAAACAAAAAAAAACAAACCACCACTCCCCCTCAGAAAAATGATTCAGAAAGTCATAAAATGTCCCATTGAAATTCTTGATACATATACTTGTTCAATTCCCCTTATAAGAAATTAACAGAAAGTGCTTGAAATGAAATGAATGTATTTGCACATTTATTAGTCATTTATATAGAGCATGCCTAGGTGGGATCTGGTTTTCCAAACATTAAAAATTGACGAGGATAGGAACCAATCTAGACACATGTGGAACTGACATATTAATCAAAGTGAAAGTGATTGCTATTTACAAAATATTATAATAATTGATACAGTTTGTGTGCTTATTCAACACCCTATTCCTAATTTATATGAGTGGAAGTAATCAAGGCATATTTTTAACTTAGCAAGTATTCATATCCTTCAGACAATTAGCTAATTGGTTAAAAAGTTTAAAAGATTCTTAAGTTTCTTCTTTTTGCATCCTCCCATCTTCCACAGTTGCTTATCAAATTGCATGGTTTTCAATGCTAATGAGTTCCTTAGCTGGGCGTGCTTTCTCTTCCAAGAGAGAAAATTCTTGGGTTTTCTTTTACTACCCAAAGGAAGGGGAAAAAAGAATATTCTTACATTTTCCTTCTAACTTAAATTCCTTTTCTCTCACTAACACCTGAACCATCTTTTCCTTAAGCATCCTGCAGTGATATTTAATCCAGGTCTCAATCTTAATCCAGGTCTGTTACATGGTTTTCTTTTCTGACTCTGATTTGATTTCTTTTCAGACAGCCTCTCCTCCCAGCTGCTTCTCTTGTTCTCAATTCATGGAAGATGGTCCCCTCCATAGTTCTCCTCTACTTTGGAGCTTTGGGTCCCCTAGGTACCAACCATTCCTTTTTTGGCCCTCTGCTTGTTCACTCTTCTTTTTCACCCATCAGCATATCCAGACCGTGAAAGAACTAGCTATCCCTGTGATGGTGAACCTATGGCACGCATGCCACAGGTGGCAGGCGGAGCCATATCGGAGGGCATGTGAGGCGTTGCCCTATGTCATCTCCAGCGTGCATGCGCACGCTGGCCAGCTGATTTTCGGCCTTGGGGAAGGCCATTTTGTCCTCCAGAGGCTTCAGGGAAGCTTCCTGAAGTCCTGGAGTGGGAAGAACGGCCCAACGGGCAAACCAGAAGTTTGGAAAAATGCACTTCCGGTTTGCTGTTGGGCTGCTTTTTGCACTCCGGAGGGTTCAGGGAAGCTTCCTGAAGCCCCGGAGTGTGAAAAACGGCAAAACGGGCAAACCGGAAGTTCGGAAAAACACACTTTCAGTTTGCCGTTGGGCTGTTTTTCACACTCCGGAGGGTTCAGGGAAGCTTCCTGAAGCTCCGGAGTGTGAAAAACAGCCCAACAGGCAAACCGGAAGTGCGTTTTTCCAAACTTCCGTTTTGCCCGTTTTGCCGTTTTTCACCATCCCTGGCTTCAGTGAGGCATTTGCGCATGCGCAGGGGGCAGTGCAGGGGGGGGGGGTTGTGCGCATGTGTGTGGGGGAGGGAATGGGTGTGGGCATGTGCACGCACACTAGCGCACGCACACACACCCTTTTGGCATGCGAACCAAAAAAGGTTCGCCATCACTGAGCTATCCCATTACCTATCTTCTCTAGGTTTGCCTTGTCTGCAAAAAAATAGACGTGTGAGATTGGAGTTGTGGATTTTTGTCATTGCCGGTGTGCTTTAAGCCTTACATCTGACTGTCAGGCCACAAAATAAAAATACCCCTTTAACCTTAACATTTGCAAGACTGAGAAGAACAGCAGGTGTTTTGGTATCATGGCAAGCTCATTCTTGGCACACTTGGCTAAGTCCTGCTTGAAGCAGCTGGAAGTTTCACTTGCTGTTGTGGGACTTAACTAATTTGACTGACTTTGGCAGGAAATGTTCTGGCCAGATTGCACCAGCCATTCATAAATGTCAATTACAATCACATCAAATCTTAAAGGCCTCTGTGGGTTGCTTTCCAGGTAATATGTTGGTACAACAAATTAAAGCTGTTCTTGTGATTGGTTAATAAAGATAAGAGTCTGTTAGGAAAATCTTATTGCATCTTTCACATATCAGCTGAGGATATTTTGAAAGTCCTGTTTTAAACTGATCATTTGTTTTATATGCTATATATATATATATGCAATTTGGAAATGAAGTGAGAATGGCATAATTTGTTTAATTAAACAGAAGCCATTAATTTGTCTTATGGCTTGCTTGGGTATTTTTTTTTATTATTATTTTTGCAGGTCAGAGATGATTTCCTTGATGGAGAGCTGTATTTCTTTAATAGCATTATAGAGGTTATTTATTGATAGTTAGGAAGATTCACAAATCATCTTAACTCCCCAAATCAAGATAGATATTAATATACTGAAATGTTCAGTTTATTTTATCAAACAACCATATCAAATCATAATATCAACATAATAAAATATAATATAATAAACTGAAATTATATGAACTAAATAGTAACAAAGAATATTGCCGTTAAGTTATTAAATTTAGTAAAATGATTGTAAGTAACTGGAAATCAAACCACAAGATAATGATAGGCAACCAAAAATTGTATTCAAAAATCATGGCCAGCCTTTACTAATATCCACTTCTCAAGTATATTTCAATTATCTGTGAAATGAAAGGCAGGAATTGCTTGTGTGTTAAATAATTGTTTGCTTAGTGCAATAAAGTAGGCTCACTTTAATTACAGGTGTAACCACATCATAAAAGCAGATTGTTTTCTTGGCATTGCTTGTTTCTTTGAAACCTGGCTGTTCTTTTTAACTGATTAAAATTTTCTTCAAGAGTGGCTCAGAGAACAGCTTGAGTAAATGATTGTTGTTCTTTGGAATTTCTTACGCTGCTACCTGGAAATCTATTACCCAGCTATCTTGAATAGAACTCTTAAATATGCAGAATTATCATTTCGGAGAGTATTGGACGATGTAACTTTTATGCTGTGACACGTGTATTGCTATTATAAAAAGAGGTATGTGATCATGTCAACAGATCTGCAGTAGCTATTGGGTACAGATGGATGATGATTTGGCTCTACGTGGCCATAACTGTTTGGGAGAATCTAATGTAAAATGTCCAAACAATTCACTTTACAAAAGAGTGAAATCATAATGCTTGTTTGCACTGCAAACATTCAAACCAGTGCCTTCAGCAAATACTCAAAATACTTTTGCTGAAGGCAAACCAGTGCCTTCAGCAAAAACCATCATGGTTTTAAAATAAGGCATGGCCACCTCATAATCCTCTATTAATGCTGTGGTGTTAAGATACATGGCAGTGGTGCCTAGTGCATCATGTTCAACCCTTTTGAATGACAGCTTTTTCACACTGCCTCTTGTCATATAGAAAACCACACTTGATCAAAGCCAAAGAGTTGTTCCAAAACATGCAGTATATAAAGCGTCATATAATTTTTATGTAGCTTGCTTTTTATTTTAGAAAAATGTGTATTTGAAAAATAGAGTTGAAAAATGACATAAGCAGTACATGAATCAGATTAATTCTGTTTTCTTGTATAAGTGCTCTTTTTAGAGTATTGATTTGGGTGATTTTGTTAATTTTTGGGAGATGATGTAAGCTTGAGTAAGATTCCTTTTATCTTGTCCCTGAACATGGTTAGGTTGTAATTATTGTATGTTTCATCTGTTCCTAGGTGAAAGAGATGCTGATACTTTGAAAACTGTTTATAATAAATGGGTTTTATAGCACAGTTGTATGTTCTTTTTGTAAATTGTTGGATCATTCACTATTTTATTAACATTATGTCTGGTGGAACACAATATCTACATATTTTGGGTAGTGTATTAGTTTCTCATTCAAGGAACTGAACAAACCCACATCTGCTGATCTGTGCTTTCAGTTGCATTTGGCAATTTCAATTTCTTTCAACAACATTTGGTACCAATCTCTCTTTCTCGAGAGAAGTTGTGAGAGATTACCCTACCTTCCACTTTATGCAATAGCAACCATCATTTATTGTGCAGGTGACAGAGAACATGAATTTATTGTAAGGAGAGCTTTACATGACATAATTTATCACTTAGGAAGCAAGTCTTCTGCATTATAATTTTATCATATTTCTGTATGTCAAAAGATACTTTGCCGACTGCCAAAAGTTTGATTCTGACCAGCTCAAGGTTGACTCAGCATTCCATCCTTCGGAGGTCGGTAAAATGAGGACCCAGATCGTTGGTGGCAATAGGCTGACTCTGTAAACTGCTTAGAGAGGACTGTAAAGCACTATGGAACAGTATATAAGTCTAAGTGCTATTGCTATTGCTATCCATTTTTAGAACTCACCTGTTGATTCTAAATGTGAAACCCTATTTACACATGCAGCTAAAATGGTCATGCTAATCATGTTAAATAATATAGGGACATAAATGCTTAGGATTGTACCATTAGTGTTTGTATGAACACATTACCCAAACTGATTATCCAAAGCAATTCACATGTAAATGGGCCATCATGGACAAAATACTCATTTTTCTTCAAAAGCATTCATTTTCAATTTGGCCTAGTCGTATTCAGCGGTCTGTGATCAGTACGGTATAGTGAATGCAGGAAAAGTGTGAGTGTGTATGAAACTAAGGAATTATCAGGATGGAAGTCAATCGCATCCAGGGGTGGGTTCCACTTACCTTCACCGCCGGTTTGCATCGTGACCTTTCTCATGCGCGTGCATGCTCCGCTTGTGCGCACGTGTGCATTCCCTCGTGCAATTCTGCTTCCGCGCATGCTCAGTAGCTATAATCAGCCCGAAACACAGCTGAGGAGCTGATCAGCTGTGCTTCGGGTGAAGGAATAAAGGTAAGTATAAACCCGGGGGCGGACGGGAGGGCCCTTTTTCAAGCAGCAGCAGCAGAGGAAAAAACTTCCAAACAGTAAAAAATTCGGAAAAAATTCCAAAAAAAAGATGGCAGCGCCCACGGACCGGCACCGACTGAACCAGATTTGTGACACCATCGTGACTTCACCAGTGGGTCACTACCGGTTCGGGTGATCCGGTCTGAACAGGGAGGAACCCACCCCTGATCGCATCTGGAATAGGGACAGACGTGTTGAAGAAAACAAAAATTAGCTGTTAATGCATTTGCATTGTGGATCACTTGTGTTGGTTCATAGCCAGTTGTAAATAAGAACTTGTAAAGAAAACAGCTGGCCCTGGGAAGTGCATGAATTGTTTGCAAGCCAAGTAGTCCTCAGCTAACAACCATAATTGGGACTGGAACTTCCATTGCTCAGCAGGATGGTTGTTAAGTGAATTGCACCCAATTTTATGATCCTTTTTTTGCCATGATTGTTAAGTGAATCAGCACATAAATCCATACTGGTTGCTAAAGACCTGAAATTTTGAGCACAGGGATGTCACAACTGTTGTAAGTGTAAAGATCAGTTGTAAGTTACTGTTTTCAACAGCATCATAGCTGAACAAACAGTTGTAACTCAAGGATTACCTGTATTGGTTTCAATAGCTGGGGGTAAAGCTATTTGTACTGTATCCTTTACTTGTTCTAATGCACATTTTTCATACTCGGAAGCCTAGTACCATTCTCCAAGTTGGCATTATTATCTCGAAAGAAACCCGGACTTGTGTAAATGTTTTTATTTTATGTGCCCAGCATGAAAAATGTCAACTCTTCCAGTGAGTGTTATTTGGGTTGCAATATCAGTACTGCCACCTGCTGGTCTATTATAGCAGCAGCTCAACAAGAGTAGTATTTGAATTCCAACTCTTGAATGCCTTCTGTCCAAAATCTGGCATGGCTGCGGTAACAGCTGTTGAATCCAACGACAGCAGCCTTTTGTGGGTCATTCTTAGAAGCAAAAAGCAGCAGGGTAGCCAAGTGCAGAAACAGCAGGATGGAAAAGTTCCTTCCTAATTTTAAAAACAAGACGTGATAAGGTCAGGCGGCTACCCAGCAACAGAGCTGTCATTATTGTGTTTTCTTGCTGTGTTAGGGACAGCAGGCAATAATTCATGGAAGTAAATGGAATAAGTCATGAAAGAGAAAGCGATAGATCTTTCAGGTTTCAGCTACAAGGGTAGAATTATACAGACATCAACATGCAAGACAAGTGGCTGTAAACAACAGGAGTGGAGACAATTGGCATTTGCACAAGGACAATTGTTTGGCTCAGCAAAAAAAGGTCACAGAGAAAAAGACTTTGAAAGAAGGAGTGTGGTATCTCAAGGAACAAGTGGAAGTTATATTTGACCCATAACTTACCCTGCTTAAACATCATTGCTGGGTTTAACTTCATTGTGCTTCTGGCACAGAAAAATGCAAGCTTTAATGAATACAGTGAAATTGCAAAACACAAATATGTTTGCCCAGGCAGCCAAAAAAACAGTGTGATAGTTACCACCCAACATTTATAAGCACATATGAATGTTGCCCTAATAGGTGGACGCTTAGGTTACCTATAGATGTTTCTTTTCAGTCTTCCCTTATTATGTAACTGAACTTTTGAAAAGTCATATTCCTATAAATCAGTGGTTCTCAACCTTCCTAATGCCGCAAACCTTTAATACAGTTCCTCATGTTGTGGTGACCCCCAACCATAAAATAATAAAATTATTAGGAAACTCAGGGATGGGTTCTAATTTACCTCGCTGCCGGTTCGCTTCCTCCTGCGCTGCGTGGCCGTGCCTCATGGCCGCGTGTGCGCTTTGCATGCGCAGTGCCGAATTTTTTTAAAAAAAAATTGCAAAAAAAAGCCAAAAACAAGATGGCGATGCATGCACAGTGCCAGAAATTCGGCTTCAGCGCATACTCAGAAGTTCCCATGGTACAGATTTTTTTTTGCAGTAGTCTATTTGCATGTGGGTGGACCCACCTAGAGACGGATAGAGGATCAGTGTCTCGGTTCCTAAGACCATCGGAAATATGTTTTTTCTGATGGTCTTAGGCGACCCCTGTGAAAGGGTCATTCGACCCCCAAAGGGGTCGCGACCCAAAGGTTGAGAACCGCTGCTATAAATGATCTGTTGGGTTTAATACTACTGTACCAGTTAAGAAAGGCATATTTCTGAGAAGTTCCTCAGTTCCTTTCATTAATATGAATTTGAAAAATAACTTGGACAAAAAAAAACATTTCTAAGGTTATAGTTTCTTCAGAAATACCCAAGTTTACAATTTATATTTTTAACAAAGCTTTTACACCCTCTAGAATCTAATGAATGGTTGACTAAAAGCATTACTCCCAAATATGCCTCTGTAGAAAAAACAAACTTTTCATTTTATTGATTTTGCCTCATATGAGCCATAAAGGTGAAGAGTTCTAAATTAACGTAAAACTTAAAGTGACCAGATTTTTTTTTTAAGCGGGATGGGGGGCGGGCCCGCCTGGGCGCCGCCATTTGAATTTTGCCCTCAAAATAACGTTATTTTGCCTGGCAAAATAACGCAAATGTCGGCGTCCGGGGGGGGAGGCGGGAGGCCTTTCCTTGCCTCCCGCCTCCCCTTCGGGAGCCAGCAGTGGCTTGGGCTGGCTGGCTGGCTGGTTAGATGCAGAGTCTCATGGTCCGGGTGAAGATCGGTCACTACGTGCTGGGGGACACGCTGGGGGTCGGCACCTTCGGCAAAGGGGTGAGTTGAGACGATTTATTCCTGATGTCTCCCCCATGTATGTATGATGTGTGTATATTTATATTTTTAATTGTTTTTAAGTGCTTTTAATAATTTTGTTTGGAGTTTTTGTATAAAATGTTGTACGCCGCCCTGAGTCCTGTGGGAGTAGGGCGGCATAGAAAAGCTACCAAATAAATAAATAAATAAATAAAGTCAAGAGCTACGGGGCACGGGGCGGGGCAGGCAGGACGGGGCGCCGGGTTGCAGGCTGGCAGCGGCGGAGGGTTGCTTGAACTCGCTTCCCGCCGCGGACCGCATTCACGCGCGGCGGCGACAGCAGCAAGCCGGGAGCGCTCGCCCGGAATTGCAGTCAGCGAGCAGCCGGGCATCGGGGCTCTTCCCTCGCCTTCTCCATCCTCCAGGGTCGCCACTGCGGGGGTTCCGTCTCTCCGGTGGTGCCTGCGTTGGAAGGGAAGGGGGGGAAAGGCGGCCTGCGGGACTTGGCACGGCTGGGAGTTGCGAGGCGGCGTAGCAACCGGGCTGTTCCTCCGGGTGTGCTAAAGTGCTCGAGTTTTTTCTCTCTCACACACACATGCACAACCTTCCAACGACGACTTCCCGAGTTCAAGCGACCCTCCGCCGCTGCCGGCCTGCAAGAAAACGGCATTACTTTTTGACTCACCCTCGTTATTCTAGTCTGCAAAGTTTTAGATAACCGTTAGAGTATAAATTCAGATTTAAAAAAGCGGAGGATTAAAGTGAAGCGGGATAGGATAGGGGGGGCAAAGGCCATAAAACAGACCAGAGACAAAGGAATAACGATCTGCGTGTGACCAGCCCTGAACAACTATCCGCCGCGTCCACGTTAACAATCCTTTCTATACCTTCCTCACTTCTCTCCGCGAACTAAAGAGTTAACTTTCATGGGCTCCCAACTTCCGACGCCCGAGTGCGTCCTCGGCTCACCCTTGAACAGCCAATCGGCGTGGGGCGCCGACAGCATCAACGTCATCTCTCCGCGCCCGCCTTGCAGAGAGAAAGGCATGGGTGGGTGTTGTCGTAAGGTGACCAGACATCCCGCTGTTTCGGCATTCTTTCCAAAAAAGCGTGACTTTTTGGAAAGAATGCGGGACGCGGGACACACACTTGAAAAGCGTGTCTGTCCCGCCAAAAGCGGGACGTCTGGTCACCTTAGTAAAACTAAGAAAAAAAACATTTCTTGTCTGTGAGGGGAAGACATTACTAGTCAGGGTGAAAGAAACTGGTGAGGAGGAAGGCACCAAGAGCAGCAGAAGATTATCTAAATCTGTGAGGGATGAGTAGGTGCTCCTACAAACAGGCATTTAGGGCCTAAAACAGATTGAGGGCTTTAAATATCACCCATTTTTTAAAATGAAGACTTCTGGATAATTTGTAGACTTCAACCCTGTTTTACCTGAGGAATATTTCTGCACTTATAATTGCAGGCTGTTTTGTTACCCTGGGCTGTTGTCAGTACAGCTTTTTTTTTAAATTAAGGAACTTGATTTTTATTTTTTTTTGTCTCAGGGAAAACATGCTTATGTTTGCTTTTATATGATTTGAAGAATACTTGTCTCAGCTAGAGCTGAGGATTGTCTACTACCTGAAGCTCATGATCCCTGCTACTAGGTAAAAATCCCAGGTTTTTAAAATTGATTTTTATTCAGATTATTAGTATAAAACTCTCTCATTTATTTGCATTTCTATTCTTCCTTCCATCAAGGAATATTATATATTTGCATCAGGGGTGAAATCCAGCAGGTTCTGACAGGTTCTGGAGAACCGGTAGCGGAAATTTTGAATAGTTCAGAGAACCGGTATCAGAAATTTTGAGTAGTTCGGAGAACTGACAAATACCACCTCTGGCTGGCCCCAGAGTGGGGTAGGAATGGAGATTTTTCAGTATCCTTCCCCTGGAGTGGGGTGGGAATGGAGATTTTGCACTATCCTTTCACGCCCACCAAGCCACACTATGCTCACCAAGCCACGCCCACAGAACCGGTAGTTTAAAAAATTGGATTTCACCACTGATTTGCATGCTAGCAAAGAAACAAATCTCATTTAAGATATTTTTAGAAATGGCAGAGCAATACTCTTCATCTATGATCTTGCAATAATGGTTAGGGCCACCCCTCTTTTACTCTTAACTACTTTGCCTGAGGAAGAATTTTGGAAAGTCAAAAACCTGGACATATTTTTGTGATCTCTCTTTGCCATTTTCTATCTTTTTCCTGGTCAAATTAAACCTGTCCAGTAGGTGGCGTGGCACACTTACAGAAGAAGACTTAGGATGCAAAAAAAAAAAAAAGAAAAAAAAAGAAAAAAAAAGAAAAAAAAAGGAACTTGGAACACAGCAAGGATTTTCTTAATCTCTGGCTACCAGCTGCAAGGTAAACAGGCCTGTTCCTAAGTACTGTATAATCAAATGAAGCATCAGAGTAAAATAATGCTATTTATTAAGAGACCTTCTTATGATGTGTTTCTCTGCCACTGATAGGCAAGAAACAATGAGATGACATCCTTCTGAATTTAAATGCAACCTGTGCTTTTCTCCTCTTCTCTACAAATAGGTAGTCCATGACTTACAACAATTCATTTAGTGACCATTAAAAGTTACAATGGTACTGGTACTGGTACCAGTACTGGTACTGACCATTTTCCCCACTTATGGCTGTTGCAGCATCATGATCAAAATTCAGACACTTGGCAACTGACTCATATTTATGACAGTTGCAGTGTTCTGGCATCATGTGATCACCTTTTGCGACATGGGGAAGCCAGATTCACTTAACAACCATGCCACTAATTTAACAACTGCAGTGATTCACTTAACAACTGTGGCAAGAAAGGTCATAAAATGGGGCAAAAATCACTTAACAAATGTCTCACTTCGCAACATAAATTTTGGGCCCAATTGTGGTCATAAGTTGAGGACTACCTGTACTTTAAGTTGCTTTTTCCTTAATTCCAATTCATGTTTTAATACAATAGAGCACGGGTGTCAAACTTGCGGCATCAGGTTGCCGTCACATGACGTTTCACGACATTTTTTCCCTTCACGGAGCTGGGGTGGGCGTGGCCTGTGCATGACATATCTGGCCCATGGGCCCCCAGTTTGACACCCCTGCAATAGAGCATGTTGGTTGTGGAGTCAAATCTTTCTCTGGGAGGCTTGGGAAAAGAAACTTAGTGAGCCCCCTACTTCAATGTATTGCACATCTCTGAGGCCATTTGTTTGTCTCTCCCACTGCACTGACTTTATGCTTTCACCCTGAGGGAAAAGAAAGGCAAGAAGCAGAATCAGCTGCTCCTTTGATTAACTGATTTTTTTGATCAAGCTTCAGTAGAAAGAAGAAGCAGAAAGATGAAATCTGTCATCGGGAACCATAGTTAGACCCAAGTTATAGAACAGTGATGGCGAACCTTTTTTTCCTCAGGTGCCGAAATAGTGCGCGCACACGCTATCGCACACGCGTGCGTGCCCACACCCATAATTCAAAGCCCCCCACTTGCCTCACCCCCTTGCGCATGTGTGCATGACCCCCCCACTCCCCCGTTTCCCGACTTCCAGTGGGCCCAGTAGGCCCATTTTTTGCCCTCCCCAGGCTCCAGAGGCTTTCTTAGAGCTTGGGGAGGGCGAAAACACTTCCCCCGCCACCCCGGAGGCCCTCCAGAGGCCAAAATCGCCCTCCCAGAGCCTCCGCGCGAGCCAAAAATCAGCTAGTGTGCATGCACATGCATGCTGGAGCTGAGCTAGGGCAACGGCTCGCGTGCCGGCAGATATGGCTCCGTGTGCCACTTGTGGCACCTGTGCCATAGGTTCGCCATCACTGTTATAGAACATCCTTGTTGTTCTCACTGAGACACAAACCTGGACCTTTAGCCGGGCCCTTTCTCTAATACAGAAGTGTCAAACTTGTGGCGTCATGTTGCCGTCACGTGATGTTTTGTGACATTTTTCCCATTTGCAGAGCTGAGCGGGGCGTAGCCTGCGCATGACGCATCTGGCCCACGGGCTGCCAGTTTGACACCCCTGCTCTAATACAGTGTTTCTCAAACCTCAGCAATATTAAGATGTGTAGATTTCAACTCCCAGAATTCTCCAGTCAGCATGCATTCTGGGAGTTGAAGTCCACACATCTTAAAGTTTGTTGAGGTTGAGAAGTGCTGCTTCTAGTTTCCCTGAGCTTCTCCTAATTAGGATTTGTTTCTCATCTGTTTTCCTCATCTTGTCTACAGGGACATCAGAAATGGGGGCAGAAGCCTGGAAGTGATGAAACAATCAGAGTTCAAGTAGAGTGTCATATGTTTGAGTTCGCTGTGTAACACCAAAGCCCTCTGCAGATTGAAAATTGAAAATTAACTCAGTCATGAGAAGATTTTGGTAAGGATCTTCCCTCTGAGAAAGATAGAAGAGATGAAGCAGAAGTATGACCAATGTATGCATTTGTGTTCCCTAATTTTGTGGCAATGTGAAAAGCATATACTGTTTGTTCTCACCATAGTGCATTTGAAGAATTCCAGCTAATCTGTGCAAGTCATGGTTTTTACTATAGTGACTCACTGGTGCTTTTCAAATGCATTTGAATTAAATACAATGAGTCATCTAGACACTGCAAGACTCATGAGGCAACCCGAGTTCTAGGTCTGACATATGACAACCACATGAACACAGCAGCTGCAACAACATGTCACTTAGCAAGTGACAAATTTATTGCCATACTGATTTCTCTAACTGGTCCCCAAAATTGAACCCCAATTGCTTAATCTGTTCAAAATCTTTTGATATCATTTCTTCTATTTTGAAATTCAGGTGGAATTTTAGGTAGCCAAAATAGCACAGCCACACATAAAAGTCACAGCAGGTTTGAAACAATCCCAATATTTCTGAAAGTCTAAAATAATTTGTGGGTGTGGGGAGGAAATACTTAATAGATTTGCAGTTTCTTTTCTTCCAAGAAATAAAGAACAGGACAGGAAAATGGAAATGTTGTAGGCTGTCTGGAACCCTTGATCAGAAATAATCCATTGCAATTGTTATTGGGAAAATACTAGAGTGGGAACCACTTTTTCACAGGTAGCTTATATTATTACTCCTGACATCAAGTACTGTGTGATTGGGTTTATAGATCACCTTAAGAGATAACAAGGCTTGTTTTGGCTTAGTATGTTATGCAAACACAGCTACTGGAGTTTATAGATAATTTTTACTTATTAATAATTACTATTTAGATATGAAGCAGGCCACTATGGCAGTATGTTAGTCATATGTTGAAGTCGCCCCATGTTAAAATGGCCAAGGCTGAGAGACATTGGTTTATTATGGGATATTCAACCAATGTTATTTGTTAAAGGGGGTGCAATGAAAATAATTAAGAAAAAGTGCTTCAGATGCTGTTGAGGTAGTAGTGCTCTGTTCTTTTATTAAAGGAGCCCAGTATTTTTCAAGTTTCTATTTTTCCTGGGAAAACAAAAGGTGCCGTTGCTTTAAGAGTCAGAATAATTTTAATAAGTGGATTCTGTAAAGGTGTGAGATATCTTTCAGCTACAGTTGGAAGCCTTAAAAATTATGTCTACTTTCAGGAGCCGTAAGAGCAAAGAAATTCTGTGTTTATGTGAGTCTCAAGCCTTTTTTCCAAATAATTTTTAAAGTGTATACAGTTTTTTGTATATTTATATTCCCGCCTTCCTTCCAGAAGCCAAAGACTATTTATATTGGTTTTTTTAAATATTAGTTTGATGCCTAGAATGAATCCATACTTCTCAGTAATGTTCACATCCAGCTTCACAACTATGTTTCATACTAGCTTTCAAGAATATTTAGTCACTGAAATTGAGATGTTTGCACATGTATTTCTATTTGTCACCCTTAAAAGGTAGAGCCAATTACTCCTCTGATCACAAATTATTTGAATCAGTCCCAACAAATAATAGCATGTTTCTCATTGATCGGGGCCACAAGGTTTCCATAAAAGTGCAGAATTCTGGTGTAGTAACTGTGGTCAGAAGTCATTGGATCTGAGCATAACCTGGGTGTGCTTAGTTTCAGCTATGAATGGGCCTTTATGTTTTGTATTTTGTATGTTGACTTTGATTTTCTTTTGACCTATCACTGTGAATTCTTTATTAAAACACAGCTATGTCAAACTGTTGTTGGAAGAAAAATCCATCTGGTTCAGTTCCAAGCTGGGAGAAAGATGCTGGAAACAACATGGAGGCTGATTGGAAAGAGATGTTTATTGATGAAGCAGAACCACCAACCACATGTGATTCTGGGCAGCTGACAAAATGGAGGTGAAAGTGGGTGGATTTTTATACCTTCTTTGGGCTTTGTATTTGAGCTTCCTGTTCCTGTTCCTGTTCCAGAACATGTCCTTTAATATTCTATTGGCTGTTGTCAGATTCCTATGGGGTCATGTTATGTAGTGGTCATAGGCTTTATGGGCAAAAGAGGAAATGCATATCCTAGATGCTTGTCTGAGCTAATCTGGTCAGCCTCTGGCTTATTGTTTATCTGAGCTCCAAGGGTTCTGTGACTTTGAAGTTTGGACTGCAATGAAGGGGCTTGTGTTCTGAAAAGGTATTGGGCAATTCCTATTGTGGCTAATGGTTTTTGTCCTGTGTTGGATCTTGGGTGAAGGGCTGCTTTCTAATCCTACCATTCTGCCAAGGAGTTTCGAAATATCCTGTCTTGAATGGATTTCTGCCTGCAGTATTTGCTTTGCTTATGAATATAGCTATCTATCCTCTTTCAATAAGTTCTTTATCTCTTATTTCAAAGGGAGATTGGACTGCCATCTGTCTGAAATGGTGTAGGGACTCCTGCTTGAGCAGGGGGTTGGACTAGATGACCTACAAGGTCCCTTCCAACTCTAATAATAAATCTAAAATCTAAATCTTAAATGCTGGTATCTGCTGTGGGCTATTAAGAAAGACTTGGGGGCTGCTTCCTGCTTCTAAAAACATGTTTCTCCATTTCTCCTTTATGGAAATATAATATTCTGACTTTTTTTAATATTTCCCAAAATACTTCATTCTTCTGGGGTGGGGGTGGGGCTTCCCACACTGTCTTAGAGAAGAACAATTAACTTGTCCAACTATCTCTTTACCAGTGCTGACCAATCAATTAATTGATGATTTGCATTTTTTTGGCTTTTTTCTAACTTCCAGACCTAGACTAACTATTGATCCTTCCTTTATTGCAGATTTTTTTTAAAAAATCAAGCTGGTGAGGAAAAGAAAAAGAGCACGTAGCCCCTATATTTTGCAAGCTAAAAAAAGCTGCTTTGTAAAGTCCTCCCAGGCAGCAAGGAATCAGGTGTCTTACTATGTAAATTGAAAATTAACTACGCATCATCATGAGCTTCTATTAGTTGTTGCTGGTGCCAGTGCAGGTTTCATATCTCTTCCAGGTGAAAGCTTTAACCTTTTAAGGATAAGTATCCAACAAGAAGCTGTTTTTGGATTTTTGAGTTCTTTCTCCAGTTCCACAATCCTAATATCTTCTGTTGGCGGAGAGGGGTTCCTATTACATCTGCCAAATGTTTAACAGCTACTTACCCATTGTCCATAAAACCTCAAATGAGTGTGGAGAGTAACTAGAGATGTAAAATCTTCCACCTCCAGATTGGGTTTTGTTACTATATCATTTTGGAATGGATGCATCTAATATACCTCACAATGTTTTCCATGGTGAGAGGTGTTTTGTTTTTTGTTTTTTGAATGAAAGTGGATGGGCAGTATTTAATTTGATTTAATTTAATTAAAAGTTCTTATATGCCGCCCAATTCCGTAGGACTCAGGGCCGCGTACAGCAGGAATAAGAACAATACAAATAATACATAACAAATTTAAAACATTACATAAGTTTAAAAACCATTCATTCATGGGGGAATCCGATCTTCTTCATCCCGCCTGCCGGAAGAGCCATGTTTTTACAGCTTTGCGGAAGGCCAGTAGAGTGGGGATAGTCCGGATCTCTGGTGGGAGTTGGTTCCAGAGAGATGGGGCACCCACAGAGAAAGCCCTCCCCCGTGGACCCACCAACCGACATTGTTTGGCTGATGGGACCTGGAGGAGGCCAACTCTGCGGGACCTAACCGGTCGTAGGGAGGTGTGTGGTAGAATGCGGTCCCGGAGGTAACCTGGTCCTGTTACTGTTTGCATGAACTGGCTGTGCTTTGAAAGGGATGGTCAAACTACATCTCTACTTTCAGCCTTCAGGTCCAGTCGTGATTGGTCTCTAATGTTCTTCTCCATTCCTTTCCAAGCTTTGTGCTTCCTACTTTTAACAATAGCACTTACTGCTATTTGTTTTTAAAAAGAAGAATGTGATGGTTGTATCATTATCCTTAAACTCCTCCATCTCTCTCTTTCTCCCTCTTTCTCCCTCTCTCCCTCCTTCCTTCTTCTCACATAACTTAAAACAAGGAAATTACATTTCTGGAATTTTTAAAATACGTAATGTAACCATTTAAAAAAAGAGTTACATATACTTCAGATACTTTTTATTGTTTATTGTCAGACTTCTTTAATATAACCTGGCCCCATTATTATTTAGTTTAGATATCAATGACTTGCCAGAGTTAATGAAGGATCCAGGGGTGTGTTCTAAATTTTTTTTACTTCCGGTTCTGTGGGTGTGGTTTATTTTGTGGGCGTGGCTTGATGGTCATGTGACTTGGCAGGCAAGTCTTGGTGGTCATGTGACTGGGTGGGCGTGGCCAACTCAATATCACTCATGACAAGTGGTGCCTCGCCTGGCCCCTCCCCTCCCAGCCATTTCTTGTCACACCCAGCCTCAACGTATCTATAGTTCTGTAAAAATGTTGTTCACATTTTTTCAACTTTATTATCTACATACTATAGATCAGTGATGGTGAACCTTTTTTGGTTCGTGTGCCAAAGGGGGGGTGCATGGGGGGATCGCGCACGTGTGTGCCCACACCATAATTCCATGCGCCCCCCGTGCATGCATGTGTGACCTCCCCCGCTCCCGGCACGAGATGACACGCCCGTTTTTCGCTCTCCCCAGACTTCAGAGCCTTTCTAGGAGTCTGGGGAGGGTGAAAATGGCCTTCCCCATCCCCTCGGAGGCTCTCCGGAGGCAGAAAATTGCCCATTTGCCAACCTCCGGTTGAACCGGAAGGCCTGTTTTTTTGCTCTCCCCAAGCTCCAGAGCCTTTCTAGGAGCCTGGGGAGGGCGAAAACGGTCTTCACGACCCCCCCAGAGGCACTCCGGAGGCCAGAAATGGCCCATTTCAAGTTGGGAAAGAACGCTTTGTGCATGCACAGAGGGTAAAAGAACCCAAATGGTGGCGTCCGGGCGGGTGGGCGAAGCCTCGCGCTGCGATCGCTTCCGGCTCTACGATGACCGGCAGGCACGCCCGAACCGGGAGCATTTCACCCCTGTTAAGCTGACTCTTCTTTTTCCAGCTAGCTTTTCTTGTATAATATCAGTGTCATCAACCAGTCAGCCCTCTTCTCACCCCTATTCTGAGGAGTTCCACAGAATTGGGCAATGGCAAAATTAGCTTAAACTGCAACAAGTACTGTATTGCAAGACAGGAATCAGCAATGTTCTGGCCAGACAGATCACTGATATAAATGTGGATAGATGTCTCTGATCCTCAAGACTGAAGAAAAGAATAACAGAATGACAGAGTTGAAAGAGACCCTAAAAGCAGGGGTGAAATTCAAAATTTTCTCCTACCAGTTCTGTGGGCGTGGCTTGCTGGGCATGGCAGGGGAAGGATACTGCAAAATCTCCATTCCGTCCCCACTCTGGGGCCAGCCAGAGGTGGTATTTGCCGGTTCTCTGAACTACTCAAAATTTCTGCTACCGGTTCTCCAGAACCTGTCAGAACCTGCTGAATTTCACTCCTGCCTGGAAGTCTTCTAGTCCAACCTCTTCCTCAAGCAGGTGACTCTGTACCGTTGAGGACAAATGGCTGTCCAATGTCTCATTAAAAGCCACCAGTGATGGACCACCCACAACTTCTTGAGGCAAGCCCTTCCACCAATCAGTTGATAAAAATTCATTAATGGCTAAAATGGCTAAAAGCCCACTGGTTTTAAAGGGTGGAGGACAGATGTTGTGGCTTGATTTCTGGGTCTGCAAGGGACAGATCTCTCCAAAGTTATTAACTAATTAGTTTGGTCCAATTCATACCAATCAGTGGTGAGATTTTTTTTTAAAGTTACACCTCACCTTTTGCCACCCTGCATTAAACTGAAAATAGCATGCAATTTTTAAACAGTTGTTGTAAAACATAATGGGGAAGGGAGGGGAAGGGAAATGAGGGGAGGGAAAGGCAGGCAGGCAGGAAACTCAGTGTCAATAACCCAAAGATGCTGCTAGGCAGGAAAATCTTAAGAAGTTTAGGAAAAAACCAGCAGGAATATTGGCAGCAGCTATGGGAACAAGGTCCTGTGTGTAGGTTGATAGGAAATTGTTGGATGATCTGGTGTAGGGTGGGTGGTGGAAAGAAGCTGGGAAGATTGGGAGTGGGCAGTGGAGAAAATACACGGAAGTTGGGAGAGGGCCAGTGAGAAGACTCTGGGAAGATCAGGAGGACTGGCCATCAGGAAGAGTAATCATGGTTTACTCAATGCGTTCAGACAACACGTAGAACAATAAACTAACTGCATGAGCTGGGTTCACATAACATGCTAGGTTTAAATGTGGTTGGATAGTTTAATAGTTCAGCGTTAGCCTACATCTTCATTCACTGCTTGAATAGGCAATGCTTATACAGCATTTTGTCCCTTAAAATCCACATCTATAACAAAGCCTGCACAAACCGATCATTTTAAGACACTGCAATTGCAAGAATATTGGGGGGGAAATAGACTATTTCTCTGCATACAACCTATAATTTGCACCTTCATTTTGAGGTCTTTAATATGCTACTTCAAAAGAGGTTAGTAAGAAAACAGGACAAGACCTTTACTGTAGCAGAATGCCAGCTGTAAGTTTGGCTCATTTATTTATTCCTTGCTTCTCAATGCTCAGTAAAGAGTTCACAGTTAATCACACTGTTTTTAAAGCTTGTGGCTTAAGGTTTGTTTTAATATTTGTATGTAATAAATACAAATAACAGCTTTCAATAGGTGCTTTTCTGGTGTGTGTTTCTTTGCCAAATCACAATCATCTGTGGAGGGTATTGTTTCATGTAAGGTATAAGACTGAGGAAGTCTCCCACAGAGATCCTTGATTTGTGAATTGGCTTGTACAAACATATTTAAACACATTCTATGTTCATCTGTGAAGCAATGGAGGGAATAAGTGAAATGTCAGCTGTTTGTGGGTTATCCCTATCTTTTCTCATTTCCTTCTTGCCGATTACTGTTGTCGGAAATCTGTGTTGTATCTGGAATTGATTGAATTGTATACTAATTTAATTAAATAAAGGGCACGGTTATAACAACATAGTTATTAGTTGGGATAGTTCACTCAGAAAAATGGCCAGGGTAGAATTACTGTTTCCCATTGCATCCAGATCTCTTGACCCACAAGTTATGTCTGTCATGTCACTGTATGAGCAGAAATATTCCCTTTCTTTAAGTAGCACCAAACCTTGCTGGGAGAATTAGGAACCTGCTTAGTTAAATACAGGTACTCCTGATTTATGAGTACAATTGGGACCAGAATTTCTGTTGCTAAGCAAGGCAGTTAAGTGAGTCATATGAATCTCTTTTCACTGTTCTGGTCCAAGCTTAGGAATTGCTTTTCTCAGACAGATAAAACTCCACACAAATGGTAAAATCATGCAGATTACGTTTATTGTCCGGTATCCTCATAGACTTACATATTCACTATGAGGTTCTTCAGGATATTCATAATCTGTCCCATTACATGTAGGTGAAAAGAAATTCACTCCTCCTCATCTTCCTGCTGCTACATGGTCCTTTGTTAGACTTAAAATGCCCACTGGTGTGCATGGCACAATTACCCAGCAGCCGAAATATAGCTCGATGGCCAATAAGAACACACAGATGTGGTCACATGTCATGGACTACCTTATCCAGAGTGCCTCTCTGACTACATTCCCCCTAATGCAATCTCTTAATTCAAGCTAACTATCTCTCTAGTCTATTAGCACAAGTCATGTCTAATTTTACTGCCCTTTTTACCATGGTTGTTGAGTTCTAGTGCTGCCTTAGGCATGAAGACAACTGGGTGATCTTGGCCCAGTCGGTCTCTCTCAGCCCTAAGGAGGAAGAAATGGCAAGGCCACTTCAGAAAATCTTTGCTAGGAAAGCTGCATGGACTAGCCTCGAAGGCACGCACATAAACACTAAATGCAAGGAGGGAAAGGGCTAATCTCCAAGGTCCTTTCTAACCCTATTATTTTATACAGGTAGTCACAACAATTGAGCCCAAAATGTCCATTACTAAGCAAGGCAGTTGCTAAGTGAATTTTACCCCATTGTACCACCTTCCTTCCCACAATTGTTAAGTTAATCACTGCAGCTGTTAAGTTAGAAATGCGGTTGTTAAGTGAATCTGGCTTCTCCATTGACTCTGCTTGTCAGAAAGTCATAAAATTTCATCACCTTACCTAGGACGCTGCAACCATCATAAATATGAACCACTTGCCAAGCATTCCAATTTTACTCACGTGGCCACAGGGTTGCTACAATGGAGGCAAAGTGTGAAAAACGTTCATAAATCACTTTTTTCAGTGCCATTGTAATTTCAAACAGTCACTAAATGAATGGTTGCAGGTAAAGGACTACCTATATTCTGTATTCTATATTTTGGGTGGAATGCTATTCCAAGAAGGGGCAGTTCTAAGAAGGCAAACTTTCATAGCCTCTCAATTTACCCACTTATCCCTAAGATGTGTGTTTGACAGGTTTGAAAAACAATTGCTGGACCTACTCATCTTTTTAACATGACCATCTAAGCATCTGTTCTTGCAAAGAAGAGGCCTTTGATACATATTCTGTTAGAACTCCATCTCATTGCTAAATGCTTAAGCAAGGAAAATATGAACACAGTACATATCAGAGGTAAACTGGTAGTAGGCATGATCTCTCTCCATTGCTTAAAGGGTGTATTCTCCTCTGAACAGCCTTAATTTCATGTGCTATGGTCAATGCCAGCATGTATTTTTTTTTTACTACAGATACATTATAATTTAAATCTTTGTATTAGTACTTTTGACAGCAGGGGAAATTACCCAGAATAGAAGAACCTGGCTGGATCAAAACAAAGACCTATCTAGTCCTGCATTCCACAGTAACTATGCACATGGTTCTTGCTCTCTGTTCCCCAATGCTGGTATGGAGGAAGCATTCTGACTCTGATATTGAGGGTAATATATAGCTATCAAGAGAGTAGCCACTGATAATATTATCCTCCACTGTTCTGTTAACTCTCTTAAAGCCATCCAAATTGACACTATTCATAGCAATGACTTTCACTGTCTGTGAAATGTATAAAAAAGGACCTTTATTGGTCATGAATCCACCATTCTAGCCTGAAAGTCCTTATGTCAATGCTGACAAGAGCTTTTACTCATTTTTTTGCTTTTTGAAAAGAAAATGGAATTGCATTTTACCATACTTTTCAATTGTGGGGTCCTTGGTGCTCTCTGAGCTTGACTGTTGTCTTGCAGATGTTTCATTACCCAACTAGATAACATTATCAGTACTAGAAGGGAGTGGGGTTTTCTCCCTGTTTATATATAAGTAGCCTGCCCTGTCAGTGTTGATGGGAGTGTTCTTGGTGATTTATTGATTAGTCTGTTGTTTATTGTTTGATTCTTTGTCTGAGTTGGTAGTTCCTGATTATTGGTCTAGTGTTAATTTTGGTGTTAATCTTTGCTTATCTGGGTGTTGATTGCTGTGCTTTGGTCTTTTCAGTCTCCAGTACTTTTGAATACAAGTAACAATGCTGACTGCCTGGATCTCTGAATACATAGAGGCCATTTTAAGGGTAGTTTATATTAAATGCCTTGCCCTATATTCACTACTGTTTGAGGGGAGCCAGGGAGATCTCAGGTCCAGTAATCAATCAAAGCTATTTCTAGTAAAATGAATGAGATTCAGTCTATAGATGTTACGTACTGATATGGAATAGATATGGAACCTTCATGAAGGGAATTGTACATCAAGAGTTTTTACTGTTTTGTCTGGGAGAAAAAAACCTCAAGGTGGAAATGTATTTAGGAAGTCTGTGGGTTGCAGGCTTAACCACTGAAATAGTCTGATGTGTATCAGTCATGAACTGTAAATCCCAAAAACAGTAAGTCCTGGCTGTTTTCTCTGCTTATTTACTTTAAAGCCAGCCCCTAAAATATTAGATTCATTTTAATATTTGCATTAATCCAGTTTATATTTTCACTTTCTTCCTAAAAGCCATTTACCCGACTTTATACAGTGGTATCTTATACTCAGGAATATTTATTACTAGTCCCACATTTTACACAAAGCGTATCTACTGAGCATTGATTTCAGATCCTTGCTTTCTTTCTAAACTAACTAAAAAATGTTAGTTTTTGCCAAGATGAACATAAATAAATTTCTAGACTACCTAAAGGGCTTTTAAACAGTTTTGCATTGACCTGGTGGCTTAGGCTGATCAAAGTTGATTAGAATCTAAATGCTTAGCTTATGAATTCAAAGCACTTTCCCAGAGGGCTGAGAGCACCATGGCAAAACAATCCACATGCGCACAAATGGAGCAACGTTGCAAATCAGTAAGGTTGAATTTGGCAAAACACCCTGAAGTTGGCTATTGGACACTTTTAACAGATGATTTAGAATGCTTCAATGCACTGAAATTTAATAGTAACATTGAATTTAACATTATCTAAGCAACCGCTGTAAACTGTTGATGACCAATTATGTTTTCCTGGGATAGTTTTACCTGCAAGAATAATAGCAAAAAGGTTTTGGTTAATGGCCGGAATGGCCTACCAAATTGGACATGGTTTGAAAAACTGGGTGGACAAAGCTTCTCCTGTGAAGAGCCACTGAATGAGGAGATTGGAAGGATTGACAAGTCCACAAGTGGGAAGAACTAATTGAGCAGGCTTGAGCAGGCTTACCGTATTTTTTGGAGTATAAGATGCACCTTTTTCCTCCCTAAAAGAGGCTGAAAATTTGGGTACGTCTTATACTCCGAATGTAGCTTTTCCGAAGCTTTTTTTCAGCCCTAACGAGGTGCTAATGATCTTCCCAGCTCCCTACTCCCTCCGAAGAAGTTTTTCCCCCAGCCCTAAGTCTTTGCAGGCTTGTTTTCATTCCTACTCCCTTCGAAGAATATTTTTTTCAGCCCTAACCAGGGGATAAAATAATGTGCTGAAGCTGAACAGACTAAGGATGCTAGCCAGATGAATACCTGGTAGGTAGATTTCCCCCCCTATTTTCCTCCTCCAAAACTAAGATGCGTCTTATACTCTGAAAAATACGGTACTTATCATTTCAGACATTCTTCTGCCTATGCTACTTTTTCCTAACACAATGCTATCCTGTTCACTTATTTTGATTATGGTGAATCTATGACACCATAATCATTTTTTGGGCCACGCCTACGGGCCACACAAGAATGTGTTGTACTCTCACATGGCCTCTGAACCCTCTTGAAGTCGTGTAAGATGGGCCTGCTCTTGCCGTGGCCTCTGGAGCCTCCAAAAACATGTGAGAAGGGGGCATGCTTTCCCGCTCTTTTCAGAGGCTGCAAGGCCACGCAAGAGCATTCTCCAAAATTTCCAGGCCTCGTGATAGGTCTGCCTCAGATAGGCATTTTTTTTCTGAGAGACAAAGACAAATAGAAAAATATCTAGAATTATATAAGCTTTTGCTTATTTATTTATTACATTTATATTCTGCCCATCTCATTATCCAAAGTGACTCTTTGTTGTGAGTTGTTTTTCTTTTGTTGTGTATGTGTATTTGTGTGTGTGTGTGTGTGTGTGTGTGTGTGTGTGTGTGAGAGAGAGAGAGAGAGAGAGAAAGAGAGAGAGAGAGAGAGAGAGAGAGAGAGAGAGAGAATGAATTAGCAGAGTCAAATTAGTCATTTTTTTGAATTTTTGACACGCCTAAGACCAAAAGTTTCACTGATCACTGAGATTCATTATCTTTGGTTAACATGAATAGTTGCTAGTTTCCCAACCCAAAATAAAATATTAAGGTCTGTTTCCTGTGCTGTTTCCTTTGGTTAGTATACACTCATAAAGTACAATATTTGTAGTCCAGGTTGAAATGAAGGGGTCCTTGATGCTTTCTGAGCTTAGTTGTTTTCTTGCAGATGTTTCATTATCCAAACTAGATAATATCATAATGAGCACCAAGGACGCTTCATTTATTTATTATTTATTTATTAGTGACATATATATACCGCCTCACAGTGCAAGCACTCTCTAAGCGGTTTATACCAGTAAGCAATGTATATTTATATTGCCCCCAACAATCTGGGTCCTCATTTTACCTACCTCGGAAGGATGGAAGGCTGAGTCAACCTAGAGCTGGTGAGATTTGAACTGCTGACCTGCAGATCATAGTCAGCTAAAGTGGCCTGCAGTACTCCACTCTAACCGCTGCGCCACCTCTGCTCTTCAACCCTGAGCTACAAATATTCTCATCTGTCAATAGAACTATGCTTTAACTCTTGTTTGTGACTTTCAAACTGATACAGATGTATTATTTCTGAATAGTAATGAATTTACATTTCAGTAGGAACAGCAGGAATTGTAACTGTCAAGATTAAATACAGCAACCTGATGTTACCTAGTTTGGGTAATGAAACATCTGCAAGAAAACAACCAAGTTCAGAGAACACCAAGAACCCTTCACTGTATACTAACTCACATACAGCTACACTTCCCAAGAACCTATCTTCCAGAACAGGGAAAAATTACATGGGTATTTTACTATTCCAGGGCACTGATTCCAGAAGTATGGTCATTGCAAGGTGATTAATAGGAAAAGTGCAAGGATGCCCACTTTAGCAATAAAAATTTAATCTATTTCAAAGCACATGGTTAGTTAATCCGTGGATATAAAATGCAGTAGACTGGAGCCAGTGCTGTGATGCAGATAATAAGCTGTTATTTTGCTATAGCTTCATTAGCTATTCACCCATACGCTACTAAAAACCCCTGAAAGCACCCTTTAAGTGTCTGCAGTCAACTGTAGGAGTCTACAAAAATTACTCTCTCTGCTTTCCTATCCCCACAGCCAGGGAGCCATGCATAAAAGACACAATCTTTTGAAATAAGCTTAATCTTCCTCAGCTTCTGGCCATTACTGCTTCTTCAGTGATACTGACCCTTGCCAATATGGCCCTTTGAAATAAGCAATGGAATTAGATGCTCTGAAGATCGGTGCTCCTATAGCATGTCTGCCACATAAGGCTGTGGCTAATGGTTTAGCCTTACAGGTTAGAAGAAACGCCATAAGAGTAACATAACACAACTGAGCTGTGGTGGCACAGTGGTTAGAATGCAGTATTGCAGCCTAATTTTGCCAACTGCCAGCAGTTCAAGTCTCAGCAGCTCAAGGTTGACTCAGCCTTCCATTCTTCCAAGGTCAGTGAAATGAGGACCCAGATTGTTGGGGGCAATCTGCTGACTCTGTAAAACACTTAGAGAGGTTGTAAATGATGACTGTATGACTTTATGAAATACACTAATTACTGTATGACTGTAACATTGTTGCTTGTATCCTGGCGATTTATATTGACTGGTTCCTAATATGATTTGATTGCTTATTTGTACCCAGACTATCATTAAGTGTTGTACCTTATGATTCTTGACGAACTTATCTTTTCTTTTATGTACACTGAGAGCATATGCACCAAGACAAATTCCTTGTGTATCCAATCACACTTGGCCAATAAAAATTCTATTCTATTCTATTCTATTCTATTCTATTCTATTCTATTCTATTCTATTCTATTCTATTCTATTCTATTCTTCTATTTTATTTTATTTTATTTTATTTTATTTTATTATTTTATTATTTTATTTTATTTTATTTTATTTTATTCTATTCTATTCTATTCTATTCTATTCTATTCTATTCTATTCTATTCTATTCTATTCTATTCTATTCTATTCTTCTATTTTATTTTATTTTATTTTATTTTAATTTATTTTATTTTATTATTTTATTTTATTATTTTATTTTATTTTATTCTATTCTATTCTATTCTATTCTATTCTATTCTATTCTATTCTATAGCACTGTGAAGCAGTATATAAGTCTAAGTGCTATTGCTATTCCTGCTTTGTATGCAGAAGATTTGGGGTTCAAGCCTTACTTCTCAATTCAAAACAGGGAGAGACATTCAAGTAGCAGTTGATGGAAAAAAGTTCTTGTCCTGCATACGGAACACTCTGAATTAGATATACAGTCCAATCTAGTATACAAGTAGTCCTCGATTTAGAACCATTTGTTTAGTGACTGCTCAAAGTTATAACAGCACTGGAAAAAAAAGATTTATAACCAATCTTCACACTTATGATGATTGCAGCATCCTCACATCACCTGATCAAAATCCACCTGGCATCAGGACACCTGGCAACCCCAATGTTAATTTTCCTTCCTTATACTTAATGTCTATGGAGATTCTCAGTCATCCAGGTCATGGTTGTCCCAAAGGTGCTTTTTCAAGAGGCAACTGGACTTTCTTGACCAGACCAAGTCTTGAAAAAGCACCTTTGGGACTTCCATATGCTTATTTCATCCCCAGCCTATGATTTAAATAATCTTTAATCTGATCTTTCTCATTCATGAAAATAATATTTCCCCCCCCCATGTTTAAGCTGCTAGAGAGCCAGGGTATAATATGTAAAGTTTATTGGGCAATCTCCTCCCCATCTTTGTGGAAAATAGTTTTATGTGATAAATGTAGTTTTGATCACTCATTGGTGGAGTCTTGAGGAAGAGTCCATATTTTAGGAGAAAAGTAGAAACAGATACTGGGGATTAATCAAGCAAGCAACCTCCTAAAACATTTATTTTTATTTATAACATATCAATATAAACATATATAATGTTTCTTCCTCCTCCTATTTTTCCCACAACAACAACCCTATGTAGTGAGTTGGGCTAAGTGAGAGTGACTGGCCAAGGTCACCTAGTTGGCTTTCTTGTCTAAGGCAGGACTCACAAACTCCTGGTTTCTAGGCCAGCACCTTAACCACCACACCATCTATATTCCCAATATTCAACAATAAGTGCATTTGTTAGACAGTTCAGAATCAGGATAGTCCAGAATTGGGATAGTTTAGAATAAAAGTAGTGTATCACTATTTTGGAAAAATTCCATATTGCTACTGCAAAGGCTGACTTGTGTTAAAATATAGGCATATTAAAACATAGGCATACTGTACCTGTGGGGCAAAACTCTGGATGTTCGATAGGTGACAGCAAAGCACTGAACTTACATGTCTCTCTGCTACTATCCAAATATTTGCAGCTCCAAATATGGTATGCTAATTAAATATTGTTGAGATGAAAGAGCCTAGATTGGTTCCTTAGCCTCCGTCTCTATTTCATGCAAAGGACAAGTAGGGTTTCAATGTATTAGCCTTCCACAATCTAATACCCTCTTAATGAATGGAAAATAGTGCTAATTTATGACATGAAAGTAGCCAAACGTTTAGCAAGGAGTAGGTGACTTGCCACACAAATGTCAATTTACATGGCAATTGTAGCATACTGCATTGTTTCTCTGCAGAGAGAACATGGCTAGTGATTTCCCTCTAGTCTAGAGCTACTTTGTGTACACAGCTTCTGTTGCAGAACTTTTATTATTTTCATTCTATTTCTTGTATCAATGTTTACACTGTGAAATATGCGGTGTCCAAAGTACAATTTAAAAAGGAGGAATGTGTGGCACAAATTGTTAGGAAGGGACTTACATCAGGTCCAAAGAGCTTTGCTTTTTGCACATCCATCTTTGGTTAACATTAATATTTTTCCCTATATGTTTGATCCCTTGGTCCTTAGGGAACACTTTAAATCAACTTGGTTTAAGAAAGATATTGACAAATTCTACTCTTTGGGTTTCTCCACGGAGAACCTTTGCTCATTAGGCTTTGAAAATATGGCATCACTTCCTTTCATCACTGACGCAGAGTAAAACTGACATCTTGATTCTCAAGCAATCAGCATACAACTGTGAAACAAGCTCCATTACAGTACAATGCTATTTTGCATGAGGAAACAGAAATGTAGCATCTATTGCTAATTTTGAGCTGAGATTTTGCATGCTGTTGCCCCTCTCTTTGTTTTTGAGATCAAACCTGAAAGAGTTTCATTTGGGAATCCAGCTACAAAACAGAACTGAGTTTGGGATAATCACCCTGCCTACTTTTTGAAATATTTTATTGCCACATCATATTTGCACAGATTGCAAAACCATCTTACAACAAAAAGTACTAAAAAGGCAATTTAAAAGAAGATAATATGCATCCATCCAACAGAAAATCTAATTCATTTATATACTATTTTTAAAGTTTGCAAAGCAGTAAAAATTAACATATTGAATCACCTAAATATATTGCATATACTGTATATAGTTAATAAAATATCAAATTTTTGTAAGGTACCATGGAACTAATACAGGTATTCCTCAACTTTGAACAGTTCATTTAGTGACTGTTCAAAGTTACAACAGTACTTAAAAAAATGACACATTTTTTTACCCTTACGCTCTTTGCAGCATCCTCATAGTCATGTGATCAAAATTTGGACACTTGGCAACTGACTCATATTTATGACTGTTGCAGTGTCCCAAGGTCATGTGATCACCTTTTCCGACTTTCTGACAAGCACAGTCAATGGAAAAGGCAGAATGACTGAACAACCATTTTACTAAATAACTGCAGTGATTCACTTAACAAATGTAGTAAGAAAGGTTGTAAAAATGTGGCAAAGCTCACTTAATAAACGTCTCTCTTAGAAACAGAAATTGCTGTGGAACCAGCTATTCTTACCTCCATCGTAAGTTCCAGAGATGAAAAATAACTTTACTATCAAGCAGCTATAGAAAAATGTGCACCTGAGCCTTATGGGAGATCTCTCATCCTTGTCATTCTTCTTGCAAATAGGAGATGGAATTTGGATTGTCTGCAAAAAATAAATCTAAAATTCTGTGACAAGCTTGGATTACTTTTATTTGAAAAAAGCAGGCCATGTAATGGATTGACTTCCCACCTATCAGTCGTGTTGCCCCTGTGCTGGTCTGGCATGACTCAAAGTTTCTTGTGAGGGAAAACAGATTTAGAGTTTTCAGAGTGATGGAGGCAGTTTTGCTACCTCTTCGGAAAATGCCATTTTTCCCCCTGTTCTGAGAGAAGCTGTTACAGACAATAAAATGGTTCTGTAGAGTTTCAGCCTTCTGGCTATGGGCCATAACATCTGTTACTAACTTATCTAGGAGGAAGCAAATAGCTTTTGCAATTTTTTTTATTGCAAGTAGTTTCAGTTCAGTTTCCACATCAGCTTTCAAATTAAATGAAAAATTTCCATGAAGTTTTGTACAGCATATCAATATACAAGGTTAGAAGGATTACGTATCCTGCCAAAATAAAGGAAGGACAGAAATCTATTTTTTGAAAAATGTCATGTTACATTTGATTTGAACTGATTTTCATTTCAAATTAAATTAAAATCCAGTTCAGTCAATATGGAGACTTCCCACATATTTAATAATGTTCACCCTTTATCATATGACAATGAAAATTGGATAATAAAAGTACCCAATATTTTCAAGTGCTACATATGACTGTGCTCAGGTTAGGCCTTTCTCTCTAAATTAGTTTTGCTGAATTATGTGTTTTCTACCAGAGGTCTCCAACCTTGGCAACTTTATGAGGTGTGGACTTCAATTCCCAGAATTCCTCAGCCAGCATGGCTGGCTGAGGAATTCTGGGATTTGAAGTCCACACCTCATAAAGCTGCCAAGGTTGGAGACCTCTGTAACTGTTGGGGCTTCAAACTACAATTCCCAATCACCAATTGTCCCTGAATAGCATCTGAATCTTTTAAAACAGGATCTTCTTAATTACACATTAATTGATCTTAATCATGGCACTGTAATTTTGGAGTTCTCTTTCTGAGAAGGTTTCCCTTGATAACTGAGACTAATATTTGTGCTTATCCATCAGTGGTGTTCAGTTTGGCACATGCATGTATGCAAGTGAGTGAGGTTTCATTTGTGTTTTGTTTAGACTTGAACATGAGAGGAACATTTTTTGTTGGTGTCATCGCTTTTATAATAGGCTATTTATTTTATTCATTTTATATAATCTATGTTCAATCTAAATAATTGTAGAATGATATGCAAAATTATACAAAAAAATAGAAAAAATAAGGATTTTGTGAATCTTGACAAAATTTAGGCATAGGGTGACAGGCTTACTGAGAACTAGCCACAGATACAAGCATCTTCCCCTCTATTGCACTCTTGGTTGGATTTTGTTGGATGAGATTCTGGATTTCTGGACACTAAGACACTAAGGAATTTTCACAAAAATATATTGTGCCAGTGTGAGAAGAAAAGTGAAATCAATGCATTGACTGAAGACAATGAAAGGGGACATTTAGACAGATAGGATCATCACTGAATGCTCCCTTGCAATCCTGCGCATACAAAAGGCGTGGGGCTTAGATGTAGTGTTGTGCTTGCCATCTCGCAGCTTTTGAGACCCCCTGTCCTTGGATGCAGGAAGTGTGATTTGGGTGTGAAAACAGTAGAAGAAGGCACTTGAATCTTTTCTTAGTTGTTTATTTGTAGGATAACCAGGCTGAGCTTGAGGGAGGAGTCAAATGCATCATCAGTCTTGAGTCCCTTCGCACCCACAAGAGATCTAAGTCCAGCCCACCTTGAATTCTGGTGATTCTTATCTACCGCCAATTTGCTTTGACTGTTAGTAGTTCAGATTCTTGTAGAGAGCATTAGCATACAATAAACCTATACTCAATTGAATTGCCTGGACTTCTCATTTACTGTGCTTAACATTTTTATTTATTCAATTATATAAACACACTATATAAGGCCACCCTACTCAATAATGACTCTTTTCATCTCTTGCTCCACTCACACCCTCCCAGTTGCTTGTTTGTCTGTGTAGTTTTAATGTGTGGTTGCTAATCTGTGTTTTAAACCCTGGCTAGGAGTGGGGGTTCATTTCAATGAAGAAGAGAGGACTGATAGGAGTGAAGCAATTATTCTAGTAATTGTGGCCAGTTGGATAGAAATAGGCTGTTTTAGGATTTGAGACAATAAACTCATTAATAGAACAATCATCCCAGAAGTGTATCATAAGTAATATAAATTACAGGACAATATATTCTTATACATGCTTTCCGCAGACAGGAACTCCAAAAAAGACTACAGATGGATGTCTTTTTTTGCCAGCTGGACACAGGTACCTTCCTAGTTAAATCTATGCCAAACTTTCCAATCTCATCCTGAATTCACTTAGCTTAAATAGTTTTTCATGAGTGAGGCAGGATGATCCACTGTAACACCTGGAAATGCCCACCAAGAACATTTCTGAGAAGATGCCTTTACTTGGCACCTGTCAACTCATCCTCCCTTTTGAAGAGTTATACATCTGTTCATTATAGCGATATGATTGAGATATATAGCATACATCTAGGTCAGCAAGTGCAAAGTCAGTACAAGATAAGGCTATTAGAGGGCACTCAAGAGAAATACAGGGTGCATAATCAAGCAAATAATATAATATGGGATGATATAGGTCAGTATTGGCAAACCTTTTCGGCACCAAGTCCCGAAACAGGAGCGTGCGCGTGCACACATGTGCGCGTGCCAGAAACTGCAAGAGCAGCCGCCCGGTGCAGTTGCGCATGCTGGGAAGATGAACTTCTGGTTTCTGGTGCATGCATGCATGCCGGCCACCTGCTCTTCCAGTTTCTGGCATGCATGTGTGCACGAAGAACAGATGGCCGGTGCGCATGTGCGCACCGGAAACCAGAAGAACAGCTTCCTGGTGCACATGCGTGTGCCGGGAAGATGATCTTCCAGTTTCCGGTGCATGCATGCGTACCGGCCAGCTGGTATTTGTGCATGCATGCATGCCAGAAAGCAGAAGACCAGGTGGCCGGTGCACATGCGTGTGCCAGAAACTGGAAGATCATCTTCCTGGCACGCGCATGCGCACCGGGCGGCTGCTCTTCCAGTTTCTGGCGCTCCCACGTGCGTGAAGACGAGCTGGCCGGCACGCTGGAATCCAGAAGAGCAACGAGCGACGGCTCGCATGCCCGGAGAGATGGCTCTGCGTGCCACTTCCGGCACGCGTGCCATAGGTTCGCCATCACGGATATAGGTTAATATGGAGTTTAAGCTACCAAAGAAGCTAGAATAGCAGTGATCCACTCAAGCGATATGGTGGCAGAGAGAGACTGCTAAGTGTTGCTCAAGCTGAGAGTGACCAGGGTAGTTGCCTAGGAGAGGGGTGGCATGAGGCAGTGGATTGCATAGGGAGAGGAACCCATGAGACTGGAGATTGCAACAGCCTTTGTTGCTCAGATATGCCTTAGCAACCTTTCAGCTGGTCCAAAGCTTCTCATCTACTAATTCACAGAAGGGAATCTTCTATGCAAGGGAAAGCAGCATGAGTTTTAAAGTACAGGAATGCTTTCTTGTTTATGCTACTGATGGTACTATAAACCCAGGAGAAAGTACTGCTTGTTTAAGTATAGTCCTCCACATCCTCTGAAAGCACCTTTTTTTTTTGCTTCACTTCCAAATAGCTGCATTTCTCTGTAAGCTAAGAGCCGAGGTGGCACAGCGGTTAGAGGCAGGTACTGCAGGCCACTTTAGCTGACACTGATCCGCAGGTCAGCGGTTCAAATCTCACCAGCTCAAGGTTGACTCAGCCTTCCATCCTTCCGAGGTAGGTAAAATGAGGACCCAGATTGTTGGGGGCAATATAAATATACATTGCTTACTGGTGTAAACCGCTTAGAGAGTGCTTGCACTGTGAGGCGGTATATAAATCTCACAAAATAAATAAATAATAAATAAATAAGCTAAACTGACTGAATGACAAGTACAGGGTGGGCCTTTCTAGTGGATATTAGTGGGTAGATAGAATGGCATTAACTTCTATCTATCCACTAAGAATGGAGCCTATTTGGAGTTTACAGACCAATGCAGATGCCTTAACTTTCCCTAAAACTTGATGGCAGACAGTTTGTCACTTTAAGGACCAGTGATCCCGTTTAGTAATAGCTGCCCTATCTGGCAATCAGGCAGCTGCCTTCTCTATTACAGCTTTCAGACCATCTTCTAGCGTAGTCTTGTCTAGAATGGACTGCAGTACAATCCAACGTCAGCATTATTACAGTGTGGGTCACAAAGATTAGCCAATTCAACTCTAAGATTTGTCATTGACACATCTCCAAAAGCCAGATCCTCCTTGCCATGAGGAGGCCTCTTGTGATCAACTGGAATCAAGGAGCTTCTCCCAGTTAGAGTCCTGATAGAAAATATTATCACAGCCAGAACAGTTCACCTTTCCAATTCCATGAACACAATCTGTCCACAAGTCTTCTCTCTTTTTGAGATTTAGTTTCAGTATCTTGCCTCCTATGGAGTCCATCACTGCCTCCTGGTTACCTTCAAGCTCTGCATAGTTACTCTTTTAAAAATACCTGTGGTGGGCTATTTCATGTGTTTGGATATAATGCACTGGCAGCTCCTCAGACTAATTTATCTTTTTTACTTTTTTGTGCTCAACTATCCCACGTTTGATGGTACCAATTTCTTCCTTCACTGGAGTTAAGAGCAAGAGAACAGTCATTAATCTGTCTCTTTGTTACATCTAGAGGGCATGCATCTCATAGTTGTAAGGAAGACCAGTAGTTTCGATAAGTGAAATAAATTACAACAACTTCACTCATCCTTTCTCATTTTCCAATAAACCAGTAGAAAGGAACTTCTCTTATTTCCCCTCTCTTTTTCTCATCTTGTTAATTTTTTAGTAGACTGCACACCGTAAATCCTAGAATTATCTTGGAAACAGTTGATGAAAACTGACATTTTCTATCTGTGGTATTAGCCTTGTCTTGGTTAATAAATGTTTTGCTTCTGTGCAAAGCTTTATCTTTTGAGAGTGATTTGCAAGGATTAATTGTTCAATAGAGAGACAGTGGTGGCAGTGAATGTATTATACACTTGAAATACAAAGAAAGATCAAGCAGACCATTAAATTGCACAGCCCTGGCTACATCAATTATCTGACAGTTTTAGGAAGATCACACCATGGAGCTGTATAGTACACCATCATAGCTGTTAAGTTCTGTCTGTTAAATACTAGACTTTATTGTTTTCTCTCCTTTGAAGTGAAGATGTATACGAATCTGTGTGGCTAAGCTTCAGACAATTCTTTGAGAAATTTGGACTTTTAAACTGATATAAAACAGGATTGTAGTTAGCACTATGGTCAACAAAGCCTTCAATCTTAGAGTTTTGATCAACAAAGAAGAAAGATCTTTGATAGGGTGCTTGTTTTTCAGCTCGAAGGTCTCACATTCAAGCCAAAGGATCTGGGAAGAGTATTGAAAGAGAACTCCTTCTGAGACTCCAGGGGTCTATTAATCAGAATAACGAGAATGGATAACACAGACAGTCTGTAGGTTGCGTTCTCCAGATGATACTTTTGCCACATTTTTTAATGGAGAAATTTTTGTACCTATTTATAATCCATTCTTATTATTTTATAATCCCAGTTTTCTCTGGTATATGAAGCGAAGCAATGAAAACTGCATGCAAAATTGACTATGCAGCTGTGAAGGTGCAAAAGAGAGCTCTTTCTCTTCTGAGCCGTGGTGGTGCAGTGGTTAGAGCGCAGTACTGCAGGCTACTTCTGCTGAGTGCCAGTTGCCTGCAATTTGGCAGTTCAAATCCCACCAGGTTCAAGGTTGACTCAGCCTTCCATCCTTCCGAGGTGGATAAAATGAGGCCCCAGATTGTTGGGGGCAATATGCTGACTCTGTAAACTGCTTAGAGAGGGCTGTAAAGCACTGTGAAGCGGTATATAAGTCTAAGTGCTATTGCTATTGCTACTTCCTCTAAGAGAATTACAATAGATCTTCTGAATTCTTGTGAGCTTAATTGTTTAAATTACTATTGAATTAAAGGTGGAAAAGTTGGTCACACCCCCCCCCCCCAAATCTACTAGATGGCACATTGTTGAAAATAAAATGGCAGGGATATTTGAGTCATTGGATCTTATTTAAGAATAGCTTGCCCAATGCTTGTCTGCATATATACTGTATATTACTGGACTTTCAACAAGCTTAACCCTAACCATTTGTTGTATTTTGTTTTGGACTGAATTCGTTTATTATCTGTTGTGAAATTTTAACCTACAAAATTGTGATGATTTCTATGAGACAGCTACCACCAGTATGAACAGGAGACCGTACTATAAGCTTCATATAGAAATATACCAGTCTATACTGGGGCCTTGACTGGGCCCTAGTCTCTGTCCTACGTGATTGCTTATCCTATAAAGAGAGATCTGATTGAGGTTTAATCTTGGCTAGCTTCTGCTCAAATATACCTTTTAAAAAACTTATCCCTTTATCCAATTTATTACTAGCAAGTTATATGATTCCATCAACACACATTGTATTGTTCAGATAGTTTGTCTTACATATATGAATTTATTGTCTGTGAAACTCATCTGTTCAGTTGATTGGCAGTATGCCAGAAGATTGGTCCAAATTATTATTCCATTTACACAAGAAACACACTGACAATTAAAAACCATGATAAAATGGAAGTCTTTAAAAAATTAAAATCTGTTATTTATTTATTTTGTTTAAACACTGAGTAAGACTTCATTAAGCATTCCTCTCCTACCCCATGATAAGGTTTGACAGCTTTCTGTTTATTAGCATCAATTGTTGTCATAAGCCATCTTGATAGAAACTGTGTTTTGTGTCCAAATGGACATTTCCCACAGGTACATCATCATCCTTATGAATTTTAATAACAAAACAGACTGTTGAATTTGCCAAAACACCCACGGTGGCCCCATTTTGAACTAGTGAGTAGGCAGACAGATGGCTTAAAACTAATTTAGAAGTTAACAATGTGGAGATTTGGAAAAAAAATTAAACAAATGCAGACAGATTACATAACCCAAATGCAACTGACATATTTCCCATGGAGAAATGTAAAGTTATAAAGAGCTCTCCCCTCTATGTATAATATATTACAACTTCTATCATTGCAGTTTCTTGGATGGGGGTTATGGGGCTGTAGTAAGAGCCGAGATGGCACAGTGGTTAAATGCAGCACTGCAGGCTACTGCTAGTTCAGCAGTTCAGCTGTTCAAATCTCACTAGGCTCAAGGTTGACTCAGCCTTCCATCCTTCCGAGGTGGGTAAAATGAGGACCCAGATTGTTGGGGACAATATGCTGAACTCTGTAAACCGCTTAGAGAGGGCTGTAAAGCACTATGAAGCGGTATATAAGTCTAAGTGCTATTGCTATTGTAACCATAGCACATATAACAGAATAATAACAACAGAGTAACAAAGTTGGAAGGAAACTTGGAGGTCTTCTAGTCCAACCCCCTACTCAAGCAGGAAATCCTATACCATTTCAAACAAATGTTGACCAATCTCTTCTTAAAAACCTCCAGGGTTGGAGCACCCACAACTTCTGGAGACAAGTTGTTGCAATGATTAATTATTCTGTCAGGAAATTTCTCTTTAGTTCTAGGTTGGTTCTCTCCTTGATATGAAAGGCATCAAATTTGAAAGGCGACTATACTTACAAAATTGATCAATTTGCCATGTCTGAATCAGTGGTGGGTTCCTACCGGTGCAGTCCACTCTATCGCACCGGTAGCGGCAGGCTGGTGACATCATCAAGAGGCTACCGACCCGGTGCGGTCGGTTGTCGGTGCCTAGGAGCTGCCATCTTTTTTTGAGAAATTTTCGGTGATTTTGTGCTTCTGTGCATGCGCGGAAGCAAAATTGCACCAAAATCTCGTGAGGGGACGCGCGAGAGAGAGATTTCAGCGAGATCTCAGCGAGATTTTGCTTCCGTGCATGCACGGAAGCAAAAAAATCACCAAAATTGTGCGTGTGCACTCGTCCCCTTGCAAGATTTCGGTGTGATTTTGCTTCCGTGCATGTGCGGAAGCAAAATTGTGCGAGGGGGCATGCGCGCATGAAATGTGGTGATGCGTGCACAGTGCACCGGTAGCAAGGTAAGTGAGCAACCCGCCCCTGGTCTGAATCCTGGTAGATAGAAAAGATTGCCTGTTTTTTTTTTACAGCAAATAAGGGAGTATGTCAAACTGATTCATTCACTTGGAATGAATAATTTTTAAATCTCCCCCAAATTTGCTGCTCCCAAATCAAAAATTGTTGGAGCTGTTGGCTATTTGACTATTTCCTTAAAAAGCTTTTTCAGTCTTTAGAGTGCTAAGCATTCTAGTGAAAATTTCTCCTGAATACATTCAGTCCTTGTATTATTGACTTCTGTTTGGGATGGGGTTGTGTGTTCTTTAAAAATGCTATGGAAAATGTATTCCAGGCCCTGTACAGGCACAGTATTTTTCTGCTATTCAGTAAACAAGCTGCTTCAGTAAATAAGCTGTTTTCAGGTTTCTGTGGATATTTGAACAAACGTTACTGCTGCTTAAAAAAAACCCTTCAAACATTAAAATAACAGCGTCAGCAATTTTTTCAAGCTCAAGCGGAAGAAAGCTTGAAAAATGTTGGGCTACTTACCTAATAGCACACTGTTGTAGTGTTTGTGCATGGCCAAAAGTGCTTTTGAATTACTGCAAATTCAAGTGCAGCCCTAGTTTGAGAAAGAAAATTAAATCATTCCCTAAAAATCAGATTCTCAGGTGCAATTACTGGTTCCCTTTTATTGTGGATAAATTTCTGTGTGAGCATACAAATCAATAGGTGGCTAATACAGATAGTCCTTGACTTATGACCACAGTTGAGCCCAAAATTTATGTTGTTAAGTGAGACGTTTGTTAAGTGAGTTTTGCCCCATTTTACAACCTTTTTTGCCACAGTTGCTAAGTGAATCATTTAAGTTGTTAAGTTAGTAAGTTAAGTTTGTTAAGTGAATCTTCTTTATTACACTGTTCCTAATGTTGACTTTGAGAGCCAGCTTGGTGTAGTAGTTAAGATACCAGGCTAAGAAATGGGGAATTTGTGAGTTCAAGTCCCACCTTAAGCACAAAGCCAACCTTGGGCCAGTCACTCTTTCTCAGCCCTAGGAAAGAAGCAATGGAAAAACACTTCTGAAAAACCTTGTCAAGAAAAATTCAGGGACTTGTCCAGGCAGTCTCCAAGACTCATTCACAAATGAATGGAAAGAAAAAAATGTCTGATCCAAATAAAATTCTATAAGTTAGGGCTTATTCACCAACAATGAGATATAAATTCATATCATAATGTAGTTACAACTCAACTAGAATAGAATAGAATAGAATTCTTTATTGTCCAAGTGTGATTGGACACACAAGGAATTTGTCTTTGGTGCATAAGCTCTCAGGGTACATAAAAGAAAAGATACATTTGTCAAGAATGGTTGTCATAGGGTTCAAGTAAACAATCAGGAAACAATCAATATGAATATAAATCGTAAGGATACAAGCAACAAGTTACAGTCATACAGTCATAAGTGGGAGGAGATGGATGAGAAAAACTAATAGTAACAGTAATGCAGCCTAGTGAATAGTTTGACAGTGGTGAGGGAATTATTTGTTTAGCAGAGTGATGGCGTTCGGGAAAAAACTGTTCTTGTGTCTAGTTGTCTTGGTGTGCAGTGCTCTATAGTGACGTTTTGAGGGTAGGAGTTGAAGCAATTTATGTCCAGAATGCGAGGGGTCAGTAAATATTTTCACGGCCCTCTTTTTGACTCATGCAGTATACAGGTCCTCAATGGAAGGCAGGTTGGCAGTAATTGTTTTTTCTGCAGTGCAACTAGTGCATATATTGGAAAAAAAAGCACTTTTAATCTTCATTAAATCCAAATCCAACATATAGGATTTACAAAAGTGAATTTGAAATACTAGGGATTTAATTATTCTGATCAGAATTTCTACAAAATTAAAATAATATTCAGACTAGCCGGCATACTGTTATCGTGCAGGCTGTACCTTCGTTCCCATGCCAACAAATCAAAGCTGAGAAGCATGTGATTCTTGGAATACAGACAGTAACACCCACACATTGCTACAATTTCCTTATTTCCTCATTTAGATTAGGTCAGAAGGACTGGAGGAAGTTAATTTCTTCTTGTACTTGTTTTTATCTTATTTTAACTCATTAAATGAGCAGGAGAAAAAAAAATTCAGAGAAACCAATTAAATCTTGATTTGCAGGGAATGTGTTCTTTTTTGCCTGTCCTCAATTAAGCTAGTGCCTTACATTAGATTGACTGATCTGAGATTAAACTTGGGGTTTTTTTTTTAAATCAAAGGAAGCCTTATCTCTCCTGTCTTAAAATTCCCTTGACAATGTCATAGAATAGAATAGAATAGAATAGAATAGAATAGAATAGAATAGAATAGAATAGAATAGAATAGAATTCTTTATTGGCCAAGTGTGATTGGACACACAAGGAATTTGTCTTACAATACAATTTGCAATACAATACAATTCAATACAATAGTCAAGAAATGGAACAAGATAAAACAGGATTTGCCTCAACAGTTTATAGTAAATTCCTAATGACAAACCTAAAATATCTGAAGTTAGAAAGATTGCTGGGAATGAGATGAAATTTTTGCTGAAAAACTCAACAGTAGGTTAATCAGGAGATAGAAGTTAGATCTTGTCCACATCCAATACTTGGCCTTCAATGATATTATAAATGTGGAAATGAAATCTATCTGATAATTTGTCTAATTACAAATGAGTTACTAAAATTGTAAACCTGAATAAAAAGGTAGTGACATCCTTAAGTTGAGTTCCAGTCCTGTTACCTGCATCAATACCATTTTTTTGGGAAGATTATGAAAGTAACTTGACATCATATTGCAGTGTGTGATTGTTTTTGTTTCCTAATCTATAGCCCTGCAATCCACAGATACTAAATTAATACATACTGTCTCTGTTTAATTTCTAAGATCAGCCATAGTTGACTAAATGCTGTCCACTCTTGAGGCATTGGAAGTACGTGAAAATAGTTTTTCACAAATAACAAAGTCCTCTTGATGAGCTTCCTTTATTCTACATATCAATTTAGGTAGCCTGGATAAAACCAACCCTAGACATGCAACAAAACTAAAGAATAGTATGTGTGCAGGGGGTATCAAAAAGCCAAAATTGAGACATGACTATATAACGAAAGTCTCATCCCCTTTATGTTAAAAAAAGTGTGGGGGGGATTTTATCCCATGGGTTGTGGGATTTTGACTTTTCAACATTCCATGTGGATAACTCTTAAATGAACAATACTACAGTAATTGAGAATTTTCATTTAAAATGAGAGAATCTAAAAATGACATGTTGCTCTTAAAAAGCAAATAAAATAATATATATTTAACAAGGTAACTTATGATTTATCAAAAGAAAATAAAAACCAAGGCTCATATTATATAAATGGAAGACAAGACTTAGGATGAGATAGATACACAGAAAAATAGTTAATAAGTAGCAGAGAGAAAGACAAAAGACGTATTTAAGTATATTTCTGTGGATGATCGAAAGAACCAAATATTATTTGAAAACCCACATTGAGTAATCTATGTATTCTCCGGTGCTCTGCTAGGAGCATCCACATGTGGGTATTAACTTCCGTTAGCCTGGAGACTGAGTTGTAACGATTTCCTGGTCACGCCCCTCTGCTTGGCTGAGTCCTTCAGTTTTTTACGACTCAGTTGAGCCAAGGAGACATGCTTTTACTCAGCTCCAGCAGATTGAAATCAAAAACAAAAATCTTTCTGGCATTCATTAGCCGGCTTCTAAATTTAAAGATTTGGTGGTGAAGATCGAAGAGCAGGCAGGGATTGAAGATCGCAGCAGTTTCGGCTGCTCTGCAAGCCTGCAGCTGCCGGTGAGTCAGCATGATCCGCTTCCACCCAGGAGGAATTTTCTGGAGGGCAGTTTTCTGGGGTCAAACCTTTGAGGGGATCCCCCATTGAAATGGGTGCCTGTCTCCCTAGCCAAGCCACCAGTGTGTCCGCTCACCACCACCTGAAGCCCTTCACCACCTGCTGAGTGGTTCTGAAGTTCCTGGCTCTATTCATAGAGCCATACTTCAAAGAGGGCTGACCCGTGCCCTGTTCCAGTCTTATCGCTGTTGTTATTGTGCAAATTGCTGGCTCTGGATCAAGTTAATTCCCACCCCAGCTAACAGTGCCGCCATTTTGAAAAACCGACTATCAGCTGGGAGTGGCCATTTTTAATCAAGAATGGAATTGCTGCCTTTAATTGGTGCCTACAGGCTGGTTCTCCACCTTTAGTGCATTTTTGGGGCTTATTTATATTTACAGCTAGCTGGTAAGCAGTTTTGTGGAAGAAGCGTCCTCAGAAGCCCCTTCTCTTCTGTGGGGCAAGGATTTTTTTGGCGGGAAGCTCTGGCCTCAAGATGGCGGATCGCACCTCATCTAGAAAGGCCGGTGAGGATAAAGGGGCTGGGAGGAAGGCCACCAAGGGCTCCAGATCATCTTCCAGATCATCCTCCAGGGGAGAGGCCAGCCATAGCAGGCCTAAGACCCCCACAACAGCCAAGGAGTCCTCAGCGGCAGACAAAGATGCAGAAAGGCACCAGAGGGCCTTGGAACGCCAATTTGCAAAGGCTTCCAAGTTAGCCGAGGCAGCAGGGCTTCTATCTGAGGAGGTGTCCCCTGAGAGGGCACGCTCACCTCTTCCTGAGCTTTCTCCCCAATCCTTTGGGGAACGTCATCTGGGATGGCCATCAGAGGGCCCAGAAGAGCAGGAACCCCTTGCCTCCCCCCCCCACCATACAGGGAAGAGCATTTTCTACCCCCGGCATGCACTTCAGGTGCAGATGTTCTTTCGGCAGCCTCTGCAAGGGCCACAGCCCCTGAGGTGACTTTTACCCCAACAGCAGCAGGGCTCCGTGCTGGAGAGGGCCAAGGACCTGTTTTACCTTAAGATTTAAGATAAATTATTGCTCAGGCCATATCTCAGGGGATTGCGTCGGGCCTTAACCAACAAGCCCTTATCCAATCTCAGTCATCTCATTTGATTCCTCAGCCCACTTTGCACCAGTCATCGCGCAGGGGCCGCTCAACACCCCCTCCCTCGGTCCATAGCGAGGAATCCATTAGGGAAGATGAGGAGATGGGTGATCAAAAGCTATCTGAGGACAAAGGGGCCATTCCGGAAAAACCCGCCTTCACGGGATTATTCCACCTCCCCTTATTTAAATCATTACTGTACAAGGCCAAGGCCTCCGCCAACATGGAACTTCCACCCATACCCTCAGAGGTTCAATCACAGCAGGACATCCAAGAAGGATTGTTTTCAGAACCGTCAGTTGATGAGATCACCCTTCCTTCTCCTAAATTGTTTATGGATGTTGTCCAACGCCACCAAGGTAATTCAGACCATCCAGGCCTCCAGGTGCCCTTCAACAATAATCCCCATTTATGACTCCACCTGGATGGTGTTTTCCAAATGGTGTGCAGGACAGAGCATCGATCCTGTGATGGCATCCATCCCAAGGATTCTGGATTTTTTATAAGAGGGGTTGGATAAAGGGTTGTCACCTAACATCCTCCGTAGACAGGAGGCTACCCTGTCCACAGTCTTGGCTGGGGAGAGTTGTTGACCCCGTAGTCATCATCCAAGGATTAGGAGTTTTATGAAAGGGGCGGTTAACCTTAAACCTCCTGTCGTGCACCATTATCCATCCTGGAACCTGTCTTTGGTCCTTCAGGTGCTCACAGGACCCCCCTTTGAATCCCCTTTGAATCCCTATCTATGTCTTCTGACCCTTAAGGTAGTTTTCCTCATGGCGATCACCTCTGTCAGGAGGATTTCTGAATTGGCTGCCTTGTCGGTGCGAGAAGATCTCTGCACCTTTCACGCTGACAGGATTGTTCTGTGGTTGGATCCCTCCTTTCTGCCCAAGGTAAACTCCTGGTTCCATAGACCCAGGAGGTCATCCTGCCAGATTTCTGTCCCGGGGTGTCTCATCCCTGGGAGCAACGATGACATATCTTGGACGTTAGGAGGGCCCTCCACAGATACATCAAATGTACGGCATCATTCAGAAGCCCTATTTGTGTCTTTTCAGCCTTCGTCCATGGGAAAAAAGGTGACCCCCTCATTGATCAGGCATTGGCTGAAGGCATGCATAGCTACCGCTTACCAACTGTGGGCTACCCCCCTACCGGGGCATATTACAGCCCACTTTCCTAGGAGTGCGGCCACTTCAGCTGCTTGGTCTACCCAAGCCTCTATCTATAATTGTTACAACTCACTCTCCAGGCTAACGGAGGTTAATACCCACATGTGGATGCTTCTGCAGAACACCGAGAACGAATGTATCAAGTAAGACCAACGTTCTATCTAACATGACAGGGCACCTTTTAGATCAGGGCTGTCTAACTCGCGACCTGTGGGCTGGATGTGTCATGCGCTGGCCACGCCCAGTTTAGTGAAGGGAAAAGTCACGACACGTCACGTGACGATACCATGATGATGTGAGTTTGACACCCCTGTTCTAGATGATTCTCCATAACGTGTGTGGGAGGAAGAAAAATCTAACTCTTCAGAATTATTCTGGATCCCATCAGTTTTAATAAACCTGGCATCTTATTTCTATGATTCTGCAAGCAGAAATATTGGAGGGAATACTAAACCTTGGGATAAGGTTTCGGTAGCTACTGAAGCCTTGTCATATTTGGAACATGTTGCAAAAATACCATAAGAGAGAAAACCTAACTCTGTCAATGGATGTTTAAGCAAGGATATTAAAGCCGAAGCTATTATCCTGTGTCTGGTGCTACAAGTCAGACCTCCATGGCAAATTGCCATCTGACCAGAATGCACGTATCTACAATATTCTAGATGACTTCCATATTTCATTTCAGTAACAGAATATCACATTTACTTATTTACTGGCTGAATCCCATCATTGCCCAGGATGGATATTTTGCTGGTAATATTTTCCTCTTCAGAAATGTATTTCTGGCATCACAGCATTATTTAGATGTTTGGACTCTTCCTGGAGAAATGAGATTCATATTCCAGAAGTGCTTTCATTCAGATGTTCCCTTGATTATAATATTTCATCTGCCCGTTTTTTCTTTGTTTAATCTCCCAGTTAGCTTTCTGAGGGCCTGTGTTGTGCTTACGGTAAACAAATGGATTTATCAAGAAAGAGTGAGGATTCAAACTTCTAGATTTCCCGCCCCCCTCTTTGCAGAGAAGGGGTTTCAGCTGGTCCAGGATCTGCCTATGATCAGAGCCAATTGGGATGTACCTGTGGATGAGTAATGAGAACATTAATTGGTTAGCTTCAAAGACATCAAAAAATCATTCCTGAACGATCAGTTTGGTCATCCTAGCATTCCCAGCCAACTGAAGTGAATGGATGTGAGAATGCCACTAAAACTTCAGACATCCAATATGAATCTGAATACAGTTTATACAACATTAGCAATTAGATTATATCATTAATTTCTTGTCTGGAAAAATATGATACACAAAGGATCTGAAATGCATTTTGTGTTATTGAGGGAAGACACTGCATTAATGTAAGTGATTTAAACCTGTTTTCCCAGCTTTATGCTAGTAGTCACTGTGCTAAATCCTACAGTAGAGAATAGGAAAGCATTAACTCTGACCCTATAAACCATCATTTGCCCTTGTAAACCAAAAGGAATTGCAACTGTTCTCTTAGGCTTGCTTAAGTTTTAGCTGTGAAAAACGGTGATGATTATGTTTCCCTAATTGCCTAGCCAACTGATGAGCTTGCTTGCTCTCCACACAGCAAATTTAAAACATCCACACGCTGCTTGTGCCAAATTGCTTCCACACGGGGAACAGCAAGCATTCTTGATTACACCAGTGCTCATATGCTGAGCACTTTTGTAGGCTTCTGAAGTTCAGCAGTTTGCAAAGAGGGGGAAAAAAGAAAAGAGAGGAGGGAGTGACAAAGGACAAAGTCTGTTGTGATTATAGGTTATGTTTTTAGTATCCCTTGTGCGTTGATAAGTTCAAGATGTGACCTGTAGGAGGGTATACAAAGCATACGAGCAACATTATATTCTTGCTACATACAGTATATGTAGGCTGAGAACCAAAGTTTAGGAAAGAAAGATAGTGCTCACAACAAGAATTGTGGTCATGTTTTTTATCCATAATTCCTCATCTGTAATTTCAATTTAGTTTTGACATTTTTGAAATATCCAGTAATACCCCTGGCTCATTTGCTGGCTTCTAAAACTTGTCTTTGAAATGCAGAAGGTTAAAAAAAAAATCAGAAATCTTTGTATTGTGGTGTCAACAACCAGAGTCGTACTAAGAGGAAATTGCAGGATGCATGTATCATTCCTACTTCAGTGGAATAACTTGCTCCCAGAAGTTGTTAATGCTTCAACACTGGAAGCTTTTAAGAAGAGATTGGACAACCATTTGTCTGGAATAGTATAGGGCAGGGGTGTCCAAACCGTGGCGCATGCGCCAAACGTGGCACATTGGATGATTACAAGTGGCGCATTGCATTCTTGCGCCTACTTTTTTTAAAAAATAGGTGTCATAACTGAATCCATCTTAATATTTTCAACACCAAAGTGATCTCAGTTCAATTTGTACAGCCTTCGGTAATGTTCAACTTCTCAGTGTCTGAAACTTAGAATGGAACTTGTGAGATGTTACCTTAGGCGGGTTTACAAACATACGGATATTTTTATTGGTGTTGCCATTGCACGTTCCTGCTCAAACGATCGCAAACACCACGCACTAGCAACACATCATGTGTTTGAAGTCACGTGCGAATGAGTGGCGAGCGTCCGATATGGTCAGTCAGTTCTGAGTGAGCCATCGTGGCGTGGAGTTTGAAGCAGTGTTTTATTGAGTGTACTAGCGTGGTTTTTGCATTGAGAGTGATTGAAAGACAGATTCAAGATTAAATATATATTACGTTTGTCAAATTTTGAAATGGCGTAAAGTAATTAATTGAATTGCGTGATTGAGTTATTCCTTTTCCTCCCTTAAGCAAAGCAGATCCTACCCCTATCCCTATTTTACAACCCCAAACATGAAAGTAAGAAGGTAAAAAATGTGCTTGAGTTATATAGCGCATCTGAACTCGTCTGCGAAAAAATTGGCACATGGTATGCTTAAGGTTGGCCACCACTGGTATAGGGTTTCCTGCCTGAACAGGGAGTTGGACTAGAAGACCAAGGTCCCTTCCAACTCTGTTATTCTGTTATTCTGTAAGAGGGCTGCTTGGCACTTTCACCATTACATTTGTTTCTCAGTTAATATTTGCCATTTACCATTCCCTCTCCTCCAGAGAGGAACTGAGAAGAGATGATGATCAGGGGTGGGTTCTGGTTTTCTTTGCTGCTGGTTCGTTCAGTGGCGTGCTGCACATGCTCAGTGCTAAAAATACAGCTTCTGCGCATGTGCAGAAGCAAAAAACAAGATGGTGCCACCTATGGCGCTGCCAAGAGAGCCGGTTCAGGGGCGTGTCAGGCCTGGGTCGCTGCTGGTTCCAGAACTGGTCCGAACCGGGAGGAACCCACCTCTGATGATGATACAGTTTATGAAGGCTCCCAGTTGGCAAAGGCTGTATCATAGACCTTGTTGATTATTTATTGGAAGTAATGTTGGCATTTATCACATACATGTCACCAATAATGCATTTTTTAAAAAATAGGTATTTTATCTTAGCAAATTTTACAGAAAAATACAAAAAGGAGAAAATACAAAAAAGTTATATATAATATAATATATGTATGTATGTATGTGTGTATATATATATATATACACACACACACACACACACACACACACATACATATACATATATAAGATATATATAATATACACATACATACATATATACATATATATGTATATATATATAGCATGTGTATATGTGTATTATATATATGTACACTTTTGAGAGCAGGCAACAATTTTATTTGTAATGTGTGCCAGTGTTCCCACTGTAAAAAATGACAATAAAGGTTCGTTCTCTCTCTCCCTCCCTCCCTCCCTCCCTCCCTCCCTCTCTCTCCCCCCCTCCCTCCCCCTCCTCTGCCTCTCTCCCTCATAAATACCAAATCAAAAATAGAAAAGAGGGAATTTATATATGCTACGTATTAATAAATGTCAAACACATTTTTAAATTTGCCTTGGATGGGAAAGTAATTAACGATTCTCTAACACCGCAAAATATTATTAAATCTATGCCACAGAGTAACACATTGAGTCATTTTTTGAGTAGCAGATAAAATTGCCATTTCAAAAACAGCTAAGTTATGCATCTCTTGAATAAAATCCTTAATACGGGTAATCCTTCGTTGTTGATGATAATTGGAACCTGGGACTCCATCACTAAGCAACATAAAGTGCAACATCGCATAGGCATACCGACTTACCATAGTAGTTCTAGCAGTTTCAGTTTGACTTTGCTTGTCGGCAGTGAAGATCACAGTAAAGGTAGCAAATGGCATGGCTGCAGACAGTGCGACCTTTGTACTTCGGAGTCCTGAATCATGATTGCATGACTGCAAGGATGCTGTGATGGCTGCAACTTGTAGGACCAGGCCTAAGTCTTCTTGTTCAGTGCTTGCAATGGTCATCAAACGAACAGTTGTTAACCGAGGACTACCTGTATCAGGAATATTGTACTTTCCCAATTTCTTAAAATAATTCTCTTAGCGTTAGTTTTAGGACTGTAAAGACCTAGGTACTTAATATAATCTGCAGCAATTACAAAGCCAAATCTTCACATTGTGTGCTGAATCTGTTAAACAGACCCCACCCCCAAGTTTTATGTCATTATATAAATTGGAAGATAAGATCGAACAACAATCTATTAATCACTTTAAGTCAAATTAATATTCAGTCATTATCACGGGATAATATTGATGGTTTGAAAACACCTTTGTCACTCTAAGAAATATTAAGGTCCACTTTGTTGATTAAAAATATGGGGAAAGCCCCACATTTGGAGGGCTTGCCAGTTAAGCGGTATAAATCCTTTCTGGCATACTGGCTCCTATATTTTTAGCAATGCATAATTCTTATCCATACTCTTAGGAGCCCAGTTGGTGAAGTGGTGAAGATGCTGGCCTAAAAATCAGGAGATTGTGAGTTCTCATCCTGGCTTAGGCATGAAAGTCAGCTGGGTAACTTTGGGCTAGTCACACACTCTCAGTAAAACCCATCTCACAGAGTTGTTGTGGGATAAATAAGAGGCAGGAGTATTAAGTATTTTGCCAACTTGAGTTGATGGGGGGAGGGGAGAGATAATACATGCTTTCAGCATATATAATAAAAACGTTTAAATCAAGTAAACTTCCCCAATCATTTTATGAGACTTACGTGTAATAACAGTGCTTTTAAAACCTAATAAAATTATCAAATTTTGCATAAGTTAGAGTTCTATTCATTCCTTAATGTTGATACAAAATTATGAACTTGTTTATTGGCTAGGTATTTGCCAATAAATATTATATCTGCCAATTATATCTTGTATGTCTCTACAAGATATAATTCATATCTCTCAGATATACAGTAATTCATCAGGCTCTCAGTCTGAATTTATTAGAAACTAGACAACCTATGACCCCCTGGATTATCATTTCAGAAATATTTCCTTATCGGATTCCTCAATTCCTTCAAAAATGGAAAAGATGGGATGCATTCAGAGACGTATCTGCCTTGAAAGTAGCCCATGTCGAACTGTATAGTATAGTCAAACATCAGCACAGGAAACGTTTTATGACATTTTTATGTCATAAACTGTTTTATGATCATGTTTATGTCATAAAATGTTTTATTAAAGTTTTCCCAGTTTCAATTCCACAAGAGTCATGAGTCCTGGACTTTGGATGCATTCTGTAAGTTACCCCATTTGAGGTACATTGATTCAACAAGTTTTGCCCTATGGTGCACTGTTTTACCCAGTTAAAAGTTACAAGAATGAGAGTTTTGGTAGTGTATAGACAGAAAAGTATCAGATAATTTAGATTTATTGATGATATTTTGGATACAGCTTGAGATAGAATTGACCCTGTGTTGCTGTTGAGAAAGCTTTAATTAATTTTCTTAAGGAAGTTATGAGGCAGTATAGGTTTCCACTCTATTTTATTAAATGGATGGTAATTTATTACCAACAAACCTCTGTGCAAGTTATAACAAACCAATTTGTTTCAGAGCCATTTAAGTTACAGCGCAGTACCAGTCAGGGGTATCTATTTTCTCTGCTGTGTTTGAATTAATCTTGGAATGCTTAGCTATTTTAATTAGGCAGTCTAATGATATTACTGGCATTACACTGTTGGGCTTTGATTATAAACTATTTTTATATGCTCAAATGGATATTTCAGCTATTTTAGATGACCTTGCTAATTCATTAACAAATATTATACAGGTGGCTCAACATTTTGCTAAATATTCCAGATGTAAGATTAACTGGATATGTGTTTTATTTTCTTTATGCTGGTCAGTGAGAACATGAGCTTACATTAAATTAAGAAAGTATTCATTTTCAGTTGGCCTCAAGCCTAGAAAACAGTTTATAGGTATAAACTGTAAAATAAATTATGTCAAAGGAGATACAGTCTGGCAATCTCAATGAGAAATCTGTTTCTCTGCATTTTTCCAATAAATTTAACAGAAAAGAATAACACCTTGAAGATTTTGACAGATGCTTTTGCTTCAAACATCCTTTTAAAAAAAGAACAATTGGCTTGAGGAGCTGGAATGAATTTAGATGTGAATTAGATGTGATCAATCCTTTTAATTTCTCTTTCAGTGTGTTTGTATCCTGAAAGTTATTGCTATGCCATATTTCAGTGAGTGGATAAAAGGGATGGCAGTTGTATTCCTAGCAAGGTGCATGAGGCCACCTCTTTGATTTAAGTTGCACTAGCAATTGATGACTTCAAGGTCTATAAATTAAAAGACACCATGTAACAATCTCCATCTTCCTTTGATCAGGAAAATGTTTTGGAAAAGTGATTGGGAAACATAGGAACATTGCGATTGGAAATAGACAATATACCTTATTTTTAGGAGTATAAGATGCACCTTTTTGCCCCCCAAAAGAGGGTGGAAATGTCGGTGCGTCTTATACACCGAATACAGCCATTTTTAGTCTCCCGAAGCCCCGTCCCCACATCCAATTTTTGCAAAAAACGGGCCAGTTTTTTTGCAAAAATGGGGGGGTTTGCTTTCCCCCACCCCCTAGGAGTGCTCTGCAGCTTCCCAGATGCTTTGCATGCCCTGTTTTTGCAAAAAAACGAGCAAAAAATGGGCCTTTTTTGCAAAAATTGGGGCATTTTTGCCTTCCCCCACCCCTTAGGAGTGCTCTGCAGGGTTCCCAGATCCTCTGTATGCCCTGTTTTTGCAAAAAAAACTGAGCGAAAAACGGGCCATTTTTTTGCAAAATTGGGGCGTTTTTGCCTTCCCCCACCCCCTAGGAGTCCACTGCAGGCTTCCCAGATCCTCTGCATGCCCTGTTTTTGCAAAAAAATGAGCGAAAAATGGGCCATTTTTTGCAAAAATTGGGGCGTTTTTGCCTTCTAATTACCCCATCTAGCATGATTGGAGGAGGAATTCTGGGAGTTGAAGTCCACTAGTCTTAAAGCTGTCAAGTTTGAAGTTTGTAAAAAGTATACATGGTTGTAAAAAGTGTACATGGTTGTAAAAAGTATACATGATTGTAAAAAGTATTCTGCTACACTGGTATTTTATTAAATAATATATTACTGCACCATTTGGTTCAGAATACTTTTTTCCTTGTTTTCCTCCTCTAAAATCTAGGTGCGTTTTATACTCCGGTGCATCTTATACTCCGAAAAATACGGTAATTGCAAACTGAATTTTCTGGGTAAGCATAAGTGATTGTGCAATAAAACACTTCAGTTCGGATTTCCAACTGCCAAATGACTTTCTTGACTGAAATAAAAACACATGTATTTTTAAGAGAACATTTGTTTTGTTCTACTTGATATATCTCATAAAACTTCACATCTGAGGTCTGATCAGATGTATTTGACAGGACATGAGGGTGTAGCCACATTTTGCGAATGTCTTTAAAGGATTTTGGGGATCTGGAAACATAATTGTGAATGGTTCCTAGTCATATGTGTCAATGGAGATTCTCAATCATCCAGGTTATGTTTGTCCCAAAGGTACTTTTCCTAATGGCAACTGGAATTGCTTGGGTTTTTTTCCCCTTGAAAATGTTTCGCTTCTCATCCAAGAAGCTTCTTCAATTCTGATTGAATGGTGGGGAATAGAAGGATGGAAGCAACCCTCAGAGTGCTAATGACCGGATGATTGCTAAGAGTATAAATCCTTCCATTGCCCACCATTCAATCAGAACTGAAGAAGCTTCTTGGATGAGAAAATAAGGGAAACGTTTTCAAGGGAAAAAAACCCAAGAAAGTCCCGTTGCCTTTTGGAAAGGCAACTTTGGGATTCCTAATCCTATCAAAACCTGAGCCGAGGTGGCGCAGTGGTTAGAGTGCAGCACTGCAGGCTACTTCAGCTGACTGCTAGCTGCAGTTCAGCTGTTCAAATCTCACCGGCTCAAGGTTGACTCAGCCTTCCATCCTTCTGAGGTCGGTAAAATGAGGACCCAGATTGTTGGGGGCAATATGCTGAACTCTGTAAACCGCTTAGAGAGGGCTGCAAAGCACTATGAAGCAGTATATAAGTCTAAGTGCTATTGCTATTGCTATTACCTGTAGTCATGCATGTTCAACAAAATGTAGCAATAGGAATAGTATTTAGGCTTATATGTCACTTTACAGCACTCTCTGTGTGATTTATAATGTAGATGCATTATTTGCATATTGCCCCCAACAATCTGGGTCCTTTTACAGACCTCGGAAGGATGGAAAGCTGAGTCAACCTTGAGCTGGTCAGGATCAAATGCCAGACTGTGGACATACTTTGCATGCAATATTTCACTTTAACCAGTGTGCCACCAGGCCACCTTGCACCAAAATATAACTATAGTCTCACAGGAAAACGACTCCATCAATGTGGTGATGGCAGTGAGGCAGAAATGCCAGAAAATGTGTCCCCATTTCTTTTACATACATTCCTTTTAGGAGTGCCTGAAGATTAGCATGAAGAATCAATGGTGTGAATCATTAGAATCATTGAATCATCAGATTCAACCTAGAAATAAGGAGGAACTTTCTGACAGTGAGAACAATCAACCAATGGAACAGCTTGCCTTCGGAAGTTGTGGGAGCTTCATCACTTGAGACTTTCAAGAAGAGATTGGACTGCCATTTGTCAGAAATGGTGTTGAGCGGGGGGTGGGGTGGGGGTTGGACTAGATGACCTATAGGGGTCCCTTCCAACTCTGTTAATCTGTTAAATTAATGTTAAAGCAGCATCAGTTCTGTCAAAGTTAAACAGAAGCCTACTGTATCCAGCTGAAGTTTGCTAGGTTTCTTTCTTTGCTGACTAAATTCAGGACTTCCAAATTTTTCTTTTGCAATCTCACACATCCAAGCAGGTCAACTGTCTATAGATAGTAGATACTACCCATCAGAACCTTTCAATATCAATTTAAGCAATAATCTTCTGACCATCAATGTTAAATTGTGGGCAAAGATCGCAGGAGACAGACTTCAGAACAGCTCTTTTATTAGCTCACTCAAAGCAACCAGCAACTAGCAGTCTGACAGATAGCCCTTTTATAGGGAGCTGTCAGACACAACAACCAATAGCGTATGAGCATTCAAACACATGACCAGAGTGGCAACAACAGTTTAGGTAGAGTTCAACTATAAACATAACAACAACAGTTCAGTCAGAGGTCGTCTAGTCAAAACAAGTTTATGGTTCAGTTATAGGTCAGTCAGAACACAACAATCAATATCTGGTTGAAAAAGAAACCTTAGGTATTAACTGAATTTTTAAAAAAAGAAAAAAGAAATAACCTCACACTTTGAGTACCAGAATATCAAAACGTAGACTTGTGCATTCTATTTGCTCTATTGCCCAGGAATTGTTCCTTATCCTGGGAGGAAGTAATTTGTGTCTGAAGCATGTAATATAAACTTTTTTAAAAAATAAAAGAAAGAAGGGGAACAAATGACCAAAGATGGGAAGCACTGAGAAGAGACAGTTTGATTTATAAACCCTTTGGGGCAGAAAGCACACCTGGCCATTAGCCTAAACATCTCTTGGTGGCAATAAATTGACTGAAATACTGGCTATTAAAATTGAATTTGATGTCTTTCTACTCATAACATTTCTTTTGAAAATGTTTAGAGTTTTCCACTTACAGTATTAATGGAACATTGCATTTTCAGGATTTGAATTATTTAGTAATTTCCCTTCTCCTCTCACACAATTTTTGTTCCAATAGCAAGGATAGAATTCCATTTTTATTTATGCTATTGCTTGTAAGCAGTCCGATGAAATATACAGGATTGGCTCTTAATTTTTTTTTGTCTGTGTATCCTGATGCTCTGATTAAAATATAACACTTCCAGTAAGATGAACTGTTTGTGTTAATCTTACGGGAAATGTTACATTTTTATTTGGGCAACGGTTCCTTTGTGCAGAGATGAAAAATGAAAAACCAGGACTTGTATATTTGAAGCCAACTCTGAAAAGCTAAACAGCTTCATTCTGAGTTGTTGCATAGGTTCCTCAGAACTCTAAACATCTGAAATTCATGGAAGCAGAGACAAAACAAGACAATAAACCCAAACCTCTTCCATTTTTATTTTTAAAAGATTGACAGTAAATGCGCGCAGAGAGGTCAGACTTTAAGCCATAACATGAGAAATGCCACATAGTTTGTGAGTGATCCTTCCCCCCTCCCCACAGAAGTTCTGCAACAATTTCAAAAATGGATTAATGGTTAATACCCAAAAATGTAATAAATATATGAGTTTGTTCTTCGGGGGTGCAGGGGAATGGGCTGCCACAGCAATTGGCCTTTCTTAGATTCCTAATTTTAATTAAGCTTCTGGTAATCAGGTTTCAAAACGGAGCCCCTTTGAAGCCCCATAGTAAACAAAAAGTAATGTGTATTAATTAGCTGTCAAGTAGGGCATACAAAGAATTGACCTTTAGTGGTTCAAGACTGACTCACCGGCGAGGTGGGTGGATGAGAATCTTCTGTTGCTTTCCTGAGAGTAAATTCTCAAATTGCTGCAGGTACTTTCAGACAGTCAAGAGCTATACAAAAGGAAATATCAGTGGGATATGTAATTCATGTCTGACCTTTGCAGAATGCCACTGTCACCTTCAATAGGCCTCTTGAGTGTGTGCATTCTTGAAAGAAGTAGCATCTCCACCAGTAATTGATTGATCTTGAAAGAAGAATAGGCATCCCGAGATGTTTGCTTCCTGTTTATTCTTAGCAGATAATAGTTAAAATCATACTACTACTCATTATGAAGACTTAACACAGGATCACTGAGAAGAAAGACAGGACAGGAAATGCAATAGAATATTTTGGAAAACCGCTTTGACTCTCTCTCTCTCTCTCTCTCTCTCTCTCTCTCTCTCTCTCTCTCTCTCTCTCTCTCTCTCTCTCTCTCTCTCTCTCTCTCTCTCTCTCTCTCACACACACACACACACACACACACACACACACACACACACACACACCCTATATCTATATCTATATCTATCTATCTATCTATCTATCTATCTATCTATCTATCTATCTATCTATCTATCTATCTATCTATCTATCTATCTATCTATCTATCTCTATCCTATCTATGTCTGTGTCTAGCTATCTGTCTATGTCTGTCTGTCTGTCTGTCTGTCTGTCTGTCTGTCTGTCTGTCTGTCTGTCTGTCTGTCTGTCTGTCTGTCTGTCTATCTATCTATCTATCTATCTATCTATCTATCTATCTATCTATCTATCTATCTATCTATCTATCTATCTATCTATCTATCTATCTATCTATCTATCTATCTATCTATCCTATCTATCTATCTATCCAGTGGTGAAATCCAATTTTTTTTACTACCGGTTCTGTGGGCATGGCTTGGTGGGCGTGGTGTGGCTTGGTGGGCGTGGCAGGGGAAGGATACTGCAAAATCTCCATTTCCTCCCCACTCCTGGGGGAAGGATACTGCAAAATCTCCATTCCCACCCCACTCCTGGGGGAAGGATACTGCAAAATCTCCATTCCCTCCCCACTCCTGGGGGGAGGATACTGCAAAATCCCCATTCCCTCCCCACTCCAGGAGAAGGATACTGCAAAATCCCCATTCCCTCCCCACTCCTGGGGGAAGGATACTGCAAAATCTCCATTCCCACCCCACTCCTGGGGGAAGGATACTGCAAAATCTCCATTCCCTCCCCACTCCTGGGGGAAGGATACTGCAAAATCTCCATTCCCTCCCCACTCCTGGGGGGAGGATACTGCAAAATCCCCATTCCCTCCCCACTCCAGGAGAAGGATACTGCAAAATCCCCATTCCCTCCCCACTCCTGGGGGAAGGATACTGCAAAATCTCCATTCCCACCCCACTCCTGGGGGAAGGATACTGCAAAATCTCCATTCCCTCCCCACTCCTGGGGGAAGGATACTGCAAAATCTCCATTCCCACCCCACTCCTGGGGGAAGGATACTGCAAAATCTCCATTCCCACCCCACTCCTGGGGGAAGGATACTGCAAAATCTCCATTCCCTCCCCACTCCTGGGGGAAGGATACTGCAAAATCTCCATTCCCTCCCCACTCCTGGAGGAAGGATACTGCAAAATCCCCATTCCCTCCCCACTCCAGGAGAAGGATACTGCAAAATCCCCATTCCCTCCCCACTCCTGGGGGAAGGATACTGCAAAATCTCCATTCCCACCCCACGCTGGGGCCAGCCAGAGGTGGTATTTGCCAGTTCTCCAAACTACTCAAAATTTCCGCTACCAGTTCTCCAGAACCTGTCAGAACCTGCTGGATTTCACCCCTGTATCTATCTATCTATCTATCTATCTATCTATCTATCTATCTATCTATCTATCTATCTATCTATCTATCTATCTATCTATCTATCTATCATCTATCTATCTATCTATCTATCTATCTATCTATCTATCTATCTATCTATCTATCTATCTATCTATCTATCTCTATCTAATTTTAAAACTGCCCAAGTCCCTCACAGAGGGGCTCTAGGCAGTGTACAAATAAAATATTAAAGCATAAAAACAGTATATAAAATTTACAATTATAAAGGCAAGGAAGAATTAAATATCAGTGTTAAAGTTAATTAAAATGTGAAGGGAAGACTTTTAGGGTACTAACCAGCCTCACGGTTGTGAGCTCCTCTGCCCTCCCCAAACAAGGGAACAGAGTGATGTTATCATACCATTCCAAAAGGCCAGGGTAGAGTGGGGCCCCACTTTACCTTGGGTGGGGGGAATGCTCCATAGGGCAGAGGGCAATGGCCGAGACGGCTCTCTTCTTGGAGCCTGCCAATTGGAATTCATTAGCTGACTGAATCTGTAACATACTTTCCCTGCCTGACCAGGTGAGACAGGCTGATGTAATGGGTTGAAGACAGTTCTCTAGTAATCTGGCCCCATGTCATGAAGGGCTTTAATGTTCATAACTTACATCTTGAAGTGGACCCAGATGCAAACTGCCACACAATGTGGATTGTACAGTAGTGGCATTAAATGGGCTGCTCTTTGGATACCCAAGATTGCCTGTGCAGCCGCATTCTATACAGTGGTGGGATTCAATTATTTTTTACTACTGGTTCTGTGGGTGTGGCTGTCTAGGTGTGGCTTGGTAGGCGTGGCAGGGGAAGGATACTGTAAAATCTCCATTCCCACCCCAATCCAGGGGAAGGATACTGCAAAATCCCCATTTCCTCCCGATCAGCTGGGACTCGGGAGGCAGAGAATAGATGGGGGCAGGGCCAGTCAGAGGTGGTATTTACCGGTTCTCCGAACTACTCAAAATTTCCGCTACTGGTTCTCCAGAACTGGTCAGAACCTGCTGAAACCCACCTCTGATTCAATACCACCTGAAGGTTCCAGAAACTTTTCAAGGATATCCCCACGTAGAACATTTTGCAGGAGTCGAAATGGGAGATGACCAGGCCATGAGTCATATGTTAAGTCTTCAACAAACAGGATATGGATCAGGGTCATCCAAAAATTCTTTTAAATAACGTCCACAACATCAGGGATTCCCTATGTGATCAACAGTATACATATTTGTAAAATAGAATAACATGCTTTTTAAAAAGAAATTCCTAAACTGATTGATAAATATCTGTGAGTTTTCATGAGGGATACAGGTGTGCGTATAGTAGGGAGTTAAATCCAGAAAGAGGGAATATCTAAAGAAATGTGAAATAGACTTTTGTTTTTATATATGCATTTCTCTCTCTGTGTGTGTTTGTTGTTACTGAAAGAAATTAAATGAAAAAGTGGCATATTACAAAGAAAAAGTCTTATTTCTATATATGTGTTCCATTGGCATTTCTAGATAATGATGGTGATGGTTATTTTATGATTATGCCTCCTAGAGCAGTAAATGTAAAAATAATGGATAGCTCCAGTCTAGAAATTTATTTTGAGCAGTGCCTTTGGTCCAGGAGAAAGAGAAAAATAGAGTGATGGGGTGGTAGACAGTGCCTGGAGAGCATTCATATTATTTTGCCTTCAGATAAATTTAAAGGGGGTGCAGTGACCTAGTGGTTAAGACACTGGGCTTGTTGACCAGAAGATTGGCATTTTGAGAACCAAGCACCACATGATGGGGTGAGCTCCCATTCTTGCCCCATTCCTGCCAAGCTAGCAGTTCAAAATAATGGAAATGTAAGTAGGTAAATATCCACTTTGGTGGGTAGGTAACTGCATTCTGTGCACCTCGGTGTATAGACATGCTGGCCACATGACTACAAAAGCATCATTGGACCATGCTGCCTCCCTTAGCTAGGAAATGGAGATGAGCATTTAACCCTTAGAGCCGGACACGACTGGGCATGGGAAAGCTTACCCTTTTCTATTCTTTTTTTAAAAATCTGGTCATGCCTACCATTGCAGCTAAATGAACAAGCCCTCATTGTAACAGCCATTTTGTGACAGTGTTTGTAACAAGTTCTCCAAATGCAACTTATGTCCATTGTCTCAGATTTTGGGAACTCCTATATTAAAGACTGGAAAGAAAAGTATCTGTATAAGTGTATCAGTGCATGTCTAATCAACTTTCTGTCCATCCATCCATCCATCCATCCATCCATCCATCCATCCATCCATCCATCCATCCATCCATCCGCTAGGTATATAATCTAAACTATTATATGTTGTGTGCATAGCAAATGGTCTTGAAGGTCCAGGCAAACAATCATACAAGTTGTAATGGTATGTGGGATTGACTTTGGGACAGTGGTGGGTTCCTACCGGTGTGGTCCGGTGCGTAGCTCCAGTAGAGAGCGGCCGATTGCGCAATTTGCGCGCGACCACTCCGGTGCTGTCTTCGCCGGTCCGTCGCGCGCATCGCCATCTTTTTTAAAGAATTTTTGGGCTTTTTTGGTTCTGCGCATGCGCGGAAGCAAAATCTCACCAAAATCTCGCGAGGGGACGCACGCGTGAGAGAGATTTCGGCGAGATTTTGCTTCCGCGCATGCGCAGAAGCAAAATCTCACTGAAATCGCGCGCGCACACCCCCTCACAAGATTTTAGTGAGATTTTGCTTTCGTGCATGCGCAGAAGCAAAATCGCATGAGGGGGCACTCGTGCGTAGCGAGCACGCACATGAAACATGGAGATGCGCATGCAGCACACCGGTATCGGTAAGTGAGCAACCCGCCCCTGCTTTGGGAGGCAGGAGGAAAAGCCAAAGACTAAATAACTGTCATGCAAAAGGTATCTCAACCAACATGAGAAGCATCTGATAAGGGACCCACCCTAATTCTCTGGAAAAGAAAAGCAAAGAAGAGAGAGGGGCTTCCAGACTTCAGATTCTGTTACTGTAAATTTACAATAAAGGAATATTAGTACTCATCGTTTGTGCTTCCTGTCTGGACTACCTCGAAGGGCTGACACAAGTGGAGCCCATTCCAAGAAACTTGTCTGAGTAAATGTCTCAGACAAACCTCTTCCTATTTCTCATGAAGGGAGGGGCAGGAAGCACATTCAGACTTGCAAGAGTCTGTTACAATAGCTCTTACAATAAAAGTATTCCTGAACTGTGTCATTGGTTTCTTAGTCTGGTCTACCTTATAGGGCTGACATCATACGAGGGGAAGAGCACAGTTGTTAAAATGCATACATTGCACGTATATAAAAACCTCAAGATTCTGGCATCGCCACATAAATCTGAGAGAAAAACTCCAGCCTTAAAACTCTGGAGTATTGTTATATAACAGATTAACAGAGTTGGAAGGGACCTTGCAGGTCATCTAGCCCAACCCCCTGCCCAAGCAGGAAGACCCTACACCTGCCTCTACCTAGGATTGAACTCACAACCTCCTGATTGTGAGGCAAGAGCTCCACCTCTAGGCCACAGTAGCTGGGTTGTCAGATACCATATTTAACTGGGAGCTTAGGGGAGCTGAAAAACCAATTCTCTCTGATAGATAATGCATTAGACAGAACAAGAATCCGGTAAAAGGAAGGTCCATACATCCATGTGAGCCATTGATATACTGTATATCGCCCTCTACTTTTAATTCAGGAGATCTGTGAGTTCCATACTCCTGTTACTCCTAAGTGATGCAAATTAGTAGTGGCTTCTAGAGCTCCTGTAGTATAGTTAAGGTTATTTGCCTTAAGAGAGGCAGGAAATCCTAATTCTTTGCTGCCATCTAGTAACCATCCTCAAAGAAGCCTCTCTGCCATGGAAGATGCACATCAAGATGAAGAGGTTTGTTCAGTTTAAAAAAAAAATACTGTTTCGTGTGGGAGAAAAACTTTGGTTTAGGTTTGTGGTTGTTGAGGTCAGTAAGTCAGGATGTAATTTTAGACTCTGAATTTAATGGTTTTAGGGAGGGAAGGAGAAGAAAGGCTTTTTGGACAGTACTGTGTATTATTTCCCTTACCTCAAAATGGGACAGGGCTGCACTGCTGAATTCAGAGGGCCTTTCTGGACTTCTTCTGAGACTGAACTTTTGCTCTAAAGCTCAGCTTGGACAACCCTGCTCTTTAGGAGGCTGGGTTAATATTTTACCTGGCTAACAACATAGGAAGTCATTGTAAAAATCAAAGACCATAAATAACTTGATTTCTGAAAGCAAAAGCAAAAGAGGTTTGTGTGATCTTATGTCTACGGGCAGTCATTATATTTTGAGAAAAATTGCACTGAAATGATAAAGCCGTATCTAGAAATTGGCTCTGCTGATCAAACAGGGAATCTTTTCTCACCAGGAAACATTGTACAAGAATGATGATGTTTCCTTAGCAAAATCAATTGTTTTTTTTTTTGGATCAGGCAGGATTGAAAAGAGCAAAAGCAGCTCAGAATCAATTCAGACTGGCAGTCTTCCGTTCTTTCACACATTACAAGTACACAATCCTGGAAGATTATCGTTGTTGTTGTTTTTAAATCAAGATTGCATCCCTGCCCAACTAGTGGAAGAAAAGTTTTAAGAGGTTAATTTGTTTGTTAGATTTTTAGAATAAAATTATAATTTATGACATAAACTGGCCTTGGCTGTCCCAGTAGTAATCGTCATTTATTACCATTATAGCCTGCTATAGGAGCTCAAGGCACTATATAAATAACATTCCCTCCACCCATCTCAACAAACTCGTGAGATGAGTGGGCTGAGAGAGAGAGTGAGAAGTCCAAAGTCACCCATAGAAACTCCATAGCAGTGGGTGGATTTGAACCTGGGTCATCTACCCACTCCAGCATCTTAACTATTACATCACACTGAAAGGAAAAAGGATGGCATAGATCAGAGGTCCCTAACGCCCGGTCCATGGATAGGCACCGGTCCTCACAAACAAGTGATGCCCCAATCCACGGGATACAGGCAGCACATGAAACCACGCCCCCCTGCCCCCCCTCTCTCTATGGCAGTGTTTCCCAACCTTGGCAACTTGAAGATGTCTGGACTTCAACTCCCAGAATTCCCCAGCCAGCGAATGCTGGCTGGGGAATTCTGGGAGTTGAAGTCCAGACATCTTCAAGTTGCCAAGGTTGGGAAACACTGCTCTATAGAACCGGTTCCTGGTGCCCAAAAGGTGGGGAGCCACTGTTGTAGATAAATATGCATTTGATGACATCATAAATGACACTTGTTCCCACACAATATCTCTGCAGAATTGATAAACCAAGCTACTGTGTAAAACATGCAAGATGAATATGAATCTCAACAAACTTGAGAGATGTCTGAAGTAGTGTAGGGTTTCCTGCCTAGGTAGGGGGTTGGACTAGAAGACCTCCAAGGTCCCTTCCAACTCTGTTGTTATTATTATATAATATAACCACTTTCAGAGGCAAGGCTGCCTGTGTTGCACTCCTGAACCCTAATTGTCACATGGCCCTTTACCAAATCTACTCTCCTGTGATATAGGATATCACCACAGTGTAGGGTACATCTCAATCCTAAACACAGAATTTGCCAGTCTGGTTCAGTCCTGTCCGTATCATCTATGTACATGGAAAATTGGAGCAGGTACCCACTTGCAATTTGTCTCAAGGAATAAAATGTCTTGAAGCAACTTTGAAACTGTCCCTGAGACGTATAAAATGGAGTTGGCTTTGTTTACTTTCCCACTTCAGATAATTTCACCAACAGATCCAGAACTTTTTAATTAATGTTATTTACAGAATATACAAATAAAAACTAACAAAAACTAACAACCAGAAAGATAAAGAGGAGAGATAGAAAAAGAAATAGAGAAGCAGAAAGATATATTAATGTACAGTATATCACACACACACACACACACACACACACACACACACACACACTGACTTCTGATTTCTTCTTCCAAAAATATAAGAAGAATTTAAATTCAACTTTTGGTTTGACATTATAATATTTTGTCCTCACATTAGTAAGTTTTAATAATTATCAAATCCATATGTAATAATTTGATGTTTCCATTTTCTGGAAAAAAAAAACTCCAGAAAAGCTTTTCAATTAAAGATGAATTTCTTCAGTGACTTTTCTCTCACAAGACCTATTATTTTAGCTACTGTTGCCATTTCTGTATCTTTACTAGATTTATTGTAGGTATCACAGAGTCCATCCAGCGTTGAGCATACAGAAGTAGCAGCACTATTATCATATATAAAAGTAAAATACCATATGACTAGCTAATTTGTCTCAGGATAAACACCATCTATTCATCATTTTGTAAATGTTCTCTTTAAGATGATAGCATATTGTAAATTTTGATCCATTTATCCACATGTTTTCCCATTGATCAAGTTAGTATGTTGTATTGAAAGTACCAACAGATCCAGATCTCCTACCTTCTTCACAAACATGCACTTTGCTAATATAATAGGAAAAGCTTCCTGCTTCCTTCTTGGTCTATGCCCGTTTCCATGTCTCATGGTCTAGAAACTGGCTACGTACTTCAAAAGAAAACGCTGCCAGCATATATCATCGTATATAAGCCCAGCCTTAACTTCAATGTGTCAACAGACTTATTAGTTCCTCCAGGATAGGAGAAGGCAATGACCTGCCTTGGACACATCCTTCCTGCTGTTCAGTGTGGGAGGTTAGGTTTCAAACTATTTAACTTCCTGGGTTGTTGCTCAGGAATATATCCTTGCAATAAAAAAAAGCGAAACAGCCACATTTCTAGCCTCTCACAATGTCACACTTCATCTAAAACAAAGACAGCTGTTTCTCTCTCTCTCTCTCTCTCTCTCTCTCTCTCTCTCTCTCTCTCTCTCTCTCCTCCTCCTCCTCCTCCTCCTCCTGTTTTTTTTTTTTTTGCAAAATCATCCACTTATTGGTTGCTGATGCTTTGCTATGACCAGTTCCTGGAATCTTTTGCAGAAACGAAGAAGAGCGGAAGTAGAAGCCACCGGGTTCAAATGCGCCTGTCAGCTATAGAGCTACAATAGGAGCACGGATGCCTGACATACAGATCATAGTCAACCTTTTGATCATCTGTCATTTTGTTATAAGAAAGCAAGCCATCCTTTACCACTGTTTAAAATAGCTCTAGAGGAAGTTGGGTATTAATCTTAAACTCAAACACATTGAGCCTTGCATTTCCTTTCAGGCACTAGAATGTGCTATCTAGTTTCCTACACCTCAGCCCTGCTATGTTTAGTTCCTTCGGGCCAGCTGCTAAGGAAGGAGAATAGATGGGAAGTGGGGGAAGGTAGGGAAATAATGCGTCCAATGGATATAGCATTGCATTGCTCAAAGCTCAAGCTCTTACGTTTCTTTTTTCTTCTTCTTCTTCAGAAATAATACCCAAAAGAAAGATCTATATATGCAGATACAGATTTAACTGTGTAAATGGCATGAGAGAAAAATATACCATGTTGTAAAAATGTGCATCCTAATTTATTTATTGGATTTAATTTCCTGCGTGAAAGTCTGTGGTTGATATGTAAAAAAAAGCTATTGGTCATTCAAAGTTTGAATTAACCATTTGAGTGGTTAATCCTCTGTCATAAAGACTGATTAATAGGTGTATAAAATTCATGTGTCATAACTAACCCTATTGTACTATGCAGAATAATTATCTCAATTTCTCTATTGCGTGTTAATGGTCAACATAACACTGAATGGCCATGCCTGCATTCCTCTTACATCCTTAAACCCATATATTGATTACATAAAGGTGTAAATAGATTCTAATGTGCAGTAAAACCTACCATATGATATGTATGGTGCACTCTTCCTGGCACTAGTTGATAAGTTGAGGTTTTTGATTATGCTGCTATGAGGTTATGGTCATATCCTGAGGTGCGATTGTGATTCATCATATGCATTTGTTGGCTGTAGAGGACTATGTATCTGTCAGGGTTGAGGTTAGCAGGGTGGAAAGAGAGAAAGCTGGGGACAGAGAACATTATAAAAATGTTATGCAGAAGAAGAGGGTAATGTGGGTTTCCAATGTAGAGGAAGGAGGGAAAAAATAATCAGGATTTAACCCTTTATGCCCTTATACATGTAAAACTGTACTGCCACTGCTGCTGTCACCACTTCTTCTATTGCTAGTCCAAGTAAGATGTTGGCAGCTTCTGACTGATCTTCTCATCAAATCTACCATGGCGCCTTCCTAAGTAGGAAAGAACAAGGGGAAAGAGAATGGTCACATCATATTTTGGGCTGCACAAATACAAATGATCATTTGATAGCAACAAATAAAGACGAGCAGGTTTATTGCCATCTTGTGGTTTTTCAGATTTCTGCAGCAGAGTGATGAGGGGCCCTTGGGGCTGACCTTAGTTGTTTACTTGCAGATGTTTCACTACCAAACTAGATAACATCATCAGGAGTTGTGAAGTGTGTGAATGGCAATCACATGATCATGGGATGCTGCAACTGCTATAATTACCTGCCAGTTGTGGAAACCGTTGAATCACATGAAAGTGGGGAATGCAGCAACACTAAGTGCACTGATGATGTTACCTAGTTTGGTAATGAAACAACTAAGCTCAGAGGGTGCTAATCCCTCATTTCAAACTTCAGCTACAAATATTCTCCTCTATTGATAGAACTATGCTTTAACTCCTGTTTGGGAGCTTTCAGTGTGATGCCGAGATTTACTAAATGACACATGTTAGTAGGAAGAGCAGGAATTGTAACTCTCAAGATTAAATACAGCAATCCTTACTCATCCTCCTCCTTCCTATCTTTATCACTGAAAGTGCTGAGATACATTGGGCAGCATGGAGAATGTTGGTGGTTTCAAACATTGGACCACTTAGCTCTTGCAAGAAAAACCACACAGACTGACTACAAACAATAGCATGACAAATTGCAACAATGGTGCATCAGAATATCTGCAAGAAATACCATTTGCTGGCAAGCAAAAACTGGCGGAACCATAACATAGACAAAATGATAGAAAATGAAGAAGCTGCTCTGGGACTTTAGAATTCAAACAGACAAGCACTTGCCACATAATACTCAGACTTAAAAACTGTCAATAATAAAGACAAAAATAATCTGGCTCTTGGTAGTAGAAGTGATGGTACTTGGAGACAGCAGGAGAGAAGAGACAGAACTAGAGAAAATCACAAAATACTAAGTTGTGTAGAGCACCACTTGAACACCTATCGCCATTGACAAACACACCAGTCATTTGCACAAGGCAGCTTTACCTGGAACTGTTTACATCCTGCGACGATATCTTTAATATTATTAAACAATAACATCTACCTGTCCCATGTCCTTGGGAAAGACTTGATAGATAGATAAAAATGCCAAATCCAGTCTAACTGGATTTGACTGTGCGACCAACCAGAATAAATTAAATATCAGTTATTAATATTTAATATTATTGTTTTATAATAATGCATTTATTTATATGATACAGAAAGCTTGTGGCCCTCTCAGTGTTTTAGAATTGCAAGTTCCGGCATATCCACTTAGCGTGGCCAATCTTAGAGATACGTTATATTGGAAGTTACAATTCAGTAACATCGGGAGTCCTTGGAGTATCCGTTAGCCATAAACTGATCAAGATATTATCCAGTCTCATTGTTTCTTCCCTCCTCTTAAAGTTTTGAATGGTTTATTATACTATTGGGCAATGTACCATTATTAGAAAAAGAAACTGTTCCTCCGTTTCTTTTTATTAAATTAACAGTAATATTTGTACTGCCCCAAGCTTCCTTTAAAATAAGGAAAATTCTCCCATCCTTCCCGCAGTTTTAATAACTAGTAAGCCAAACTACTTCTCTGTGTCAATATATTTACTGTATATATAATACTACAGGCCATGACCAATCCCCACTTCCTTTTGAAGAGACAATTTTCTGTATCGTACAACATAATTAGATGAAGCAAGGCTACACAGGTGATTTGACTCAGCCCAGATATATGTTCACTTATATAGCAAGGCATCCCATAGGAGATATAAATGTTATCTTTAGAGAAAAAGCTGTTGAAATTGGTTTTGTAGCTGGAAATAATTTTTGTAAGCAAGGTTTTTGTTTTTTTTTGCAACTATATAATCTGTTTTCTGAAGACCCATAACAATTGCTTTTACATTTCTGTGGTACTCATGCTACACTGCACATACCTAAAATTATTCCATGACTGTTGTTTAATTTTTTTTCTCTTGGGTGGGTTTATTACCATCTTATCCTGAGCAACATTATTGGAACCTAAAAAGTTGATGCACTGTTGATGCACTAAACCCTTAGTTCACTGAATAAAGGCATTCTTCTGAATGAATATGGATATGAATTAGGGAATTAAGAGAGTTGGAGGGGGCTGTCCAGGCCTGTTTTCTGAAATTTCTGTGTTGCTGCCTATTTTAGAATTTGCAGGATAAGTACTGACAAACAGCATCATGTTTATTTAACTTGTTCCCATTAATTACTTAGAGCACTGGGCTTGTTTTCGTTGGGCAAGTTTTAATCCCTCCCCCCCACAACACCAGAGTTGCTCAGATTTAGGTACCAGCAAGGGAAGCTTATATCTTAATGTGTATTGATGTGGCAACTTCAAATCTCAATCAACAAATGCTCAGTCTTACACATTGGCAAAAATAATCAGAACATAAAATACAAGCTAGATGATCATGACCTTGTTGGCGATCCTCACACAGTTAAAGACCTTGGAGTACTCATCTCTAATGATCTAAGTGCCAGAGCCCACTGCAACAGCATTGCCAAAAAGGCATTAAGAGTGGTTAACCCAATCTTGCGTAGCTTCTTCTCTGGTAATAGTGCACTTTTAACCAGAGCATATAAAACATTTGCTAGACCAATTCTCGAATACAGCTCATCTGTCTGGAACCCACACTACATATCGGATATTAATACAATTGAGAATGTCCAGAGATATTTCACGAGAAGAGTCCTCCACTCCTCTGTTCGCAACAGAATACCTTATGCCACCAGACTTGAAATTTTGGGCTTAGACAATTTAGAACTACGCCGCCTTCGATCTGACCTAAGTGTAGCACATAAAATTATTTGCTACAATGTCCTATCTGTCAATGACTACTTCAGCTTCAACTGCAACAATACAGGAGCCCACAATAGATAAAAACTCATTGTAAACAGCTCCAAACTTAATTGCAAAAAATACAACTTCAGCAACAGAGTGGTCAATGCCTGGAATACATTACCTGACTCTGTAGTTTCTTCCCCAAACCCCCAAAACTTTAACCTTAGACTGTCTACCGTCGACCTCACCCCATTCCTAAGAGGTCTGTAAGGGGCGTGCATAAGCCCACAAACGTGCCTACCGTCCCTGTCCTAATGTCCCCATGTAGAATATATGTAAATTTAGAATATATGTATTCGTAACCATCTCATGTACTCATAACCATGTTTATACACTTTATGTATTCACAATCATGTTTATACTTTTTCTGTAATCATATATACAAACTTGACAAAATAAATAAATAAATAAATAAATAATCAGGATTAAGAATCTATCAAGCAAAAGGCACTTGCTACAACAAAAGGGGGAAATAATATCTAATTGAGGTTAGAGTAGAAAGTTTGTTATCTCACAGCACACAAAAATAAACAAAGAGTTAGCTTGTCTAAACAGCCTCTCTTTTAGGTATTAATTGAAAAATACAAGTCAATCACAGGACAAGATCACAGAGTCCAACACCCTGCTCAATGGAGAATGGTTGCCCAATCTCTGTACACATAGAGTTATACAGGTTTTCATATCATCCAACTGGAATCTGGCTTCCTATTAATTATTTCTGGTTCTGCACTCTGAGAAGTTGAAAAAAAAAAAGGCAGGAATCTTCTATCTGACACTCCTTCAGTACTTGAAAAATAGTATAATGTCTCAGTAATATTTTTTCCAAGGTCAAAAATGTCTAATTAACATAAACCTTGAACATAAACACTGAAACATAAACATTGCGTTCCCAAGCCCCCAAGCATCCTCATTGTTTCTCTGTAACATCTAGTAATATCTTAGATGGAACTAGACTGTGTCTGACCAGTTAGGAATATAGTTGAGGTTTTACTTTCTATGATTTTAATTTTCTACTGATGCAGTCTAAAAGTGCATTTGCCTTATTAGAAACCATATTCCAGAATTGTCCCTTATTCAGCTTGTGGTAATTCCAAAAACCTTGCCACACATGGCCTTAACAAAGTTCATTATCCTCCAACTTACAGCTACATATCTCCCCCCCCCTTATTACATGTAATGAAACATGTTTGATAAAGGCAGGATCCTCCAAATGTTAAAAATCAACCAAATTAATTAGAGTGCATTTTTGGTCATATAGCAATTTCATTCATGTACCTAGATTGAATTCAATCTAGGTACATGAATGAAAATTAAATGCCTGTAATTAAAATGTATCATTTCATTCACCATACCCTGGAAAGCTATGATGATCCATTTTAATTAAAGGATATATTTGCTGGCATAAAAAATGTTTTCTTAACATTTCACCATGTAACTTTGTAGGTGGCCCCTGACTTATGAGCACAATTGAGCTAAAATTTCTGTCATTAAGTGAGACACTTGTTACGTGAGTTTTGCCCCATTTTACAACCTTTTTTGCCGCAGCGGTTAAGTGAATCCCTGCGGTTGTTCAGTGAGCAATCACTGCAGTTAGTAAGTTAAGTGAATCTGGCTTCCCCATTGACTTTGCTTGTCAGAAGGTCACAGAAGCTGATCACATGACCTTGGGACACAGCAACGGTCATAAATATGAACCAGTTGCCAAGCATCTGAATTTTGATCACATGACCATGGGGATGCTGCAAAGGTCATAACTGTGAAAAACGGGCATAAGTCACATTTTTCAGTGCCATTGTAACTTTGAACGGTCACTAAATGAACTGTTGTAAGTTGAGGACTCCCTGCATAACTAATCTTATCTTATATAACGTGCACAGAATTGTCCTCTTAAGAGTCATGTTTTAAAACTGAGGAGCAGGCACACACAGATGTAAGTATCTTAGAACATTTACAAAGATACAGTTAGGTATAATGTTTAAAATGCCAAACTGGGATGGTGAGGTATAGTCCCACCATAGGTATAAAGCCACCTGGATGATCTTGAGCCAGCCAGTCTCTTTCACCCTTAGGAAGGAGGCAATGGCAACGACAGAGCAGGCAGTTGCTAGGAGTCAAAATTGACTCAAAGGCCTATCATTTTTTTGGTTATATTTACAAGAAGACTGAAAGACTACTCCTGATTATATGTAACAACACTACAATTTTATCTCCTCTAATCTTTAAGTCTGCTGGAATCAATAAAAGTTACCCCAGTGAGGAGACACATGTACTGTAAGCTTGCTTTACTCTTTCTGCATTTTCTAAATTTAGAAGAAAATTGTTTTGTGAATACCAGCAAACTTTTTCTATACTCTTAATGAGTAAAAGGGATTTGTCGATTTACAGTAAACTATTCTACAACAGCCCTCTAGTTTAGTGTCATATGCTCATTTAACTGAATATAATAGTCTACCCATATATAAATCCCCAATTTCACATAGGCTGAAACAAATAAATTGAGGCGATGGATGGTGTAGGAATTGCCACAATCCCAATACTCAAATGTTTAAGAAAATAAAACTGCCTTCTGCAACTCGCGTTCCTCCAGATTTGTTGGTTCAGAACTTCCAGACTTAATCCAGTTCTTCTGAAGAGCACCAGGCAAAGATGGATATAAAGCATAGATTTGTCCCCCTCCTGCCCGCTCCAAATTAATAAATGATGGTGCCAAAGAAGGAAATGCTATTTTTGATACAGCATACTTTATAAGCTTGTCTGGAACACATAAGAGGCTTTTTGACCTTCAAATCAAAGACAATCTTATACGCTATCGACAGAGTTCCTTTGACTGGCTGAAGTAAGAGATGAAACTTTGGTGATCACAGCATTAAAACATTATGGTTAAAATAGAATTTGTATGAACAGAGAGTTGACTGCGCCAATTCAGGAAGCTTAAATTGCCCAAGGAGCTGCTGATATAGTTCTACAGAGGAATTATTGAGTTTGTCATCTGCACCTCTATAATTGTATGGTTCAGTTCTGCAACCCAACAAGACAGACACAGACTTCAGAGGATAATCAGAACTTCAGAAAAAACAATTACTGCCAACCTGCCTTCCATTGAGGACCTGCATACTGCACGAGTCAAAAAGAGGGCCGTGAAAATATTTACTGACCCCTCGCATCCTGGACATAAATTGTTTCAACTCCTACCCTCAAAACGACGCTGTAGAGCACTGCACACCAAGACAATTAGACACAAGAACAGTTTTTTCCCGAACGCCATCACTCTGCTAAACAAATAATTCCTCCCCACTGTCAAACTATTCACTAAGGCTGCATTACTATTACTATTAGTCTTCTCATCATTCCTGTCACCCATCTCCTCCCACTTATGATTGTATGACTGTAACTTGTTGCTTGTATCCTTACGATTTATATTAATATTGATTGTTTCCTGATTGCTTATTTCTACCCTATGAAAATCATTAAGTGTTGTACCTCATGATTCTTGACAAATGTATCTTTTCTTTTATGTACACTGAGAGCATATGCACCAAAGACAAATTCCTTGTGTGTCCAATCACACTTGGCCAATAAATAATTCTATTCTATTCTATTCTATTCTATTCTATTCTATTCTATTCTATTCTATTCTATTCTATTCTATTCTATTCTATTCTATTCTATTCTGTCATTTCTCAAGCATTTCAGGGTGTATGTTGCTGCTGCCTATACAGGTACTCCTTGACTTATAACCATTTGTTTAGCAGCTGTTCAAAGTTGCAACAGTACTGAAAAAAGTAATTTACGACCGGTCTGTACAACTACCCTAGCATCCTTGCTGTCAGACGATCAAGATTCAGGCGCATGGAAACTGGCAAGTATTTATGATGGTTGCAGCATCCTGGACTCACATGATCACCATTTGAAACCTTCCTAACTGGCTTCCGAAAAGCAAAGTCAGTGGGGGGAAGCTGGATTTGCTTACTGCTGTGTGATTCACTTAACGACTGCAACAAAGAGGTCATAAAATTGGGTGTGCCAGGCAGACAATTGTGGACATACTCTGATAAATACCTGTAAGGCATGTTTCATTTCTATTAAATAACCCACATATTGATTAAACAGCTTAATGAGAAACATATTTTATGAGTTTTTTACATGTCTACTAGTACTTTTTAACTCTGCTGAAAATCTTTATATATTGTTTGAAAAGGATATACTTGATATCCTAATCCCTCCCCCCCTTCTCCCAGGTATTAGGCATAAGTGAAGTAAAAGAAGCACCGACCATCATAAGATTGTATTTTGTAGGACTAATCGCTGCTTTCAGGATTGTTCAAAATTAGAATTTTGAAATTCTTTTAAACTCCGTCTTCAGAACTGTCTGATTTCTTACTTCTCAGTATTGGTTTTCTTGGGAGTTTTGACATCTGTTCTATCCATTCCATGCAGCCTGAGGGCAAATGGGAGGAAATCAGTTTAAAACCCTTCTGACATTCTCCTCCTCATGAGCCTGCCACGATAACCTGTTTGATTTGCAATGAGTGGGACAATGTGGAGAAGAAGTGGAATGGTTTGTAAAATGGGTGGGTTGACCCATGCCAGGGCTCAGTCTCTTAATGGGATCTTACATTTGGAGTCCGAGCATCATTTCAGGTTTGAAGAGGCCATAACAAAATCTCTTTTGATAGCAACTTTGAACAGGAGTGCGTTCCTCATATACAGCCAACAAATCTTGACAGGCTTATCTAATGGCAGCAGAAACAGCATTTCTAAAAATTATCCTTTGTTCTATTTTATTTTAATATATCAATCTATTAAAAGTTTCAAAAGACTACAATGTACCAGGAATCATGGGATTTTACAAATTTTATACGTGGGCCAAAGGGAAGATTTCTCTTTGGAAAATTACTTGTCATGATAGTATAAAAGTTCACAGTCATTGGGTCAAAATCTGTCAATAGAAAGATCTGCATTTCATCCCATATCTCTCAGGTTTCGGGGAAAGATTTTACTAGCTGGAGCTGACATAATACCTCTTTCAGCGATTTAGGAAGGAAACATTATTGTTGTTGCTGGTTTTTTTTTTAAAGCTCAGAGAAAAACACTAAATAATACTTGAAACCCTTGTGATAGTGAATGCTTGGCAGTGCTTTGGATTTACAGGTCATTCACCTCTGACAGATGGCAGTCCAGTCTCTTCTTGAAAGCCTCCAGTGATGAAGCTCCCACAACTTCCAAAGGCAACTCCTGTTCCATTGCTTGATTGTTCTCTGTGTCAGAAAATTTCTCCTTATTTCTAGGTTGAATCTCTCCTTGTTCAGTTTCCATCCATTATTCCTTTTCTGGCCTTCATGGGTGCCTTGGAAAATAGTCTGTGACAGCCCCTCAAATATTGACAGCCCCTCAAATATTTATTTAATCCTACTCTCTTCTTCTCATTTAATAGTATTGTCTGTATTCTAATGATAAAGACAGCCTGTTTATGATATTTAAATAGCTTATGTTAGTGATTATCTTACATAAATAATTGATGTAATCCAATCCAACCTTCTAATAACTCATCTATTACAAGAACTATTAAAGCATAATGACATAAAGCACAGATAACAAAACAACAACAACAACGTGCAACGAAGGAGGGCTGCCTTTATTATAACAGAATGGTATTGGGGAGGCACTGTGGAAATTTGAAGGGGGCAGTTCCCAGATCCCATTGCTTTGTGCTGATCAGAGCACTGGAAATATTTTTTAATGCAGAGGACCCTTGACATCTGGACAGATGTTCACAGTGGGCGTTGCAGGGACACTATGTTCTCAGCAGCTTAACTGGAGGTGGCATATGTAGATGCCAGACTCATTGGCACTACTGAATTTAGAGCCCCTTCGGTGGCCCAGGGGTCTCATTCTGCTTTTACCACACCTGACTTTCTGTTATGCTCTTAATGCTCTTATACCCCTGCACTTTAGAATGCAAAATATATTACCTTCCTTTCTTTTATATGTAATAAATCAGCCCTGTTACGATCAGAAAACATATGGGGCCTGTGGTTTGTGGAGTGTTACCATTACTCATTCCAACCATCTGCTTCTTTGGGCCTGGGTTCTACTTTTTTGGGGGGTGATCCTCTAACCTCAGGCTGCTTTGCCTCTCCTGAATTCATTTCACCCCCATAGATCAGAATACAGCATTTTAATTCTGCAGATGCAGCAACACTATCCAGAATCAGGCCAACATTTATTCTCATATTATAGACTCCTTTAAGCAATTTCATTTTTTTTACATCAGATCAAGAGAACATCTATAAATAACTATCGTGCAGTAAAGTTTTTTTTTTAATAGTGTTTGACCTGAAATGCTGAAATCAGTGGAGCTCAACATTATATTTGCTGGAGCAATTACAGTCACTAGAGCACAGAGTAGCTGTTCATGGCAGAGATGCCAGCAGTGACAATGGCCTTTACAAATTTCCTACAGCCGCTGAAGCAGCAGCAGGAGGCTACAGGAGAAATAGAGGACGAAGATAGGGCAATTCACAATCTTTCGATAACCTCGCGAAGCTTGGTAATTTAGGTTCTTTTGTTACCTCAGAAAATGTTAGAAATTACTCAAGCCCATCATAATGTAAGTTTTAAAAGAAACTTTGATAGGGATTACAATCATCGTCAAATCACCTCCACAGCAAGCTCAACTTTATGAAAACATCCATGTTGTTTTTTTTAATGGCAGTATACAAGTGGTTTGTTTTCTTCTGGGATTTCTTTTCTTTTTGTCCTCCCAGCCTAGAGCTTAGTTTAACTGCCGCTACACCCTGTGAGAGAAATTGGGCTGACGGATAGGAACAAGATGGTGGACCTTGCAACTGAGTATTTGCAGCTGAGCATATGTCAATAAGTCACAAACAATTGAGCTCAGCTTGAAGACAAGTCCTTCTGTTCCCCAGTCGGAGTCTAACCTTATAAGTTTTGATTTTGTATTAAAGGAATTTGAACAAGATAAAAACAATACAAATTTTGGAGAAGTAAAGAAAATAAAGAAAAATAGTAAACAGATAAAGAAAATTAGAATTAAATAGAAAAAAGAGAGAAAGATTTGCAGTTTTTTACTGTTCAGCGCAACAACATAAACCAAAATTAGTGGTCCCTTAATATTTTTTTTTGGTTGGCCAGGAACTTATTTTAATTACCTATCTTTCCCCTTTCGGACAAGTTGACTTTTTTTTTTAAATGTCATGTTTAGGTGTAGAAGTAAGAGATTAGAATTATAATTTTGAAATTGACAGCACTGATTATTTTTCAATAGTAGCAAAAAAGAGAGGCTTGAACATTTCCACGTTTAGTCTCTTCCTTTCTCATTCCAGGGGAGGAAGGCCATATTCATCAAATAGCATCCAACTTTTCTGTATAGCCATTAAGTTCATATATTTCTTAATATATAGTTCTTAATATATTCATATTATGAACCGGACATACTTTATAATAATTAACACTCTGAAAATTGAGATCTATTTGAAATGGATTGGTTTTTGCATATTGCTGGATGTCTTACTTCCTGGGGGAAGTAAGTAACTGGAAAGTAAATTTCTCAGCATCTGGATCTGCACCAACTACTATTCATTTTCTAGGAGCAAACTGGGTCTTGATGGCCTCCAAATGTGTCGGACTACAATAACCATAATTCCATGTTTTGCAATTACTGGGCTTTGTAGAACCTATGGTCCAAATGCATCACAAATTCAAATTGAGGCACACTAGAAACCAAAGTTCAGAAACGGGGGATTGCCAAAATCCACATTTATTCATGATTTCCCACATTTTTTAAAAAAATTATATTAGATTAGTAAGAACAGCTCATAGTAAAGTTTCTGTTTTTGCCCTCTTGGTCACTAAATGATCACATAAAAAATCCACACTGACAAAGTAAAGTTAGACCTCACTTACTCACTTTTTTTGGGGGATGGGTGCTAAGCCAACATCTGGAGTTAGATGCCAGGCTGCTCATCAGATCTGAAGGAGAGAAAAGTACATATTGTAGCTTAGTTGGTCAATTATAATCAAAAGAGGCATTTTGCAATGTGTAGGATGGTTAAGGGATTTTCCTAGTTAATAGCAGGATTCCATAGTTTCTCTCATCAAATGTATACCAGTTTGATACTGAAACAGAATAAAAACTCATTAAAAAAACTATTTGTAAGGTCTTAAGGATCTGATAATTATAAAGAGAAGCTCTTAATATGCAGAAAATGTGACTTATGAATTGTGCTAATAACTTTCAAAAATAAGACAATAAAGATTTATGTTTTAAAAACAGTGAATGGATAAAAGTTGCATGAAGTTGCAATATCATTACAAACAGGGTTCTACTTATCTTCCCCACCAGTTCGCATCGCGACGGAAGTGCACGTTTTGCATGCGCGTCCCTTCCCGGAAATGACCCTCTGCACATGTGCAGAAGCCTTTGCGCATGCGCAGAGGTTTTTTTGCAATCTGTGGTGACCGAGGACTGGTTCGGGAATGTGGACCGCCAGTCATCGCTGCCGGTTCGGCAAGCGGCGTCAAATTTCCACTACCGGTTCTAAAGAACCGGTCCGAACCGGCAGCAACCCACCACTGATTACAAACAAAAACAACCAGTCTTCCTGAGTCTGACATATAGGCTAAGATTGACAGCTGAGCCACAGTTCAGTTCCCTGTTATGCACATTTTTCATCTTAGTTGCAAGGCCAAACTAGCACAGCAGCTGGAGACTTTGCTGTAACTTTTTTTTGCATTGACGGGTCCTTCATTCTCATGTGTGACTAAGTCCTGTTGCATTTGTTTCAGTGGGGTACTGCTGCAATTTAATTTTACCTGAGCCGGGCCAGATATCCTTTCACACTTCAGTATTAATACCACAATATACTTTTAAATAACATTCACTCTGTATGTATGCTGCAGAATGACAAATATGGGTTCCTATCTGTGGACCGAGGTGGCGCAGCGGTTAGAGGTAGTACTACAGGCCACTTTAGCTGACTGTGATCCACAGGTCAGCGGTTCAAATCTCACCGGCTCAAGGTTGACTCAGCCTTCCATCCTTCTGAGGTAGGTAAAATGAGGACCCAGATTGTTGGGGGCAATGTAAATATACATTGCTTACTGGTGTAAACCACTTAGAGAGTGCTTGCACTGTGAGGCGGTATATAAATCTCACAAATAAGACTGTGTGAACTCTAATTATTCCTAGGTCTTTTAAATTAGATCACGGACAATATGATCAAATTTCTGGAACAGTGTTTCCCAACCTCAGCAACTTTGTGTAGATTTCAACTCCCAGAATTCCCTATCCAACTGGAATTCTGGGAGTTGAAGTCCTCATATATGAAAGTTGCTGAGATTGAGAAGCACTGTTCTTTTACTAGAGGGAACATAGCAATAGCATTTAATCTTATATACTGCCCCACAGCACTTTACAACACTCTCTGCATGGTTTTCACTGTAGAAGCATTATTTGCATATTGCCCCCAACAATCTGGGGCCTCATTTTACCAACCTCGGAAGGATAGAAGTCTGAGTCAACCTTGAGCCCTATCGGGATTGAACTCCAAGCTGTGGGCAGAATTTGTCTGCAATACTGCACTTTAACCACTGCACCATCAGGGCTCATACCTATAGAAAGGCAAGATCTAAAAATTTAAGTGGACAAAGGACTGGTTATCAAATTTTTTCTGTTGTTTTTTTATCCAAATCTTATATGAACTAGAATGAGGAATTACCCCTCTGGTTTGGTAAGTGTAACTAAACAAATCGCAGATATTTTCCCCACATGTACTAAAGGCTGTGTTCTAGCGTCATATTAGTTTATGATTTTTTTCCTAGGAAGATGCCATCTTCTTCTCTGAAAATGAATTTCAGGATGTTTACCTGCTCTGAATGTCTCTCAAACATGGGCAGGTGTTTCCTAAGAACTGAGAAAATGAAAAGAATTGTATAATTGCACCAAGAATTGTATAATTCTATCAAGAACAATATTTAGTGAGTCAACTATACTTAGAATATGCTTTTGTTACTTTCAGGATCCACAGCATGCTTATAGGTATCTAGATCAGTGTTTCCCAACCTTGGCAACTTGAAGATGTCTGGACTTCAACTCCCAGAATTCCCCAGCCAGCGAATGCTGGCTGGGGAATTCTGGGAGTTGAAGTCCAGACATCTTCAAGTTGCCAAGGTTGGGAAACACTGATCTAGATACATATTTCATGCATGATTTGCCCACCTATTCAGTTAATTAAAGGAACACAAGATCATGTTTACATCTAAATGAATGCTGAGCTTCTTACCCAATTAAACTGAGAAGAGAATCCATCATACATAAGTCTCCATGTTTATACAGTTTATATTATGCTCTAGATCGGGATAAATGAGTAGAACTCATTGTGCACTTTAATGCTATTGAAATGGCTGTAAGAATAATGAGGATTGTCTGATTTAAACATCTGATATTTTCTAGTTTGCTAACACTGTAAATGGAAAAGTCAGTGCTTTTATTTTTGCTTCATAGATAGAAATCTGATTCAAATGAAGCATCACTACACACCGATATAGCAGATTCTTTAGAATGCAAACAGTTGAAAAATAAACCATTACTGCAACTGAAATGGAAACACTGAGTAAAAAATATTCTGAAATTTTCCATTGTTTGTTACAATGGAAAATTGTAACCCATAGTACTGTTATTTAGGGCAATAATGCTATGTATAGAGACTAAATTCTCTAGAAAACAATATATTACAGGAGTATTTTCTATGTCATTTCTAAAAGAACAGGATTCACAATAATGTAGGTAATAACTTTATAGTATAGCAATCAATGAAATGGGCAATAGTGGATTATACATTTTGAAAGATTTACAGTTCACCAGATCAATGTGGCATAATCTGAACTAGTTTAATGAGATTAAAGATTTTCCTGAGTATATACCGTATTTTTCGGAGTATAAGACGCACCTTTTTACCCTCAAAAGAGGGTGAAAACTTGGGTGCGTCTTATACACCGAATGTAGCCCCACCCACCCACCCCCACCCTTTGGCCTCTGTCTTCCAGCAATTTACCTGCTTGCAGGAAAGAGGGAAGAACATGTAAAGCCAAGCAAGTCAGTAGCAGTTTCCCGACAAACAGCTGATTAGGTTTGCCACTGGGAAAATGAAAGTGAAACTAACTGCAAAGAGGCAAATAGCTGGGAGAGACGCAGGTTTTTATTTTTGCTGAACTGGCTGCAAAGGGGTAAGTGAATAACTATAAATGTCTGTAGAATGTTCAAATTATTAGACTTATTTTTTAAAGACTGCTTTATTATTGTTCTAGAGCCAGGGGTCTCCAACCTTGGCAACTTTAAGACTTGTGGACTTCAACTCCCAGAATTCAACAGCCAGCTTTGTTAGCTTTGCTGGCTGTGGAATTCTGGGAATTGAAGTCCACAAGTCTTAAAGTTGCCAAGGTTGGAGATCCCTGTAAATCTAGACAACTTAACAAAATAAAGAAGCTTTTTAAAATAAATGCTTCCTCTGAAGAGGCCCAATGCTATTGTATCTTCTTTTAAATATTAGAGAATAATGTATACTTCCAGAAATTTTAATTAATTTTAACAGCTCTGTACAAGTATAGTCTGAAATGTAACAGTGTCCTGTTTAGTATTAGAGTTAAATACTGACTTACCTTGGAGTAGATCTATTTAAATAATTGGGAGGAGTTAGTGTGACTACATTTAAGAAAACTTTCTGGCATAATGTACATTTCTCCAATTCTTTGCTATTTCTATGGGTCAGGCACACATGCACAGAAATACACAGCAAACAGTGTATATCATCTGTGCTGTTTGCTGTTTGCTGTTTGGCAAATTGCTTGGAGGCAGAGGCCTTTTTTCCTTGTTTTCCTCCCCCAAAACTAAGGTGCGTCTTATACTTCGGTGCGTCTTATACTCCGAAAAATACGGTACTTTGTGTTCTGGAAATTGTTCAGAATCACATAACTTCTGTTTTAAAGTGCTGATATTTAAAATAATAATTTTACTTTATACTAGTCCTTGTTTCTGAAATTATTACAAACAAAGTCGGTGATGGGAGAATCAAAGATGGATAGCGATTCAGGAATTCTAAGCCATCATTTGTTTAATTACAGTTTATTGATTGAATCACAATTGACATGATTGAAAAACATAGATGACCATAAATTTTGTTTAGAGTGACTAGATTTGCAGGAAACCACTAAGTGAAAACAAAAAAATTGAAGCAGATAAACTTACCAAGGCTCTATTGCACTCAGATTATTTTCCATTTTGCATTGGAAAAGGAAATGTGCTTGTAGTTTGCTCATCATAGTTAGCTATACTCTGATTTATTTAGCTTAGCACAATGTATAATCTTAGCTATTATTGCTTGTTGATCAGGCTTTACAGCTTAGCTTTTTATAGGTAGGCAGCTAATAGTAGTGTTATCAATATAACACAGTTAATACCTTACAAGTAAGTGTAAACCAGGTTAGTGTGTTCAGAATTGCTTGGATATGATTGAATCTGGCTCCTTCCTTTGTTCCACATCTCCTCTAACCCTTCTTTTTAAATTAAATTGACAAATTGCATTACCAGGCAAAAGGAAGAAGTGACTTCTGCCTCCTTTTCATCCCCCCCCCTTAATTCTTTTTTTTAATGAAAATTTGCCTGAATTAGCACAGATTATCCTTGATTACCATATTTTTCGGAGTATAAGACGCACCGGAGTATAAGATGCACCTTAGTTTTGGGCGAGGAAAACAAGGAAAAAAGCCCTCTGCCTCCCAGCAATTTGCCAAACAGCAAACAGTACAGATGATATACTGTTTGCTGTGTATTTCTGTGCATGTGTGCCTGACCAATAGAAATGGCAAAGAATTGGAGAAATGTACATTTATGGCAGTATATTAATCCCAGAAAGTTTTCTTAAATGTAATCACACTAACTCCTCCCAATTATTTAAATAGATCTACTCCAAACATGACTAAGTCAGGGTTTCTCAGCTGCCTTCTTTTAATACTAATACTTAATACTAATACTTAATACGAAAACAGGACATTTCAGATTATACTTTTACAGATCTTTAAAATTGATGTGGCTTTCTGGAAGTATTCTCTGCTATTTAAAAGAAGATACAATAGCACTGGGCCTCTTCAGAGCAAGCATTTATTTTAAAAAGCTTCTTCATTTTGTTACGTTGTCTAGAACAATAATAAAACAGTCTTTAAAAAATAAGTCTAATAATTTGAACACTCTACAAACATTTAACAAAATAACATATTAACAGAATCTGCCTCTACCTAGAATAGAACTCACAACCTCTTGATTGTGAGGCAAGAGCTCTAGCTCTGAGCCATAGCAGCTATAGCTTGCCTCTTTTCAATTTCAGCAGTCTAATATTGCCAGCAGTTTATCTCCCAGCAATTTGTCACATTACAGCCACCGTAGTTAGTTTCATTTTACCACGTGGCTTGCAAGCCTGTCAGCTGTAGATCGGGAGGCAGTTTATCTCTTCTTGTGCTCTTCTTGTGCTTTGCCCTGTTTGCTGCAAAGAGGTAAATTGCTGGCAGGCAGAGGCCAAAGGGTGGTGGTGGCTGGGTGGGGCTGCATTCGGTGTATAAGACGCACCCAGGTTTCACCCTCTTTTTGAGGGTAAAAAGGTGCGTCTTATACTCCGAAAAATATGGTTCACTCATAAGCAACAAAGGGATCACGAAAACTCTTATCTTGTTTTCCTAAAAGTAGGAAATCCTCTAAAATTATTTTTATTTATTTATTTATAATTTATTTATAAGAGTTCTTATAGGCCGCCCAATCCCGTGGGACTCAGGGTGGCTTACAGCAGAGATTAGAACTACATATTAAAATAACATCTAAAAACATATTACAATTTAAAAGGCCATTCATACTTGGGGGAATCATCTCTTTGAATTTGAATTAAAGTCCATTATTTGAAATCTAAATTGGGAGCATCCTGCTCAGGGAAATTTTCTTTAAAAATAAAATACATTGAATAATTAAGAAAAGTTCTGAAGTTTGTTCTGAAGGTCTTTGAGTCTCTAATTTTTGCTTTTTATAGTTGATTCCTAGATTACATGGACAATTGCTGGGAGAATATCTGGACTATTTAAAACGAAAACCAATGGAGAATACCAGTATGGAAACTTCACTTCAATCTGAAGTAGAGAAGCAATAGCAATAGCAATAGCACTTTTCTTATATACCGCTTCATAGTGCTTTACAGCCCTCTCTAAGCGGTTTTACAGAGTTCAGCATATTGCCCCCAACAATCTGGGTCCTCATTTTACCGACCTCGGAAGGATGGAAGGCTTAGTCAACCTTGAGCCTAGTGAGATTTGAACAGCTGAACTGTTGAACTAGCAGTCAGCCTGCAATGGCTGCATTTAACCACTGCACCACTTCAGCTCCTTAAGCAACAAAAAGCACATATAAAATTTACTGAATATTGTCCTCCTAATGGGATAACCATGGTTCTATTAATCTCCAGTTATTATAGTTACTGTCACTTTGGTTGTAGATGATAAAGCCTGTTCCTGAGCAAGGGTCTTATTGCTTATAAAACTAATAAGACAAGATTATTTTTTTAAGCAGGAGTCTGGAATTACTCAAAATGCATATATAATTAGAATAATTTTGTTGTTTCAGCCTTTGCAGCAGGAAAGGGAAGAATCATTAATCATTAGTCTGAAGATCTACAACCTGCTTCAGACTGAAATTTTTGCCATCTGCTACAACTCCTTTTGAGTGAAAACAGAAAGGAAAATATTTCCGCACTGTAGGTAGTTAGTCACTCTGTGACTAACTATAATGCATTACACACTACAATTATTGTCAATCCCTTGTGCATGTGTTTGTGCATAATTCACAGCCTAATCGAAGAGGATAATTTGATATTCCAGGGTACCTCCAAGTTGCCTTTGTTTATATAACACTGGGCAAAATTATCTCCTTGCCAAAATGGATTCTGACAATGTTGTATCAACTTTAGCTATCTTGTATCAACCTTTTCCATGATGATTTGCCATATTTATGAAGACTTAAACATTAAACATGCCAATTCTAAACATGCCAGTCTTAAACATGCCAATCTCAAATATATGTTCCATTATTTACAAAGTGATGATGAAGACATTTCATGCAGTCTGTGGAAGATAAGGAAGAGAAAGGAAAATGTTTGTAATGAGAGTAAAACAATTAGAAACCAAGAATCAATCATTTCCAATCTTTTATTTATTCATTCAATTTAGGTGCCACCTGCCACCCAAATACAGACTATCTCTCGGCAGCTCAGAGCCCTTCCTTTTTGTGGATGAGACATGGTTGAACACACATAAAGCTGAGAGAGGTGCAGAATGGATAATAAGTTCTGTTTGCTGGAATTAATATTTCTGGAGCAGACAGAGAGAGATCAAGGAGCTGATCTGGACAGGAGGGTGTAGGAAGTCCCCCCAGAAAATGAAATATTTTGGGGAATATTAAAAGAGGGAGAATATTATATTACCCCAAAGGAGAAATGGAGAAACGTGTTCTTAAAGGCAAACCCAGTCTTCCTGCATAGTGAAACAACCTCCAGCAGATGCCCGAAGTCTTTAGAGATGAATATTTTGTGCCCATTAAGAAATCCAGGCCAGCCTATTCACAAACAAAACACCCACACCTCCAGTAATGGGATTAAAATTTACACACCCACCCCACCCAAATTCTAAGAACAGGACATGACCTTTAGGACATAATAGGATTAACCACCACCATTAGAACAGCAAAAGATACCAGGCTCACTACATTGCACAACCTCCTGCACCATCTCAGAACCCTATAAAAAGCCATGTACTCATCAAACCAATTTGTCAGCTGTCCCAGAACTACATGGTGTTGTTGGTTCTGCTCATCAATAAACAGAATCCTTCTTTCCAATCAGCCTCCATTTTATTTCCAGTGTCTTTCTCCCAGCTTGGAACCTGACTGGATTTTCCTTCCAACAAGGGGTTGAAGACATATGGCTCTCCAGTTATTACCCAACTATAGCTACCAGGATACAGATGAAACTAAATAATACATTTTATTGGATCTGGAAACTTCTCTTCTGTTGGCTTTCTTTCCTGCATTCCCCCCCCCCCCCAGTCTTTTCCTCCATGTGAATTATGAAAGTTGCAATGCAACAGAAAATCAGTCGGATGCAGAGAGATGTCTGATTTAGAAGCAAAGAAAATGATGTTAGTATTTTGAACTATTGTCCTGCTTGCTTAGAGAACGAGAGCAAAAGCAACCTAGAAAGAGACAAAGTTATAATCTATGCTTGTGTTCTGTGATCATCTTTTTAAAAATTATTACGAACATTTATATTTAAACATTAAACACATGCTTAAAGTATTTAAATCAGAAATCTTACTTATTGATATGTTGCCAAGTAATGAAGTCCTTCAGAGAAGTTACTAATAATAAGAACATAAAAATGTGGGACTATTCTCACAAGCCTTCATGTTAAGAAACCAGCATGGGCATTCTATGATAAGCATTCAACATTATTTTAAACAGCTATATTTCTAAATGGATGATCTCAGCTGAAAACACACATTTCTAGTTGAATTTTGATACATTCTACAAGCATGTACTTATGTGAAATCTAATGAATAACTATGCTATGATCCATACATGAGTCTGCAACTAGGTAACAATGACATCCATATTCTGAAAGAAATTAAAAATACAGTTATAAAAAGAGCAGATATCCCAACAGCTCCCTAACTTCAGCAGTCAAAACCTGGTTATTCACCCAAAGTCTTCCTGGTTAAAAAAATTTATATATATATTAAAAAAAAACCCAAAGTGCTATCAGGAAACTCCAGAACTTGAAACTACCACATAGGCACCTGTACAGAAGAGTCCAAGATAAACGTGTCCCTTGGCAGGTTACATTGGACAGCTAATGGTCTCTTGTGCTTATGCTGCTCTTACTTCCTTTTCCGCATTAATTCTGAGGAGAAAGTGATGTCATGCTTCTCAACTGTCATGATTCTTCCAAGCATCAAGATATCACCATTACTTTTTTTTTCAATTAAAAATGAAGAAGTACAGAGTTCTTCAACTTCCTCATCTTATTTGTGCTTTTAAGAAAAAGTACTTCCAATGGCAACGTTTGGAATGATTTGGTCCTTTGGAGGTACTGGCCAATGCAATGGACAACACCATCCATTATTTCTCTGTTGCCCTTTCTATGGTGAAATCAAGGGGAAAACATTGATTCAGATAAACTTAAGGGATCAGGCGCAGAATGATTGAATTGCTTTGTTGAGGATGTGGTCCTACAGGATTTGTTAGCAATCAGCTTGATACTTTGCCACAGTGCCTTTTAAATTCAGAAATATGCCTTTATGACTAAATTGTAGCATTGGTTTTAACTCAGCTTACCGGTAGTGTTTTTGCACGTAGCATTTCTATGTTACACTATAACCTGCAGTCACAACAATAAACTGATTACTTGCTTGTGAAGATTAAGATACTTGTGACATTCTCTAAAACAGCCAGGGTCTTTATTTGCTGCCCATGTAAGGAGAGAGTATGATAACAGATGGGAAGGTGCTGATGCTTTTAAAAAAAATTATTATTAGCCCTGCTGGTAAAAGAAGCAGCATCCCCCTTCCCCCAAAAAGAGCAATATGGCTTAACAGTAGGGCTGATCTGGCTTCGTTTTGATTATGCCAACAGCATGCAAGGAGAATGGGGGATGGCACCATCTCTCTAGGGAATTTGCTCATGAGAGGCGGGAAAAGCACAATCTGATGTGACATCTGTTAAGATGCCTGTATAAATTAGCATAATAGCTAGGCATATATTCAAGAATAAGAGGAAGAACCCATGATGCATTTCAAAAAATCTGTACTTAACCTGAGAGGGTTCCTCATGTGGAACATCTTGTAATCAATCCCAAATTAGTAGGTTTTATCAAATGCTGTGAATCATATTAAGAGCAGCATTCTGGAGTAATAAATGTAATCCTGAGGTTTTAATTTGAACCGTATGTAATCTAATTTCAAACGTTGCCTGAGATAGCACAAGCAACCCAAGTTTCATCAGTTTTCAGGAAACAAAGGTGCCAGGGTTCCCACTCCCCCAAATTGGAAACACACCAGATCAATGCAAAACCGAATCAAAACAATTACTGCAATAACAAGAAATTTTAAACCTAGCAATTAATGATTAAAGTTGAATAATTCCATTGAAGCTGTTATGCCTGATTTTTGAGGTCTGAATCTTTGCGAATGCTGGTGTTTGGAAGGAAAACACTAGCAAATGCTGGCATACTGAAAAGCTCAGAGCACGGGTGCTCACCAGGGTTCACGGGTGGGCTACTGGGGGTTCACAAGGGTTCAGGAGAACCTCTAGCTATGATTCTGTGCAGTTTGGAGAACTCCCAAATCCCATTCCTGGCTGGCCCCTCCCCTCCCCGCCCTCCCCACCTTCCCCTCCCCTCCCCTGAGTCCCCACATAGCCTGTTTTGGATGCAGGTAAATGCAGGGCGCACGCAGAGGCTCGGGGAGGGTGAAAAATGGGCCTACTGGAAGTTTAAAACGGGCCCATTTCTGGCCTCCAGAGGGCCTCCGGAGCCTGGGGAGGCCATTTTCGTCCTCCTGGAGGCTCGAGGAAAGCCTCCAGAGCCTGGGGAGGGCAAAAACGTCCCTCCTGGCCATAGTGCAGGAGGTCGACTAGGCCATGCCCACCATGGCCATGCCCATGCCCACTCAGCAACCGGGCAGAGAACTCCTTGCTAAAATTTTTGAAGCCCACCCTGCCAGGAATTTATCAGATTTGGGGTCTGTTCTTCCAGTGCACAGGAGGATTTCCTGTCCCAGCATGGAGGGGGCAGGGAGGAAAGAGATCTGTCTCTGCGCATTGGGGGGATGGACCTCAAAGCCAACATCCCCTCCACATGTAACCTTCCCTGCCTGCTTCCCCATTGACTCTCTAGCAAAGAAGGTTACAAATGGCAATCACATGATTGCAGGACAGGTGGCAAAGAGGCATAATTGCCAAGCATCTCAGATACACTGTATTTATGTGACTTAGGAAGGCAGGTGTTTTACTGTGGCTGGAAATGTTTTATGGATGATAAAACATTTGTACTGAGGCTGTTATGACTGCAAATGGTCATTACATGACCAGTCATAAGTTGAGAACTACCTGTACCGATGAATGATCTCACCCAATGGTTTTGTTTAGATGTTAAAATATGTCTAATAGGATATATGAAGCAGAATACAGAATAATAGAGTCGGAAGAGACCTTGGAGGTCTTCTAGTCCAACCCCTTGCTCAAGCAGGAGACCTTATGCCGTCTCAGGGTAGAAATGTATAGCTTTATTATGGCAAGATTAGATGTAAGCAAATAAAGAACTGAACTCAATTGAATTTTTGCTGTTACAATTTCTGGACTTGGGCCTGACATCAATCTTGCCTAACTACAGCTATCACCTTCTAAGCCAGGGATCATCAACCTTTCGGACCTCAGGGACCACAAAATTCATAATTTTAAATCCCGCGGACCACTAATATGATTTTTTAAAAAGATAAATAGTATTTACTGCATTATAAAAATATAAATACTTTTTCTGCGGACCACCAAAATTTTCTCGTGGACCACCAGTGGTCCGCGGACCACTGGTTGGTAACCACTTGTTCTAAGCTATTAGATAGGTGTAATATACTGGAAGGCCACTAGGGGGCTGCTCTAGGAGCGGGAAAATTGGAGCCCATGATTGGCCGATCCGTTTGACAGCCGACTATAAAAGGGAGCTGTCAAAAGGTGACGGCAGAGTTCTAGTCAGGCTATTAGTATAGAGTTGTTCTAAGTTACAAGTTATTAAAGTTATATTGAATCAGCCATGGAGTCTCCTCAGTTATTACACCCACCAACCACGCTATATTGCAATAGAGATTATAGAAAGTGGTTACCCTAAACTTCTTCCCCCACTTCCATTTCCAGCTCAGGACTGCCCAACAATGTTACCTCTAAGCTGCGCGGCTGCATGGCCGCGCACGTGATAAGAAAAAGCCGTGGAGCAACTGCCGCACGGCGTTTTCTAATGTCAGAGGGAACATTGAAGCGCGGCCGCGCACGTGATAAGAAAATGCCTCGCAGCAGTTTCCAACTGCCACGCGGCGTTTTCTAATGTCAGAGGGAACATTGCTGCCCAGTCTTTTAATCCAGGTGTCTCTGGGGAAACTCTGTGTTGCCTAAACTCTCCGTCAATGCTCTTCCATGTGCACACTGCTTGATTGGATTCATCTGCTGTTTGCACAAGATAGCTCTCTTTCACAAAATTTTAGTTCCCCCCCCACTACAAGTAGAAGGTGCTGTGGAAAATGCACACTGCCGATTGGTTCGCCTACTTTGATGATTTGTGTTAAACAATGATGCAAGTGAGACAGTATGTGACAAAAGTCACATTTAATTTGGCCCTAGCAGCTAGAATGTTGCAATTGTATAAGCACGCACTTCTAGGAAAATGTCCTTGGTTTTATCACTCCATTCAGCAAGTCATTCTTCTAGGTTAGAGGAAGTAGCTCCATTAAGCAAGAACCATTATGATGCTGATTTCACATGAAACTGAGGTAGCCAGAAAGTAAAAAGTTCTAAAGTTTAATTTTTTTAAAAAAGGAAATGATCTGGAATTTACATGTCCCCTAAACAATTTCCTTATTTAAGTATCATTGTCATTGTCATGTTTTAGTTACTCTGATGAGGATTTTTTCTATGGTGTTACCAGCTCTTTGGAATATGCTTTTCTCTGGTATAGTTGACACCATTGGGACTCATCTCCTTGTCTCTATTATCATTTTTTTAAAAAAAAGTGTCAAAGGAAAAAAAGTTTCTAAGGGAAGACGGTTCATATGGTAATGAAAGAGTCAGAAAGATTTCGAAACATGCTTCAAACATTTGATCCAGCTACTAAGCAATCCGTTTCCACACTTAAGGAATAATAGAATAATAGAGTTGGAAGGGACATTGGAGGTCTTCTAGTCCAACCTCCTGCACAAGCAGAAGACCCTATTCCTATACCATTCTGAACAAATGGCTGTCCAATCTCTTCTTAAAAACCTCCAGTGATGGAGCACCCACAACTTCTGAAGGCAAGCCATTCCACTGGTGAATTGTTCTCATGGTCAGGAAATTTCTCCTTAGTTCTAGGTTGATTCTCTCCTTGAATAGTTTCCATTCGTTGCTTCTTGTCCTGCCTTCTGGTGCTTTGGGAGGTTGATCGCCTCTTCTTTGTGGCAGCCCCTCAAATATTGGAACACTGCTATCGTGTCGTCCCTAGTGCTTTTCACTAGTCTAGACATACCCAATTCCTGCAACCATTCTTCATATGTTTTAGCCTCTAGCCTCCTAATCATGTTTATTGCTCTTCTCTGCACTCTTTCCAGAGCCTCAACATATTTTTATATTGTGGTAACCAAAACTGGATGCAATATTCCAAGTGTGGTCTTACCAAGGCATTATAAGGTGGTACTAACACTTCATGTGATCTTGATTCTATCCTTCTGTTAATGCAGCCTAGGATTGCATTGCCTTTTATGGCAGTTGTAGCACATTTCTGACTCATATTCAAGAAGTTGTCTACTAATAGTCCTAGATTTTTCCTATAGTTGCTGCTATTGAGCCAGTTTCCACCAATTCTATACCTGTACATTTGTTTTTTCTCACCTATGTGTAAAACCTTACTTTTCTCACCATTGAATTTCATTTTTCAGATCGGGGCCAGTGTTCAAGTTTGTTGAGATCCTTCTGGATCTTGAGCCTATTTTCGGAGGTGCTGGCTATTCCTTCCAGCTTGGTGTCATCTGCAAATTTGATGAGTTCTCTTTCTATTCCCTCATTTAAATCATGAAGATCATTTATGAAGATATTGAAGAGTATTGAGCCTAAGACAGAACTTTGGGGTACCCCACTGCTTCCTTCCTTCCGTGTAGATGTAGTTCCATTAAGGACTAGACATGGTTAGTACTTTTGGTAGAGCTTTTCAGCTCTGATAAAAATACTATAACTAAAGTTAGACCCTCATTAGAAAACTTGCAGAAGGATGCATTACAGCCAGAGAGTAAAAAAGAATTAATATATATTAGAAATAATTTCAATATGATGATGGCTTCCAAGAAGCACAGAGATACTGAATGGTCCTTAGAAATGTACATAATCCACAATGCAAAATTTCATAGAGTATCTTGCAGACAAGGAAATAAGCTTCTTAGAAGTTTGGATCAATTGGGCAATTACTTCTGCTTCAGCCCTTGCTAGCTATAAGTTAAGTATTTAAATATATATATCTTAACTCAGGATTAGGTAGTGCCAAATATTGCTTCAGTCTTAGTTACTTATTTTGTGGGATCTATCCCTTTAGGGTCCAGAGGCCAAATGAATTGCAATCAAAACAAATTTTTGACATGCTACATGCAGCACATTGTACAAATCATGACTGCTGTAAAGTACTGTATGTAGACATTTAATTTAATTTAATTTAATTTAATTTAATTTAATTTAATTGGTAGTCCTCAACATACAACTGCAATGGAGCCTGCCTACTATGGTCGTATGTCATGATGGATGATTTTATGACTTTCCCCCTGGTGGTTGTTTTGTTATTTTGTGCTAATCCTTGAACTGAATGCATATCTAAGAGCTAGTTCTCAATGAGGTGACAGCCTCAATGAGATGTGACTAGCCTGAACCATGTTTTGAGGTTTACCAGATGAAATAGAGAAATACAGAGCACTGGCATCTCAAGCAGAAAAGACAAGGACTTCCTCTTCACGGTTTTCTACATTTTGTATGGAAGAGCATTCATTCAACTTTGCCATAGCAGCAAGCCGTAGGTCCCCACACAGCAGGTAGATTTTAATGCCACTGAATAGACAGAGGACATCTAGTCCTTCATAGTATCAGCAGCCCCGCTGGACAATCACAGTGACAGCATCAGAGGTGGGTTGCTCCCAGTTCAGACCGGTTTTTAGAACCGATAGCGGCGGCAGCAGGAGGCTCCGCCCACCCTCCCATGACACTTCTGCTCATGTGCAGAAGTATTGCGTGCGCGCAAACTGGTGGCAAAATATTTTACAGCCCACCACTGGACAGCATGGTGAGCTTTTTCGGTATGCTTCCCTTTTGCAAAAGAAAAAGAGGAACAGAAGTGTGGCACATTTCAACATCCTTATGGATCACTTCCAAACAACTTTAGATCTTAAATAAGGAAAGCACTTCATCATCACAATTACTGCAGAAAAGAAAACTATCTTCCTCGAGGCTTTTTAATATTGGGAGAGAGATAAGTATGTGTTGAGCTGATTTTCCCTTTGTCACCTTTGTCTAGGAAATGAGCAGCTAAAACAATAGGTCTTCTTTCTTATAAAAATAAAGGTTATTACAGCGGTGCTGCCAAGAAAAGGTATTATTTAATTTGCTTTGTGCTTCCAATGTCAAAAGTAGGTGGAGAATGTTCTTCCTCTTCTCCCTTCTTGCCTTCTCTTTGTCTTTTTATCTTCTCCCCTGCACCCAATTTCTCCTTTCTCTATTTTTATTCTTCTTCTCTCACTTTCAGTTGAAGGAGAGCTGGCAGTGTTAGGGGAAAAAAACATGATCTTGTCTTGGATTGTCAGATCACTTGCCAAACAGCAACAGTGGTGGGTTGCTACCGGTTCGGACCGGTTCGCACAAGCCGGTGGCAGAAATTTGGCCCTGTTCGCTGAACAGGTAGTGATGGCCGGCTTGCCACGCCCCTGAACCGGTTCCCCGGTCGCCGCTGCTTGAAAGTGGCTGGCAAATAACCCTCTACGCATGTGCAAAGGCTTCTGCACATGCGCAGAGTGTCAGTACCTGGATGTGTTCCGACACGATGCACGCACTTCTGAACCGGCAGGGAAGGTAAGAGAAACCCACCCCTGAACAGCAAGTGAAGTCAGGATAAAGCAGAGCATAGGATCAGATGAAGGCTGAAAGATGTGGTTGTTCCACCTAGGGCACAAACAAAGGGAAAGGAGTCCCTCATTGATAGGCTATGGCAGCCACATGAGTTTAGGAGCGGGTCTTTATTGACCATAAGGGATAAGCAGGAAAGTCAATGACATTTCTGGTGCCAGGAAACTGGCCATTTTAATTCATCGTTCATATAGGATATGTAGCAATGCCCATGCACTTCACCATTTAAATTTGGTTTCTTCCTAATACAGGAGCCTCCGGTTACCCAAGCTTTTTTTTTTAAAAAATCACTTCTGCAAATTGCTACTATTATTGTTTTATGAAGTGAAAATAGTTGCAGCGCATGGGGTATTCTCATTTGTTTCAATGGCTGGGTTTTATCTGCAATTCTCTCTGACTTGAAAATCAGTCCAGTGGAACACAACGGAACGTATGGTTGACATTTATACGACTGGACCTCCTCCCAAAACGGTCTCAGGAAAGAAAGATTAGTCTCCGAGAATAAACATTCAGCTGCCAAATTTTAATTTGCAACAGGTTGTTAATTTTGAGAATAACATAACAGACTCAGCCTGTATTTATGGGTCAGTTGTTCCCCCTTTCTTCGCAGAGAACCTAGCTGTAAAGCATGCTCTGTGCTAAGTTCAGTCCTCATTGACTTTCCAATGTTAATTTGCTTGGCTCAGCAGTTTAATTGTCTTTCATATGTAAAGCATCTTTAAATGGATCTCTGGGGAATCTTTGATAGCAATATGGATTCTTCCTTGTACTTACTTTTCGCAAAATCCTTTCATAGTGGCATTGAACAGACGGCAGTAGCCAAGGGCACCTATCCTAACAATAAACCTAGTCTATTTCTGTCATGTTTTTGAATCCCATGTGTAATTGATCCTTACCTTTCCAGTAAACTAGCGATCACATCTTTCTAATAGTACCTACAGAATTAGATTTCTCCTGGCAAATATTTCTTTCTATGGCAAATAAACAGCTGTGGTGCCATTTTATGGTTTTAACTTTGTAATTTTATATGGCTTTATTCATTTGTTTGGCTGTGTCACACTTCAGGAGTTCTTTGAATGCGAAATACAAATGAAATCCTAAATAAAAGGACAAATAAATATTTCTTGTTTGAAAGGAATGCTTGTTTTGAGTTAGCCAATGTGCAGTTAAAGGTCTATAAGCTAAAGGTAAAGCGCATGACAGCTGTCTGAAAAACATGTTTAATCATCGTGTTCTATAAGTTGAATATATGTTGTCAAAAATGAACACTATTAATATCAGCAGTCTGAAATCATGCCAATATTAAGCTGCTATTTATTGATTCATGTATTGATGCAGACACATATATACTGAATTCTTACATTTCAAGCAGGGATGGGTTCCTACCGGTGCGGTCCAGTGCGTAGCTCCGGTAGGGACCCGCCTGTAATCCAATTTGCGCACGACTGCTCCGGTACCATCTCCACAGGGCAGTCGCGCACGTCGCCATCTTTTTTTGCAAATTTTTGGGTGATTTTGCTTGTGTGCATGCGCGGAAGCAAAGTCGCACCAAAATCTCATGAGGGGACGCGTGTGTGTGTGAGATTTTGGCGATATTTTGCTTCCGTGCATACGCAGAAGCAAAATTGCACCAAAATCTCACACGCGCGCACATCCCCTCATGAGATTTTGGCACAATTTTGCTTCCGTGCATGCGCAGAAGCAAAACTGTGCGAGGGGGCACACACGTGTAGCACGCATGCACGCACGCACACGAAGCATGAAGAAACGTGCAGCAGCGCACCTGTCTCGATAAGTTAGCAACTCACCCCTGATTTCAAGTGTTAGTACACATAGGATGAGGAATGAATATCAGATATGTTCACCACCTTGAGTTATTTATAAAAAATAATAAAGATGAGATAAAAGGAAATTATAAATAAATAAATAAATAACTGCAGCACAGTCCGTATTTTTTTAAAAAAGAAACAAATGCACAGAAGAACCATCATTTAGTATTCTTAGTTCTTATAGCCAGTATGTCATGGCAAGTTGCCTGCCAGTGCCATTGTATTCTTACCTCCTATTATTAGCCACTATTCATGTACTGTTTTCACACTGTTCATAAATATGAAGATGAGCAGATCACATACTTCCTTTGAGCAAAGGTAATTTATTTGGAACTTTAAAACAATTTCACATCTAGGAGAGTTTGCAAACAGAAACACACACACACACACACACACACACATACACACAGACACAGACACACACATGGACAGTGTGTTCTGTTTTGCATTCTGTACTTCTAACTTTTAATATCCCTCCAAAATTCGATAAAAAGAATGACCAGGATCTTGTCCATTTGAAAAAGATAAGTGCCCCAATGATCTGTGTGTGAATAATAGTGTATAACTGAGGGATGCTTTAGCGAGATGAATGGTCATTCATATTTTGATATTCTGAGATTTCTATATTTAGGTACCCGCTTCTGAAATCATAGAATACCTGGATGACTGTGTAAAGTGACCAGATTTTTTTTTAAGCGGGACGGGGGGGCGGGCCCGCCTGGGCGCCATTTCTGTGCATGCGCAGAACGCTGCGCATGCGCAGAGGGCAAAACAATGCAAATGTCGGCGTCCAGGTGGGGGGGGAGGCGGGAGGCCTTTCCTCGCCTCCCGCCTCCCCTTCGGGAGCCGGCAGTGGCTTGGGCTGGCAAGCGACGAGCGGGAGGCGGGGAAAGGAGGCAGCCGGCAGCTTACCTGCGAGGCGGCGGTCCCGCAGCAGCCCATGGCTAAAGTGGCCAAGTTTGAGAGATCTGCAAACTTGGCCACTTTAGCCATGGGCTGCTGCGGGACCGCCGCCTCGCAGGTAAGCTGCCGGCTGCCTCCTTTCCCCGCCTCCCGCTCGTCGCTTGCCAGCCCAAGCCACTGCCGGCTCCCGAAGGGGAGGCGGGAGGCGAGGAAAGGCCTCCCGCCTCCCCCCCACCTGGACGCCGACATAAGATGACCTACAAGGTCCCTTCCAACTTCGTTAATCTGTAAGAAGAGAAAAGAGGAGGGAGGGGGTCCTCCTCCAAGCAGCCTCGCCCCCCCCTTGTCCTCCTCTTCTTTTAAAGGACCGCGCTCCACCAAGAGCAACTTTCCAAGCTGGGGGGTGGGGGGAAGACACCCCTGCCTGGGGGGTGGGGGTCGCGACGGGGCTGCCCCATCTCACCTATGATGATGATCTCCTTCTTGAGCGCCACTCACTCCGTGTCGCTGCTGTCCGGGCTGGGTGCTTGCGGGGCGCTGGGGCTGTTGCCGGGCGGCGGGGGCGATTGCGGAGCCGGCTGCTGAGCCGCGATGCTCTTCCTGAGGGTCCGCTGCTGGTTCTCCCCAGCCATCGCCTCCTGCCCGGCCGCTGGTGAGGATCTGCCTTCGCCAGTTCCATTGGAGAGCTGGTGAGGCGAGGCGCATGCGCGGATCTGGCCCCACTAGATGACCCGCAAGGTCCCTTCCAACTCTGTTATTTGGAGCAGGCTGCTGCGCCTGGCAGGACGGCTTCCTGGGAGGGCAAGGGGAAAGGAGGGGTCCTGGCCCTCGCCCCTCTCGTCCCCGAAGCTCCTCAGAGACGGAAACCCCCTCCCTCCACCACCACCCCTTCGCTCCACCCACCCCCTCCACCCACCCCCTTTGCCGCTTCGCTCGCCCGCCCGCCGCCCCTGCGTTCCGCATCGGCTCCTCCTCTTGGCTGGCTCACACGCCCCCCTTTCAGGCCGATTTTTGAAAAGAATGCCCTAGTCGTGCATTCTTTTCAAAAATTGGGACTTTTTAGAGGACGGGCGGGACGCGGGACAAATCATTAAAAAGCGGGTCTGTCCCGCCAAAATCGGGACGTCTGGTCACCTTAAATATGGGAAGAATTTGTTATTATAAGTGTGAATGTGCTGGAAATAGCTGAGTGTAATGCTGAGAAGGACATGTGGCTCAGCGGCGGGTTGCTCTTTTACCGGTGCACTGCATGCGCATCTCCACGCTTCGGGCGCGGGTGCGGGCGCGCGCGCTACGCGGGCGCCCCCTTACGCGATTTTGGTTCTGCACATGCGCAGAAGCAAAATCGCACCAAAATCTCACAAGGGGACACGTGCGTGTGTGAGATTTTGGTTTGATTTTGCTTCCGCGCATGCGCAGAAGCAAAATCTTGCTGAAATCTCGCGCGCGTGCGTGCGTCCCTTCACGACATTTTGGTGCGATATTGCTTCCGCGCATGCGCAGAAGCAAAATCGACCCAAAATCACCGGAAAAAAATGGCGATGCGTGCAGTGGACCGACAGAGAGGGCTCTGGAGCAGTCACGTGCAAATTGCGCAATCCCACCTCTGATGTGGCTGTATGTGAATAGAATGAAACATATGCTTGCTCTCATATTAATAAGAGAGATCATCAGTTTAATTTTTAGGATGGGAACAGACCAAATGAAAGCAATCTTGTAACAGAATACAGTACGTGTTTCTGAAAAGAGATGGAGACATGTGACAAAAATTGAGTAACAATCAGAAATAAATACTTAGTTATGATTGAGTGCATAGCACACTAAGATTATAGATCTATGTTGATGGATCACTGACAAGAGCTGGTTCATATGTAGACGTGACTTATAAAATGTAAACATCTGGGGTTTTTTTCATAGATTTTTTTTTCTAGGAGAAATTTCCTGACAGTGGGAACAATCAATCAGTGGAACGGCTTATCTTCAGAAGTCGTGGGTGCTCCATCACTAGAGGTTTCTAAGAAGAGACTAAGTAGTCATTTGTTTGAAATAGTATAGGATCTCCTGCTTGAGCAAGGGGTTGGACTAGAAGTCCTCCAAGGTCCCTTCCAGTTCTGTTCTTCTGTTCTATTCTATTCTATTCTATTCTATTCTATTCTATTCTATTCTATTCTATTCTATTCTATTCTATTCTATTCTATTCTATTCTAATTCTTCCCCTGCCTTATAACAGTCATGGAGCTTGTGCAGAATGCTATTTTTTTTGCTCTGTCATTTTAAGGTAACACAGAAGAGATTCACATTCAGCTTCTTTCACAGAAACACCACCTATACCTCTCCACTCCATTACACACCCCTAGGTCTCCAATGAGGTGACTTTTTACAGATGCTAACATGGATATGCCTAACATCATTTTCTAAATCTGCTTTTTCTGACATCCCAGCTATGGAATACTTTATTGCTAGAGTCAAAGCAGGCATCTGTCTTGTCTTTAAGAGACGAATTTATTTTACCCAGCCCCTATAAAAGTGGTTTTTGAGTTTACTGCATACAATATGTGCATATATATTTGTATGGGAATTAGCAGCATATCCATTTTCATGATAAATGAATAAGCTGCCCAGAGTCCCCTCAAAGTGAGATGGGCGGCAAACAAATTTAATAAAATAAATGTTCCCATTAATGAAAACATGACTTTATCTTTACATGCATTAAATTCAAAAGGCTTTGTGATCATAGATGATCACATTTTCAGGTAGGTACATTTATATTTCATAGAATCATGTAATACAGGTTTAATTTTGGCCAGTGATATTCAGGACACTCTGATATTGAGAAATTTTTGAATTTTTTTCCTCCCCCATTTTTTTTAACAGTTCTCTTCCAGTGTCTTTATAGTTGATAGGTTTTAGGCTGTTTCAAACATAAGATAACACTTGTTATTAAAGTCATATTTTGCAAAGTCAGGTTTGGGTTTTGTAGCTGTTTCAATGTTTCTTTGGTTAAGAAACAGGGCACAACTTTGTTTAAAGTAATAGAGTTAAAAACTGCATTAACCGAGTGCAATGGTGTGAGGGCACTGTCTGTCTATCTATCAGATTAATTTCTTTTTTTACTCTTACACAGGAGGGAATCTCCTTTGTAAAATGGCACTTGCAAACAAAAGACAGTATGGCAAATTAAATTTCTTGGTAATACAAGTCAAAGCAATTCGTGAGAACCATCCATAAACTTTAAGACAAAAGGGTTGCAGTAATACAAAATAACCTTACAGGCAAAATTGCTAAGGGAAGAGATCCAAAAACAGACTGATGAGGACTGATAATGTTCAGTGGCCTTAAAAAAGGACAGTACAATGCTCAAAGTACAGATAGCAGCAGTGGAGAGACAGGAAACCATGGGGAGGAGAATGGAATGTAGTGACTTGGAAGAGGACATGGCTGATTGGCACACAAACTGAACAGGAACAGTTTGCACAACAACATTTTGTTGCAGGTCCTATTTATATGCAAGTCCTATTTTGTTTTGCACTGTTCATTTTGGTCAAAGAGGGCTCTCCCCCCCCCACTTTCTCTCCAATAGTATACCTTCCAGCAAACAAAAGGAAAGACCCTATTTTGGCCCAAGGCTTGAATTAAATCCGGGCAAGCAAATTGCTAACCACATACCAAAACTGGGTGGGACCATAACCCATAACAGTGCAGAGGCATCCCCTGTAGGCATGCAACTCCCTGCCTTAATGTGCTTCCTCCTACATGCTTTGTTCGTTCACTCACTTACTCACTCACTCACTTACTCACGCTTAGAGACAGACATTGCAACCAGATTCTGTTAATTTATTAAGCTTCATTGAGCTAGTTTACTCCGTTGAGTACAGAAGGGAAGATGTTGAATGGTCATTTCTTTTCTTTGACATTTCTTGCCTTCTCTGATTGTCCTAGAAAGGTTTTTTTTTTTTGAAAGCTTAAGAATGAATTATAGAGAAATCATAGATAGGGCTAAACGGAGCAATGCACAGATAGAAAATATCACAGTGAAAATCTCAGTAAAGGAAGTGGAAAAAGAAGGTTAAACAAAGGTTGACTTCTTCCAACAGATTCATTTAAGGGAAGTCTGAGCTTAGATTGTGGCCTTACAGAGGGAGGAGGTGCAGCACTTTGCAACACAGTAGGAAAGTTCCAGGTTTTAAATCCAATCTGCTATATTTAGACAAAAAGTTTCAAAAGCATTTTTATATAATTCAAACACAAGCAAATCTGCTTATTATCCTCTCTGAAGGAAAAGAAGTAATCTCAAATTTCTTTGAATTACATCTGTAGATTCAGAATCTGCCCTTAATTATCCTCTTTGCTACATATAAGACGGTAGGATTGCATGTTATGTTGAACCAGAAGTTATTTAAAGTTTCACAATTTGTGAATGCGCTCCAGTGAAGTCTATTGATAGACTGATAAATGGCCATGTTCAGTCCTTGCCTGGTTTTCAGGAGTGTCCTTAAGTAAATCTAAGTGGGACTTCTTGAAGTTTGATATCTTAATAAATTTATTTATTTATAATCCGCTTTTATTATTTTTATAAATAACGCAAGGTGGCAAACAAGCACAATATTCCTTCCTCCTCCTATTTTTCCCACAGCAATAACCCTATGAGGTGTTTTGGGCTGAGAGAAGTGGCCCAGAGTCACACATCTGGCTTTCATGCTTAAGGTGGTTCTAGAATTCATAATCTCCTGGTTTCTAGGACAGCATCTTAATCACTACACCTAACTGCCCCTCTAGTTAGCCAAAAATGGAGCTGCAACAGGGGTGGGTTCCTCCCGGTTCGGACCGGATTGCCCGAACTGGTAGTGACCCGCTGGTGACATTACTGTCGGTGCCGGTCTGTGAGCGGCGCCATTTTTCTTTTGGGTTTTTTTGCGAATTTTTTCCCTTTCGCTGCTTGAAAAGAGCCCTCCCGCCCGCCCGCGGGTTAGTACTGACCTTTATTTCTTCGCCCGAAGCACAGCTGATCAGCTCCTCAGCTGTGTTTCGGGCTGATTCCTGCTTCTGAGTATGCACGGAAGCAAAATTGCACAAGGGGATGCGTGCGCGCACAAAATGTCACAATGTGAACTGGTGGTGAAGGTAAGTGGAACCTTTCAGAGTTACGCAATAAATCAGAAGCTTCAGAAGATAACTGCATTTTGCTGATTCAAATAACTTCTTTATAAGTAGAATAAAACATTAACAATACCACACTTTGTTTCAGATCACATGTTGAGATGTTTTCACAGCAAGCTTTAATGGTGGACAGACTAAACCACACCCTTCTTCTTGCTAAGTTTCTGGACATGCTCAATTAACACTTCAGCCCGATTGGCTGACTCAATCACATGGCTCTCCCAGTCATGAATATTCCAACACTCCTCCCTTCATTACTGGGAGAGACATCAGACCTATTGGATTTAAACATTTCCTATAATGGACACCACCCAATGGTTTGGTCATCATGTCTGCTAAATTATCCTCTGAAGAACAATGATGTAAACTTATTAATTTTTCTTTTACAGCTTCCCTGACATTACAATACTTAATGTCCACATGTTTACTTCTGTTCTTCACTCTGTCACCTGTTGCCATTTTTATACAAGCAGCATTATCTTCATAAACAGTAACAGCTTCATTTACATTTACATTTAAATCTTGTAACAACTGTACATACCAAACTACTTCAGAACATAACTCAGACAATGCAATAAACTCTGCTTCAGCAGTTGAAATAGCAACCGTTGTTTGTTTTCTGGACTTCCAACCAATTAAAACTCCTCCAAACATTATTACAATTCCAGAATTAGACTTTCTGGTTTTTACATCATTTGCATAATCACTATCAACATAACATTTCAATTTTAATTCTTCAGTGACCTGTATTTGAAGACCCAAATTCACAGTTCCCTTCAAATACCTGAGAATTCTTTTCACACCCATCCAATGCAACTTTGTAGGTGTAGCAGTAAAGCGACTTAAGATGCTCACTGCACAAGCTATGTCTGGTCTGGACCACTGTGACAGATATAACAGACTCCCTATTGCAGAGTGATATATCTCCTGATCACAGGCTTCACTTTTGTCCTCACCCAAACTATTGTAAAAATCTGTGCTCATAGGTGTAGGAGCAATATTACAATCTTTCATGTTATACTTCTCTAATAATTGTTCAATTTTTCTCCTTTGACTGAGAATATAACCACCTTTTTCAGTTTTTTGTATCTCTACACCGAGATAATTCTTTATTTCTCCCAAATTCTTTAATTCAAATTTCTTTTCTAACTTATTAGCAAATTCTTTAACTTGTGATGCATCCTTTGCAATGAAACAAAGATCATCCACAAATGCTAATAGTAGACAATTCCCACCTTGTAACTTTCCAGTGTATATGCAACCATCAGCTTTGCAACTCTTGAACCCAAGACCTTTCAATGCAGTATCTAAACAGATATTCCAATTTCTGGCTGACTGCTTCAGCCCATAAATGGCCTTGTTCAATTTATACACCATGTTAGGCTTTTTATTTTCATACCCTGGCGCTTGAACCATATAAATTTCTTCCTCTAATTCAGCATTGAGAAATGCAGTGGTTATATCAAAATGCCAAATTCTATGCCTGTATGCTGATGCTAATGCCAGTGCTAGTCTTATGCTCTCAGCTTTTACAGTTGGCGCGAACACCTCATCATAGTGCACATTCTTTAATTGAGAAAAACCTTGTGCCACCAACCTTGCCTTATACTGTACTTCATTATTGGGTAATACCTTTTTCTTATATACCCACTTACATCCTACAGCCTTGGTACCCTGTGGCAAAGTCACAGATGTGAACACTTCATGATCGCCCATGGATTTCATCTCTTTATCCATGGCTTCCTTCCACTTTTCTTGTTCAACTTTTGGTAATGCCAATACTTCCTTATAGTTTCTTGGCTCATACGACACATTATACACTTTAACTTTACTGGCAGAATACCTGTCTGGCGGAACCCCTCTGTTCCTACGCTCTGACCTACGTGGCATTGCCTGTACTTGTGTTTCAAGCTTTTCCGGCTTCATATCTTGTTCAGACTCTCCTCCCTGAACATAGACACCTTCAGTAAATGATTCACCATCATTAAATGAGTTATTGTCACTAAGTGGATCACCGTCGCTAAGTGGATCACCGTCACTAAGTGAGACATTTTCAGAATTTGCATCAATTCTGTTCCAATTTTGTTCTGCAAAACTAGCAGATCTTGAAATCACTATCCTTTTACTTCCATTGCTAAAGCGATACCCTTTTGAGCCTGGCTCATAGCCCACAAATCTGAGCTTTCTAGCCTTTTGTTGTCCCTTTCTTCTGATTGCCTTTGGAATATGTACCCAAGCAGTACTTCCAAATATTTTTAAATGTGCTAGAGAAGGCTTTCTCCCATATAGCATTGCATATGGAGTATTATTGATGGATGAACTCCACAACCTATTTACTAAATAATTGGCAGTCAGTATGGCTTCACCCCAATATGACCTGCTCATACCAGAATCCTCCAGTAATGAGTCTTTCATTGTTTGCAAAACACCATTCCTCTTTTCAGCCACTCCGTTCTCTCCCGGTGTGTAAGGATTTGTGCGCCTGTGTCTTATTCCCAATTGTCTCAACCATTGTTGAAAATTTGTTGACATAAATTCAGAACCTCTGTCAGTTTGCAACTGACATACCTGTTGTTTGTACCTTCTCTCTACAAAACTTAACCATTGCTTAAATTGCTGTAGCACCTCTGTTTTACTCTTAAGTAAGTAGCAAAACCCAAACCTGCTGTAGTCATCCACAATGACCAGCGCATACTTTGCTCCTCCCAAACTGGCTTGCATGGGCCCAATTAAATCAGCATGCACCAGTTCTAGAGCTCTTGTGGTTTGTCTTGTGCTAAACTTGCTAACTGGGAATGCTTTGGATTTCGATGCTTTGCATACTGCACAATCCAAATATGCCTTACATCCCTTCAAATCTAATCCTTCTGCAAATTCTTTCATTTGTTGAACAACCTTAAAATTAGCATGACCAAGTCGTCTGTGCAGAAGATGAACACACGAATTGTGTTCTGCTACATTTTTAAATATCTGGGAACAATGTGGGACCTTTTGTCCCTGCAATACATAAAGATTATCCTCTTTTATGCCCTGTGCACAAACATTCCCATTTCTTTGGATGAGACACTTCCCATTAACAAATGTGGTTTCATAACCTTGCTTGTCTAAACTAGACACACTTAACAAATTATGCTCCATTTCAGGTACACATAACACATCAGTAAACCTGGAGTCCAAATATGGAATTTGCACATCACCTCTTCCAAAGATTTTAGCCTTTTGACCATTGGCTAAGGCCACTTCTTCATTGTTTTCTGGGAAAAATCTGGAAAATAAGTCAGAATTATTAACAATTGTTTGACTAGCCCCACTGTCAATCAACCATTTGTCTCTATTGTTATTATAACAAACTTTTGCAACTGCAATCTGTCCTTGCAAATAATGTCTCTTGTCTTGCACATTTCTTCTCTGTGCACAGCTTTTCTGCAGATGATTGGTTTCTCCACAAATGAAACACGCTTTTTTAACTTGCTTGAAGAATTGTTGCTGTGTAACTTGATCTCTCCTACCTCTGCTTTCCTCTTGTCTGCAGACACCTCGGCTGTTGCTAGAGATAGGCAGCCTGTGGAAAATTTTGCTGGAGACTTGCTGTAAGTTTCCCCTGTACTCCTTGTTGAGCCCCCGCCTGTGGAATTTTCCATCAGCATGGCTGAAAAGCCTTTTCTCATATTCATTCAATAAACACGATTTCAAAGCCTCCAAATTCAAATCTGCTTCTGGCTTACTTTCAAAAATAGCTGATACAGTCTCCCAGCTCTGATCCAAACTGTTTAACACTAATAAAACTTTCTGGGACTCTGGAAACTTTACTCCACGTTGCTCCAATTCTAGAAAATTAGACTGCATTTTCATTAAATGATCTTCCATAGAATCTCCTGTCTGCAAACTCATTCTGAAAAGCTTTCTTGAAAGTTGGACCACATTACACGCAGAAACATTGACATGTACTGCTTTCAATTTCTGCCATATTTCTTTTGCAGACTTTAATTCAGCTACATTTAAGAATTGATCATCCCCCAGACTTAAAAGAAGATAAGCCATAGCTTTGTCATGAGCCTTTTGATCTGCTGCTCCAAGCACACCTTGTGGGGGGTCTGCTACAATGTCCCATAATTCTTTTGCTTTCAAAAAACATTCCATTTTTGCAGCCCAAATTAAATAATTTTTCTTCCCCAATTTGGGTATTGGACTGTCTTTAAATTCCATAGCAGCAGCCATCCTGCTTTATTTTTCTTCTCTGCCTGTTCCTTTAACAACACAGACAGCTTCTTATCAGCTTTAAATTACAATGCAGTTTTAACTTTACTTCTTGAGCGATTTCTGGGCCCATAACCTTTCAGAGTTACGCAATAAATCAGAAGCTTCAGAAGATAACTGCATTTTGCTGATTCAAATAACTTCTTTATAAGTAGAATAAAACATTAACAATACCACACTTTGTTTCAGATCACATGTTGAGATGTTTTCACAGCAAGCTTTAATGGTGGACAGACTAAACCACACCCTTCTTCTTGCTAAGTTTCTGGACATGCTCAATTAACACTTCAGCCCGATTGGCTGACTCAATCACATGGCTCTCCCAGTCATGAATATTCCAACAGAACCCACCCCTGAGCTGCAAATAATGCCCTCCTTCCCAATTACCACTTAAAGTGAATTGGCCCCAAGGTTGATTAAATTCGTTTGGCTCTTGAGGCAGAAAATAACAATAGATGTTTTTCTTCACATTGTAACAGTTCCGTTCTGTTCCATATGCATAAGATCACTAAGGCACTCATTCTAAATACACATTTTACAGACTGATACCCTATTAAGTGAATTTCCTTCAGTTACAGGTGTGTTTAGAGTTGTAGCCTAAGGCACTGAAATACTACATAGGCTGCAAATACTGAAGCTAGTGAGAATGATTTTGCATATTTATGATACAACAGCATAAAATAGATTTTGAACAAAATATCATCTCTCTCCCCACATCTTTTTGCTTTTTAATCACTCAGGGGATTCCCCCCCCCCAGAATAAATACAGCAGTGAAGAAGTTACTTTCAGCCATTGAAAAAGTAGAAATTTCCTTAGTGAATAATTTTTACAATAAGTAAAGAGTATTTTCATGTAGGAAACATTGAAAAATATAAGAAAAACAGTAATATCACGAATTAAACCCACAAATGAAGACATAGTCAGTGTGGTTAACTCAAAATTGGATGGCTATTATATTATTTTTTGCATTTACTAAGAGGCGGGCAGCTGCATTTTGTAACACTTGGAATGGTATGCATAGAGATAGTCCTCACTTAACAACCAGTCACTTAACGACTGTTTGAAGTTACGATAGACTCTCCGAAAAGCTACTTTCAACCTGGGTCCAGAGTTCTAACAGCAGCACCTCCTCCACGGTGACCATGTTTCAGGCGCTTGGCAACTGGCTCACATTTATGGCTGCTTGCAGTGCTGTGGTCACATGATCACAATTTATTATGGCTGTGGTTTTTTTTGCTGGTTTCTGGCCTTTTCAGCTGTTTCTGGCAAAAAAACACACACACAGGAATGAATGGATTTGCTTAATGACCATAGTGTTTGCTTAACGACCTGCAAAAAAAGTTGTAAAACTGGGTCGGTCCCTTGGATTTTTTGATTTAACAACCATCAGGACTTAAAAGAGAAATTTTGGGCTCCATTATGGTTGCAAGTCAAGGACTATCTCTATTGCACATGAAATTACTAAAACACAAAATAACAATTCTGTTGCAGATGACTTTAAAGAAAACTATCTGTAAAATGGACTTTCATAACCTGGTACCACCAAGTCAACTGCAGCCAATTCTGGTTAGTTATTGGAGCTTGCCAGATGTTTGACAATTTCCTTAACTTTCAACTCAATATGTAAACTATTTTCTACTATAGTAAATTCTACCATAATTTTCTTGACATAAGAAAATTTAAGGAGCAAAATAGTGACTCCACTTACATCTATAACAAGTGACATCAGTACAAATTGTTTGTGCCGGGAGCAAATGTGTCCAACGGCTGAGACTGTGACATAAACCACAGGAAGCTTAAGAAAAAAAAAAAAGCAAACTACTTACTCAGTATTTTCCAGTGTAATAACATCACATTGAAAATTCTGCTGAAGCAAAACATGCAGAAGCTCCATTACTAATGGAGACAGCAGGGGTTCCTACAAATGTCCATCACAATATTCAGAAGGGTTCAGATTTCCTCCTACATTTAATAGTTACAAGGTCTAGTAGAAAGAGTAAGAAGTATTTCGTCAGTTTTCATGTCACCGCTTGGATTTCTAGAGAGAGAGGTCCGAACCTTTTAAAATTATTTTTGTTAATTTTCATTAACATTTTCCACCATATACTAATTAAGAAAAAAAACAGCTGCAGAAAAAAAGTCTTTGAAGGACTGTTTTAATCATCAGATTGAGAAAGTTGGAAACTCTGACTTCCACCTTAAACAAACTTTTACCGCAATACATGTAAGGAAATCCTACCGTTTCAAAAGTTTGGTTAACTTTTGGTATTTGGTTTAAAAAAACAACAACGCATAGCTGTTCATGTGCCTTTGAATCAGTGTTGACTCCTGGTGATTGCCTGGATTGGCTCTTGGCAAAGTTTTTCAGAAGTTTTTAGCCATTGCCTGCTTCCTAGTGCTGAGAGAGAGTGACTGGCTCAAGGTTAGGCTTTGGGCCTAACCACTGCACCAAACTCTATCATGTTTTAAAATTACTCCTACAGTAATTCTATTTATTTGTGACACTGAAATGGTGCCATATGTAAATATCAGATAATGCAACTGGGTGTTTCTTAAAAAAATACTCCACTTTCACATTTTAAAAAATATTCTTACTTCTGCTTTCAACATGATAAACTGATTTTAAAATATGCTAGCAATACTCTTATGCATGTACATTTTGAGTTTAAAAAGGAGGAAGCGAATTGATGGAGAAAATATTTGGTCATGAATTATTTGTCTTTCAATTTTCTGAAGTAACTTTATTAAGTCTAGGACATACTTGTATTCGCTTCCCCATTGTGAAGTTTTAGCAGTACAATGAAATGGTATTAATTTAAATACACTAAGCAATAATGTGCTTTTCTTTGTGTTTAAGAAAAGGAAATTCCAGCATACAGAACCTTCATTTTTACCTTCACAATTGATTATGTGTCATCAAATCCATCTTGAATCTTAGCAACTACATAGATAGACCTTCCCAGCTTGGGCTTTCAAGCCTTCCAATGGTGTACTGATGACCACTGCAATCATGTCTTCTTTTTCTCTTTCTACCTTTTCCAGCATTATAAATTTCTCAAGAAAGCAAGGTCTTCACATAATGTGTTCAAAATGTGATAATTTGAACCTCACCCTTTTGCCTTGGGAATTATGGATTGATTTGTTCTATTGTCCATTCGTCTGCTTTCTTGACTGTCCGTGATATTCTCAAGATTCTTCACCAATAGAAATATTCAAAAGTGTCAACATTCTTCCAGTATGATTCTAATTTATCCCATTCTGGTTGCACTCTACCTTGTTTTTGTCTCAAGCAAGTTGTGATGTGATTTGGCATTGGAAGATATTGTAATCATTCTGTTGCTATGGTCAGATCACTTTTGGATTGCTCTTCAGCTTGTTGTCACCTCGTCCCACCCCTCAGAGGAAGACAGTACCTGATCAGCCTGCCCCAGGTGACTTTATGGACCTACAAGTGTTCCACGAGGAGCTTCGGGTTCTCTCTAAAAATGTGGTGGACAATTTGGCCAAGGACTTAATTGCATGCTGGAATGGATAGATGACATGGGCCTTGAACTGCACTGCTCCTTGTAGCCTTTTCTTGCATACCGATCCTGGGTGCACTTTGGTTTATCAAGGGACTCCATGAGATGAAGCACTGGAAGAGATGGCTAGAGTGTTATTGGAGGAAAAGGAGCAAATTTGATGTGGAACAAATTTAAGTCTATGACTCCTGATGAGGTGGACAGCATTCTCTAAACTGTGAGTTTGGCCCCCCCGCCTATTGGATTTAGGCCCTTCTTGGGTTAGTCAAGACTGCCTGGGAGGTAAGTTGTATAGTCCTCAACTTACAACAGTTTGTTTAGTGACCATTCGAAATTACAATGGTATTGAAAAAAGTGACTTATGACTGTTTTTCGCATGACTGTAGTCATGTGATCAACATTCAGATGCTTGGCAACTGACTCATATTTATGACAGCTGCAGTGTCCCGGAGTCATGTGACCTTCTGACAAGCAAAGTCAATGGGAAAGACAGATTCACTCTACAACTGGGTTACTAACTTAACAAGTGCCATGATTCACGTAACAACTATGGCAAGCAAAGTCATGAAATGGGGCAAAATTCACTTAACAAATGTCTTTAGTAACAGAAATGTTGGGCTCAATTGTGGTCGTAAGTCGAGGACTACCTATACTTGGGTTTACACAATGGTGTCAATTTTCTTGAGTGACAGGGTAGTATCTTTGAAGTGGTGCACCCTTTTCCCAATGTGATACTTACATGACATCAATGTCTCTACAGACAAGTCATTTACTAACCATCACATTCTGTGCTGCACCCTGTAGTACTTTCTGCAATTAAAAATAATAATATTAAAAACAGAAGCTGGAATGAAAACCCAGAATTAGCTTCCAGTATAATTTCCCAAAAATTTTCTTGTCTCCAAGTGCAAACCATAGAAAACAAAAATGGTGAATGGTTGGAGCCCATTTCGGAAAAGTAAGAATGGTCAGTATGGTTCTAGGAGGGATTATAAGGCAGGGGGGCAACATTCAGTATCTTGGTGCCTGTCCCATAATACCCATTTAGAATGGACAAGCCATTGACACTGACATGTTATGTTCCCAGAATTCCAAATGTCTCTGCCAGTTCCAAAACTACTGGGATTTCTGTTTTAGAACAAGTTATCAACAAGCTACTAATCCCTATTAGTAGAGGGATTAGTACTAATCCCTATTAGTAGAGGGATTATAACAAAAACCCACTCAGAGAGCAAACCTCCAAATATTTATTTGAAATACTTTTAAGAAAAACATTATAAATATGATGTAGTATAAATCTTTTACTTCTACAGGATATGTATCTGTCTCAGCATAGCATAGCATAGCATAGCATAGCATAGCATAGCATAGCATAGCATAGCATAGCATAGCATAGCATAGCATAGCATAGCATAGCATAGCATAGCATAGCATAGAGGTAATATTTGATTTACAACTGGATGCTTAGCAATTGTTACGATGGACCCCTGAAAGATACTTATGACTGGGTTACAAAGTTCCAAGGGCTGCCCCCCTCCACAGTTTGGGCACTTGGCAACCAGCCTTCAGTTACAGCTGTTTGCAACATCCTGCACTTTTATGGCCATGTTTTACATTTTTGTGAAAATCCAGGATTTATTTCTGGTTTTTGGCAAAAGCACCCCATATAGAACAGTGGGTTCATTTAACGACCATAGGTTCACTTAACAATCACTGCAAAAAAGGTTATAAAACCAAGTCAGTCATGTAGGACTTGTTTTGTGACTGTCATGTCTTACGATCATAATGGAGGCGAGATGGGTGGTAAATAAGTCGAATAAGTAAGTAAGTAAATCAGGGACTACTGTAGTATAAATCTTATACTTGTTTGAAAATAACATCCCCATAACTCAAGGAACGATGTATACAATTGATAAATTTGCATTGTAGCCTTGCAATTTTGCGGCCTTAAGCAGTATAAGCCTGACTGAAGTTAATGGGGCTGATTGCTGAAAAAAAGATCTGGGAGGCAGAACTTATAATTATCTCTTAAACGCTAATCCTGTAAGCCATATATACATTCTATAAAAGCAGTAATTAGGTAGGGTGTTACCTTTTTCTGGCAGCACTCCTGTAATCTGAGTAAAATGCAGTAGTGAAACCTAGTCATACTTCCTGCTCTGTTGAAAATCTTCCTGGGATACAGAAATCCTGTCAGAAACAAAACTAGCAGCTGCAGGGCAGAGCACTTGGAATTCCGAATTGCAGTTCAGCATTGGGATGAACTTAGTTTGTAAAGATACATGGGTGGGAGGATTGGGATACAGAAGAACTTATGTATCAATCCTCAGGTCTATGTATGAGATATAAATGGAAAGAAGAGAGAGATTCTGAAGTTTTGGACTGAAGTCCACTCTGAGTCATGAAAAACCCACTGGTTGATTCTGGGCAAATTATTCAATATCAGCTTGTTGTTGGAAAAAATAAATGTGAATCTCAATTTAAGCCTCTCCTTTGCAGCTTGGAGGCCTGGCTGGGCGGGGGGGGGGAGAGGGGAACTGGGTTGCGTGAGCTGTGGGTCGGCGCACGTGCGCATCAGGGGTGGGTTCCACTTACCTTCGCCACCGGTTCGCATCACGACATTTTGAAGAAGAAATAAAGGTATTTTATTTATTTATTAGTGAGACTTATATACCACCTCATAGTGCAAGCATTCTCTAAGCGGTTTACACCAGTAAGCAATGTACTGTAAACAATGTAAGCGGTTTACACCAGTAAGCAATGTAATATTTATATTGCCCCCAACAATCTGGGTCCTCATTTTACCTACCTCGGAAGGATGGAAGGCTGAGTCAACCCTGAGCCGGTGAGATTTGAACAGCTGAACTGCTGATCACAGTCAGGTAAAGTAGCCTGCAGTACTGCACTCTAACTGCTGCGCCACCTCAGCTCTTAACCCGGGGGCAGGCGGGAGGGCTCTTTTTCAAGCCGCAGAAGAGAAGCCATCCAAACACAGAAAAATTCACCAAAAATTCCCCCCCCCCAAAAGATGTCGGCACCCACGGACTGGCACCGACCGAACCGGATCCGTGACACCACCATCGTGTCATCAGCGGGTAGCTACCGGTTCGGGCGATCTGATCCAAACCGGGAGGAACCACTCCTGGTGCGCATGCAGCTCCACTCACGCAAGTGGAACTGTGTGTATACACCAGCCCGCCATTCGCATGGCCCACTTCCAAATAGGACATGGCCCAGTAATGGGCCACGGTCCAGGGGTTGGGGACCTAAAAAAAAGATGGGATATAAATCTAATATATAATACAACATCGTATTCATATGGCTGTTGTTCATATGGGCTGCTCAACTAGTTCATATAGGCTACTTAATTGTGTCACTAGTAGTGATATTTTTAGGGGGGTAAATTTTATTTGGAAGTGAATTGTCCTGATTAGCTAATTCCCCTATGCCTTGTGACCTGTTTACTGGGTAGTTAGTTGATCCTCCTCACTGGAAACTGAGATGACATCCTAGAGAGGTCCTGTGCAAGTGAAGTCTTCCTAGAAATCACGTATCTGCTAAAGATGAATGTATCAACAGTGGCAGGAGATGGCTCAATTGTTTTTGAACCCAAAGAATGGCCCAGAGCATGTAAATTTAACATATAAACAATAATACTTAATAATATAATTTAATACTTGGTAACCACATTTGATAACTACACCGCAAGCCATGGATGACTATTTTACAATATAGCAGAAAGGACAGATGGAAATTTATGCATAAGTTGCCCATCATTTTTAATACACATTTTTGTTTTGTCCTTAAATGATCAGGATATCCAAATAAGTTAAGCAGGTTATATTTAGGTTGCATAAATCTTGATGGCCACATGATGGCAGCAAAGATACAAGTAGTCCTTGACTTACAACAGTTCATTTAGTAACAGTTCAGTTACAACAACACTGAAAAATGTGACTTACGACAGTTGTTTACAACCTTTGCAGCATCCCCATGATCACGTGATCAAAATTCAGATGCTTGGCAACTGGCTCACATTTATGACCGTTGCTGTGTCCCACCCAGGATCATATGACAAGCAAAGTCAATGGGGAAGCCAGATTCACTTAACAATCATGTTACTAACTTGACAACTGCAGTGATTCACTGAACAACGGTGGCAAGAAAGATCGTAAAATGGGGCAAAACTCACTTAACAAACGTCTCGCTTAACAACAGAAATTTGGGGCTCAATTACGGTTGTAAGTTGAGGACTACCTGTATTCTTGAGAACATGCTGGTTTCTGCTAGCTGAATACGATAGACCTGATATCATGAAATGAACTCGCAACTTATTCACAAGTTCCTACCTACTCTCATTGCAATACCTTCAATCAAGTGTGACATACTTCTAAGCTGTTGCGTTGTGTCCGCTAGCTCTTTCCTTCAAATGAATTATTTTATTACAGAAGTTTATTTATTTGCTCTTTATTATTACATTTGCGGTCGGGGCAACCAAGATGTTTTTGCTGTCTCATGTAAAGAGCAAGATGGAAGCCGGCCAATTGGAGAAGTGCGGCAGCAAGGACACGCACATTTTATCTCCCACGCTTCATTGCTCCCCAACATCTGCTGCCTAGAAAAACTGCTTCCTTTTGCCAAGGAAAGCCTGGGGCTAGAGGATTTAAGCCTGCCTACACCACCTCTAGCTTCCCTGTACTGTATACAAGCAAAGATCTGACCAGCTTTTAAGTTCCAGTCCCAGCTACCAGTCTGTGAAGTCTGTGAAATCATAAGTCGGGGGTTGCCAAAACCCTTGTCCCACGTTTTTTTTAAAAAAAATTCAAATAAACAAGCTTGCCTTTTATAAGGCAATTTCGGACAAAGAAAGTGAGCCTAAATACAGCATATAGCGTGAAACTTATTTCCACAAAGCGCACCCAAGCGTTTCAGCGAATTGTTGTGAAAACACCCGAAGTGTACAATTACCATGTTTCACGGAAAGTGATGTCCGCCGCCCTACCACTCGAGGGGTTGTTTTTTTTTTGAGGGGGTGGGGAAGGTAGGCTTGTTTATTTACAGCGGTGTGATTTACCATTCATTCTTCTTTCCTTTGTGTGTGTTGTGTGTGTGTGTTTCCTTCTAACGCTCGACCTCACACATTCCCAACTTGGGACTGTTTACTACGACTCCCCGCCCCCCGCCAGGCACCCGGGAGAGCCGAGCGCCCCTCGAGCCTTCTGAAAAGGGGCGCCGGTTCGAGGCCAAGCGGGCGCGCGCGGAGGGAGGGGGCGCACGCGCTCTCTCTCTCTCTCTCTCTCTCTCTCTCTCTCTCTCTCCCCCCCCCCGGCGGTGTGTCTGCGCCGGGAGGGAGGGGCCGGAGGGGAACCGCACGCGCAGCCTCTCGGGCCGCCTTTCAGCTGCTGCCCTTCTCAGTCTGCGCGTGGGGCTGAAAGGAGGCGAGTCGCTGCGGCAGGAAGAAAGGAAGGCAGGCAGGAAGGACGGTCGGACAGGAGAGCGAGCGCAGCAACCGCGGCGGCAGCAGCAGTAGCTCGGCGAAACCTTTGCGCTTCTTGGGGAGTTTTCGTGCTCTGGCTGAGAGCGCCTTTGACGGGCGGGCGGGCGCGCACGATGGAGCCTTGGAAGCAGTGTGCTCACTGGCTCATCCAATGCCGGGTGTTGCCGGTCAATCACCGGGTGACTTGGGACGGGGCGCAGGTGTTCGACCTGGCCCAGACCCTTCGTGATGGAGTCCTGCTTTGCCAGCTGCTCAACAACTTGCGCCCTCACGCCCTCAATCTCAAGGAGATCAACCTGAGACCTCAGATGTCCCAGGTAAAGTGATGCGAACGCTTTTGCCCAGGTTTCTTCCGGGTCTCCGCGTGCCTTTTATATGTGCCTTGAATCACTTCCCTTGTGCCTCTTCCCCCATCCCGTCTGGGCTGCTTATAATGTCTTTGTTTCAATGCAGCCAGCCTCCAGGAGGTCACTTTGAATTAT